>JASDDO010000012.1:312244074-313444074 GCA_030015575.1 Agapanthus africanus | reverse complement strand
CTAACCGCTTGAATCGAAGCTAAACGATAACTAACCAAACATATAGTTGTTCTAAACTACTATGCTTAGGGATTATACCTATCGAACCAAGTCCTTCGTCTTTACGATCACCTTGTCCTCCTCGGCCTTCTCTTTGTAGTAGACGATCCACCCGAGAGCAAAACTCCAAGCTTAGCCTCTAAACTTGAGGCAACCAACCTTCTTGGATTGCTAATCAAAGAAGATAGAGTGAGATAGAGTGAGGGTTATGGATTGTTTAGTCTAACTAATCCTTGTTCTCAACACATGAGGGGTGAGGATTAGGGTTTGAAGAGGGAGAGCTTGAGGAGAGAGAAGGTGAGAATTATTATCATATGAGAATAGTAAGTTATCATAATATATATGAAACTTTATAATTCATCAACAAAAGAAAAACAAGTGATGAATAATCAAGTTTCATAAATATCTAATGGTGATTCATAACCATGACTCATTAATCATTTATTGTGCATTAATGATATGAATGAATCACCCTCATGACTCACTAAACCCATTTAATGCAAATGACACCTAAACCTCCTTAGTCACCATCTTCTAGAAACTTCTCGCACAATTACGAGAACGCCCCTCTGATCCGCAAAAATACGGAAAAACTTTAGACAGTAAAAATCCAATAACCGGATACCAGTAACTGGCTTAAACCAAAGCCGACTGGTAAAAATTGTCGGAAATTCGTACGCGCGTAAACGCACGTATGCGTCCGAACCCTTGTCGTCAAACCATACGACCTCTATATCGTTTCGCCTGGAATAGGAAACTCTCTGTGTCGGACTCTAGAGACTCGACTACAATGCTGGCAGTGGGTTTAACCACAGACCGCAAGCGGCACTAGCTGTACGTAACGGTCCCCAGGTAGTTGTCGATAAGAAGGCCGATGAGAAAACTCATCCGAACTCCTACTGAGTCTGATGTGACAATCTCCATACAGTCCGGTCCGTTCGTCCAAGACTATCGCATATCGGGCCTAGGGGGCGGCAAGCGTTAGTCCCCTAATAGCGGTATAAGTCGTGTCGGAGGGAATCCCATTACACCCTGAGAAACTACTGGAACCTACCAGCAAATCTCGCTTGCCCTGGCCAGGGACTTTGCGTAATGGCTTTCTGACACAGCGCGATATCTACTCCCAATACCGGGAGGGACGAATCCTGTCTAACCGCCATTGCCTCCAAGTGCTCGGGACTGCACCCAACTGCTACCTGTTTGCACGACTCCTTTGAGCCGTGGTAGGGTAGCAATCTAAGAACAGTGGGACACACTCGAGGCGAAGTAGCAGTGTCAAGTCTGCGGACTATGCTGTACTCATGTCACCTGGGAACTGATCACTGACGACTGGTATAAAACCAACCAACAGTTCCCTGTGAGTCCTGTCCGGTGTACCCGTAACCTAACGAGCACCTGTATACTATCTCCAGTACGACGTACTGACGGCTGTGGGATAGACCATCTCCCCAACTGGGATGAGAAGCGTACACACTAGTCTACTCCGGAGTATCGATGCCCTGTCTCGATAATCCAACAACTAGGGACCTGAATAAGGATGTGCTTGTAGACTACCCAGCCCCCACTAGTGTGACTGCCATCACAACGCTGGTAGTCAAGCAAGATCCTAAGAGCTCTATCAATACGGATACTCACATATTAAGATAGAAAAACCAAGTAGCATACTACCATGTTTAGCAAGACTGTTATATACATGTGAATATCCCAAGCTTCCATTAAGTAATATACAAACTAGTATGATACAATAATGGCCTTCTAGGGCATAAACACTAACACAATGAATTATTGTAGTGGTTACAAATCTAACCCAGGGTTAAGCATGAAAGAGTTAACCCTTGTAGAGAGTTAACTAGAATTAATGGTTTGGATTGGGTTAACATAATATCTCACAAAAAAATATCAAGCAACCACAAAGTCAATGCTTCATGAAGCTTCATGGAAGCTTCATGCAAAAGCTATCCCTAATCCAAACCTAACCAAGTTTAAACCCTAATCCATTGTTAAATTTGTAACCCTAACATGTTACAATATTATATACCACATATACAATATATTTTGTAACAATAGAAAATAATACAATTAACATATATCGCATATATATCAATGTATTATCCCGTGAGAAAATGAATCTTTTAGTGAGCTAATATTAGATAATGTAATTTAATATATCATATATATTATTATACATTAAATTATCGAATCAATACTTGATCCGACAATCCGGCTATATCGCATATAACCGACTAATACGATGACCCGGCTATATCACATATACCCGGCCGATATCTCATATCGCGAGAATCCAATACGGTATCACATACCGCATTATCCTCGGTCCTGCACATATCACATATGTGCTCCCACTCCGTTTTGCCTGAGTCAAGAAACCTCTGTGTAGGACTCTAAAGAATCGTCAATACGCCGGCAGTAGGTGATGATCATATCAAACACTCACAAGCTGCAAGCGGTCAGCTAAACGTAACAGCCACCGAGGTATTGAGCGCTCAGAAGATCAACAAGCAAGCCTGTACATTCTCCTGTGAATCCAATCAGTAACACTCCCGTACAGTCCGGTCTAGTCGTCTGATATGTCGCATATCTCCCCTAGGGGTGGTAAACGTCAGACCCCAGTAGCTCGATAAGTCGTGTCGATATGAGGTCTATAACAGTTCGAGAAACTACTGATAACACTTACCAGTAAATCTCAGCAACCCTGGCCAGGTATTTCCGGTTATAGCCAATCGAACACAGCGCAACATCAACTCCCTATACCGGGAGAGACGAATCCCCTCCTATCGCTCATTGCCTCCATGTGATTCGGGACTGTACCTAAAAGCCACCGTTTTGCACGCCCTCTTGGACGTGGTAAGGTGGAAATCAAAGCACAGTAGGAATCACACAAGACTCTATGACGATCTCGGGTCTACAGACTACCCTGTACCAGTGTCACCGGAGAACTGCCATCTGACGTGTGGTATATCACCATCTGGGAGTTCTCGGCGAGTCCGTCCTGTGTACCCAGTCTCCACTGAGCACCCGTACACCATCCTTGATGTCAAACACCGATGGATATGGGATCATCCATCGCCCATCATATGGGTCAAGATGTGTATACGCTAGTGTACTCTGGTGTATCGATGCCCTGTCTCGATACACCCTCGACTAGGAACAGTTATAGGATGTACTCGTCGACTACCGTGGCCCCACTAGTATGATCTCATCATAGTCCCAGTAGTCGAGTACATATCCTAAGGGCTTTATCAACATGTAATATAGAGACAATCATAGTACATGTTAAGATAAAGTACAACCAGATAGCATACTATCATGTCGAGCAAGAAAGTCCTCCCTATATATGTCCATGCATCCATTACAATATACATCGTATGTACAGTAATGGCCTCTAGGGCATACATATAACTAGCAATGTGTTCATATACTAGATTTGAAGATAGTACTTGGGATTTGAGATGAGTCGATGAGATTTGATTTGAGGCCGTGAGATCGGTGATATGGCAGGGTTCGTATTTGACATACGACATGACGTTGTAGCGGGTCCTTTGACGTAATGTTTCACACACGTGCATGCATACTTAGGCGGTATCAGTATTGTACTATACGTAGATCAGTACCCCGATCATGATATTTGATAAAGAGGATACCAGATGAATAGTATGATGAATGTGATATTGACCCGTACCCACATTTGGAATGTCGTAGGACGGATTTATGTACGAGCTATATATTGATGTTTGATCCACACTCTTGACTTGGGAATATCTGATTATAGATATGGTATCGGATGTGATATTATCGAGGCGGGATCACCGACTAATATATATATATATATATATATATATATATATATATATATATATATATATATATATAATATATTGACACAGATGTTAGGCGGTTTCCTTACCTTCAGTTAGCTTGTTAGTTCAGCCGTATAGTTTAGTGTAGTTGTTAGACTAGGTTAGATTCCTACCTATTTCAAAACTAACGGATCATGGGTATTTTAAAAAGCAGGTCAAGGGATTCTACGGATATTTCAAAAGACGTCTTTTCTTTAAAACACCATAGCCCTTATTTTCAAAACCCCACGATTCGTGTTATTTCAAATGGCACCACTGTGGAACTCATATTTTATTAAATGCCGATTAGTTATCATTGTGTTTAGTATTCAGCTCCCGCACATTATTGTTGTTCGCTCCGCATCGCATACTTATTTTGTGATTCATATACCGTTATTGATATCATGCTGCTGGGACACCAGCACCATTACCGATGACGCGTTTGTACCACTTACACTTACTTGCCGGCTCACACACATCTTCATCGGTAATTTCCATGTCACGAACACTTTAGAAAATACTATTTCATTAACATAGTTTGTTAGCTAATAGTTTAGACACGATATTACTGTACTTGCCTTATATGCTAGTTTAGACATTGTAGTTATTACTTGCTACTTCTTGCATGTTATTATTCACTGTTATGCCGCATTCATGGATGTTTATGCCTATATTCACTGTTTACATTCTATTGAGGTTTTGGATTCGGATTTTCATGAGATTTCCTGGATTTGGGGGAAAACCGCAAAAACATTTATAAACTTCTTTTTCTCTCTTTTAAATGAAAAGTACGGTTTTCCCATGATGTATGAGTCGTCCACCATGAGTTTGCTGATGGATTTTGAGACCCGATTCGAGGAGTTGGATGAACCGTTTCGGATATATGGTGGGCCCAGTAAGGTACCCTAGGGCAAGAAGTTCGAGTAGTAGACGATGAGCCTGGCAGGGAAGGACTACCTACCGGTGATTTTACCCGACGCTTCGGATATCCGGAGGATACCGTCACGGTCTTGAGATTGATGGTAGGGGCCTGTCTGGACTGACGGCGCCCTAGATAGTGAGATTGAGACATTGAGATTTATGAGATATTGAGGTACTGAGATTTGATGATCCAGGCTAGTCCGGATAGCCGGAGCCTGAGATATTGAGATATTGGGATTTATGTTTTGTGTCGATGCTAGACACTATTTATACTGATTTCATTTATGATACCTCGTTTTAAAAATACAGAAATCTCACTAAGTTATGAAAGTCGTTTCTTCATTTACACGTATTCTGTTTTCATGCATTCATACCTCATCCATATGATATATTGCTACCTGAGGCACTGACACGGGCACATGGGATTGCACTTGGGTTAGATATTACCCTAGCCATTGTTATAGACTGCTGGTTATATATTGAGGATATATTATGATCATATGACCTAGGATTGCGTTTTTCATGCGATTTATGTTCGTAGATGTTTTTCTACTCACGAGTTGGCAACTCACCCCCGTTGTGCCAAAGTTTCTTGCAGGTTTTGTCGTACATGTTTCATTACGGCTTTACTGGCACTGCTTCATTTTCGGGTGACTTGCTAGTAGGTGGGTTTACATGTATCGTACCCATCATTATACCTTGTATATTATTATTCTGTTGTATCTAGAAGTTCCATCAACCAAACATGTATTTATTTCAGAGATAGAGACCAGTGATGTTTATTCTTTCGACTTTAGAGTCGCGCGTTGTATTTCTATGGATTTCTTGTTGTTTTGAGTTTTCTTTTGAGTTTTGATCCTCGCCCTTGGCGTTGTATATTATATTGCTTGTGTGGTTGTGACCGTTGATTGACGAAGAGCTAGCTCCCGCTTGGGGATGCCTTTTTATTAATTTCGTATACTATTCATGTTGTATCCCGTTTGGGGGCCAGTATTTACAAAGGAGACTCTGCCGAAATTTTCAGAAAATACTTGATGTTTTTAAAACGCATAATTCGGCTTATGCTATTAAAACTACTTGTTTTAAGTTGGTTTTTCCTTCACTCTACTGTTTCTTTGGTTTTGATTTCTAGGTTTTTGCTTACTTAGATTACGTACGTCTCGAGACGTTTCGTAATTTAAGTGCTGGTCATGTTCCATACCTTTCGGGTCGTGACAAAGTTGGTATCAGAGCGTTAGGTTTTACCTTCGGAGCATAGGATGACCTTTGGTTGATGGAATAGGTGACTAAAGTAGGGTGACGTACCGTGGGTACTGTAAGTCCATGTCATGCACCCCACGAACTTACGGGGAGGCAGAATATATGAAAAACGATTATCAAAGCTTCGTAACACGGACTTGAGCGCATGAATCGTATCTAAACCGTTACTAGCAAACTACGGGAGGTTTAACTACTCAGATTCGAAGTTATACCTCACGTTACTTGTCCTTCGGGTCTTCATCGCTGTCCTCCACTCCTCGTAGGCTCCTTGGAACATCGGCACCTTAACGGCCTCCTCGAATCAAAGACGATCCACCCGAGAGCTCCTTCTCCAAGCTTGATCTCTAACTTGAGATAACTAGGTTGCTCAAAGTGCTATTCTAAGCTACCTAGGGGATATAGAGTGATGTTATGGATGTATTAGTCTAGCTAACCCTTGATCTCAACACATGAGAGGTTAGGGTTAGGGTTTGAAGAGAGAGAGCTTGAGGAGAGAGAAGGTGAGAAAATGAATCCTTTTGGATGAATGAAATCATTTGTGTATATATGAAACATATGATAATATTAAGTAAATAACAAATAATGAATTATCACCATGTTTCATTAATACACTAAGTGATTTATCACATGAGTCATATAAAACATTAAATGAATCATTAACTCAATGTATGAATCACTACATGACTCATTTATCCAATTAATGCAAAGGCCACCTTAGCCTCCAACTCATCATACGTCTAGAAGCTTCCCGGAAAATTACGAGAACGCCCCTCCAATCCGTGAAAACACGGAAAAACTTTAGACTGTATAAATCCAATAACCCGATACTAGAATCTGGCTTAAACCAAAGCCGGCTAGTAAAAACTGTCCGAACGTCGCACGTGCACTTAAACACGTCTGCGTCCGAACCCTTGTCGTAAAACCATACGACCTCTATATCGTTTCGCCTGGAGCAGGGAAACTCTCTGTATGGGACTCTAAAGACTCGACACTACGCTGGCAGTGGGTTTAACCATAGACCGCAAGCGGCACTAGCTGTACGTAACGGTCCCCAGGTAGATGTCGATAAGAAGGCCGATAAGGAAACCCATCCGAACTCCTACTGAGCCTGATGTGACAATCTCCGTACAGTCCGGTCTATTCGTCTAAGACTATCGCATATCGAGCCTAGGAGGCGGCAAGAGTCAGTCCCCTAATAGCGGTATAAGTCGTGTCGGAGCGTAGCCCATTACACCCTGAGAAAATACTGGAACCTACCAGTAAATCCCGCTTGCCCTGGCCAGGGACTTTGCGTAATGGATCTCTGACACAATGCGATATCAACTCCCAATACCGGGAGAGACGAATCCTTTCTAACCGCCACTGCCTCTAAGTGCTCAGGACTGCACCCAACTGCTACCTGTTTGCACGACTCCTTTGAGCCGTGGTAGGGTAGCAATCTAAGAACAGTGGGACACACTCGAGACGAAGTAGCAGTGTCAAGTCTGCGGACTATGCTGTACTCATGTCACCTCGGAACTGTTAACTGACAACGGGTATAATACCATCCAACAGTTCCCCTGCGAGTCCTGTCCGGTATACCCGTAACCTAATGAGCACCTGTATACTATCTCCAGTACGACGTACTGATGGCTGTGGGACAGACCATCTCCCCAACTGGGATGAGAAGCGTACACACTAGTCTACTCTGGAGTATCGATGCCCAGTCTCGATAATCCTACGACTAGGGACAAGTATAGGATGTTGCTTATAGACTACCCTGCCCCCACTAGTGTGACTGCCATCACAACGCTGGTAATCAAGCAAAGATCCTATGGGCTCTACTAATATGTATAAGTGATATGTTACAAGAAACATATGCACATATTAAAGTAGATACAAACCAAGTAGCATACTACCATTTTCAGCAAGACTGTATATACAACTGTGAATATACCAAGCTTCCATTAAGTAATATACATACAAGTATGATACAATAATGGCCCCTAGGGCATATACACTAACAATCTCCGACTTGCACTAGGTCCATGAGCTGGCATATCGTAGACCTATCATCTCGAATAGCCTCTCGAACTGGGTCTGAGGAATGGCCTTTGTGAATGGATGAACAATGTTATTCTCCGTCTCTACTCTTTTCACCTCGATCTCCCGGCGATCTACGATCTCCCTGATCAGGTGATACCGCCTTAAGATGTGTCTGGACTTCTGATGGGACCTGGGTTCCTTCGCTAAAGCTATAGAGCCGTTGTTGTCACAATACAGAGGTATTGGATCAACACTGGTAGGAACCACCAGAAGTTCTGTGAGGAACTTCTTCATCCAGACAGCTTCTTTTGCGGCATTGCAAGCAGCTATGTACTCCTCTTCCATCGTTGAGTCAGCAACGGTCTCTTGTTTGGAACTCTTCCAACAGACCGCCCCTCCATTGAGGGTAAAGACATAACCCGACATGGACTTGGAGTCACCTTGTCACTCTGGAAGCCGGAGTCGGCAAAGGCCTCCATCTGGAGGTCTTTTCCGCCATAAACAAAGAACATCTCCTTAGTCCTCCTCAGGTACTTGAGAATGTTCTTTACCGCTATCCAGTGATTCTCCCCTGGGTTCGCCTGATACCGGCTTACAACGCTCAATGCGTATGCTATATCTGGTCTGGTACATAACATCGCATACATTATAGAGCCTACCGCTGAAGCGTAGGGTATAATTGACATGCGATCCCTTTCCAATTCAGTCTTGGGAGACATCTCTTTGGAGAGGGTGATTCCGTGACAAGCCGGTAGGTTACCGAGCTTAGAATCTTCCATACTGAATCTTTTCAATATGGTGTCTATGTACCTGGACTGTGAATGTCCCAACATCCTCTTTGATCTATCACGATAGATCTGGATTCCCAGAATGTAGGTGGCATCACCCAGGTCTTTCATGGAGAATTTCTGTGACAAGAATATTTTGACTGACTGTAACATAGGAATATCATTTCCTATTAGGAGATTGTCATCCACGTATAATACGAGGAATACTACAGCTCTCCCTACAATCTTTCTGTATATGCATGGTTCATCTGGATTTTTGATAATGTCAAATTCTTTGACAGCATCATCAAAACAGATGTTCCAACTCCGAGATGCTTGCTTTAGTCCATAAATGGACTTAAGCAACTTGCTTACTTCACCGCTGCTCCCACTCTGAATGAATCCCTCTGGCTGATCCATATAGACGCACTCCTCCAAATTTCCATTTAGAAAGGTCGTCTTTACGTCCATCTGCCAGATCTCATAATCATGGAAGGCAGCAATAGCAAGAAGGACCCGAATGGATTTGAGCATAGCCACTGGAGTAAAGGTTTCGTCATAGTCCAAATCAGGTCTTTGACGGAAACCCTTTGCAACAAGTCTAGCCTTATAGGTTTCAACCTCTCTATCTACACCAATCTTCTTTTTGATGATCCATTTGCATCCTACGGGTTTTACCCCATCTTGAGCAATGTCCAAAGTCCATACTTTGTTAGTGTACATAGACTCCATTTCGGTCCGCATTGCATCCAGCCATTTTACCGAGTCACCGCTCTGAATGGCTTGCTGGAAGCTAGTAGGGTCATCATCATCAATGACGCAATCCTCTCTATCCCCGTCTATGAGAAAACCATAATATCTCTCGGGCGGATGAGACGGCCTACTACTTCTGCGGATAGGCGCCGGTATGTCCCTTTCTTCTGAAACCTCTGGTTCTACCATACTTTCAGTTGTAGTTTGTGGTTCTGGAATTTCTTCCAGTTCTATTTCGCTCCCACTTGTTTCCTTTTCTAAAAACTGATGTTCTAGAAAATGGGCATTACGAGAAACAAAAACTTTTTGTTCCTCTGCGTAATAGAAATAATATCCTTTGGAATTCTTCGGATATCCCACAAACTTACACTGTACTGATCGTGCCTCGAGCATGTCCACATGCTGCTTTTTAACAAAAGCTGGAAATCCTCATATCTTCAGATGCTGAAGATGGGGTTTCTTTCCACTCCATATCTGATATGGCTGGTAGGCACAGCCTTGGTAGGAGCCTTGTTCAGAAGATATGCCGCTGATTCTAGCGCATAACCCCAGAAAGATTGTTGTAACTCAGCCTTACTCATCATGGAACGAACCATATCCAATAGGGTTTGATTCCTTCTTTCCGATACACCATTGTGTTGTGGTGTGTATGGAGGAGTAAGCTGAAAGAGAATTCCATTCTCTTTTAAGTAACCCAGGAACTCGGCACTTAAGTATTCACCACCCCGATCAGATATTAGTGTCTTGATACTTTTGCCTGTTTGTTTTTCCACTTCATTCTTGTATTCTTGGAATTTCTCAAAGGCCTCGGATTTATGCTTCATTAAGAAGACATATCCATACCTAGAGAAATCATCCGTAAAAGTAATGAAGTATGAATAACCACCTCGCGCATGTGTAGACATTGGATCGCACATGTCACTGTGTACGAGTCCCAAGAGCTCACTTGCTCTTACTCCGTGTCCAGTAAACGGAGTCTTTGTCATCTTTTCTATGAGACAAGATTAATAAGTAGCATAAGATTGATATTCGAACCGATTCAAATATCCTTCTCTATGTAACTTAGCCAACCTTCTCTCATTGATGTGACCTAATCTACAATGCCATAAGAAAGCCTGATTTAATTCCGGAGACTTTCTTTTAAGTGTGTTCTGGATATTGAAAACCTGAGCTTGACTCAATACGTATATGCCGTTATCTAAAGTACCGGACCCAATCAAAACTTGATTTAGGTGGATGTGAACTACATCGCTTACGAATGTAAAATCATATCCCTCTCTTGAAAGTGAGGACACTGATATGATATTGCAAGTCATACTAGGTACATACAGACAGTTACTTAGAATCAATATCTGCCCACTTGTCAAACCTAGGCGATATTCTCCCACGGATTCTGCGTCCACGCTCATTCCGTTTGCAACTCTGAGAGACAAATCACCTACCTTCATAACTCTACAGTTTCTCAAAGCATGTAATGAATTACAGATATGAGATCCTGCTCCGGTATCTAGTACCCAGGAAGTAGTGTTAATTGACAAACAGTTCTCAATTACAAATAGACTTGAGGCTGAAGCCACAACATGCTTCGTATCCTGGTTACTGGCTTCAAAAGCCCTGCAATCATTCTGCCAATGCCCAATCCCATAACAATAGGAATGTCCCTCTTTTACTACATTCAATCCCGAAACTTTTGCACTTCTTTTTCCTTCTACTTCCCTGGTTTCCTTCAGGGTAGAAGGTAGAGACTGTAGAATCAAGTCAGTATCTGACCCGTTCTCCAACGTGGTCTTCAGGTCCGTGAGCTTCTCAATATTGCTAGTCATTGTAAGGACGTTGTCCCCTACAGATGACCCGACAGCCAACCTCGCATGAATTAATTCGTTCAAGGTCTCATATCTTGTGATTTGAGATTGCTCTCCATATAAATCTTTGTTATGGAGAAAGATGGAAACTAAGTCCATCTTTTCGTGCCGCTTCTAGTATACACCATCAACTGAAGCCAACACGAGGCACTTGGTTTTCGCTTTATCCTTTTCCCTTGTCTGACGGATATCCATATCCGCGACGGTAGAAAATGGACCTGGGATGCCGGGATCTTGAGTAGTAATAGGGTGGTCCAGCTTGTCATAGGAAATGGACATCTGGACAGACCTTTGCCAGTCATATAAGTCAGATTCAGTCAATTTGTTATCTAGATGTAACCTAGTCGTGGTCCAAAGGTCGCTGCAAATAAGAGAGAGAGAAGAAAACATTTTAGCATGATTCTTTTGCAAGTTTAGAGTGGTTTTTAATTTATCTAAACAGGATGGCTCCCACTGTTTCTCGAATCCTTCCTCAAACCATAAAAGAAGAATTAGCCAGGACTATTGATCGCATGCCAAAAGCGTGTCGGATATTTAAAAGTTCTAAAGTTTAACCGCGATCAGGACGGTGTCGCTTTGCAGCTAGCCGCGATGAGCACGGGTCGATCCACAGGGAGATGGTAAGTTTTTAGGCTTGTTTTAACGAGTTAACAACGTAGCGGATTTGTTCGTTATCTAACCTATGTGTTCTATTCAAGTATAAGGCTTGTTAGGAAACGATAGGATAATGTAAGTTAATGGATTCCGTATTCAAGTACTTTGAGCCGAACTTAACCAATGAAGCTAGAACAATCGGCAACAACGTGGATTAGAGGACTTACGCACGGTATTCATGGAATCCGGCTTATTGAACCTTATCCATCCGTTCTTGTCTCTTGCATTCGCCTCCGGCCAAACCGAATGCAACCGGTCACGGTTAGGAATCACCTTTACCTTGGTAGGGTAGGGTGCCTAACAGAGCGCTTGCGTAGGGTTTGGGCGGAGTTTCAAATGGAAAAGACAGGAAAAGGAAATGAAAAACGAAACGTTAACTTACAATATCTTTCTCTTTTCCTAACAACAATATTCACACCATTCACAAAACAAACCAAAATGAGATAACAAAAGAGAAGAACAAAGAAAAGAAAAGATTACAAGCAAGTAATTAAAGTGCATGGAATTTAAGTGCGAGAATTAAAAGAGCAAGAATAAAATGCAAGTAAGTAAAAGATTAGGAACCAAAGAACATATTGCAAGACATGGGTTCAATAACCCAAACTTAAACTTGCAAGCTCAATAAAGAGGTTGCAAGATCAAGAGAGGGCAAAGAACTCATGGTGAAGGAAGCACAAAAGAACACTTTATTAAACTTCAAGAATGATACAACCCCTTGAGATCAATAACCAATCCTTAAACTTTCAAGCTCAATGAAGAGGTTGAAGGATCAAGAGAAGGTTAAGACTTCAAGGGGACTAATCTATTTACAAGAAAAGAGAAAAGAAAACTTGGACAAAGAATGACAATCCAAGACTAAAAAATGACTAAAGAATGACCCTTGAACCTTTGCCCACTGCCTGCTTTTATAGGCTCCAAAGAATGGAGGGAAATTCGAATTTTTAAATCAACACAAAATCTTTAGCATTGAATGCACATTACTTCATGTCTATTTGTGCCTTGATTCTTGTCTTCCCCATCATGGTCCATGCTGATTTGTCTATTTGAATTTGATTTGCACTCAGTTTTGGAAGGAAATTTGAATCTTTAAATCACACACATAATCTTCACCATTAAATGCTCATTACTCCATCCTACATGTGGCTTGATTCATGGCTGCCCCATTATGGCTCATGCTGATTTGTTTGATTCCTTTTGATTTGAACAGATGCTTTTTAGTCTTGAATGCATATAAAATCATCTCCTTGAATGCATATAAAATCATATCCACATGTGCTTAAAAGTCTTGTGTACACACTTGTTGTGTTGGACCATTTAGATAAAAAAATGTGTACACAACTTGTTGCGTAAAGGAACTCCTGAAGTATTGGTCGGTTTGCGTTTCTGGTCGCAGTGTCTTCCCTCAAGTGATATATCCGTACTTTTGGATGCAGTTCCAGTATTTTGTCATGGATACCTGTAATCTGTAATACTGAGTAGACACTGGTTAATAATACCGATAAATACAACAAATAGAGGAGAAGCAAAAGATTGGGCCGTAGGGAGGTTTCCGTTTTGAGTAGGATATTGCGGCAACCTTGCTCTGTCTCGCTTATCCTTTTAAAACGAGTGAAAGAGAGTCTCAGACTTAAAGAAGAATGAAATGAAAGCCCCGTCAAAACCGGGTCGAGAAGCCCGAGTTGCTGGAATTCCCATCCATTGTCGTCGTTCATCAAGTTCCGGCCGGAAAGATCAAACCAATTGGAACCGCTCACATCACAGTAGTCGTAGTTGCGTAAAGAGAAGCGGAACCTCCAAGCTCAGACATCTCGAATAATAGTAGAGGTGGAAGGGGTGGTAGGAGCTAGTAGGCAACCAAAAGCAGGGGAACAAGTAGGGCAGTTGACCACCCCGAAAGCAGGGCAAGTAACCCAAAGCATCGGCTTGGGAATAGATTGATTGAAAAAGACTAAGCAAGTGTTGTCCTAATGAAATGGCTGATAGTAGAGTAGAACATTCATTCCTTACCGCCGCTGCCTGCTTAAGACTAAAAGACCTACACCCGGAGCCAATCCCCTAGCGGTCCTGCCATCACGCCGCAGAACGAGAGCTCCGTTCCGCTTCGCTTCACTGACTTGGCGAGGTGCGCCCTCAATCGCCGGGGGCTCGCAGCATGCGCCAGGGCCGGTCCGAAAGGGATCGTTCGCTTCGCTCTCTTGCCGAACCGAGAGACTCGGTATTGGGATAAAACCCCGCAATCAGCCTTGTCAAGGGCTAGAGTTCCGAGACGAACTAAGGGGCGAGCGCCACCGGGCTACATGGAGGATGCCATCTCTGTACACGAGTAGGGCTAGTTCACTTTCGGCAGAGCAATAGTAAGCTACATCACTCGAGAAGAAGAAAGACGCTCTCGCTCGACTCAGATAATGATGAAGCTCGAGCTCATCTCTTTCTTTCCAAGCTAGCTCCGATGCTACTGCTCAGCTCTGAGACTTCAAGCTTCACTCCTTTATCGTTCACTTCGTTCGGAAAGGGTCTGTGCCTGCCGTCTAGCCTTCGGGGGAACATTGCCCGCTGGGCTGACGTGCTTACTTCCGGTACGAAGTAAGAAGACTATATGCCGAATCGGGGAATCAGATGATCGTCTTCTCAAGTCTCGGGGCGTTAGGGTTTTGAGAAGACTTTCACGCGAGCACAGTCCGTTTTCTTAGCGAGTAGGAATGGACTCAGATCAGCAAGAGTCCACTTTCGAGCGGCAGCAGCAGCATCAGGATCATAGTAAAGGACTCGGCGATTGAGAGGAAGCAGGCAAGCAAGCATTGCTAGTAGGTTGATGGGTCGCACGCCCGGCACACATGTTTTGGCCTTGCTTGAAAAAATTCGGACCCCTCGATTTGCGCCCCGGAAAGTCCTGTTCGAACACTCGTGCGGTTCGCCGGGTAAGTACAGAATCAGAAAGATTCTGGCAACTCCGGCATGCAAAGACTGGATTGGGAACTCAAAAAGTTTGGTTCCCAAAACCAGTCTTCAACCGACACCGGCTCCATACCGATACCCCGGCGTTCGCGGGCTTTTCTTCTTTTTGGACACCATAGACAACAGCCCTTAGGGTCCGTTATTGTGCACTAGCAGCAGATCCAGACGCAGTTCCAACCGCAGTCCAGCCCATGCACTTATAAGCTCAGCAAGTGGAACTGATAACCCATAAACACTAATTCCTTCTGAACAAATACCCCCAAACTTATCTTTTGCTCGTCCCGAGCAAAACCATTTATTCACAAAAGAAAATCCTAACCGCACTTTCGCAGGGAACGCGATTGCACTGAGCGTGTGCAACAAGCCGTTAAACCTCTAGGTGTCCCTAGTAGGAGGAGTGTTGTCTCCTGAGGGTTTTCAGCGGATACTACCCACAAAATCCCGTCAAGCTAGTTTTGCGAAATAACTATGATTCAAACCCTATGGTTTTGTTTAAAAGATAGCAATTCTATTATCCTAAATTTAGTACTATCACAGCTCGCTTCTCATTTAACTTAAGATTTTATATGTCTTTACGTGCAGTGCAAATAGTGTCGTTAAGTTTCAAAAGGATCGATTAAAGTCGTCATGTCACAAAATAAAGCCCAGATAAAAATTTAAAAAGGATCACATAAGTTTTATAAAGAGTTAAGTATTTCTCAAGTTTCGTTTTCCAGTAAGGTTTCAAATTCAGAATTTCTATCTTCCTTAACAGGAAACTAAGTCTTATTTTTCACTCCACCTTTTTCTTGTTTTTATTTCATACACACCTTTGTGAACGTGCAATAGTCTTTATCATAGAATAAAACCTCCATATCTCCGCTAGAATACATTTTTATAAAAACCTGCCTTTTGTCAAGATTATTCTCACACAAAGAACCGTTAGGAATTTTAACTCAGAGAGAACACTTGCTTGACTTTGTTTTAATCTGGACTTTCTAGGCTTCTTAGCGAGCTTTGGGCCAATGCTCCCATACCAGTTGGTTTTAGGGCATTAGGTGTAGAGACACCCTAGCGGACTTAATTACTCAAGTTACCTAAGCCCAAAAACAAAAGACAATGATGATTTAATGCGAACGGAGATATAACCAGTAGTTCAATTATTTTTTTGGATATAAGACGTGTTTAGAGGATTAGGTGTGTAATCATTCCAATCAAGATTCAGATGGGTTATTCTTCAGAATTAGTTCCAATGAAGGCGTCAATAATATCCCTTCATATCCACCTCTCTTTATAAACTAGTCTTGATATTACTTATTTCAGAACAAACCTAATTGATCCTCAGAAAATAGTTTATCCAAACAAAATTTCAGACATAATAGACTAGTCATCTAATTCTCAAAACTCACGACACGTGTAGTGTGATATAAAGACATATATCAGCATTAGTAAACTTCAAAGGAGAGTTATTTTTCAGGTTTTCAAAATCTAAAAATAGGATTTAGTTGTTCCTATCTTATTAAACAAAACCGTCGAAATATTGAATCTAAGTTCTCCCACTAGCTAACTTGACGACAAAGTTTTTATATTTTTTAGAAAATTTTCTGAATTTTATGGGTTTTTAAGTAAGTATGCAAATGCAGAATATACAAATGAATGCGAAGGTAGAAAGCATATCGAGCACACCCCCAAACTTAAACTTGACAGTGCCCTCATTGTCAAGCTACACTAAGAGGGTCAAAATTGTCGGTGCCTCCCCAAAAACAAATTCTATACAAAAATAAAAACCAAAAAATATGTACACCAAAAGGTTCCTCCCCAAACTCAAGTAAAACAGTGTTTCCACTCTTAAGCGTTGAAGTTCAGGATTAGGGGGGAAAGAGAACAGTATCAATCTATACAAGGCCTTACACAGGCCAAAAGTGAGCACCAACCATTCAAAAATCTTATCGCTATTATGTGCAGGTTGGTGAAAGAATACGATGAGGAAAGAAATGGAGAATACGCGAGACCATATGGAGATAGAAGCGGGATACAGTCTCGGTATATGAGAGAAAGAATGGTGAAAGGGAAAAAGAAATGGTGTACGAACTTGAGGGTGAAAATGGAGTGTATAAATTAGCACAATATGAAATGACCGATGTGTAAAAAGCGATTGTGATAATCTATCAAACCGTCGAGAGATTGGGTCAAATCCCTCAAGATTCGTCAGAAAACATGGGAACGCCGAACTCGGTAAACCAGACATAGTAAATGAAACTGATACAGTTTCTTGCAAGGTCGGAACGGTGGAAGGGACGAAGGGGAGTGATTTAGGGATAGTCTTATTCTCACCTAAGTAAACTGTCTCGAACTCGAAAGATTCCATCAATGGTTTGAATTGACTGTGAGCAACCGAGTTTGATGGTTCAACTAACTCATCTGAAAATTCGAAGGACTCAAACTCGGGCGGTGAGTCTTCAACATCGTCAAAAAAAGTGAAACACTCGTAATCGTTATCGGCTGTGAGAAGAGTGTCAGATTCAAGGAGGAACGCACTAGTGGCGTCAAATGTGCTGTGATTGAATAAAAAAAATTCAAACTCACAGTCCTCCTGCATGATCTTTTGCGTGATCGGAACGATGGAAAGGATGGAAGGTGATTTAGGAAGTATAACAGTTAAAGGTTCAGGAGGATGAATTGGAAAATCCGAGACATCAAAAAAAAATGGTTCATCCTCAATACTATCATCAATACTCTCCTCAATACTATCCTCATAATTCTCCTCAAAAATTATCTCATCCATGCAGATCTTATCAAAATCAATACGCATATGAAGTTCGGGAGAAACATTTAATGACTCGGGATGATGAATTGGAGAGAAAATTTCAGTCAAATCTACGGGTTCATCATCCAAAATACTCCCTGCGTCAATATCCTCAATCAAGTGAAAATTAATATTCTCAGACTCCTCATCAAAAGCATGGATTTCAATCGATTTTGGTTCTAAGATGGAAGTGTAGAGGTCAAAAGGTTTAGGATTGGTTTCACTTGGAATGGACCCTTCACAATCTGGTAAATCAAACACTACAAAATCGCACAACTCATTAAACGTTCTATCTTTAATCGGTAAATCTTTTGGGACACTAGATAAACATTCAAAACTGGAGTGGTGTGATTCAATTTGCAATTGGTAGGTTTGATTAGGAAGGGTGTACAGCTCACTTTCACTACTCAAATTCTCAGCCTGTCCTGTCGCCTCATCATACATTGTAAAATGTGGAGCTAGTTGAAAACTAGCTATCGGGTCACTAGGTTGTATGAGGACGGCCATGGAAGCATTCAAATCCATCATCTGTTGGCATGACCCTACCCTAAAGTCTTCCAACAACTGTTTCAGACTAGACATGGGTTGTGAAGGGGTTTCAGTAAAAGATTCAAAGTTGTTTGAATACTGGAAACTCCCAAAAGGTTGTTCAGAAGCAGTGTCTAGGGCAGGTGCAAAAGTTGGGTAGGACTCGTAGGAATTGAATGGCTGGACAGGGGTAGGATCAACATACGAATAAGGAGGTGAATGGAATTGTTGATCCATAGAATTTGTAGTAGTGAAAGGAGTGAAAGATCGGCTACGGGATTGTTCAATATGTTCAGCGAGGGACAAAGGACGACTTGCAAAAGGGGTATCAACATAAGAGGGTGGGGGAGGTTGAAAAGGTTGATACAAAGTGGATTGCGGAGTGCAAGTGTTTGTCCTAGACGCGTCTATGCGATCTTTCAATGAAATTTTTGGCATGGATGGATCGTTCGAAGTTCGACCAAAACAAGAACCGTAAGAAGTTATGTCTGGTTGTGGGTACCAAAGTTCGGCAAGCGGTTTTCGAGGTGGGGTACCCATGATATGAAGAGAGAAAGAAAGAAAGGAAGAGAAAAGGAGGGGAAAAGAATGTGGTTTTTTTTATAGTTTTTTTAGTTAGTTATTAACAAAAGAATGAAATATACAAAAAAGAATCTGGACAAAAACAATCACGATACAAAAATACCACACACCTAATCGTTCTAGGGTTCACCTAGGTCAACTAGACCTGCTCAAGAACTTGATTGTCGAAGTAAAACTGTGTCGAGAAACAGGCTCAAGATATACTGATCACGAGGCCAGGTAAGTGCAGAGATAAGGGGAGGTTTTCCGACGCTTTCGCGAAGGTCCTTAATTAAATAACCCTTTCTCTTTTGGCGGTTTCGCCGTTAACACTTTCCTAGACACCCTGTAAATAATATACCGTTAAGCGGTGTTCTAAACACAGTTAACCTCTCCTAGTGAGCGCGAAGTCCTTAAGGATTAAAGTCTAATTTCTTTTAAAATTTGTGTGGGTAAACGTTATGCTCAAGTTCGTGATTTGTAAGCCACGGAAAAGGTGTTGGAGATAGTGCCCTCAGAGTCAATTATTGGACCACAGGCACGTGATTGCAATGATTGAGGGAGGACCTATCCCAGGAGGACAGTCTTACTCAAGATGATAGTATGCTATCTGGTTTACCTTTATCATCGTGTACTGCTTTAGGTGACCTTACAGGTCACTATTCCACGTTGATAGAGCCCCTAGGATTCTTGCTTGACTGCCAGCAGTATGAGGGCGATCATATACGTGGGAGCTGGTAGTCTATAAGCACATCCTTAAAAGGTCCCTAGTCGTGGGAGTTTCGAGACAGGGCATCGATACTCCAGAGTAGACTAGTGTATACAGTCGAGACCCCGACGAAGGGCGGTGGCCAGTCTCACAAGCCACTGGTGTCAGTTGGTTCAACTAAGATGTATACAGGTGCTCATTGGGTTATGAGTACACCGGACAGGACTCGCCGGGAACATGCTAGTTGGTCTTATACCTGACGTCAGATAGCAGTTCCCTGGTGACATGTGTACAGGTTAGTTCATCGACCTGAGGATCGTCATTTATCTCGTGTGAGTTCCCACTGTGCTTTGATTACTACCCTACCACGCTCAAATGAGACGTGCAAACAGGTTTTAGTTGGGTACAGTCCCGAGCCACATGAGGCAGTGAGCGGATCTTCAGGGGTTCGTCTCTCCCGGGGTGAGGTCGCGCTGTGTCTAGGAGAGCCATTACACGAAGTCCTTGGCCAAGGCAGGAGATTTACTGGTAGGTATTCCAGTAGTATCGCAGGGTGTTCTGGGTTACACTCTGACACGACTTGTACCGCTTATGGGGGTCTGACTTTTACCAACCCCCTAGGCCCGCCATGCGATGCTCATAGACGAACGGACCGGACTGTACGGATATTGTCACTGACAGGCTCAGTAGGGTGTCAGGATGAGTTCGCTCATCGACGTCCCTTTTGGTCAATAGCTGGTATCCCGTCACGTATGGCTAATACCTCTGACGTGCTAGTGGTTAAATCCACAGCCATAGTATTGACGAGTCTTTAGAGTCCCCCACATTCAGTTACTCATGTTTCGGGCGAAACGCTGTAGAGGCCGTATGGAGATATGGCAGGGTTCGATCAGATACGTGCGGTATTGCACGGATCAGGATCGGACGGTTAGTACTAGAGGCCGTATGGATATATGGCAGGGTTCGATCAGATACGTGCGGTATTGCACGGATCAGGATCGGACGGATAATACTAGCCGGCTTTGGTTTAAGCCGGATCCTAGTATAGTACAGTGTAGATTTTGTCTCATTGCATTTGTATTTCGGTCGGAATACAGATGCGGGAGTGTATACACAGTATCGGGGTTTTCCTGTAATTTATTACGGGACCAGTTTTCTGGAGTTGCCAGTTTGCTTTCCGTTTCGGCCATATTTCTTTGTATCCTTCATTGGCCGAAGATTGGTGGAGGAGGGCTTATTTGCATTTGTGCAAATAAGCAATTTGGAAGGGGGTCTTTGCATGTTGGATCATGATGGTTGCACCATCCCTTGACCCATTGACTTGTTTTGACTCCATGATGACTTGACTTTTGTGAGTGATGATGGAGGGTAATGATGATGGGTTTGGTGTGTTGGTTTTGCTAGTGATGATGATTCTTGCATGATGACCATTCCTCTCACTTGCATTATTCTTGTGGCTATATTTTTCACTCACCCCCTCACTCTCATTCCTCTCCTCTCTATTGGTGTGGCCGGCCAAGCTCATGGGGGGCTGTCCAAATTTGATATGTGGGATTTTGTTCTCTTTTGGCTTTAGAAAAATCCCACAACACCATCTCCAAAAGCTTATTTCAATCCCTCCACCAAATGGCAACTTCCACTACCCCAAATGAGACATGAGTTCTACACACATTCTACAGCAAACCTTGGGCACGTCGTCTCGCCAACTTCGTGCCCGAGTTGCCTCGGTATAGAGGTGGGAGCCCGTAAAAGAAGCAGGCGACGTGGTGCCCTTCCGGCGACGAGGTGGAGACCGGAGATTCCGTGGGGAGATCGGGATGACGACGAGAAGACCGAAGAACACAGATCGCTTGGTATATCTCTCTTCCCCATCTTGTAGTAAGCTAGGACTAGTTTAATGGCACGATCCGGGCTTATAGTGCGCGGTGGTGCCGGTTTGAAAAGTTAAAGTAAATCACCGCTTCCGCATTCCGGCGTCGGATTGACGGCCGGGGCGCCGCCGTGCACTTACAGTGGTATCAGAGCCTCGCCATTAACATTGTCTAGCTTTGTCTAATGTGTTTTACATTTCCGATCGAAAAAAATTCCAAAACCCGCGTTTTTCATTGCATCAGTTTTCTGTCGATTTTTTTCTGGCTCGAAAAAATTTTCAGGGTGTTGCAGAATGATGTGCAGAGAATTATAAGAACACTGTAAAATTTTGGTAACGTGATCCGTCCATATGACCGCGGAACCGCGGCAATAACCCCTCTTTGGCCGCGGTTCCGCCGCAGATTGTTGGCTTCATTTCACCAGTTTTTTTCCAGTGGGCTTTTAGGCTGAAAATAGGGGTTTTGGAATATTATTTTTGGGCCCAGAATTTCTTTAACTGCTACAGTACAGCTTGGGGCCCACTTAGTAAAATTTGATCGATCGAAAATATTTTAAACACATTTGTTCACAGTATTTACATTATATCTGCGACCGTGAATGTCACTCGATCGGTAAATCCTGTCTAACTGCTATAGCCCGGTTAGACGGATTTGTGAACGCGACATTCACGTTGATGTTCTGTGTTATGTTGTGATGTTGCGGATTGGTCGTGGGGGATAGCCTGGATGCAATGCTAGTATAGTTTTGTTGTATTATGTACATTTGATATTGCGGGGCGAGCATCCGACATGTGGACTTCCGTCACTGCCTGTTTGTATTATTCTTTTGGGGCACGACCAGGTTGCGGTCGATGTACCCGTTGTATGTATATTTTACTTTCTGTACTAGGATTACCCCAAGGTGGGGTGCACGGATAGCCGGGTTCTAGAGGGCAATAAGCCCGCATCTCAAGGCATTGAGATGGAGGGGGCTTTACTCTAGAATTGGCGGGCTGTTCGCCGCACTCGTAGGGGGTACAGGTTGACCCAGGAGGGGTGCCCAAGTTACCGGATTCCGTGAAGTGCTGGGTGGTCCATTCACGGTGCTGAAGGGGCTTGCCTCACTTCAGGTTTTGGCAGGTAACTTGCCGCACCCGTAGGGGTCCAGGATTTCATTGCACAGGCTATCCACACGACAAGGGGAACGTCGGGTTTCAGTAGTGGCTCTGTGAAACCCGGGGATCCCAGATATCTGTATTGTTCTGTGATGCTGTACATTTCTGTGATGTTGCATTTTTTATCACGCCTTGAGCGAAATATAATATATTGGTATATATATTAGTAGATGTTGTATATGTTTTGCATCCGCGCTAGTCCAGTCCCCGCTCTGTCGTTAGTTAGCCAACCTAACGGGTAATGACGGGACCCAGTGGCGAATGTGGATGGCATATACGTACGTCATATTATATTTTCGTTCTTTGTGGTGTGATCAATTGATGGGACTGCGTTGATTCGGATCAATGCAAGTTAAAAACAAACCTAATCTGATGTTGTTGGAACACTTTTTCAAAAAGCTGTTATTGCAAGGATGTTCTCTTTTGTTTTGCATCGTGGTATTCAGTTGGAATATCCTGCTCCTCAGTCGACGAGGCAAGGGCCGAGATCCCTTCACCGGGAGTGACCCCTTGGACAAAAAGTTTGCGTCAGGGCAATAACTTCACTATAGCCGATTACTTTTGCTTTGCACCGTGGTATTCAGTTGGAATATCCTGCACCTCATTCTACGGGGAAAGAGCCGAGATCCCTTCACCGGGAATGACCTCTTTAGCAATGGTTTTCGCCACTATATTTTTAAATGCTATCCAGTTCCTTCAACGATATCAAGTTCATTACGTTAAAGGTTTTCGCCAGAAACCATTCGTAGCCCTCCGTCGTTTCATATGGGTGGTCCATAGTATTCAAGCTGTGTATGTTGGCCAAAGTCAAGGCACAGTGATTGGTAGCTATTGGGTATTTATATGCAGCATAGATAGATGCATTGGTTTGGGACAGTCGTATAGCCTTGTTGGCCTTCGTCAAGGGCTTGTACGGGTGGGTTCAAATTAACCTGGAAAATGACGGGTAGAACTTGACATGTGACTTATGATTTGTTGGCCTTCGTCAAGATCATAAGTGCATGGGGCAAAAATCCACATCGGGAGTTTCTAAAGAAACTGAAACTTGCCAGATATGCGCATACCTTCTGGAGTGTGATGATGTGAGCGGATTCCGTCACGTTATCATGCGATGATAGTTGGATCCCGATTCCCACTGATGAGTTAGTTTACTCCTCGGGTGACTCCGACTAATTCTTCTTTCAGGTTTGGAGGAGAATTTGAGGTTACAGTGGGATGTTTCCAGATTAGATAAATTGGTAACCATTCTGATCTAGGTTAGAGTGCACGCTGAGTGTTTCTTTTCTCTCTCTCTTTGGCAGCGACCATTGACCCGACCCTAAGACTATGACTCAGTGACCAAGTTGACCGAACCTTCTTAAACACTGGCTTTTGGATTGTCAGAGTTGCAAACCTCATTGCCACTCCTACTTTTACCCTTTTCTCCAGGACACCCCATATTACTACGAACGTCCACTTCCATTGGACAAAACCATCGTATGGTTATATAAGAACTCGAAGGAATTTATTCGAGGATGGTTTCCGGTTCTGGAGAAAACGAATTGGACTATTCAGTTGTCTTTTCCTTTTACCTTCTCTCAGGTTGCGAGTACTCCTTGGTTTAGGAGTAGTACACCTATTACGCAAATTGGATAGTCTTCTTCCAAACCTTAGGCTGGTGCCGAATGGTGGGGAATGAAGAAAACCAATTAGCATAACGATGGTGTGCAGAAGGTATTAAGTTAAAACAAAGCAAGGGATTAGTAAGAGGGCAAAGTAAACTGCGACTGCTATTCACGACCAAACCAAGTATTTATTCGCCAATCCTAAATCACCTTTGTATTTCTCCAGAACACTCCGTATCACTACGAAGATCCACAGATTATTGGATACTCCATCGTATGGTTATATACGAACTCGAAAGGAACGTGTTCCAGTTCGGGGATGGATTCTGGTTCAGGAGAAATAGGAATAAGGTTTATTCGGTTGTCTTTTATCCTCACCTTCTATCGCATTGCGAGTGCTCCTAGGATTAGGACAGTACACCCATTATGCTTATTGGATAGTCTTCTTCCAAACCATAGGCTGGTGCCGAACGGTAGGGAAGGAAGAAAACCATTTGGCCTAAAGGGGTGTATAGAAGGTAATGACTGAAGACATATAAAGGGATTTGGAGAGGTGGCAAAGAAATATATGGTTACAGTTGTGAATCTGGATAATGGAAGAGGCGTTACTAGGAATACCGGGATACCCCATCGGAACATTTCAATGTTTCAGTTTCACTGTGTACTGTTAAAAGAAAACTGATTTCCCAATTAGATACTTACTCCAGGGTATGTATTTACCAGGTATGATTCTCACATCTGTATGGTTTTATAGATGATGAGTGGGAGTAAGTTATTGGGAATTAGGTGATCATCCTCATTATATCGGGATTCGTTGTAATCGGTGATATTTGAGGAAATCACCTGGGCTGTTTGCCGGTCGGCAAACATTTGGTTTTGAATATCCGCTGTTATGCACCAATTTCAAATCGATATATCTGTACGTCTATTTTTATAGAGTGAGATATACCTTTTTGAAATTATGTCTATGAAATTTACCTATATCAGTGGATGGTTAGGTAAGGAGCATTGAACAGCGGTGTAATTCTTCATAACTATAAGTACAGTTTTCAACCTACGACACCCAGTGATTGAGTTATCAGACTCAAGGGACTTATACAGAGTATTGTATGTTGTCCAGGGTCCATCAGGACAGAGGGGTTGGTCCTCGTACTATATTCGGTTTACTTATGACTTCTCTAGTTTTTAGACAGGTGTTTCGTGGAAACACAGGGTCCGAATTTTGAGAGTTATAGGTATTTGAATAAAGTAGAGAACCAGATATTGCAAGTATCGGGATTCTTCAAAGTGATCGGAGATGTAGATACTTGTGTAGGGTATTCAGTTGATAGTAGTGATTAATAGAAATTGCTTCTCTTTTGGGTTACTCATAATTGGAAGCATTCCTAAGTTGAGTAACGCTGATCGGCCTCTTTCCATTTAGTTGACATGCACTGGAGACAGCTGCATGATTTGAATTTGGTTCAATTAAATCAGTGCCTCTGGTTCTATATTGGATATAGAACAGTTCATATCTTAACGATGTTAAGGTACGGGGAGTTGTCCGGCTTATGATTAAAACCAGACACTTGACAACTGAAGGCACGTTTCTGTAATGGCTGTTTGTGGGTTAACCCAGGCTATGACGAGGGTTGACTTTCTACCATCTGGAAGATCAATAGTGATATTGTTCTTGACTCGCCACAGTTTTATTAAAAATGGATTTTTTCAGAAAAACAGTAGTGGGAGTATGGTAGAACTGGAAGTGATTCCAGAACCACAAACGATTACTGAAGATTTCATAGGAACCTAAAGATTCAATCTGGTTTGACATTCCATTGGCCACTCCGCAGATTTGGTGGGTAACTTCAGGCACCCGAGAGGTACTCCGGTAGCCTCAAGGACGGTGACAGGGAAGTTCTTGTTTACCCAGACTTGCCATTGCTGTTGTTCCAGACTGTGAGACCCGGCAGGAGGATGAGTATAGCGTCGTTCTAAACTGGCTTTAGAAGTGTACATCTATATGACTCTGCCATAGGGTTGTCATAGTCAGTGGGAGCAGCGGAAGCTTTGGTGGACAAGTGGCTTATGTCTATTTATAGACTAAAGCAGATATAGCGGAGATAGATCATCTATTTCTGATGTGACAGTCATAGGTTTGACTTCATCAGAATAGGGGATGGATCTGTTGAGAAGGTAGTGGGGTGTGATGTCCTGGTATTTGGATGACATACACAGAGTAGGAAGTGATATTCCTATACTACGATCAGTTATACTTTGGTCGTCACACAATGGTTTCTCCACATGGGGCTTGGACATTATATCAGACATACTGGTTACTAGATCTATGGTTTTAGATCTAGATTTGGGTGGTTTCTCAAATAAGGGTACTTAGACAGCATTCTAAGAGTATTTAGAATGGACGACTCCTGGCACGGTAGTGTACCTGCAGGTGATAGAGTCACCCTCTTTAAAGGTGTCTTACAGACTAAAGGGGAGAGGGATGTGCATGATTGGCAGATCACTTGCTCAGGCAATTGAGTCAATCATGAGATGTCAAGTACCACACCAGATGTTGTTCTTGCACTAGATGCAATAAGTTGACATTGATCCAATCCTGGAGAAACAGTCGGAAGCAGTTTTAGAACATAAGTGGATGTTCTAGGGATATGATAACGACAGCCTCATTCGGGAGACGGTTATCATTCCAGGCTTCCAAGGTGACCTGGACGACAAGGAGGTTGTCAGAGATATTGCTTTTCCTTCTGACGAGGGGCAGTATTTTGGACAGGTGGTCCAAGGCAATACTAAGGGAGGCATGGCGCAGGGTACTGATTAAGTTCAGTTGACGATACAGTCTAAGAAGTTTGGATTTGGAGTTCATTTATGAGCTAGGTCCCATCAGGCATCCAGACACATTCTAAGACAGGTATTGCTCATTTCGGGAGATGGGTTTCTCCGCGAACTTAAGATTAAGAGAGACATAGAAAGAAACATCAAAGCGGATCCACTCACTGAGGCAATTCCTCGAACGCAATAAGTTTCACAAACGAGCTTTGTGAGACAGACTAGTAGAGGAGTTGGGTGTTCGGTATCACACGGGCTGTGAGTATGCGACATCGTAATAATTAGCCTTGAGTGCAAGTGGGAGATTGCTGGAGATAGTGCCCTCAGAGTCAATTATTGGATCACAGGCACGTGATTGCAATGATTGAGGGAGGACCTATCCCAGGAGGACTGTCTTTCTCAAGATGATAGTATGCTATCTGGTTTACCTTTATCATCGTGTACTGCTTTAGGTGACCTTACAGGTCACTATTGCACGTTGATAGAGCCCCTAGGATTCTTGCTTGACTTCCAGCACTAAGAGGGCGATCATATACGTGGGTGCTGGTAGTCTATAAGCACATCCTTAAAAGGTCCTTAGTCGTGGGAGTTTCGAGACAGGGCATCGATACTCCAGAGTAGACTAGTGTATACAGTCGAGACCCCGACGAGGGGCGGTGGCCGGTCTCACAAGCCACTGGTGTCAGTTGGTTCACCTAAGATGTATACAGGTCCTCATTGGGTGGTAACATGCTAGTTGGTCTTATACCAGACGTCAGATAGCAGTTCCCTGGTGACATGTGTACATGTTAGTTCATCGACCTGAGGATCGTCATTTGTCTCGTTTGAGTTCCCACCGTGCTTTGATTACTACCCTACCACGCTCAAAGGAGACGTGCAAACAGGTTTTAGTTGGGTACTGTCCCGAGCCACATGGAGGCAGTGAGCGGATCTTCAGGGGTTCGTCTCTCCCGGTATTGGGGGTGAGGTCGCGCTGTGTCTAGGAGAGCCATTACACGAAGTCCTTGGCCAAGGCAAGAGATTTACTGGTAGGTATTCCAGTAGTATCTCAGGGTGTTCTGGGCTACACTCCGACACGACTTGTACCGCTTATGGGGGTCTGACTTTTACCAACCCCCTAGGCCCGCCATGCGATGCTCATAGACGAACGGACCGGACTGTACGGATATTGTCACTGACAGGCTCAGTAGGGTGTCAGGATGAGTTCGCTCATCGACGTCCCTTTTGGTCAATAGCTGGTAGCCCGTCACGTATGGCTAATACCTCTGACGTGCTAGTATTTAAATCCACAGCCATAGTATTGACGAGTCTTTAGAGTCCCCCACATTCAGTTACTCAAGTTTCGGGCGAAACGCTGTAGAGGCTGTATGGAGATATGGCAGGGTTCGATCAGATAAGTGTGGTACTGCACGGATCAGGATCGGACGGTTAGTACTAGAGGCCGTATGGATATATGGCAGGGTTCGATCAGATACGTGCGGTATTGCACGGATCAGGATCGGACGGATAATACTTGCCGGCTTTGGTTTAAGCCGGATCCTAGTATAATACAGTGTAGATTTTGTCTCATTGCATTTGTATTTCGGTCGGAATACAGATGCGGGTGTGTATAAGCAGTATCGGGGTTTTCCTGTAATTTATTACGGGACCAGTTTTCTGGAGTTGCCAGTTTGCTTTCCGTTTCGGCCATATTTCTTTGTATCCTTCATTGGCCGATGATTGGTGGAGGAGAGCTTATTTGCATTTGTGCAAATAAGCAATTTGGAAGGGGGTCTTTGCATGTTGTTGGATCATGATGGTTGCACCATCCCTTGACCCATTGACTTGTTTTGACTCCATGATTACTTGACTTTTGTGAGTGATGATGGAGGGTAATGATGGTGGGTTTGGTGTGTTGGTTTTGCTAGTGATGATGATTTTTGCATGATGACCATTCCTCTCACTTGCATTATTCTTGTGGCTATTTTTTTCACTCACTCTCATTCCTCTCCTCTCTATTGGTGTGGCCGGCCAAGCTCATGGGAGGCTGTCCAAATTTGATATGTGGGATTTTGTTCTCTTTTGGCTTTGGAAAAATCCCACAACACCATCTCCAAAAGCTTATTTCAATCCCTCCACCAAATGGCAACTTCCACTACCCCAAATGAGACATGAGTTCTACACACATTCTACAGCAAACCTTGGGCACGTCGGCTTGCCAACTTCGTGCCCGAGTTGCCTCGGTATAGAGGTGGGAGCCCGTAAAAGAAGCAGGCGACGTGGTGCCCTTCCGGCGACAAGGTGGAGACCGGAGATTCCGCGGGGAGATCGGGACGACGACGAGAAGACCGAAGGACACGGATCGCTCGGTATATCTCTCTTCCCCATCTTGTAGTAATCTAGGACTAGTTTAATGGCACGATCCGGGTTTATAGTGCGCTGTGGTGCCGGTTTGAAAAGTTAAAGTAAATCACCGCTTCCACATTCCGGCGTCGGATTGACGGCCGGGGCGCCGCCGTGCACTTACAAAAGGTGATGAAATCCTTTACCGTATGTTGTGGTGTTCGCTTGCCCTTAAGTCCGTATTAATGTATGCAATGCGCAAATCAATGAAAAAAATTGTTCAAAATTTCAAACAATCTTTTTTTTAAGCGCGGCACTGCAACAAATACGGGTTAGTCAATTTTTTTTTGGCATTTTCTAGCGAACTTGCAAAGAATCCTGCAAAGATATTATATTAGAAGCGTCGGATTTGAGAAGAAGGTGTTAGTAAAGTACGTACCGTTAAGTTGTGGGTTAAGAAACCACCGTTGAATCAAATCCGGTAAGCTTGAAAAGTTCGCTTGCACGGGTCAAACTACCCGGATCTTTGGCACTGTTCTTCGTAACCACCTTGATTTTGAATGTGCATTTTGCTCCCCATGCCCGCTGTTCGCAAATCCGCAAAATCTGAAATGTCGGAAAAAAAATGGATATTAGTGCGGAAAAATCTGAAATGTCGATCCACAGGGAGGCGGACAGTTTTATGTTCTTATTTTAACGAGTTAACAACGTGGCGGATTTGTTTGTTATCTAACCTATGTGTATATTCAAGTATAAGGCTTGTTAGGAAACGATAGGATAGTGTAAGTTAATGGATTCCATATTCAAGTACTTTGAGCCGAACTCAACCAATGAAGCTAGAACAATCGGCAATAACGTGGATTAGGGGACTTAAGCACGGTATTCATGGAATCCGGCTTATTGACCCTTGTCCTTCCGTTCTTGTCTTCCGCTTTCGCCTCCGGCCAAACCAAATGCAACTTGTCACGTTTAGGAATCACCTTTACCTTGGTAGGGTAAGGTGCCTAACGGAGCGTTTGCGTAAGATTTGGGCGGAGTTCCAAATGGGAAAACACGGGAAAAGGAAATGAGGAGCGAAATGTTAACTTACAAAATCTTTCTTTTTTCCTAACAACAATATTCATACAAACATTCACAAAACAACAAAGAGGAAAAAAGAAAAGCTACAAAGAAAAGAAAAGACTACAAACAAGTAATTAAATGACATGGTAATAAATTGCAAGTAATAAAAGACAAGAATGAAAATGCATGTAAGTAAAAGAGCGAGTAAGAAAGACTAAGAACCATAGAACCCAAAACAAGACATGGGTTCAATAACCAAATCTTAAACTTGCAAGCTCAATGAAAAGCTTGCAAGATCAAGAAGAGGCAAAGAACTCATGGTGAATGAAGGCACAAAAGAGATCTTTATTAATCATCAAGAACGATACAACCCCTTGAGATCAATAACCAACCCTTAAACTTTCAAGATCAATGAAGAGGTTGAAGGATCAAGAGAAGGTTAAGAACTCAAGGGGGCTAAGCTATTTACAAGAAAGGAGAATAGAAAACTTGGACAAAGAATGACAATCCAAGACTAATGAATGACTAAAGAATAACCCTTTAACCTTTGCCCACTGCCTGCTTTTATAGGCTCCAAAGAATGGAGGGAAATTCGAATTTTTAAATCAACACAAAATCTTTAGCATTGAATGCACATTACTTCATGTCCATTTGTGCCTTGATTCTTGTCTTCCCCATCATGGTCCATGCTGATTTGTCTATTTGAATTTGATTTGCACTCAGTTTTGGAAGGAAATTTGAATCTTTAAATCACACACATAAACTTCACCATTAAATGCTCATTACTCCATTCCCACATGTGGCTTGATTCATGGCTGCCCCATTATGGCTCATGCTGATTTATTTGATTCCTTTTGATTTGAACACATGCTTTTTAGTCTTGAATGCATATAAAATCATATGCATATAAAATCATCTCCTTGAATGCATATAAAATCATATCCACATGTGCTTAAAAGTCTTGTGTACACACTTGTTGTGTTGGACCATTTAGATAAAAAAATGTGTACACAACTTGTTGTGTGAAGGAACTCCTGAAGTATTGGTCGGTTTGCGTTTCTGGTCGCAGTGACTTCCCTTAAGTGATATATCCGTGCTTTTGGATGGAGTTCCAGTATTTTGTCATGGATACCTGTAATCTGTAATACTGAGTAGACACTGGTTAATAATACCGATAAATACAACAAATAGATAATGAATGGGCGGTATTAGAATGCAGTTTTCTGATATGAACAAATACCCCCAAACTTATCTTTTGCTCGTCCCGAGCAAAACCATTTATTCATAAAAGAAAATCCTAACCGCACTTTCGCAGGGAACACGATTGCACTGAGCGTGTGTAACAAGCCGTTAAAACTCTAGGTGTCCCTAGTAGGAGGAGTGTTGTCTCCTGAGGGTTTTCAGCGGATACTACCCACAAAATCCCGTCAAGCTAGTTTAGCGAAATAACTATGATTCAAACCCTATGGTTTTGTTTAAAAGATAGCAATTCTATTATCCTAAATTTAGAACTATCACAGCTCGATTCTCATTTAACTTAAGATTTTATATGTCTTTACGTGCAGTGCAAATAGTGTCGTTAAGTTTCAAAAGGATCGATTAAAGTCGTCATGTCACAAAATAAAGCCCAGATAAAAATTTAAAAAGGATCACATAAGTTTTATAAAGAGTTAAGTATTTCTCAAGTTTCGTTTTCCAGTAAGGTTTCAAATTCAGAATTTCTATCTTTCTTAACAGGAAACTAAGTCTTATTTTTCACTCCACCTTTTTCTTGTTTTCATTTCATACACACCTTTGTGAACGTGCAATAGTCTTTATCATAGAATAAAACCTCCATATCTCCGCTAGAAATACTTTTTTATAAAACCTGCCTTTTGTCAAGATTATTTTCACACAAAGAACCGTTAGGAATTTTAACTCGGAGAGAACACTTGCTTGACTTTGTTTTAATCTGGACTTTCTTGGCTTCTTAGCGAGCTTTGGGCCAATGCTCCCAAACCAGTTGGTTTTAGGGCATTAGGTGTACAGACACCCCAGCGGACTTAATTACTCAAGTTACCTAGGCCCAAAAACAAAAGACAATGATGATTTAATGCGAACGGAGATATAACCAGTAGTTCAATTATTTTTTTGGATACAAGACGTGTTTAGTGGATTAGGTGTGTAATCATTCCAATCAAGATTCAGATGGGTTATTCTTCAGAATTAGTTCCAATGAAGGCGTCAATAATATCCCTTCATATCCACCTCTCTTTATAAACTAGTTTTGATATTATTTATTTCAGAACAAACCTATTTGATCCTCAGAAAATAGTTTATCCAAAAAAAAATTCAGACATAATAGACTTGTCATCTAATTCTCAAAACTCACGACACGTGTAGTGTGATATAAAGACATATATCAGCATTAGTTAACTTCAAAGGAGAGTTATTTTTCAGGTTTTCTAAATCTAAAAATAGGATTTAGTTGTTCCTATCTTATTAAACAAAACCGTCAAAATATTGAATCTAAGTTCTCCCACTAACTAACTTGACGACAAAGTTTTTATATTTTTTAGAAATTTTTTTGATTTTTATGGGTTTTTAAGTAAGTATGCAAATGCAGAATATACAAATGAATGCGAAGGTAGTGTAAGTCCACGTTGCCCACCTCGGTGCTTACGGGGAGGCGGAAAACATAATAAAAATTGGATTTTTATCAACTATAGGCAACATGGACCATGCTTTAAGGATCTTTGCTAAACAAAAACAAGCTAACCCTAACTAGTAACTAGCTAAGTGATGGAAAGGTTATACCTTGAGCTCAAAGTCCTTCTCTCCTTGCTCCTTGGAATGGTAGAAAGAGGTCACCTTGCTTGTCTTCTCCCGTCAAAGAAGGATCCACCCGAAAGCCTCGACCTATAGCTTCAACTCCAAGCTAGGAGTAACTAGAGTGCAAGAAATGCTAAGACTTGAACCCTAGAAGAGAGTAGAGAAGATCAAGTGAGGGTTTTTCTCAAGCTTTTTGTTTCTCAACACATGAGAGGGAGAGAGCTTGAGGGAGAGGATGAGCAAGAGAGAGAAATGATATGAGAGAATGAATTATTAGTGAGCCATTCTCACTAATATGTGTGTAATATTTTAATTCAATAATTAGCTAGAAAATTGTCATGGTTTTATCAAGACATGACCATTATCATTTCAATATTAATGCAAATTGCAAGGATCAAAGAGCATCTTCCAAATGAAATGATTATGGTCAAGTTGTCAACTAGGTCAACAAGTCAATGAAGTCAAATGGTCAACAACAACAACCATGCACAATTATTAAGCTAATTATCAATTAACTATAATACACACAAAAGCAATAGGGTTAATAAAACGACAATAGTCATTAACCCTAAACAAGGTCCTCTCCCTCAATCTCAAGCAACTGTGCATACGCACCCGCATTCGTGATCCGAGGAACACGAATACACAGAGAAAAACCAATCCCAAATCATATACTAGGATCCGGCTTAAACCAAAGCCCGCTAGTATAAACTGTCCGGATAGCAAACGTGCACAAGTGCGCGGATGCGAACGAACCCTGTCGCAAAACCATGCGACCTCTACTCATTTTGCCTAAAGGCGAATAGCTCTCTGTGTGGGACTCTAAAGACTCGACACTACGCTGGCAGTGGGTTTAACCACAGACCGCAAGCGGCACTAGCTGTACGTAACGGTCCCCAGGTAGATGTCGATAAGAAGACTGACGAGGTGAACCCCATCTGCACTCCTACTGAGCCTGTATGTGACAGTCTCCGTACAGTCCGGTCTGTTCGTCTGATACATCGCCTGGCGGGCCTGGGGGGCGGTGAACGTCAGTCCCCTAATAGCGGAACAAGTCGTGTCGGAGTGTAGCCCAGAACACCCTGAGATAACACTGGAAACCTACCAGTATATCTCGCTTGCCCTGGCCAGGGACTACTCGTGTAATGGCTCTCCTGGACACAGCGCGATGTCAACCCCTAATACCGGGAGAGACGAATCCTGTCTAACCGTCACTGCCTCCAAGTGCTTCGGGACTGCACCCAAAAACTACCTGTTTGCACGACTCCTTTAAGCCGTGGTAGGGTAGCAATCAAAGTGCAGTAGGAACACACTCGACGCGAAGTGACAGTGTCAAGTCAGCGGACTAAGCTGTACTCATGTCACCTGGGAACTGATAACTGACGATAGGTATATTACCAACCAACAGTTCCCGACGAGTCCTGTCCAGTGTACTCGTAACCTAACGAGCACCCGCATACTATCCCAAGTACGACGTACTAACGGCTGTGGGACAGACCGTCTCCCACACTGGGATGAGAAGCGCATACGCTAGTCTACTCCGGAGTATCGATGCCCTGTCTCGATAGTCCAACGACCAGGGACCTGTATAAGGATGTGCTTATAGATTACCCAGCTCACACGAGTGCGAGCGCCATCACAACGCTGGTAATCAAGCAAAGATCCTAAGGGCTCCACTAATATGTATATCAGCAATATGCTAAAAGAAACACATGCACATATTAAAGCAGAGACAAACCAAGTAGCATACTACCATTTCGAGCAAGATTGTATATACAACTGTGAATATCCCAAGCTTCCATCAAGTAATATACAAACCAGTATGATACAATAATGGCCTCTAGGGCATATACACTAACAATCTCCCACTTGCACTAAGGCCATGAACTGGCGTATCGAAGACCTATCATCTCGATCAGCCGCTCGAACTGAGTCAGGGGCAAGGCCTTGGTGAATGGATCTGCTGTGTTATCCTCTGATGCAACTCTCCGGACCTCGATCTCCTGGCAATCCACGATCTCCCTGATCAGGTGATACCGCCTTAAGATGTGTCTGGATTTCTGATGGGACCTGGGTTCCTTCGCTAAAGCTATAGCCCCGTTGTTGTCGCAATACAGAGGTATTGGGTCAACAATGGACGGAACCACCTGAAGTTCTTTCAAGAACTTCCTCATCCAGACAGCTTCTTTTGCGGCATCAGATGCAGCGATGTATTCCGCTTCCATAGTCGAGTCAGCAACGGTTTCCTGTTTGGAGCTCTTCCAACACACCGCCCCTCCATTGAGGGTAAAGACAAAACTCGACATGGACTTGGAATCATCCTTGTCACTCTGGAAGCTGGAGTCAGCAAAGGCCTCAATCTGCAGGTCTTTTCCGCCATACACCAAGAACATCTCCTTAGTCCTTCTCAGGTACTTGAGAATGTTCTTTACTGCTATCCAATGTTTCTCCCCAGGGTTTGACTGATACCTGCTTACCACACTCAGTGCATAAGCCACATTCGGTCTGGTACACAACATCGCATACATTATAGAGTCTACCGCAGAAGCGTAGGGTATAATAGACATGCGATCCCTCTCCAAATCAGTCTTGGGAGACATCTCTTTGGAGAGGGTGATCCCGTGACAAGCCGGTAGATTACCGCGCTTGGAATCTTCCATACTGAATCTCTTCAGTATGGTGTCGATGTACCTGGACTGTGAGAGTCCTAATATCCTCTTGGATCTGTCACGGTAGATCCGGATACCCAGAATGTATGAGGCATCACCCAGGTCTTTCATGGAGAACCTGTGTGACAAGAACCCCTTGACAGATTGTAGCATAGGAATGTCATTTCCTATTAAGAGAATGTCATCCACGTATAAAACGAGGAATACTACAGTTCTCGCTACAAATCTACAATAGATGCATGGTTCATCTGGATTTTTGATAAAGCCAAATTCTTTGACCGTCTCATCAAAACAGATGTTCCAACTCCGCGATGACTGCTTGAGTCCATAAATGGACTTGAGCAACTTGCACACCTTTCCGCTGCTCCCACCCTGAATGAAACCCTCTGGCTGGTCCATATAGACACACTCCTCTAAATGACCATTTAGAAAAGTTGTCTTTACGTCCATCTGCCAAATCTCATAATCGTGGAAAGCAGCGATGGCAAGAAGGATCCGAATGGATTTCAGCATAGCTACTGGAGAAAAGGTTTCGTCATAGTCCAAACCAGGTCGCTGATGAAAACTCTTTGCTACCAGTCTAGCTTTATAGGTCTCAACCTGTCCATCTACACCAATCTTCCTTTTGAAGATCCACTTGCATCCTACGGGTTTTACCCCGTCTGGAGCAATGTCCAACGTCCATACTTTGTTGGTGTACATGGACTCCATTTAGGTCTGCATTGCATCCAGCCATTTTACCGAGTCAATGCTCTGAATGGCTTGCTGGAAGCTAGTTGGCTCATCACTATCAATGATGCAATCTTCTCTATCCCCGTCTATGAGAAAACCGTAGTATCTCTCGGGCAGATGAGACTTCCTAATAGTTTGTGGTTCTGGAATTTCTTCCAGTTCTATTGCGCTCCCACTTATTTCTTTTTCTAAAAACTGGTGTTCCAGAAAATGGGCATTACGAGAAACAAGGACTTTTTGTTCCTCTGCGTAATAGAAAAGATACCCCCTGGAGTTCTTTGGGTATCCCACAAACTTGCACAGTACTGAGCGTGCCTCGAGCTTGTCCGTATGCTGCTTTTTGACATAAGGTGGACATCCCCAAATCTTCAAGTATTGAAGATAGGGTTTCTTCCCACTCCATAACTCATATGGTGTGGTAGGCACAGTAACACGGTTCAAAAGATATGCAGCTATTTCTAGCGCATATCCCCAGAACGATCGCGGTAACTCAGCGTTACTCATCATGGACCGTACCATATCCAATAGGGTTCGGTTTCGTCTCTCCGATACACTGTTATGTTGTGGAGTGTATGGAGGAGTAAGCTGAGAGAGAATTCCATTCTCCTTTAAGTAGTTCAGGAATTCGGCACTTAAGTATTCTCCACCTCGATCCGATCTTAGAATCTTGATACTTTTGTCGGTTTGTTTTTCTACTTCATTCTTATATTCGTGGAATTTTTCAAAAGCCTCGGATTTATGTTTCATTAAGAAGACATAACCGTACCTTGAAAAATCATCCGTAAAAGTAATGAAGTAAGAATAACCGCTTCACGCATGTGTAGACATTGGACCGCACACGTCGCTGTGTACGAGTCCCAAGAGCTCGCTCGCTCTTTCTCCGTGTCCAGAAAACGGAGCCTTTGTCATCTTTCCTTTGAGACAGGATTGACAAGTTGCATACGATTGATATTCGAACGGATCTAAATATCCTTCAGTATGTAACTTAGTCAATCTTCTCTCATTGATGTGACCCAGTCTACAATGCCATAAGAAAGTTTTATTAATTTCTGGAGACTTTCTTTTGTGTGTATTCTGGATATTGAAAACCTGTGGTTGGTTTAAAACGTATATACCGTTGTTCAATGTACCTGACCCAATCAAAACTTGATTAAGGTGAATGTTCACTACATTACTTACAAATGCAAATTCATAACCTTCTTTAGATAATAAAGATACAGAAATGATATTACAGGTTGCATTTGGTACATAATAACAACTACGCAAAACCAAAAAGTGTCCATCTGATAATCCCAGGTGATAGTCCCCCACGGCCTCAGCATCCATGCTAGCACCGTTCGCAACTCTGAGGGTCATGTCACCTGCCTTCAAAACTCTACGCTTTCTCAACGCCTGCAAAGAATTACAGATATGAGATCCTGATCCGGTATCCAATACCCAGGATGTAGAGTTTATTGATAGACAGTTTTCAATAACATACACACCTGAAGCTGAAGCTGCAACTCGCTTCAAATCCTGTGTTCTGGCTTTCCAAGCCTTGCAATCCTGTTTCCAGTGACCACTTTTGTGACAATAGAAGCATTCTTCCTTCCCCACCAGCTTCCCCGCTACTTTTGTTGCTTTACCCTTTCCCTTCGTATCCACTTTACCGACACCGCCTCTTGGTTTGGCGGGGGCTTTCTTCTTCTTGCCCTTGGCTTTCGCCCTGGACCTAGAAGAGGAAGATCCTCCTACAAACAAAGTGGATGTCTCCCTACCCTTCTGTAGGGTGCCCTCAGCAGTCCTCAACATGTTCAGAAGTTCAGCAAGTTCAACCTCCTTTCCTTGCATGTTGAAGTTAAGAATGAACTGGGCGTAAGTGGAAGGAAGGGACTGGAGAATCAAATCAGTATAGAGTTCATTCTCCAACGTGGTCCCAAGGTCCGCGAGCTCCTCTATGTAGCCGATCATCTTAAGCACGTGGTCCGCTACCGATGATCCGACGGCCAACCTTGCCGAAAAAAGCTTCTTCGACACTTCGTATCTAGCGATACGAGACTGCTCTCCATACAGTTCTTTTGTATGGAGAAATATGGACTCTAGGTCCATATTCTCGTGCCTCCTCTGATGGTCGTTGTCCATCGAGGCTAGTATGAGGCATCTGGCCCTCGCGCAATCTATCACCCATGTCTTACGGATTTCTACATCCGCGACGCTGGAGGTGGGACCTGGGACAGGGGGAGCTTTGGTGGTAAGTATATACACCAGCTTGTCATAAGTGATAGCCATCTTGACATTCCTGAGCCAATCTTTGTAGTTTGGCCCTGTCAATATATTTTTATCTAATAGTAACTCAAGTCCGGTCATGTTGAATGGTCGCTGCAAATAGGAGAGAGAAAAGAAACACTTTAGCATGATGCTCTTGCAAGTTTAGAGTGGATTTTAGTTTGTCTAAACTGGATGGCTCCCACTGTTTCTCGAATCCCTTCTCAAACCATAAAGAAAAGGATTAGTCGGGATCATTCTCACTGTATAATACTTGCTTAACCGTTCAGCCAGGCCAATGTCGGTACTTCGAGGGAGGTTTTCCAACGCTTTCACGAAGTTCCTTAATTAAGTAACCTCTTTTCCCTGTGGGCGTAGCCCCGCTAACACCTTTCCAGGCACCTACTAGGTTTATAGCATTGATCGTTAAGTGAGAGTTTTCCCGAGGAGTAGCATATACTCACAGTAGGATCGGGATCCAAATATCATCGCGTGATAAAACCGAAGGAATCCTACCAGAATTATCACACTCCAAATGGTATGCAACGCTAGCAAGTTTCAGTACTTATGAAACTCCCGATGTGGATTTTTTTTGCCCCATGCTCTTATGACCTTGGCGTGAGGTCAAAATGCCATAAGTCACATGTCAAGTTCTTCCCATCATTATCCTGGTTAATTTGAACCCACCCGTACCTACCCTTGACGTAGGCCAAAACGGCAGTACGACTGTCTCAAATCAACGCATTCTATCTATGCAACGGATAAATATCCGGCAGCTACCAATCACTATGCCTTGGCGTGAGGTCAAAATACATAGCTTGAATACTACCGAATATTTAACCGAAATTATGGAGGGCTACGGATGGTTTTGGCGAAACCGTGAACGTAGTGAACTTGATATAATCGATGGAACGAGATAACTTTTAAAAGGAGTGGTTCAAGCTCCGCGTTTAAAAGTTTAGTTTTTGAAAAAAAACCGAGTGGTTTTCAAAGTGTTCCAATCGACTTTTACTTGGTTTATTTCTTGCATTAGTTCTTTTAATGCGTCCCATCATTTAATCCTACCATTGCAGAAAACAACCAAAATATGACGTACGCTTATGCCATTCGCATTCGCCACGGGGCCCCGTCATCACCCGTTAGGTTACTTAACTAACGACAGAGCGGGGGCTGGGCTAGCGCGGCTGTAAAACATAAGCAACGCCTAAATATTTATTATATATAAATATATAGCAATGATAGACATTACAGATCACAGATGAATACATTGGATATACTAGGAATCTGCAATGCGTTCGAGCCTGCAACGTAAAGCGGATTACACGGTCGCGGTGAATAGCCAATACCCCACCCAAGACCCCTACGGGTGCGGCAAACTACCCGCCAAGCACCCGAAGCGAAGCAACCTCCCTCACCACCGTGAGTAGGCCACTCGGCACTTCGAGATACCCGGTAGTTTGTGCACCCCCTCCATGGGTCTATGCTAGGAGCAAAAACAGTAAAAAGAATTATACAATGACGGCTACAACCCCGACCCGGTTGTGCGGCCATACAAATAATATTATTACATCAATTTACATGTTACAAATGAATGAAAGAAAAATAACGCTCATCTCACATCCACCCTGGCTATTCACCCGCGACAATCCAATCCATTCATATCCACAAACCAATAACAATCACAGATCACAGAGATGTATAACCCCGACTAATCGACTTATAGCGATTAGCCGACGTTCAATACATACAAGCATCACAGATATAACCGATATAGTTAAAGTGTAGTGAAGTTCCGAAAAAAAAACGGATTTATAGGCCCCCAAAAGTAAATTTTAGTTCTGGAAAATCTGGGCACATATAACATATCCTAAAAATCCCAAAACCAACACAGAAACACACTGCACCAAAATCGAAGCAGAGAGGGGACAAGACGGCCGCGGTTCCGCGGCAAGAGCTTCCTATTGCCGCGGATCCGCGGCCCTTTGGTCGCCTCTCTGGTTCGTCTTTGGTGGTTTTCTACACAAAACCCTGAGATAATTTTTGGTGTATAACAAATTTTATTTTGACCAAAAAAAAATTAACAGAAACTTAGGGTTTTGTGAGTTTGGTTTTTCGATTTTCCGGTTTCGAAACTTCGTTACACTTTACTACTTAGCTAGTTTATGTTTAGTTAGACTCTGATACCACTGTAAGTCCACGTTGCCCACCCCGGTGCTTACGGGGAGGCAGAAAACATAATAAAAATTGGATTTTTATCAACTATAGGCAACATGGACCATGCTTTAAGGATCTTTGCTAAACAAAACAAGCTAACCCTAACTAGTAACTAGCTAAGTGATGGAAAGGTTATACCTTGAGCTCAAAGTCCTTCTCTCCTTGCTCCTTGGAATGGTAGAAAGAGGTCACCTTGCTTATCTTCTCCCGTCAAAGAAGGATCCACCCGAAAGCCTCGACCTTTAGCTTCAACTCCAAGCTAGGAGTAACTAGAGTGCAAGAAATGCTAAGACTTGAACCCTAGAAGTGAGTAGAGAAGATCAAGTGAGGGTTTTTCTCAAGCTTTTTGTTTCTCAACACATGAGAGGGAGAGAGCTTGAGGGAGAGGATGAGCAAGAGAGAGAAATGATATGAGAGAATGAATTATTAGTGAGCCATTCTCACTAATATGTGTGTAATATTTTAATTCAATAATTAGCTAGAAAATTGTCATGGTTTTATCAAGACATGACCATTATCATTTCAATATTAATGCAAATTGCAAGGATCAAAGAGCATCTTCCAAATGAAATGATTATGGTCAAGTTGTCAACTAGGTCAACAAGTCAATGAAGTCAAATGGTCAACAACAACAACCATGCACAATTATTAAGCTAATTATCAATTAACTATAATACACACAAAAGCAATAGGGTTAATAAAACGACAATAGTCATTAACCCTAAACAAGGTCCTCTCCCTCAATCTCAAGCAACTGTGCATACGCACCCGCATTCGTGATCCGAGGAATACGAATACACAGAGAAAAACCAATCCCAAATCATATACTAGGATCCGGCTTAAACCAAAGCCCGCTAGTATAAACTGTCCGGACAGCAAACGTGCACAAGTGCGCGGATGCGAACGAACCCTGTCGCAAAACCATGCGACCTCTACTCATTTTGCCTAAAGGCGAATAGCTCTCTGTGTGGGACTCTAAAGACTCGACACTACGCTGGCAGTGGGTTTAACCACTGACCGCAAGCGGCACTAGCTGTACGTAACGGTCCCCAGGTAGATGTCGATAAGAAGACTGACGAGGTGAACCCCATCTGCACTCCTACTGAGCCTGTATGTGACAGTCTCCGTACAGTCTGGTCTGTTCGTCTGATGCATCGCATGGCGGGCCTAGGGCGGCGGTGAACGTCAGTCCCCTAATAGCGGTACAAGTCGTGTCGGAGCGTAGCCCAGAACACCCTGAGATAACACTGGAAACCTACCAGTATATCTCGCTTGCCCTGGCCAGGGACTACTCGTGTAATGGCTCTCCTGGACACAGCGCGATGTCAACCCCCAATACCGGGAGAGACGAATCCTGTCTAACCGTCACTGCCTCCAAGTGCTTCAGGACTGCACCCAAAAACTACCTGTTTGCACGACTCCTTTGAGCCGTGGTAGGGTAGCAATCAAAGTGCAGTAGGAACACACTCGAGGCGAAGTGACAGTGTCAAGTCAGCGGACTAAGCTGTACTCATGTCACCTGGGAACTGATAACTGACGATAGGTATATTACCAACCAACAGTTCCCAACGAGTCATGTCCAGTGTACTCGTAACCTAACGAGCACCCGCATACTATCCCAAGTACGACGTACTAACGGCTGTGGGACAGACCGTCTCCCACACTGGGATGAGAAGCGCATACGCTAGTCTACTCCGGAGTATCGATGCCCTGTCTCGATAGTCCAACGACCAGGGACCTGTATAAGGATGTGCTTATAGATTACCCAGCTCCCACGAGTGCGAGCGCCATCACAACGCTGGTAATCAAGCAAAGATTCTAAGGGCTCCACTAATATGTATATCAGCAATATGCTAAAAGAAACACATGCACATATTAAAGCAGAGACAAACCAAGTAGCATACTACCATTTCGAGCAAGATTGTATATACAACTGTGAATATCCCAAGCTTCCATCAAGTAATATACAAACCAGTATGATACAATAATGGCCTCTAGGGCATATACACTAATAGGTAGAAACCTTACCGAGCACACCCCCAAACTTAAACTTGACAGTGCCCTCACTGTCAAGCTACACTAAGAGGGTCAAAATTGTCGGTGCCTCCCCAAAAACAAATTCTATACAAAAATAAAAACCAAAAAATATGTACACCAAATGGTCCCCCCCTAAACACAAGTAAAACAGTGTTTCCACTCTTAAGCGTTGAAGTTCAGGATTAGGGGGGAAAGAGAACAGTATCAATCTATACAAGGCCTTACACAGGCCAAAAGTGAGCACCAACCATTCAAAAATATTATTGCTATTATGTGCTGGTTGGTGAAAGAATACGGTGAGGAAAGAAATGGAGAATACGCGAGACCGTATGGAGATAGAAGCGGGATACAGTCTCGGTATATGAGAGGAAGAATGGTGAAAGGGAAAAAGAAATGGTGTATGAACTTGAGGGTGAAAATGGAGTGAATAAATTAGCACAATATGAAATGACCGATGTGTAAAAAGCGATTGTGCTAATCTATCAACCCGTCGAGAGATTGGGTCAAATCCCTCAAGATTCGTCAGAAAACATGGGAACGCCGAACTCGGTAAACCAGACATAGTAAATGAAAGTGATACAGTTTCTTGCAAGGTCGGAACGATGGAAGGGACGAAGGGGAGTGATTTAGGGATAGTCTTATTCTCACCTAAGTAAACTGTCTCGAACTCGAAAGATTCCATCAATGGTTTGAATTGACTGTGAGCAACCGAGTTTGATGGTTCAACTAACTCATCTGAAAATTCGAACTCAACCAATGAAGCTAGAACAATCGGCAACAACGTGGATTAGGGGACTTAAGCACGGTATTCATGGAATCCGGCTTATTGACCCTTGTCCATCCGTTCTTGTCTCTTGCTTTCGCCTCCGGCCAAACCGAATGCAACCAGCCACGGTTAGGAATCACCTTTATCTTGGTAGGGTAGGGTGCCTAACGGAGCGCTTGCGTAGGGTTTGGGTGGAGTTTCAAATGGAAAAGACGGGAAAAGGAAATGAAAAACGAAACGTTAACTTACAATATCTTTCTCTTTTCCTAACAACAATATTCACACCATTCACAAAACAAACCAAAAAGAGATAACAAAAGAGAAGAACAAAGAAAAGAAAAGATTACAAGCAAGTAATTAAAGTGCATGGAAATTAAGTGCGAGAATTAAAATAGCAAGAATAAAATGCAAGTAAGTAAAAGATTAGGAACCAAAGAACATATTGCAAGACATTGGTTCAATAACCCAAATTTAAACTTGCAAACTCAATAAAGAGGTTGCAAGATCAAGAGAGGGCAAAGAACTCATGGTGAAGGAAGCACAAAAGAACACTTTACTAAACTTCAAGAATGATACAACCCCTTGAGATCAATAACCAACCCTTAAACTTTCAAGCTCAATGAAGAGGTTGAAGGATCAAGAGAAGGTTAAGACTTCAAGGGGACTAATCTATTTACAAGAAAAGAGAAAAGAAAACTTGGACAAAGAATGACAATCCAAGACTAAAAAATGTCTAAAGAATGACCCTTGAACCTTTGCCCACTGCCTACTTTTATAGGCTCCAAAGAATGGAGGGAAATTCGAATTTTTAAATCAATACAAAATCTTTAGCATTGAATGCACATTACTTCATGTCCATTTGTGCTTTGATTCTTGTCTTCCCCATCATGGTCCATGCTGATTTGTCTATTTGAATTTGATTTGCACTCAGTTTTGGAAGGAAATTTGAAACTTTAAATCACACGCATAATCTTCACCATTAAATGCTCATTACTCCATTCCCACATGTGACTTGATTCATGGCTGCCCCATTATGGCTCATGCTGATTTGTTTGATTCCTTTTGATTTGAACACATGCTTTTTAGTCTTGAATGCATATAAAATCATATGCATATAAAATCATCTCCTTGAATGCATATAAAATCATATCCACATGTGCTTAAAAGTCTTGTGTACACACTTGTTGTGTTGGACCATTTAGATAAAAAAAATGTGTACACAACTTGTTGCGTAATGGAACTCCTGAAGTATTGGTCGGTTTGCGTTTCTGGTCGCAGTGTCTTCCCTCAAGTGATATATCCGTGCTTTTGGATGCAGTTCCAGTATTTTGTCATGGATACCTGTAATCTGTAATACTGAATAGACACTGGTTAATAATACCGATAAATACAACAAATACATAATGAATGGGCGGTATTAGAATGCAGTTTTCTGATATGAACAACTATACTCACCGTATAATACTTGCTTAACCGTTCAGCCAGGCCAGTGTCGGTACTTCGAGGGAGGTTTTCCAACGCTTTCGCGAAGTTCCTTAATTAAATAACCTCTTTTCTCTGGGGGCGTAGCCCCGCTGACACCTTTCTCGGCACTTACTTGGTTTATAGCATTGATCGTTAAGTGACGAATCTCCTGATAAGTAGTATATACTCACAGTAGGATCGGGATCCAAAATATCATCGTATGATAATGTTGAAGGAATCCTACCAACATTCATCAAACACCAAAATGGTATGCTCTCTCTGCAAATTTCAGTTTCTTTAGAAATTCCCGATATAAATTTTTGCCCCATGCTTTTATGACCTTGGCTTTGGTCAAAATGTCATAAGTCACATGTCAAGTTCTACCCGTCATTATCCAGGTTAATTTGAACCCATCCATACATACCCCTGACTTCGGTCAAATGATAATACGACTGTCCCAAACTAACTCATCTAACTATGCAACAAATGAATACCCAGCAGCTACCAAACACTATGCCTTGACTTTGGCCAAAATACATAGCTTGAATACTACTGAATACCCAAATGAAATGACGGAGGGCTACGAATGGTTTTGGCAAAAACCGTGAACGTAGTGAACCTGATATAATCGAAGGAACCTGATAGCTTTTTAAAAGGAGTGGTTAAAGCTCCGCAATTAAAAATTCTGCTCTTTTAAAATAACCGAGTGGTTTCTTTTAAATTTTTTCTAACGATTGAACTTTGGTTTATTTTCTTTGCATTATAATAATGTGTCCTATCATTTATCCTATCATTGCAGAAAACAACGAAAATACCACGTTCTCTTATGCCATCCGCATTCGCCACGGGGTCCCGTCATCACCCGTTAGGTTACTTAACTAACGACAGAGCGGGGGCTGGGCTAGCGCGGGTGTAAAACATAAGTGACGTCTAATAGCTATCATATATAGATATTGTACATTCGTCAGATGCAATAATAAGCATTCCAGATCACTGATGAACTTTATTGGATATACTCGCAATCCGCGTTTGCTTTGAGCCTGCAAAAAAAGACGGATTACACAGTTGTGATGAATAGCCATTACCCACCCTAGACCCCTACGGGTACGACAAACTACCCGCCAAGTACCCGAAGTGAAGCGGTCTCCCTGAACAACGTGAGTAGGACACTAAACACTTCAACGTACCCGGTAGTTTGTGTACCCCACCTTGGGTCTATCCTAGGAGCAAAAACAGTAAAAAGAAATAATACAACGGTCGCTACAACCGCAACCTGGATGTGCCCCGCAAAAGAATATTACATCATATTACAATTGCATCGAATGAATGAATATTAAACACATCTCAAACCCCGGCTAATCATCACAACATTCCAATCAAGTCCATATACACAAACAGTAAACATTACAGAAATGTGCAACCCCCTGCCAACCGACATACTAGCAGTTAGGGGAGGTTTACGAACACATTAAACATTACAGATAAAAACCCAATTAGCAAATAACTTAGAACATCGATCGACTTCTTTTTTCCGTGTCTACCCCAAAAGCAAAGCAGCACAGAAGTAACCTGGGTAGAAACAGAACATACAGGAAAACAGAACACCAAAATATATGAATTGTAGAGCAAATCGGAGTCAACTCGGGGTTGACTCCGTTGCGAATCCGCGGCCAAAAGCAAACTCTTGCCGCGGATCCGCGGCCATCAAGCCGAGTTAGAACTCCGTATTTTCCCAGAATTCTTATATTTACCTGCTGTGAATTTTAAGGCATATCAAATATTTTTTTAGACATATTTAAAATTAACAGAACTCTTAGGGTATCCGGGGTTTCGTTTTCGCGTTTTCTGACGATCGAAGTTCTAATCAGTTGCTAACAAGCTAGTAATGGTTTAGTTGGCTCTGATACCACTGTAAGTCCATGTCACGCACCCCCACGAACTTGCGGGGAGGCGGAACATATGAAAAACGATTATCAAAGCTTTGTAACACAGTCTTGAGCGCATGAATCATATCTAAACCGTTACTAGCAAACTACGAGAGGTTTAACTACTCGGATTCGAAGTTATACCTCACGTTACTTGTCCTTCGGGTCTTCATCGATGTCCTCCACTCCTCATAGGCTCCTTGGAACATCGGCACCTCAACGGCCTCCTCGAGTCAAAGACGATCCACCCGAGAGCTCCTTCTCCAAGCTTGATCTCTAACTTGAGATAACTAGGTTTCTCAAAGTGCTAATCTAAGCTACCCAGGGGATATAGAGTAATGTTATGGATGTATTAGTCTAGCTAAACCTTGATCTCAACACATGAGAGGTTAGGGCTAGGGTTTGAAGAGAGAGAGCTTGAGGAGAGAGAAGGTGAGAAAATGAATCCTTTTGGATGAATGAAATCATTTGTGTATATATGAAACATATGATAATATTAAGTAAAAAACAAATAATGAATTATCACCATGTTTCATTAATACACTAAGTGACTCATCACATGAGTCATATAAAACATTAAATGAATCATTAACTCAATGTATGAATCACTACATGACTCATTTATCCAATTAATGCAAATGCCACCTTAGCCTCCAACTCATCATACTTCTAGAAGCTTCCCGGAAAATTACGAGAACGCCCCTCCAATCCGTGAAAACACGGAAAAACTTTAGACTGTATAAATCCAATAACCCGATACTAGAATCTGGCTTAAACCAAAGCCAGCTAGTAAAAACTGTCCGAACGTCGCACGTGCGTTTAAACACGTATGCGTCCGAACCCTTATCGTAAAACCATACGACCTCTATATCGTTTCGCCTGGAGCAGGGAAACTCTCTGTGTGGGACTCTAAAGACTCGACACTACGCTGGCAGTGGGTTTAACCACAGACAGCAAGCGGCACTAGCTGTACGTAACGGTCCCCAGGTAGATGTCGATAAGAAGGCCGATGAGGAAACTCATCCGAACTCCTACTGAGCCTGATGTGACAATCTTCGTACAGTCCGGTCTGTTCGTCTAAGACAATCGCATATCGAGCCTAGGGGGCGGCAAGCGTCAGTCCCCTAATAGCGGTATAAGTCGTGTCGGAGCGTAGCCCATTACACCCTGAGAAACTACTGGAACCTACCAGTAAATCTCTCTTGCCCTGGCCAGGGACTTTGCGTAATGGCTCTCTGACACAACGCGATATCAACTCCCAATACCGGGAGAGACGAATCCTTTCTAACCGCCACTGCCTCTAAGTGCTCGGGACTGCACCCAACTGCTACCTGTTTGCACGACTCCTTTGAGCCGTGGTAGGGTAGCAATCTAAGAACAGAGGGACACACTCGAGACGAAGTAGCAGTGTCAAGTCTGCGGACTATGCTGTACTCATGTCACCTCGGAACTGTTAACTGACAACGTGTATAATACCATCCAACAGTTCCCCTGCGAGTCCTGTCTGGTGTCCCCTTAACCTAACGAGCACCTGTATACTATCTCCAGTACGACGTACTGATGGCTGTGGGACAGACCATCTCCCCAACTGGGATGAGAAGCGTACACACTAGTCTACTCTGGAGTATCGATGCCCAGTCTCGATAATCCTACAACTAGGGACAAGTATAGGATGTTACTTATAGACTACCCAGCCCCCACTAGTGTGACTGCCATCACAACGCTGGTAATCAAGCAAAGATCCTATGGGCTCTACTAATATGTATAAGTGATACGTTACAAGAAACATATGCACATATTAAAATAGACACAAACCAAGTAGCATACTACCATTTTTAGCAAGACTGTATATACAACTGTGAATATCCCAAGCTTCCATTAAGTAATATACATACAAGTATGATACAATAATGGCCCCTAGGGCATATACACTAACAGGTATGTTCCGCGGCATACTTACGATACGCTACTCCACTTAAGAAGCCTTAGGATGTACATTTCTTTGCTCAGTATTATATTCATTCCTATGATCTAGCCTCATCGGTACCAGTTATGGTTTTCTGCCACGATTACGGGCAGGGAGAGCTACTGCTAGAGTTGTGGTCAGCACAAGCTCGTCACGAACGAGGACTGACCAGGGCGTAATTCCGGCGACACACGATTGCAGAGATGTGTCTTTTTATTGTGTTTTCGCGCCACGAGCGTTTAATGGATCGCTGTATGAGATTACTCGGACGTGCATATCAGCACCAGAGGATCGAGCCACTGATAGAGGCCAGCCAGATTTTGATGACCGTTGGTGTATTGATTATTCATGATGATTGAGGCACTGTTCAGCGTGCATACGAGTGAGCCAGTTGTTGCTGCGAACGACGAGATATCACCCCAGATGTTGGAGCTATTGCAGTACGAGTTATACTAAGAGGATAGAAGGTCGCCAGTCACCGAGGATGAAAGACTAGGACATGTGGTTCGTTCGCCTACCCCGATGCGAGGTCATAAGATAGATTGATTCCAGTTAGAGACGACTTCACGCGGAGACGTTGAGAGTCGACAGAGACGATCGAATGTCAGAAACCTATTATTCCAAGTTTAAAGTATTCGGAAAGACATGCAGGCAATTCTATGGAACCTCTAGAAGAATGAAACCCTAATTCGACATAATGACCGTATGAAAGCCTTTGAACCTTAGGGTTTGCGGCAGTTCCGCGGCGCCATTAGTGAGGCTTGGGTTTGCCCTTCTACGGCTGGACCATCGATGCTGTGGTACGTACTCGATACTATTATACTGTACCCAAGATGTTGAGCTCTTGGGGGATTATGAGGTTTTGACGGATCGATCGGATGGTTCGACTTCATTCGGAAGCTATGTAGTGTGATGCACTTCTTGGGAGACCCCAGATACGAGGATGGCCATTGGAGCTCAGTCCATGCAGCCACGACGAGACGAGTCCGAAGCAGTCGACATGATAGAAAAGTGGAGTAAGTGGTTCGTACAAGATCTGGGTAAGATGACGTTCCACTCCGCCGACATCAGAGATGCGATACGCATGCCGAGGCATTGTACTTGGATATACCTTCCAGAAGGAGTCGCGATGAGCATGCAGCCGTTCCGAAACGAGAAACAGATGTAGTAAAGGACGATGATTTCTGGACAGTTAGGCAGAAACGAGACTTGGGAGAGACTTCGACAGGATCTTTCTAGAGATACTGAATAAGAAGACCTGGGCCCAGGAGCGGTCATATGACGCACACCCAGTAGGCCAAAGTTCGGCATCGTCGACGAGACATGTTATGAGCAACCATGATAGTTGGCCAGAGAACTTTAGAGGATGTTTCAGAGCGGACTGCTTCCATTATCGTTTCTATATTAGACCGTTGAGCCGAGGAGCTATGTACTTAGCAATCTGCAGTGAGAGACGAGAGCCTAAGGGTACTAGGCGACATGCCATGATTTGAAGGCAAGTAGATATCTTGCTCTGCTAGCATTGGATGCACCGACACCATCTCGATTTTAATGGACGGACATATTGACGACAATATTTATGAGTCGTGATTTTGTGATTGACCATCACGTATCCGTCACTTTGGATTTCAGTTTATTTGGGTGATTTATTTCATGACTGAGTTTTGATGACCGAATTTCATGATATTTGATTTCATGCCTAGGGCATGCATATGATTTGACTTAAGCTTTCGGCATAGTTTTCATGCACTTTTAGTATTTGATTGGCTTTTTTGCATGCCGATGCATAGGATGGTGAGATTTTATACCACGGTATACTTGATTGGGATTTTGATTGAAGTGTGTTGTATACCGTCGATTTCGATTGTGATATTCGATATTCGTTTTCATGCACATTGTGCACTTTATTTGGACTTTACACATACTTAAAGCACTTGATGCGATTTAGGTGCACACCAGATGCACTAAATCGAGATTTTTCATGCATATCAGATGCACCTGGTTTTGCTGTCAGGCACCACGTTGCCCTTGACAGGTGTTTTCGTGCACACCCGTTGCACTTAAATTTGGTTTTTGGTTCACATGTATGGCACATTCACGGATTTCGATTTCCGTGCGCACCAGACGCGCGTGGCATTCATATATTTTGGGATTGATTTCTTTTGGAGGAGTATATTTTATGATACTTGCTATTTGGTTTAGTACCGAGCAGGACTAGTCAGAGGACAGTACCTGAGTATATTTGGCATGCATTGCTTCCAGATGTTTTAATGATGTTTACCTATATAGTTTTGACGTTTACAGGTATAGTTTTGATGTATATCATATTGTTTTTCGTTTTGGATCTTGACATTGGTGCCTTCATCATAACTCCGATGATTGCGGGATGCTTGACGGAGTTTTGATTTTTAGTTTATATATCTATTTTTCGTGCGCATGCATTGCACTACGATGTGTTTTATTTATTTATGATTTCGGAGCCCCGACGACTTGACGGTTTCGCTGAAATGTTTTAGTATTTGGGGGGAGTTTTAATTTAAATTCGGGGACCGAATTTCTTTAAGGGGGAAAGATTGTAACGTTTTGAAAATCGTTTCGGTGAAATTTCGGAAAATCGGTAAAATAAGGGGGTTTTCTGTAAAAAGTCAAAATATAAATATCTTTATTATAAAATTAAATATACATATTCTAGCTATGAAATTTCTAGTGTTTGTTGAGCCACTGGTAAAATTTCTAATTTTCTGAAAAATTTTCCGAAAATAATTATTTTAATATTATTTTAAGCCGTCACTAATACATTTAATTAGGGAAAATTACAAATTGGAATGGGTTGAAACAAATTTTATGCATCATAACACATTAAACAAAATTTTAACATGTTTTTTTTTTGAAATGACATGGTTTTGCCAAAACGGTTTTAGAAATATCGAAGAAAAAGGGCTTAATTAGTGAAATTAGTGTTAATGGGAATTGGGGTATAACATTTATCCTTTTTCCTCATCATACAAACCCTCACCCATCCCCAAGTTGTGTGGTCGATCCCCCCCCCCTCTTGGCAGCCCTAAATTACTTGTTCACCTCATTTCAAAAATGAAAAGAAAAATGATATGAATATAGAATGATGCATAGTGTATTGTTGTGAGGTATGTGTATTGTTTTCTTGGCTTGACTTTTTTCCCCAACCTCTCTCTCTCCCACTCCCTCATAATTCTGGGCCGAGCCTATGCTGCCCCCCTCCACCTCACACTCCAATTTGGGAATGAAGTTAAAGCTTAAAGGGTAAAACAATAAAGAAAAATAAAGGTAAAAGGTATGGGGTTAAATATGTTAGTATGGGTTTCTTTGACATTGACATTTTCTTTCCCCACACCCACACCCACACTCCCATCCCTCTCACCCGAAAATTGCAGCAGCCCCATTTCTTTTTGTTCTCCTCCATTTCTTGCAAAACCCCAAAGTGTTTTCATCAAAATCCAAATCAAAAACCCCATAAACTCCAAATCCAATCTCTACCCATTATTTCTTTGCCCAAGCTAGCATGGATCATGGAGGAAATTTGGCATTTTGGAGGCTATGATCTTCATGTTTGATCTCTTGATCATGCGGTATAAAGATTCATCCATATTTGTTAGTTGTTAATTGAATGTTTAAATCAAGCTTAATTAGGTGTTTTTAAAAAAAAGGGTTTTGAATTCGAGTTTGAAATTTCAAGTGGATGGTTTTGAATGAAGATTAGGGTTTGATTATTGGATTATGGTTGTGATGGGTAGATTAACATGTAATTACTTGCTAAAATTAATCTAGTTGCTAGTTTGCATTTTTGTTAATTTAAATTTGTAATAATTAGATAAATTGCAAACTAGTTTTTTAAAATATATATATTTTGGTGAGATAAAATTCTTATTAGGGTTTCATGGCATAATTAACATTATAATTTGTGGTTTAATACTTTAGTATATGCAAAACCAAGCTTAATTGTAAAATTGTGAATTTTACTCTAAAAAAAGTTAAATCGGTATTTTTGCAAACTAGGAATTTGGAATTTATACAGATTGATGAGAATAAATTATTGAAATGGTTTATATGACTTGGTTATGATATTGAGTGGATATTGTGGCCGCTAGATTTGTTTAAACGTCGAGTTTTGTACAAAAACGGTTAATTTTTCTTGCTAGATTTTCGGAAAAATAGTTTTTAAAGTGAGTTTGAGGTTTTTGTGAATTTTAAGCTATTTCATATTATAATGAGTGTTTGTGAATGTACAAATGGGTGCGTTTTGGTTTTTTCTCGATGGGTTGATGTTTGTACATCGACATCGAGAGTTGGTTTGGCTATTCTTGCATGCGTAGGTGTCACGACCCGAAAGTACGGAACACGACCGGCACTTAGGCTACGAACGTCTCAAGGCGTACGTGCGCTAAGTAAGTCGAGCCCAGAAATCCAAACCAAGAAAAGTATTGGAGTGAAGGAAAAAAATCATATGTAAATCAACCAGTTTGCAACAAAATATACAACGCCTAAAGGCGAGAATCACAACCGAAAAGGGAACTCAACAGCATGAAATCCAGAGAAATATAACATGCGGCTCTAAGGTCGAAAGAATAATCAACACTGGTCTCTATCTCAATAAGTACATGTTTGGTTGATGGAACTTCTAGATACAACTGAAATATAATATACAATGTATAATGATGGGTACGATACAAATAAACCCACCTACTAGAAAGTCACCCGAAAGAAGCAGTGCCGCAAGCCGTAATGAAACCTGTACGGCAGACCTGCAAGAACTGGGGCACAACGGGGGTGAGTTGCCAACTCGTGAATAGAAAAACATCTACAAACAGAAAATCGCATGTATGGCGCAATCCTAGGTCATACGATCAATCATATATAAACCTCAAATGAAAAAGTCTGAAGCATGCTAAGGTGGCAATGTAACATCTATACATGTATGTAGTGCCAAGTACTCGTGTCAGTGCCTCAGGTAATAACATGTCATAAATATGAGGTATGTCTGCATGAAGTAATATGATGAAGTCTAATAGTATGTGTATATCTTCCAACTAGGTAATCAATGTCTGGAAAATAGGTGGATCCCGTCCACGTGTCACCCAATGACAATAAGCATCATGCATGTAAATATCGTAAAGTATATGCATGGAAATATAAGGATATAATCAAATCATGAAACCTGAGTGCCTAACATCGACACTCGAAAACATCATGAACACCTGTGCCTAGAATCGACACGTAAATCCTTATGTATCTCAGGCGCCGCACACCCTGGTCGGCCCTCGTATCCATCTCATGACTCCAGTCGGTATCCCCCGGATAACCGACGGGTCCCAAATACTCTCACCGGTAGGTAGTACTCCCCTGCTGGGCTCACCGTCTAGCATATACGAGTCTTCTTGCCCCGGGGTACCTCACCGGGTCCACCATGTACCCGCAATCGGTGCCTACCGCTCCTCGAATCGGGTATACCCACACAAGCTCTCTGGAACCGAGAAAACTCATGGTGGACGCACTAAAATATCATATCAAGGGTAACCGGCTTTTTAAAACAATTACATATTTTCTTTTGAAATATCCACGGTTTCAAATCCAGACACATCATGGAAACAACATATCTCAATGCGTATAATCAGAACATGATGTATGCGACATGTAAAGAAAGGTAAGCATATCAGTAAGTCATGCAACATGGAATAGTAATGTGCACATGTCGAGGGAAACCGCTCTTTTAAAATGAATCATTTTTAAAGAATATCTTGTTGTTCCCGAATCTCTAACCAAACCAGAATCATCTATGTATGTGCACAGGTATAAATGTACAATATGCCATGCAAGAATCACATCATGAATGCAATAGTACTACAGTGTAGTGGAATGGCAATTATCGATGATGAAGTGTGTGTGCCGTCAAATAGTGTACGTGGAACATACGCATCATCGATAATGGTGCTGGTGTCCTAACAGCATGATGGTAATATCTAAATAAACAAAAGTAAAGCGATGCAAATAATATGAATATGCGGAACCAAATAATCAACGCAATAGTACAGAATCTACATCAATATGTAAGTGTTATGCAGTTTTGCCTTTTGAAATAAGACGAATCGGGGTTTTTAGTAAAATAAGGGCTACGGTGTTTTTAAGAAAAGATGCCCTTTTTGAAATTATCCGTAAAATCCCTTTTTGCCTGTCTTAAAAATACTCCCGATTCGTTAGTTTTGAAATAGGTATGACTCGGGTCTAATCTAACATCTACTATACTAACTACTGATCTAACTATCAAGCCAATCGGGAGGGCTAAGGAAACCACCTAAGTCTGAGTCGATATATATATCAATATAAAGATAGTAGTCGGTGATCTCGCCTCAATAGTATCGCATAGGATACCGTAAATCATCTGACACCCTCAAGTCATGAGTGCGGATCAATCATCAATATAAAGCTCGTACGGTAAATCGTCGTACGGCATCCCAATAGTTGGGTGCGGGTCAATATCACAATCATCACATCAATTATCTGGTATCCTTATCATCATATCACATAATCTGGGGTACTGATCTAAGTCTAGTACGAATCGATACCATCTACATAAGTATGAACGCGTGTGCGAAAGACACGCCCAAAGGCCCGCTAAAAATCATATATCGTATCCTAAATACGAATCACATCACATCACCGATATCATGGCACTATGCCCAAACTCATCGACTCACATCCAATGTCCTCGTCATCACAGTATGAACACAGCAATTATGCATGTGTGTGCGTGTGGGTGTAAACCTATTCTAGGGTTCGCGACTAGGAACTACACTAGTTACTTCTAACCCTAATCTAAGCATAGTACACCTAACACATCCTAAACAACCAATTCATACATAAGCTATCATATATAAGTACAGTATATATGGTATACTAGACATCGGACTGCGGGGGTGCTATACGTCATCCACCCGACTTCTCCCCGTAGATATAAATCTACTCACCTTTCTTTATGTGTGCCGGTGCCGATGTCGCCATTTGCATCTCCAACGCTTTGACGCCACGTGGGGTACCTACAAGAATATCATACGCTAAAACACATGAAAACCATGTCGGAAGCCAAAATGGTGCACGCTACGCCCATAGGTAAAAACCTATGGCTTCGCGTGCAAACACAGCCAATAACCCTCTGCCGTTGGCGTTCAAACGCCACCCGACAGAAACGAATCATCGAATACCAAAATCCATACGAAAACAAGTCGTAAATCTTGCGCCAAGTCAAGAAAATCAACCCAGATTCTACCCTGGTTGGAACCAGTCAAAACTAGACATACCCAGGGTCAAGTTTACAGGTAAAAGAGCCATGCACGCAAAACGAGGGGGTTCTCTACTGCTCTGGCCACAAATTGCGGCCAGAAGGGATTTATCTGCGGCCAGGAAGTGGGTCCAGGGGTTAGGGCTTTGGGTGTTGGCTTCTATCTACCTGCACATCTCACTGCCAAGTCAATTTTATTTTAGGAGGCCCCGGGTTGTAGCAGATTCCAGAAAGGCTTAAAAAGTCGACAAAACGCTAACCGACACTAAATCGAACAATCTGGTATTTTGCTGGAATATGGGGAAATTCGGGGGTGAACTGGTCTCAAACACACCTAATAAGGTTACCCTATCGATCAAAACCATCACTTGGTCACATCTCCCTCCAAATCACTAAAACTAGCACTAGATCACAAATATAACACTAAATTTCAGCCTATTACCCATAACTTGAAAGAAAGGAGTTGGGTTGCAAGATTATACCTCAAGGGAAGTCCTAGGATATAGGAAAAGAAGGAGGAGGAAGGAGGAAGGGCTGCTGCTGCTGCTGTGCTCCAGTAGCAGCTGCTGGTGTAGCTGTTTTGCTGATGTTTTGCTTGGTGCTGCTGTTGCTGCTTGCAATTTTCTTCTTTTCTTTTCTGCCTCTGTTGCTGTTGCATCAGCTCTTGCTGTGGCTGAAGAAATTGTGGCTGTTGTTGTGGGGTGTGGTGGCTAATATAGGGTGGAGTGTTGTAGTATCTAATGTTGATAGAGATTTGGGGCTGAAGTGTTGGTATTGGGGCTGATGTTTTGATAATGGGGGCTGATGTGTGAGAGGGAGAGGGAGAGATGTGAGATGCAAAAGTTTTGAAAAGAAAAGGGATGTGACACAACCTATAGCCACCCCTCTCTCTCTCAATAGATTCTAGCATGACAACCTTCATGGCTCACCCACTCTAGTCACAAGTCAACCCCACTCTAATCACCCTTAAACAAGACTAAAGACCCTTAATTAACCCCATTAACATAACCAAAGGGTTAACCTATCATGGTTGGCTAAACATGGTTAACCCATCATGGTTGGCTAAACATGGTTAACCCACCATGCTCATCTAAACATGGTAACCCTAGACTTACCTAAGCTAACATGCACAAGTGTGTGCAGTCCAGATAAAATTCCGATAAAATATTCATAAAACCAGATAAATCATCAGAAACCAATTTTCGTAAACTTTTTACCAAAAACCCTACATTAAACATATTTTAGAATTTCCATAATTTTTCTTCAGAATTTTCCCCATTTATCGGTATTTAATTATACCGAAATATTAAAATATTCAATAAAATAATATTAAATTATAAAAATTCCCAAAAATAATATTATATTTTTCTGAAATGTTACAGTCTTCCCCCCTTAAAGAAATTCGGTCCCCGAATTTAAATTTAAACCCCCCAAATTCTAAAACATTTCAATAAAATGTCCAAGTCCACGGGGCTCCGAAATCATCAATCCATCAAACACATCGTAGCGCAATACAAGCGCAAGAGCAATGAGCAGATAACTCAAAATCAAAACTCCGTCAAGCATCCTGCAATCATCGGAGTTAAGGCGAAAACACGAAGGCTCAATCTAAAGCAAAACCGATATGCCGTAAATCGGGATTATATATGTAAATATATGAAGGAAATGCATGGCAGAAATTCCTTAAAATCGATGTGCAATGAGCATAACACTGCACAGTGGCGGACGTCTTTATATGAAAATAGCCATATACGTATATATCTTTTGTTTAGTATGCACGATCCGCCGTTTGAAAACAATTTAGAAGGGTTCCCTGTTTTTAAACGTTTCGTGTCATATCGGACATGTATGCAAATAATGAGACTATAGCTTGCTTTTGGAAATCCCTTTGAAATCTATCTATGCATGCAAAATATATCCAGGCACTGTCCTCTAACTAGTCCTGCTCAGTACGAAAACAAATTGCAATATCATAAAAACGTACTGCTCCATAAGAAATCAATCCCAAAAGTGTATATGAAAATCCTGTGCGTCCGGTGTGCACGGAAATCAAATCCATACATGTGCCAAGCGGGTGCACAAAAACCACATCAAGGTGCAACGGTTGTGCACACAACATCGGTCATAGGCAACGTGCGTGCCTGACAGCAAAAATCAGGTGCATCTGACATGCACGAAAATCCCGATTTAGTGCATCTGGTGTGCACCAAATCGCATCTCATAACATGCGCCCAACATGCGCTAAAAATCCAAATCCGGTGCATCCATCAGGCATGAAATCACGAAATCCAATATCAAGCGCCGAACACGCGCAAATCCAATCAGGTGCGTAAAGTGCACAAGACAAATATCTAGCATCACCAACGAAATCGAAGTCTAGTGGATCCAGGTGCACAAAATACCGGTCACTGCACTACAAGCATATGTAAACTATACAGAGTGCAAAACCAAATCGTGTGCGTGCATACGCACAAAATCAACCCAAATATCTAAAATCCATAAAATCACAAACATGTGAAACCAAGGCACGAAAACGATATCAAGTGCAACAACTGTGCAAAATCTTAAATACTCAATAGGTGCAACCAAGGTGCATGAAAACAAATGTCATAAAACTCAATCATAAAGGCTATGTCATGCAGATAGAACGCCCAAAATACCGAAATCCAAGATGACGGATACGTGATAATCGAATCACAAAATCACAAATCATAAATACCGTCGTCGGTAGTCCCTCCTTCAAATTCGAGAAGGTGTCGGTGCATCCAATGCTAGCAGCGCAAGATATCTACTTTCCTCTTGCTCACGGCCTGGCGTCCTCTGTCTCTGGGTCCTTATTTTCTCTGTGGATTTACCAATCTCGCCATCCATCGGCTCATCGGCCCAGTCAGGTGTGCTAACGGAAATGATTCCGTTCTGGCACTCCTCTGGTCATCTCTCGGTCAATCATCACGACCACTCGTAAAGCAGCATCTCACTGGCGTCGGCCTCTAGCTTTCTGAATGCACATCACACATCTGATCCTGGTGCAACCATCAGTGCAGCCGTGTCCTGGAAGGAATCCTGCTCAGGGTCTCTTCCGATCTCGCCTACGCCGAACTGTACGGAGGCTGGTACTCTTACATAATCCTTTCTCGTTTTCTGGACATCTGCGTGTTCCGCACACATTTCCTCGGAAACTGGCCGTATCCCAACGCCTCTGTAAGCATATCAGGTCTCTATTCTCGACGGAAGGTAATGACAGCTCGTCAGCGTCTCACACGAATCTCTTGTCCCGCTTGTCTTATCGTCGTCCACTATGACGTCACGACATGCTATCTACGCACTGCACTGTTCTCGGCCACGGTCAATCCGAAGTCTCTCGCACGGACTCGAAATCGCGTACTCTGTAGCTCCATCATTCTGTAGAAGACGTCTGTCCGAACAAGTTCTCGGGAACGCGTCCCAACCATCGGAGGAATACCCAATACTCGTCCGTCCTCGATCAACTCACAACACATCTGGGTGAGGTCCTATATCCGAACTTGGTAAACTATCTCGTCGACGATGCCGAACTCTGGCCTGCTGGACTACGCTCCAATGGCTATGCTCGTATCTGGAGTCTCCAAAGCAGTGTGTCCCATCACATGATATCCGAATGATGTCGAACCATCCGATCGACTTGTCAGAACCTCATAATCCCCCAAGAGCTCAACATCTTGGGTACAGTTTAACAGTATTGAGTACACACCACAGCATCGGTGGTCCAGCCGTAGAAGGTCAAACCCAAGCCTCACTAATGGCGCCGCAGAACTGCCGTAAACCCTAAGGTTCCAAGGCTTTTACACGGCCATTAAGTCGAGTTAGGGTTTCATTCTTCTAGAGGGTCCATAGAATTGCCTGCACGTCCTTCCGAATACTTTAAACTTGGAATATTAGGTTTCTGACATTCGATCGTCTCTGTCGACTCTCAACGTCTCCGCGTGAAGTCATCTCAGCTGGAATCAATCTATCTGATGACCTCTCATCGGGGCAGCGAACGATCCACATGTCCTAGTCATTTATCCTTGGTGACTAGCGGCCTTCTATCATCTCTTAGTACAACTCGTGCTGCAATAGCTCCAACCTCTGGGGCGATATCTCGTCGTTCACAGCAACACTGGCTCCTTCATCTGTACGCTGATCAGCGCCTCAATCCTCCAGGAAAGGCGATTCATTGGCGGTCATCTCTAAATCGGATTGCTCAAGATCCGAGTAAGACTCCCCACACTGGAAATCTTCAGCTCAACTGGGCCTGCACCGGCGCAAAAATCGGACGAACCACCTTCGTCCCTCAATCGGGTAGGCTAGCTATCATCTGTCTCATATCTTCCTGGAAGCTCCGACGATCTCAGCTCGTAAGCTCCGGAATCGACATCCTATCAATCTCAGCAACAACAGATTCATCTGCCTGTACGGTAGGCGGCATCATAATCTCCGAGGTATGTTGTACATCGACAGTCCTCTCTCACTGGCAGCTCTAACAATGGCCCGATCATCTGGTGTAAAACCAAGAACTCTCCTCCACAAGAGGTCACAATCATCAATACTAACTCGAGACGTTCCCATGTCACCAGAAAACACAATCAAAGGGCACACCTCTACAATCGTGTGTCGCCGGAATTACACCCCGGTCAGTCCTCGTTCGTAACGAGCTCATGCTGACCGTAACTCTAGCCGTAGCTCTCCCTGCCAGTAATCGTGGTAGTAAAACACAACGGGAACCGATGAGGCTAGATCAGGAATGAATATGATACCGAACAAAGAAATGTACATCCTACGGCTTCTTAAGTGGAGTGGCGTGTCGTAAATATGCCGCGGACATACCCACGGTACGTCACTCTACTTTAGTCACCTATTCCATCAACCAAGGGTCATCCTATGCTCCGAAGGTAAAACCTAACGCTCTGATACCAACTTTGTCACGACCCGAAAGTACGGAACATGACCGGCACTTAGGCTACGAACGTCTCAAGGCGTACGTGCGCTAAGTAAGCCGAGCCCAGAAATCCAAACCAAGAAAAGTATTGGAGTGAAGGGAAAAAAACATATGTAAATCAACCAATTTGCAACAAAATATACAACGCCTAAAGGCGAGGATCACAACCGAAAAGGGAACTCAACAGCATGAAATCCAGAGAAATATAACGTGTGGCTCTAAGGTCGAAAGAATAATCAACACTGGTCTCTATCTCAATAAGTACATGTTTGGTTGATGGAACTTCTAGATACAACTGAAATATAATATACAATGTATAATGATGGGTACGATACAAATAAACCCACCTACTAGCAATTCACCCGAAAGAAGCAGTGCCGCAAGCCGTAATGAAACCTGTACGGCAGACCTGCAAGAACTGGGGCACAACGGGGGTGAGTTGCCAACTCGTGAATAGAAAAACATCTACGAACAGAAAATCGTATGTATGACGCAATCCTAGGTCATACGATCAATCATATGTAAACCTCAAATGAAAAAGTCTGAAGCATGCTAAGGTGGCAATGTAACATCTATACATGTATGTAGTGCCAAGTACTCGTGCCAGTGCCTCAGGTAATAACATGTCATAAATATGAGGTATGTCTGCATGAAGTAATATGATGAAGTCTAATAGTATGTGTATATCTTCCAACTAGGTAATCAATGTCTGGAAAATAGGTGGATCCCGTCCACTTGTCACCCAATGACAATAAGCATCATGCATGTAAATATCGTAAAGTATATGCATGGAAATATGAGGATATAATCAAATCATGAAACCTGAGTGCCTAGCATCGACACTCGAAAACATCATGAACACCTGTGCCTAGCATCGACACGTAAATCCTCATGTATCTCAGGCGCCGCACACCCTGGTCGGCCCTCGTATCCATCTCATGACTCCAGTCGATATCCCCCGGATAACCGACGGGTTCCAAATACTATCACCGGTAGGTAGTACTCCCCTGCTCGGCTCACCGTCTATCATATACGAGTCTTCTTGCCCCGGGGTACCTCACCGGGTCCACCATGTACCCGCAATCGGTGCCTACCGCTCCTCGAATCGGGTATACCCACACAAGCTCTCTGGAACCGAAAAAACTCATGGTGGACGCATTGAAATATCATATCAAGGGTAACCGGGTTTTTAAAACAATTACATATTTTCTTTTGAAATATCCACGGTCCCCAAATCCAGAAATATCATGGAAACAACATATCTCAATGCGTATAATCAGAACATGATGTATGCGACATATAAAGAAAGGTAAGCATATCAGTAAGTCATGCAACATGGAATAGTAATGTGCACATGTCGAGGGAAACCGCTCTTTTAAAATGAATCAATTTTAAAGAATATCTTGCGGTTCCTGGATCTCTAACCAAACCAGAATCATCTATGTATGTGCACAGGTATAAATGTACAATATGCCAAGCAAGAATCACATCATGAATGCAACAGTACTACAGTGTAGTGGTATGGTAATTATCGATGATGAAGTGTGTGAGCCGGAAAATAGTGTACGTGGAACATACGCATCATCGATAATGGTGCTGGTGTCCTAACAGCATGATGGTAATATCTCAATAAACACAAGTAAAGCGATGCAAATAATATGAATATGCGGAACCAAATAATCAACGCAATAGTACAGAATCTACATCAATATGTAAGTGTTATGCAGTTTTGCCTTTTGAAATAAGACGAATCGGGGTTTTTAGTAAAATAAGGGCTACGGTGTTTTTAAGAAAAGATACCCTTTTTGAAATTATCCGTAAAATCCCTTTTTGCCTTTCTTTAAAATACTCCCGATTCGTTAGTTTTGAAATAGGTATGACTCGGGTCTAGTCTAACATCTACTATACTAACTACTGATCTAACTATCAAGTCAATCGGGAGGGGTAAGGAAACCACCTAAGTCTGAGTCGATATATATATATATAAATATAAAGATAGTAGTCGGTGATCCCGCCTCAATAGTATCGCATACGATACCGTAAATCATCTGACACCCTCAAGTCATGAGTGCGGATCAATCATCAATATAAAGCTTGTACGGTAAATCGTCGTACGGCATCCCAATAGCTGGGTACGGGTCAATATCATAATCATCACATCAATTATCTGGTATCCTTATCATCATATCACATAATCTGTGGTACTGATCTAAGTCTAGTACGAATCGATACCATCTACATAAATATGAATGCGTGTGCCAAAGACACGCCCAAAGGCCCGCTAAAAATCATATATCGTATCCCAAATACGAATCACATCACATCACCGATATCATGGCACTATGCCCAAACTCATCGACTCACAACCAATGTCCTCGTCATCACAGTATGAACACAGCAATTATGCATGTGTTTGCGTGTGGGTGTAAACCTATTCTAGGGTTCGCGACTAGGAACCACACTAGTTACTTCTAACCCTAATCTAAGAATAGTACACCTAACACGTCCTAAACAACCAAGTCATACATAAGCTATCATATATAAGTACAGTATATATGGTATATTAGACATCGGACTGCGGGGGTGCTATACGCCATCCACCAGACTTCTCCCCGTAGATATAAATCTACTCACCTTTCTTTATGTATGTCGGTGCCGATGTCGCCATTTGCATCTCCAACGCTTCGACGCCACGTGGGGTACCTACAAGAATATCACACGCTAAAACACATGAAAACCATGTCGGAAGCCAAAATGGTGCACGCTACGCCCATAGGTAAAAACCTGTGGCCTCGCGTGCAAACACAGCCAATAACCCTCTGCCGTTGGCGTTCAAACGCCACCCGACAGAAACGAATCATCGAATACCAAAATCCATAAGAAAAAAGTCGTAAATCATGCGCCAAGTCAAGAAAATCAACCCAGATTCTACCCTGGTTGGAACCAGTCAAAACTAGACATACCCAGGGTCAAGTTTACAGGTAAAAGAGCCGTGCACGCAAAACGAGGGGGTTCCCTACTGCTCTGGCCGCAAATTGCGGCCAGAAGGGATTTATCTGCAGCCAGGAAGTGGGTCCAGGGTTGGGGCTTTGGGTGTTGGCTTCTATCTACCTGCACATCTCACTGCCAAGTCAATTTTATTTTAGGAGGCCCCGGGTTGTAGCAGATTCCAGAAAGGCTTAAAAAGTCGACAAAACGCTAACCGACACTAAATCGAACAATCTGGTATTTTGCTGGAATCTGGGGAAATTCGGGGGTGAACTGGTCTCAAACATACCTAATAAGGTTACCCTATCGATCAAAACCATCACTTAGTCACATTTCCCTCCAAATCACTAAAACTAGCACTAGATCACAAATATAACACTAAATTTCAGCCTATTACCCATAACTTGCAAGAAAGGAGTTGGGTTGCAAGATTATTCCTCAAGGGAAGTCCTAGGATGTAGGAAAAGAAGGAGGAGGAAGGAGGAAGGGCTGTTGCTGCTGCTGTGCTCCTTAAGTGCTGATGTTTTCCTTGGTGCTGCTGTTGCTGCTTGCAATTTTCTTCTTTTCTTTTATGCCTCTGTTGCTGTTGCATCAGCACTTGCTGTGGCTGAAGAAATTGTGGCTGTTGTTGTGGGGTGTGGTGGCTGATATAGGGTGGAGCGTTGTAGTATCTGATGTTGATAGAGATTTGGGGCTGAAGTGTTGGTATTGGGGCCGATGTTTTGATAATGGGGGCTGATGTGTGAGAGTGAGAGGGAGAGATGTGAGATGCAAAAGTTTTGAAAAGAAAAGGGATGTGACACAACCTATAGCCACCCCTCTCTCTCTCAATAGATTCTAGCATGACAACCTTCATGGCTCACCCACTCTAGCCACAAGTCAACCCCACTCTAATCACCCTTAAACAAGACTAAAGACCCTTAATTTACCCCATTAACATAACCAAATGGTTAACCTATCATGGTTGGCTAAACATGGTTAACCCATCATGGTTGGCTAAACATGGTTAACCCACCATGCTCATCTAAACATGGTAACCCTAGACTTACCCAAGCTAATATGCACAAGTGTGTGCAGTCCAGATAAAATTCCGATAAAATATTCATAAAACCAGATAAATCATCAGAAACCAATTTTGGTAAACTTTTTACCAAAAACCCTACATTAAACATATTTTAGAGTTTCCATAATTTTTCTTCAGAATTTTCCCCATTTATCGGTATTTAATTATACCGAAATATTAAAATATTCAATAAAATAATATTAAATTACAAAAATTCCCAAAAATAATATTATATTTTTCTGAAATGTTACGGTAGGAGATATGTTTTGACCTATACATGATGCGCGTGCCGATTTGGTTTTCGTATCCCGTTTCAATTTCGAATTGGGATTTTATGCGACACGATACATTGTGACATGTAGGTACCCCTATGTGGACTTCGAGATGACAAGCAAGCGCGTGGCGACGTCGGCACCGGCGAGCGAGGACCAGGTGAGTAGATTTATGTCTACGGGGAGAAGTCGGGTGGATGGCGTATAGCACCCCTGCAGTTCGTAATATAGCATATATAATGGATATATATATATGTGGTTTATGATACGTGGATGATATTCAGGATATGGTTATGTGTTCATGGATTTGTAGTGTTACTTGCGAAACCCTAGAGTAGTTGCTGCCCCCACACACGCACACACACTTGCTTACATTCATTCTTTTACATGTGCGTATATGGCGATATATGTTTATGTGTTCATATTGGTATGGGACTATGTGTTCATATACTGGATTTGAGGATAGTACTTGGGATTTGAGATGAGTCGATGAGATTTGATTTGAGGCCGTGAGATCGGTGATATGGCAGGGTTCGTATTTGAGATACGACATGACGTTGTAGCTGGTCTTTTGACGTAATGTTTCACACAGGTGCATGCATACTTAGGCGGTATCGGTATTGTACTAGACGTAGATCAGTACCACGATCATGATATTTGATAAAGAGGATACCAGATGAATAGTATGATGAATGTGATATTGACACGTACCCAGATTTGGGATGCCGTACGATGGATTTACGTACGAGCTATATATTGATGTTTGATCTGCACTCTTGACTTGGGAATATTTCATTATAGATATGGTATCAGATGTGATATTATCGAGGCGGGATCACCGACTAATATATATATATATATATATATATATCGACTCAGATGTTAGGCGGTTTCCTTACCTTCAGTTAGCTTGTTAGTTCAGCCGTATGGTTTAGTGTAGTTGTTAGACTAAGTTAGATTCCTACCTATTTCAAAACTAACGGATCGTGGGTATTTTTAAAGACAGGTCAAGGGATTCTACGGATATTTCAAAGGACGTATCTTTTCTTAAATACACCGTAGCCCTTATTTTCAAAACCCCACGATTCGTGTTTTTTTAAATGGCACCATTGTGGAACTCATATTTTATTAAATGCAGATTAGTTATCATTGTGTTTAGTATTCAGCTCCCGCACATTATTGTTGTTCGCTCCGCATCGCATACTTATTTTGTGATTCATATATTGTTATTGATATCATGCTGCTAGGACACCAGCACCATTACCGATGACGCGTATGTACCACATACACTTACTTGCCGGCTCACACACATCTTCATCGTTAATTGCCATGTCACGAACACTTTAGAAAATACTATTTCATTGACATTGTTTGTTAGCTAAAAGTTTAGACATGATATTAGCGTACTTGCTGTAGGGTGTTTTTCGTCACCCCGTTGAGATGGGAATACGCGCACGCTTGTCAGGCGTACTACAGATTCCCCCGGCCTAGGGTAGGCCGGGGTTTAATGATTGTGGGGATCCGAATCTCCGGCAGCCGCGGACTAAGCTGCCGTTAATTACCCCTCGCCTTTGGGGCGAGGGAACCTCCGATTAACGGGTTAAAATGGTCATGCGAACTCAATGTGCGGTGTACGTGTGTTGTGTTTTGGAGGGGGGTTTAAATATATAGGGAGCCACGCAGAGTTTTTACGGGGGTCCCGCTACCCGGATAGCAGGCTGGGGGTCAAGGGGGCTAGCAGCCCCTTTGCGGGGTGCGGGGCAGCGCCCCGTTAGAATTTTTTTCTAACAGGGACAGTGTCGTGGAGTATGTGCATGTGCACATTTGTATACATATGTATATATATGAAAAAGGGGGAAAAAGACATCCAAAGGATGCGTGGGGCCAGCGCCTAGGCGCTTGAGTGCAAGCGCGCCACGTGTCGGCACGTGGGCGCTTTGCGCTCGAGCGCAGAGTGCTGGAGCGCAACGCGCAACGTGTCGGCACGTGGGCGCTTTGCGCTCAGACGCTGAGCGCTTGGGCGCAAGCGCGCCACGTGTCGGCACGTGGGCGACTTGCGCTCGAGCGCTTGCGCTTGAGCGCAAGAGCGCCACGTGTCGGCACGGGGGCGACTTGCGCTCGAGCGCTTGCGCTGGAGCACAAGAGCGCCACGTGTCGGCACCGGGGCGACTTGCGCTCGAGCGCTTGCGCTGGAGCGCAAGAGCGCCACGTGTCGGCATGCGGGCGCTCTGCGCTTAAGCGCCGGCGAGGAAAAGAGGCTTTTAGCCTGAAAAAATTTCTCAGAAGAGAAATCAGAGAGGAGTTGGACTCCTGAGAGTGTTTTTCTTCTTTTTTGGGGGTTTGGTGAAAGATGTTCTGCTTCTTCCTCCTCTGTTAGCTGGATCTTGAAGATCAAGAGCTGTGGGATTTTTAAAAATCTCTTCTTTTTGAGATCTAGTGGAAGATCTGAGTTCCCCTTTATGGGTTTTGTGGTGAAAAACTAAATAGGAAGAGTAAAACTCTTGATTTAATTCAAAAGAAATAAAAAGGTTTTGGAACCTCGAAGGAGGAAGAAAGAGCTCAGATCTGAGACTTTTTTTTTGGAGAAAGAAAAAAGTTGTTGAGATATTTCATTATCTTTGCCTTTATAGGCCATACACTTTACACATAGCCCCTTGGGCTTCACAAAATGGCATTTTGCCTATCCCATGGCTCATGTGCCATTTCTTTTTGCACATAAGCCATGGGCTTTACAAAAATTTGGTTTTATGCCTATTTTTCTTACATTTATCCATAAAATAAAATAACAGAAATACAAAAAAATTATTTATTACAAAAATTTTATCTTGGCATGGGTGGAGGCCGGCCGCTTCATGTTCTGGCTCGACCCGGGCATAGGCCCACTGGATCTGGGCTTGGGCCCACTTGGCTTGCGGTTGACTTTGATTTTGACTTGGTCAACCGGGGTGTAAATTTTTACCCCAACAAATTGCCCCTCATCAATAAATGCACACCACATATGTGGGTCGTGTGCATGAAATTGATGGATCTTCTTTTACTTGGAGGCGACCTGATTTGGTTCCCGCTTTTTGGGAAGCTGGCACTGCCCTTTTTATGACATGGACGGTCGTTTCTTGACATGACTCCGAGATGGAGTGTCCGTGATAGACGTTTCCCCTGGCCCGGATTGATCTGGTTCCCGCTTTGTAGGAATCCTGCGCTGCCCTTTTTGCGACGTGGACGGTCGGTGCTGCCCTTTTTGCGACTTGGACGGTCGGTTCTGCCCTTTTTGCGACATGGACGGTCGGTGCTGCCATTTTAGCGACGTGGACGGTCGATGCTGCCCTTTTTGCGACTTGGACGGTCGGTTCGGACATTTTTGCGACTTGGACGGTCGGTGCTGCCCTTTTTGCGACTTGGACGGTCGGTTCTGCCATTTTTGCGACTTGGACGGTCGGTGCTGCCATTTTAGCGACGTGGACGGTCGGTTCTGCCATTTTAGCGACGTGGACGGTCGGTGCTTGATTTGACTTGCTCTGCTTCTTGCAGTGTCAGGGGTAGACTTGACTTGCTCCGCTTCTTGCGGTGTCGAGATTGGATTCTGACTCGCTCCGCTTTCTACGGTGTCGGAGTGGAAGTTGACTTGTTGATTTTGATTTGGGTTGACATCAGCATCGCTATACTGGAATATGGTACCAGGAGCGAATCATCATTTATCATGAGAGGATTTGGGAATTGTTTTATTTTGTTTGGCATCAGCATCGCTACACTGGAATATGTTGCCAGGAGCGAATCATCATTTGCGTTTGCTTATTAGTAAACGATGGCTCAAGAGACAGGTTTTAGGTCCCTATCGCCTAAGACTTTTCAACTTTGTGAGCCGTAAGGGTCTCACAAAGCATTTTCTCCCTACAGGTCGTAAGGATCCCGTAAGTGTATTTTCTCCTTGGGAGTCGTCGGGACTCCCAAGTATGTCGCTCCTTTGTGAGTCGTAAGGATCTCACGCGGGAATTTTCTCCTCACAAAGTCGAGAGGACCTTGTGAGTGCATTTCATCTCTTTCTCACGAGTTTGCGCCCTTTTGGGTTTTCACAAACTCGCCGGCAGTCCTGCTGTTTTTACTCACGGAGCCCTTTCGGGTTTTCATCCGTGCCCATTTTGCTTGTGGACATACCGTTCTTTTTTTTCTTTTTTTGGAGAGATCGGAATTATTTTACGCCCGTGGATTGTATACGGTTTTGCAGGATGTATGATCCAGACCGTAGGGCCGGAAATATTTCAGGACTTTGTTGGCGTCTGCATCGCTGCACTGGAATATGGTACAAGGAGCGACTCATCATTCGCCATTGGGGTATGGGATTTGGAATTTGGTTGGCGTCTGCATCGCTATACTGGAATATGGTACCAGGAGCGACTCATCATTCGCCATTTTGGGGTTGGGGAGCGATGGCTTAGGAGACAAGTTTAGATCCCTGTCACCTAAGACTTTTCGATTTTATGGGCCGTGAGGGTCCCATAAAAGCATTTTCTCCCTACGAGTCGTAAGGATCCCGCAGGTGTATTTTCTCCTTAGGAATCGTAAGGATTCCTAAGTGTGTTGCTCCTTTGTGAGTCGTAAGGATCTCACGCAGGGGTTTTCTCCTTACAAGGTCGAGAGGACTTTGCGAGTGTATTTCATTTTTTTTCACGAGTTTGCGCCCTTTCGGGTTTTCACAGACTCGCCGGTAGTCCTGCTGTTTTTACTCACGGAGCCCTTTCGGGTTTTCATCCGTGCCCGTTTTTCTTGTGGACATACCGTTTATTTTTTATTTCTTTTATTATATTTTTTTTGCCGCTGGTGGGACTTTAAAAGTAGTCTCACCGGCAGGATTTGGGAGAGATAGGGGTCATTTATGCCCGTAGATTGTATACGGTTTTGCAGGATGTATGATCCAGACCGTAGGGCGGATGTGCTCAATTCGCCTGCGACTTGGAGCATTCATGTGTAGTATTTCTTGAGATATCGTCCATTGATGGGTGGCATGGGCCTTTCTCCCTCTGCACTTATTAGTTGGTAGGATCCTCCGTCGAACACTTTCTCGATGACGTATGGTCCTTCCCAGTTTGGCTCGAATTTTCCCTTGGCATGTCGATTGAGGATGATCAGTCTTTTGAGGACCAACACCAATTCACCTTTCTTAAAAGCGCGGAGACGGGTTATCTTGTCATAGGCCCGTGACATTTGGGCTCGGTATAGCTCCAGATTTTGCTGCACCGCGAGCCTTTTTTCTTCGAGGGCATCGAGTTCTTCAAGTCGAAGGAGCACGTTTTCCTCCACCGTCAACTCATGTTGGACGGCCATTCTTAAGCTTGGAACTTCGACTTCGAGGGGGAGAACCGCCTCCACTCCGAAGAGCAATGAGTATGGAGTGGACTGAGTTGGAGTACGGTGCGTGGTACGATATGCCCACAACGCCTCGTGAAGTTTGAGATTCCAGTCTCTCTTGTTGGCTGAAGCATTTTTCCTCAGGAGCTTGCATAGAGTCTTATTGAAGGCTTCGGCTAGCCCATTGGCTCTTGGATTATAGATGGAGGAATATCTCCAGTCTATCTTGTGCTGAGTAGCGAACCTTGAGACATTGAAGCTCTTGAAAGAAGGCCCGTTATCAGAAATGATTCTTCTTGGTGTACCGAAGCGATATAGAATATTATGCTGGAAGAATGTCAGAATATCCATTGTCTTGATTTCTTTTAGCGGGACCGCTTCAGCCCACCTGGAGAAGTAGTCTGTCGCGGCCAGTATGAACCGGTGACCTTTAGATGACGGAGGATCAATTGGGCCAACAATGTCGGTGCCCCAAACTTCGAAGGGCCACGACGCCACTGTAGGATGCAATGGGTTGGGATGCTTGTGAATAAAATCACCGTGAATTTGGCAGATATAACATTTCTTTGCATGCTCTCCGCAATCCCGTATCATGGTGGGCCAGTAATACCCAAGCCGTTTGATTTGAAGTCGCATCTTGGGGCCAGATTGGTGAGCACCGCAAACGCCCGAGTGGACATCTTTCATGACCTTTTGGGCTTCGGCCAATGACAGACACCTGAGCCAGAGTTGGTCATATGACCTGCGGTATAACGTGTCATTTACAAACACGTATCGGAGAGCTCTTTTCTTCAGCTGAATCCTCGCAGATTTTTCTTCGGGCAGCTTGTCGTATCGGAGGTACTCTATGAAGGGTTCTCTCCAATCGGGCTCGTCTTGGATGATCGAAGCTTCTTCCGCAGGACTGCTCTTCTGTTCTGCGCTTTCCTCTTCTCGTGGAGAGACTGGGGGTAGAATTTTCCGGCTCCTGACTGTGATCAGAATTTCATCCATGTCAAGATCCGCCAGTTCCTTGGCCAAGCGAGCGAGTACATCAGCCTTTCCGTTCAACGCTCTAGGGACTCTCGTTAGTTCAATATGAGTGAACCGTTTCATGAGTTCCACCACTCGACCTCTGTACCAAGCTAACTCGGGTTTGTATATCTTATAGTCACCGCTTACTTGGTTGACGACAAGCTGGGAGTCACCGTAGACTCGTAGCGACGGATTTCCATTTCTACGGCAAGCTCCAAACCAGCTATCAGAGCTTCATACTCAGCTTCATTGTTTGTCCGAGGCTCGGTGAGAGCAAAAGAGCGCCATAGGGTTCCCATTGATGGTGTGATGAACACCAATCCTATCCCTGCTTTTATCTCCGGGACGCTTGATTTACTGGAGGTCCTTATTGACGAGGCTCCATCGAAGTAGAGCTCCCAACATAGCTCATCTTCCTCGAGGTGCAGCACTTGTTCATCGGGTAACTCACAATTAGCGGCGACCCTTCTGGTATGGGATGAGCAGCGAGAAAGTCTGCAAGAGCTTGCCCTTTTACTGCTTTCTGAGGAGTGTAAACTATATCAAACTCAAGTAGCATGACAGCCCATCTTGCCATTCTGGCGGCTAGGCTTGCTTTGGTCATCAAGTGTTTGAGCGGGTCGACCTTGGAGATCAGCATAACCCGATGAGCGAGCAAATAGTGCCTCAGCTTCTTCACAGCAAATATTAGAGCCAGGCATTGCTTTTCGATTGGGGAGTAGTTATGTTCCGCCCGACTAGAGTTCGACTGAGGTAGTAGAGGGCATTTTCTTTTCTTTCCTCGTTATTCTGGGCAAGGAGCGCACCGAGTGACTCGTCAGGCGCGGCAGTGTAGAGAATCAGCGGTTTATTTGGAATGGGAGCGGCCAACACTGGAGGGTGCAACAAGTATTGTTTAATGCTTTCGAACACTTCTTGACATTCGGCATCCCAGATAAAAGGAGCTCCTTTCTTCATGAGCTTTGAGAAGGGCCTACATCTCCCTGATAAATTTGAGATAAACCTCCGTATATAAGCAAGCTTGCCTTGAAAAGATCTTAGCTGCGTCAGACTCTTCGGAGGGGGCATCTCCATGATGGCCTTTATCTTTGATGGGTCAACTTCGATCCCTCGATGTCGGACTATGAAGCCCAGGAATTTTCCCGATGACACGCCAAAAGCGCACTTCAGAGGATTCATCTTCAGATCGTATTCCCTCAGTCTGGTGAGAACGGTCCCTAAGATCTTGGATATGATCGGCCTTGGCTTTAGTCTTGACGACCAGATCATCAACATAGCATTCGACGACTTTATGGATTAGGTCATCAAAGATATTAGTCATCGCCCTTTGATATGTAGCACCTGCGTTCTTCAGTCCGAATGGCATTACCTTGTAGCAATATATTCCGATCAGGGTTCGAAATGCTGTGTGCTTCTCATCCTCAGGCGACATCTTGATCTGATTGTATCCAGACGAGCCGTCCATAAAGGTGAACAGTTCGTAATTTGAGGTGTCATCGACCATCATTTCCATGACCTGGTAGCGGAAAGTCGTCTTTAGGACATGCCTTGTTGAGGTCCCTGAAATCGACACAGACTCGGATCTGCCCATTTTTCTTCTTCACTGGACTGTGCATGCGATCAAGTCTGCATATTTCTCTTCCCTGATGAAGCCGGCATCGATGAGTTTCTTAGTTTCATCGATGACCTTTTCTTCTAGTTCCCTTCTCATTCTTCGAGGGAGCTTGTTTGACTGGCTTAACATCAGGAGATATAGCCAGCTTATGCACGGCTACCTCAGGGGAAAGGCCAGGCATTTCTTTGTACGTCCACGCGAAGCAGTCGACGAACTCACGCAGCAGGGCAATTATCTGCTCTTTCATTTCCTCCGACAAGAGTGAGCTGATGTAGGTCGGACTTGGATTATCGGGCGTTCCTAAGTCGATCTCGTCTAGCTCATCAAAGGTTGCTTGTCCGCCATCTTCGAGCTCTTGAGGAGCTTCTTCTGGCTCGGCTATCTCGTCATCATCATTTGATCTTTCGCTGGCCTCACCAACATGGATCATGTAGCACGCTTTGGAATCAGGTTGAATGTAGCCTATGCCCCGCTATCTGGAATTCGTCCATCGATGAGTGCTCGGACCTGGGGCGGATACCATAGCCCTTCGTAAAACTTTGCTTCGGACTCCGTTTGATATAACCGGCATCCGCACTTCATAAAGTATTCCCGCATCTCGGGCGCATAGTATCGGGGATTGAGGACGGCTCTTATGCCTATCTCATAGGGAAGGCACGCGACAGAAAGGTCGTCCGGGTGCACAACGGGGTTTGACCTGTAAAACAGGATGCCCTTCTGTCCATTTTTCCTCCCGGGCACGTAGAAAGTTTCCAGCTGGTCCACGGTAGAGACTGACAATGCGTCGAGCTCTTTGCACATCCGTTCCGGCACCTTTGTGATGGCCAGGGACCCTTCAGCGACTTCGAAGGTCTCTCGTAGTTTCGCTTGCTGCATGGGGGCACGATCTACACAGCTGTTGCACGGCAGGTCTCTTCTTCTGACTCTTCAGTGTCACTACCAAGATGAGGGCGGACTTGTCTGCTAGATGGGCCTTCAGTAACAGATTCGTCCGTATCGCTGCCGAAATGAGGGCGAGTTTTGTGGAAGGACGGGCTTCCAGCGTCGGACTCATCAGTGTCACTGCCGAAATGCGGGTGCACTTGGGTATTTTTGCTTTTGAAAGTGATAGCCGGCGCAGATTTGCTTTTGAGTCTTGGGGCCGTTCTATCCTCAGTCAGTTGTGGCTTAGCATTTTGGTGGTTCGTAAAGTACCGAGAATCTTCATATCGGACTTCATGTACACCGAACGGCTGGATGTCTCCGTCAATGCGTCTTTCTTCGCCATTTTTAGTATACTTCATGCATTGATGGAGAGTTGACGGAATGATGCCGTAATCGTGGAGCCACGGCCACCCCAAGAGAATCTTATAAGACGTGTCGGCGTCGATCACGTATATCTTAGCTTCAGTTTGCAGATCCCCAAATTTGATTGGCAAAGCTATAGACCCCAGAACTTGCTGGCAATTTTGGTTGAAGCCTTGAATGACAATCCTTTCCCTTGACAGGTGTCGGACGTCCATTGACAAACTCTTCAGAGTTCGCAAGTTCATGATGTTCACTGAGGACACCGGATCAATCAATATACGATTAATTCGATCTCCATCGCTGTACCCGGTCACGTATAGCGGCCGATTATGCTCAGCCGTTCCCAGTAGCAGGTCTTCATCCTTAAATGTGACTGCGGCGGCATGCGAAGTGTGCTAGGCTTCTTTCATATTATTTCCGCAAAGTGAGCCTGATACCGCTCGGGGTTTTGTAGAGCGTGAATAAGAACATCTCTAAGCTCCTTAGATAGGACCAAGGCGTCGTAGATGCTCAGGAGAGATGGAAGCTTCCGTAGATGTGCCAAGACATTATAGTCCACCGAGGAAGGACTTATGGTTTTCATCAGCCGGTTCTCTGCCAACTTCTTCATTAGCGACTTGTTTTTCCTTCCCTTTTGGAGCGTTGCCCTGATTTAGCGGTAGAGCCCTGCCGCTTCTGAGCTGGATTTGATTGGCCTTTGTGGAGAGCTCCTTGTCCTCTTCCGGAAAACAGAGATCATCCTCGGAGTCGCTGCGAGATGGATGGCGTAGCAGGTCACTACTGGATTTCTTCATTGGAGTCTTCTTCTAACTCCTCAGAATTTCAGCCGCTTGTACAGGGAAGAACTCCTTCAATTGAATCAATGTTCTTTCCTTTTGTTCATATTCTTCGAGGGAATCGATATATTTTTGAATGGTCGATCTCCCTGCAGACTCTTTTTCGCGCCGAGCTGCACTTTTCTTCTTCTTGAGCTTCTTGGATTTTGAGCCTGATGGAGCCGCATTGGCAGCTGGACTGGTAGGCTTCTTCTGTCCTTCCCATTCCATCCTGGGCTCTTTCTGAAGTAGCTTTAGCATCTTCTTCGTTTATTAGATATGCGCGTACTCCACGGAGGCCGCGATGAGTCAGTTTCGTTTCTTAGGGCAGCGGGTTCGGCTGTCTGCTCCCAAAAGGCTTCCACTTCTGTCTGTATAAAGTTGGCGGTTGCAACTTGATTGTTCACCAACACGCTTTTGGACAGCTCGATCTCTCCAGCCTTGTACTGCTTCTCGACCCAGTCTTTGAAGATGTAGCAATCCTCGATCGCATGGCTCACTACTCGGTGGTAACGGGCAATACAGAGGATTGTCGGTCATCCTTGCTTCTTGGGGTCTTTTCGACTCCGGCAATTGTAGGCCGTTGTTCAAGGCATCTTTAAATATCTTACGGACCGTTGTCCCTTCTGAAAGAGTAAACCTTGTTCTTCTTCTCCTCTAGGGAAGGCCCGTCTCCTCCTAGCAATGGCTTTCGAGACCGGTTGTTTTGGATTCACCCGCCCTTCGCTTTTCTTCATTGTCGGAGGCATTGAAGACATTGGTACTGCTGGAACTCCCGCTCCTACGGTTGTCGTCCGCTTGCTTTTCCAGGTTTTGTCTCTGAGAGTCCGGCGGGGACTCTTGCTTCGAGCGTTCCAGCATTTGAACTTTCTTGGTTAGCTCCTGAAATGTCTTGAGGCCCGCTGTACACAAGAATGGGACCATCCAATTGCTGAGGTTTCCAATGAGAAGGCTGACGGACTGGTCCTGCTCCAGTGGCGGTTCGCACTTGACTGTGAGATTACGCCATCGGGCGATAAAGTCGGTGTTGCTTTCATTCTTCCCCGGCTTGGTCCTCACAAGGTCGGCAATGGAGATTTCATCACTGACACTCATGAACCTTTGCCGAAACAGGGATTCCATTTGGGCAAAGGTAATGACGGACCCGTCCGGTATACTCGCATACCAGTCGAAGGCGACGCCGGTCAGCTGTTGAAAAACTGACGAAGAAGGAGCGCGTCGTTTCCCCCTGTATTTCCGCACGATGCTTTGAAGTGGACGACATGCTGGTTTGCATTCCCCGTTCCATCAAATCTTCCGAACTTAGGAATGACGTAGCCGCTTGGAAACTCAATCAGATCGTACTGCGCGGGATATGGCCGTCCACTACTGCCGATTTCTTTCTGAGCTTCAGCTTCGGCCACCAATGTTTTAACCTTGCTGGTGACCAAATCCATTATCCGATCCTGTGTTAGCGGGATGGTGCTATTTGGGGCCAAGGCGTCCCCAGAAGCGGAATGCGGCCGGCTTTCATGCGGCTCGACCAGTCTTGGTCCCAAAGGAACAGGCATTGGCTGCCTCGGATTGTCATCACCCGGCTGATTAGTAGCGGTTTGTGTCTGATTGGGAGGCGCTCAAGCAATTTGAGCAGTAAGCTGCATCACCACGTTCGTTAAGTCATCGATCTTCGAATAGAGCTTGGCCATCTCTTTATCTTTGCTCCTGAGCTGTTTTCGAAGCTCTTGAAGCAGCTCTTGCTCCGCAGTCCTGGGGAGGAAGGGTCCTCTCTTCCTCGCTGTCCAAGCTTGACTCTGCATGGATCGAGGGGTCTTTCTGCCTATCATCCTCATCGAGAGGGTTTTCTTCATCCAGCGGGGACGGATGCTCTTGGGCTGCGGCAACCACATTCAGGCTAGATTGGGCTTGGGATGTGGTGGCCCCGTCCTTGCTTTTGCTGTGAAGGTTGTCGCTGGGGTGCCCGCCCGCCATATAGACCGTATGGATGATATATCCGGCGTCTTTCTATCATTGGCAGCTGATTTCATGGATCGCTGTCTTGACCCCTTTGCTTTGGTAGCTGGTAGTCGATTGAAGGCGGCTGGCCTAACCAGGTTCTTGAATGGTGCTGGCGCTTCTTTTCTGGGTTTGCCCCGCTGCTTTCGCGCGGCACAGAGTGCTTGATAGACCCTTGAAGAGACAGTGTCATACTTCTTCTGTGGGCAACCCCACTGTTAGAACTTCACACGATTCCATTTGCCGAAGCCTTGGCCTCTTGTTGGCTCGATACCTGAGCCGCTTCTGCCTTAACTTTTCCATTCTAAGCACCTGGCAGACTTAGGCTCTTTGGGAAGACGTCGCAGACCGGTCGATGGAGGGCCTTAGAGATACGCTCGACTGTGCATTTGTTGGAGTCATCGCCTGAGCTCGTCCGCAACATTTGGTGTTGCCCTTCGCATCGGAAGTCCTGCCCCCAGCTAGAGCGCCAGGGACTCGTTCAGACACCGTCTTAAGTTTCAGTTGTGGTGCCTTGGCGATCGCGACATTTAGCCTCTTACCCCTTGAGACCGGCTTGGCCACCTGTTCCCCCGGGATCTCCGCCAGATGAGCGCTTCCGGCAGGGTAGATGATGACGGAGCTGAACTGGCGGGGCGGTTCCTCCCACTGTCGACTGAGGCTTGCGTGGAGAACCACACGAGCGTTGATCTTGACCACGTATAGCAATATTGTTCTAGACTCGCCACAGTTTTATTAAAAATGGATTTTTTCAGAAAACGGTAGTGGGAGTATGGTAGAACTGGAAGTGATTCCAGAACCACAAATGATTACTGAAGATTTGATAAGGAACCTAAAGATTCAATCTGGTTTGACATTCCATTGGCCACTCCGCAGATTAGGTGGGTAACTTCAGGCACCCGAGAGGTACTCCGGTAACCTCAAGGACGGTGACAGGGAAGTTCTTGTTTACCCATAATTACCATTGCTGTTGTTCCAGGCTGCGAGATCCGGTGGGAGGATGAGTATAGCGTCGTTCTAAACTAGTTTTAGAAGTGTACGTCTATATGACTCTACCAGAGGGTTGTCTTAGTCAGTGGGAGCAGCGGAAGCATTGGTGGACAGGTAGCTTATGTCTATTTATAGACTAAAGCAGATGTGGCGGAGATAGATCATCAATTTCTAATGTGACAGTCATAGGTTTGACTTCATCAGAATAGGGGATGGATCTGTTGAGAAGTTAGTAGGGTGTGATGTCATGGTATTTGGATGGCATACACAGAGTAGGAAAAGAAACTCCTATACTACGATCGGTTATACTTTGGTTGTCGCACAGTGTTTTCTCCAGATGGGACTTGGACTTTATGTCAGACATACTGGTTACTAGATCTATGGTTTTAGATCTAGATGTGGGTGGTTTCCCAATTAAGGGTACTTAGACAGCATTCTAAGAGTATTTAGAATGGACGACTCCTGGCATGGTGGTGTACCTGCAAGTAATGGAGTCACCCTCTCTAAAGGTGTCCTAGAGACTAAAGGGGAGAGGGATGTGCATGATTGGCAGATCACTTGCTTAGGCAATTGAGTCAATCATGATATGTCAAGTACCACACCAGATGTTGTTCTTGCACCAGATGCAATAAGTTGACATTGATCCAATCCTGGAGAAACAGTCGGAAGCAGTTATAGTGTTGGAGATAGTGCCCTCATAGTCAATTATTGGATCGCAGGTACGTGATTGCAATGATTGCGGAGGACCTATCCGGTTAGGACAGTCTTACTCGAAATGATAGTATGCTATCTGGCTTGCCTTTATCAGTCGTGTACATGTTCAGGTGACTGATTGCATGTTACACTTTGATAGAGCCCTTAGGATCTTGCTTTACTACCAACTGTATGATGGCGATCATATACGTGAGAGTTGGGTAGTTTATATGCATATCCTTAATTGTGGTCCCTAGTCGTGGGAGTTTCGAGACAGGGCATCGATACTCCGGAGTAGACTAGTGTGTACAGTCGAGACCCCGACGAGGGGCGGTGGCCGGTCTCACAAGCCACTGGTGTCAGTTGGATCACCTAAGATGTATACAGGTGCTCATTGGGTTATGAGTACACCGGACAGGACTCGCCGGGAATCTGCTAGTTAGTACTATACCTATCGTCAGATAGCAGTTCCCTGGTGACATGTGTACAGGTTAGTTCATCGACCTGAGGTCGTCATTTGTCTCGTGTGAGTTCCCACTGTGCTTTGATTTCTACCCTACCACGGCTCAAAGGAGTCGTGCAAACAGGTAGCTTTTGGGTACAGTCCCGAGCCATATGGAGGCACGTGAGCGGATCGGCAGGGGTTTCGTCTCTCCCGGTATTGGGGGCGAGATCGTGCTGTGTCTAGGAGAGCCATTACGCAAAGCCCTCGGCCGAGGCAGGAGATTTACTGGTAGGTATTCCAGTAGTATCTCAGGGCGTTCTGGGCTACACTCCGACACGACTTATACTGCTATTGGGGGTCTGACGTTGCTAGCCCCCTAGGCGGATATGCGATACTCATTGACGAACGGACCGGACTGTATATACATTGTCACTGTTAGGCTCAGTAGGGTTTTTCGGAGGAGTTCGCTCATCGGTCTCCCTTGAGTTCGCTCCTCGGCCACCCTTGAGGTCAGTCCATGGGCAGCCGTTACGCATAGCTAGTGCCGCTGACGGTTTGTGGTTAAACCCACTGCCAGGGTGCTGACGAGTCATTAGAGTCCCCCACAGACAGTTTCCCAAGTTCGGGCGAAACGTTGTAGAGGCCGTATGGTTTTATGGCAGGGTTCGGGAAAATGCACGTGCGTTTACGCACGTGTCGATTTTCGGACAGTTGATACTGGTCGGCTTTGGTTTAAGCCGGATCCGAGTATTATATTGAGTAGGTATAATATCTTTGTCTCAGTTGCATTTGTATTCGGTCGTAATACAAATGCGGGTATATTTATACAGTTTCGGGGTTGTCCTGAAATTCGTTTCAGGATCACTTTTGGAAGTTGCCAGTTTCCAGTTTTCTATCAGCCGTCTTTTAACATTCGGTTAAAGACGGATTTGTCTTTTCTTGAGATGAGTGTGGATTCTTCTAGAAGGTTCTAGATGAGGTGACTAGGATTAAATGGTGTTAAGTTTTCATTGGTTGCATTTAATGCTTCATTAATGCTTGATGAGGTGTTATTAGTGATTCATGCTTTGTTATTAATGGTTTTGGATTGCTTAAGATATTTTTGAAGTGAGAAGCATTCTCTTGTGGTCACCCCCCTCTCCTACGGTCACCTCCCTCTTGCTATATATGGCTTGCCCTCTCTCTCTCCTCATTCTCACTCTCACTTGATGTTTCATTTCGGTTAGAAAAGATTATGATAGCATTCGGGGTGTATGGAATTTTACAGTTCATTTCATTCCATCACCCGATTTCCACGGCAACTTCATTAACCGATCGTCCACGGATTTGGACGAAGTGAGACAAAGTCATCTACTCATTCTCTACATCAATCTTGGTCGTCTCTTTTAGCAAACTTGACGATCGAGTTGCCTCGAGTCAGAGGCGGGAGCCCGTTTAAAGAACCGATCATGTGGTGCCACTTCGACGAGGACATCGGAGATCGACGAGATCGGAGCAGCCGCAACGGAGCGTGGGATGATGGTTGAAGAATGAAGGACTCGGATCGTTCGGTATAACATTCCTACACTCTTTGCAGTTTGTTAGTTTAGCAATAATGGCAGATCCGGGTTAAAGTATACGATAGCGCCAGTTTAAAAGTTTTTGTTCCGCATTTGGCGTCTGTAGACGGCCGGGGCGCTAACGTAGACTTACATATAGAACATAAGTGGATGTTTTAGGGATATGATAACGACAGCCTCATTCGGAAGACAGTTATCATTCCAGGCTTCCAAGGTGACATGGACGACAAGGAGGTTGTCAGAGTTATAGTTTTCCTTCTGATGAGGGGCAGTATTTTGGACAGGTGGTCCAAGGCAATACTGAGGGAGGCATGGCGCAGGATACTGATTAAGTTCAGTTAACGATAAAGTCTAAGAAGTTTGGATTTGGAGTTCATTTATGAGCTATGTCCCATCAGACATCCAGACACATTCTAAGACAGGTATTGCTCATTTCGGGAGATGGGTTTCTCCGCCAACTTGAGATATAGAGAGACATAGAAAGAGACATCAAGGCGGATCCACTCACTAAGGCTATTCCTCGAACGCAATAGTTTCGCAAGCGAGCTTTGTGAGACTGACTAGTAGAGGAGTTGGGTGTTCGGTATCACACGTGCTGTGAGTATGCCACATCGTAATAATTAGCCTTGAGTGCAAGTGGGAGATTGTTGGAGATAGTGCCCTCAGATTCAATTATTCGATCACAGGCACATGATTACAATGATTGATGGAGGACCTATCCCGATAGGACAGTCTTACTTGAGATGATAGTATGCTATCTGGTTTACCTTTATCATCGTGTACTGCTTTAGATGACCTGACAAGTCGCTATTACACGTTGATAGAGCCCCTAGGATTCTTGCTTGACCACCAGCAGTATGAGGGCGATTATATACGTGGGAGCTGGCAGTCTATAAGCATATCCTTAAATGGTCCCTAGTCGTGTGAGTTTCGAGATAGGGCATCGATACTCCAGAGTAGACTAGTGTGTACATTCGAGACCCCGACGAGGGGCGGTGGCCGGTCTCACAAGCCACTGGTGTTAGTTGGATCACCTAAGATGTATACAGGTGCTCATTGTGTTATGAGTACACCGGACAGGACTCGCCGGGAACATGCTAGTTGGTCATATACCAGACGTCAGATGGCAGTTCCCTGGTGACATGTGTACAGGTTAGTTCATCGACCTGGGGATCGTCATTTGTCTCGTGTGAGTTCCCACTGTACTTTGATTACTACCCTACCATGGCTCAAAGGAGTCGTGCAAACAGGTTTTAGTTGGGTACAGTCCCGAGCCACATGGAGGCAGTGAGCGCATCTTCAGGGGTTCGTCTCTCCCGGTATTAGGGGTGAGGTCGTGCTGTGTCTAGGAGAGCCATTACACGAAGCCCTCGGCCGAGGCAAGGAGATTTACTGGTAGGTATTCCAGTAGTATCTCAGGGTGTTCTGGGCTACACTCCGACACGACTTGTACCGCTTTTGGGGGTCTGACTTTTACCAACCCCCTAGGCCCGCCATGCGATGCTCATAGACGAACGGACCGGACTGTACGGATATTTTCACTGACAGGCTCAGTAGGGTTGTCAGGCTGAGTTCGCTCACAGACGTCCCTTTTAGTCAATACCTGGTAGCCCGTTACGTATTGGTTTATACCTCTGACGTGCTAGTGGTTAAATCCACAACCAAGGTGTTGACGAGTCTTTAGAGTCCCCCACATTCAGTTACTCAGCTTTCGGGCGAAAGGTTGTAGAGGCCGTATGGAGATATGGCAAGGTCCGATCAGATACGTGCGGTATTGCACGGATCAGGATCGGACAGTTTGTACTACTGGCCGTATGGTTATATGGCAGGGTTCGATCAGATATGTGCGGTATTGCATGGATCAGGATCGAACGGATATTACTAGCCGGCTTTGGTTTAAGCCGGATCCTAGTATAGTACAGTGTAGACTTTGTCTCATTGCATTTGTATTTCGGTCGGAATACAAATGCGGGTGTGTATGCACAGTATCGGGGTTTTCCTGTAATTTATTACGGGACCAGTTTTAGTTGCCAGTTTGTTTTTCGTTTCGGCCGATTTCCTTTGTATCGTTCATTGGCCGAAGATTGGTGGAGGAGGGCTTATTTGCATTGTTGCAAATAAGCATTTTGTGGAGGTGGTCTTTGCATATTTCCTTGTATCATGATGGTGCACCATTCTTTTGACCTTGACTTCTTCTATCATGATTGCTTGACTTTGTGAGCAATCATGGTTGTAGTAGGTGGGTTTTTGGAGTCTGGGTTTGATTTTGTGATCATTGCTTTTCATGATAACCATTCCTCTCTCTCTCTCTTGGATGATATGAGGATGGCTCTCTCATTCTATCACACTTCTCTCTCTCATTCTCTCCTCTCCATTGTGATGGCCGGCCAAAGCATTAGGGGGCTGTCCAAAATTCTTGGGGTGGGATTTTTGTTATTCTAGCTTTGCAAAAATCCCACAAGATCCATCTCCAAAGCTCCAAGTTCAATCCTTCCACCAATGGAAATTCCACAACCCCAAATGAGACTTGCTCACTAGATATTCTACAGCAAACCTTGGGCACGTCGACTAGCCAGCTTCGTGCCCGAGTTGCCTCGGCATTGAGGTGGGAGCCCGTAAAAGAAGTAGGCGATGTGGTGCACTTCCGGCGACGAGGAGGATAAGGGACATTCCGCAGGAGATCGGGACGACGACGAGAAGACCGGAGGACTCGGATCTGTCGGTATATCTCTCTTCCCTTTCTTGTAGATAGCTAGGACTAGTTAGTGGTTCGATCCGGGTATTAGTGCGCGGCGGTTTTCCAGTTCAAGAAAATTTAAAGTTTATCACCGCTTCCGCATTTGGCCGTCGGATTGACGGCCGGGACGCCGCCGTGCACTTACACTAGGGACCTGTATAAGGATGTGCTTATAGATCACCCAGCTCCCACGAGTGTGAGCGCCATCACCACGCTGGTAATCAAGCAAAGATCCTAAGGGCTCTACTAATATGTATATCAGCAATATGCTAAAAGAAACACATGCACATATTAAAGCAGAGACAAACCAAGTAGCATACTACCATTTCGAGCAAGATTGTATATACAACTGTGAATATCCCAAGCTTCCATAAAGTAATATACAAACTAGCATGATACAGTAATGGCCTCTAGGGCATATACACTAACAGGTAGGGGACGGTCTGGACTGACGGCGCCCTAGATAGTGAGATTGAGATTTATGAGATATTGAGGTACTGAGATTTGATGATCCAGGCCAGTCCGGATAGCCGGAGCCTGAGATATTGAGATATTGGGATTTATGTTTTGTGTCGATGCTAGACACTGTTTATACTGATTTCATTTATGATACCTCGTTTTAAAAATACAGAAATCTCACTAAGTTATGAAAGCAGTTTCTTCATTTACACGTATTCTGTTATCATGCATTCATACCTCATCCATATGATATATTGCTACCTGAGGCACTGACACGGGCACATGGGATTACACTTGGGTTAGATATTTACCCTAACCATTGTTATAGGCTGCTGGTTATATATTATGATCATATGACCTAGGATTGTGTTGTTCATGCGATTTCTGTTCGTAGATGTTTTTCTACTCACGAGTTGGCAACTCACCCCCGTTGTGCCACAGTTTCTTGCAGGTTTTGCCGTACAGGTTTCATTACGGCTTTACTGGCACTGCTTCATTTTCGGGTGACTTGCTAGTAGGTGGGTTTACTTGTATCGTACCCATCATTATACCTTGTATATTATTATTCTGTTGTATCTAGAAGTTCCATCAACCAAACAAGTATTTATTTCAGAGATAGAGACCAGTGATGTTTATTCTTTCGACCTTAGAGTCGCGCGTTGTATTTCTATGGATTTCTTGCTGTTTTGAGTTTCCTTTTGAGTTTTGATCCTCGCCCTTGGCGTTGTATATTATATTGCTTGTGTGGTTGTGACCGTCGATTGACGAAGAGCTAGCTCCCGCTTGGGGATTCCTTTTTTATTGATTTCTTATACTATTCATGTTGTATCCCGTTTGGGGGCCAGTATTTACAAAGGAGACTCTGCCGAAATTTTCAGAAAATACTTGATGTTTTTAAAACGCATAATTCGGCTTATGCTATTAAAACTACTTGTTTTAAGTTGGTTTTTCCTTCACTCTACTGTTTCTTTGGTTTTGATTTCAGGGTTTTGGCTTACTTAGATTACGTACGCCTCGAGACATTTCGTAATTTAAGTGCCGGTCATGTTCCACACCTTTCGGGTCGTGAAAATTAATCACATTAATAAATCCCATCATTTATGCTTCTTAAGCATCACAAAAGAAACGAAAATAAAACGTACGCTTATGCCATCCGCATTCGCCACAATATTCAGTTATGCACCTTTAGGTTACTTTACTAACGGCATACCGGGACGGGACTAGCGCGGGTGTAAAACATAAGCAACGTCTACTATATATCTCATATATAATAATAAAGCATTCGTCTCACGCATATAAAATGATCACATTACAATGTTAGTGTTTATGCCCTAGAAGGCCATTACTGTATCATACTAGCTTGTATATTACTTAATGGAAGCTTGGGATATTCACATGTATATAACAGTCTTGCTAAACATGGTAGTATGCTACTTGGTTTTTCTATCTTAATATGTGAGTGTACGTATTGATAGAGCTCTTAGGATCTTGCTTGTCTACCAGCGTTGTGATGGCAGTCACACTAGTGGGGGCTGGGTAGTCTACAAGCACATCCTTATTCAGGTCCCCGGTCGTTGGATTATCGAGACAGAGCATCGATACTCCGGAGTAGACTGGTGTGTACGCTTCTCATCCCAGTTGGGGAGATGGTCTGTCCCACAGCCGTCAGTACGTCGTACTGGAGATAGTATACAGGTGCTCGTTAGGTTACGGGTACACCGGACAGGACTCACAGGGAACTGTTGGTTGGTTTGATACCAGTCGTCAGTGAACAGTTCCCAGGTGACATGAGTACAGCGTAGTCCGCAGACTTGACACTGCTACTTCGCCTCGAGTGTGTCCCACTGTTCTTAGATTGCTACCCTACCACGGCTCAAAGGAGTCGTGCAAACAGGTAGCAGTTGGGTGCAGTCCCGAGCACTTGGAGGCAGTGGCGGTTAGACAGGATTCGTCCCTCCCGGTATTGGGAGTAGATATCGTGCTGTGTCAGAGAGCCATTACGCAAAGTCCCTGGCCAGGGCAAGCGAGATTTGCTGGTAGGTTCCAGTAGTTTCTCAGGGTGTAATGGGCTTTACTCCGACACGACTTATACCGCTATTAGGGGACTGACGCTTGCCGCCCCCCTAGGCCCGATATGCGATAGTCTTGGACGAACGGACCGGACTGTATGGAGATTGTCACATCAGACTCAGTAGGAGTTCGGATGGGTTTACTCATCGGCCTTCTTATCGACAACTACCTGGGGACCGTTACGTACAGCTAGTGCCGCTTGCGGTCTGTGGTTAAACCCACTGCCAGCGTAGTAGTCGAGTCTCTAGAGTCCCACACAGAGAGTTTCCTACTCCAGGCGAAACGATATAGAGGTTGCATGGTTTTGCGACAAAGGGTTCGGACGCATACGTGCGTTTACGCGCGTACGACTTTCGGACAGTTTTTACCAGTCGGCTTTGGTTTAAGCCAGTTACTGGTATCCGGTTATTGGATTTTTACAGTCTAAAGTTTTTCCGTATTTTTTACGGATCGGAGGGGCGTTCTCGTAATTACTCGAGAAGCTTCTAGAAGATGTGACTAAGGAGGTTTCTTTTGGATAAGAGAGTGAGTCATGGTGGTGATTCATTCATTTCATTAATGCACATTTATTGCTTAATGACTCATGCTAATGAATCACCACTAGATATTTCATGAAGCATGCTTATTCATTTCTTTTTATTCATTATTGAAAAATAAGAATGCTTCATAATATTATGATACACTCTCTCTCTTCTCTCATTATCTCATCTCACATTCTCTCTCCTCAAGCTCTCATCTTCAAACCCTAATCCTTAATCCTCATGTGTTGAGATCAAAGGATTAGTTAGACTAAACAATCCATAACCTACACTCTACATCATCCTTTCATCTTTGATTAGCAATCAAAGTTGATTAGTTACCTCAAGTTAGAGGTTTAGTTTGGAGTTTCGCTCTCGGGTGGATCGTCTACTACCTAGAGAAGGTCGAGGAGAACAAAGGAGGACACAAAGACGAAGGACTAGTTTCGATCGGTATAATCCCTTAACACTATAGTTTAGTTTAGCTATGTGTTTGGTTATTATTTGTTTAGCTTCGATTCAAGCGGTTAGTCGATGTTCGTTGTTTAAACTTGATCGTTTTTGAAAATTCCGCCTCCCCATAAGTACTGGGGTGTACTACATCGACTTACAGTGGTATCAGAGCCTCGCTAAACAATAAATAACTTAATTGCAAATTTGTACGAATTTCGAACGGAAAAACAAAGCCGCAAAACCCTAATTCTGTCAAGTTTCTGTCGAAGTTAAAATCAAGTCAGAAAATTTTTCAGGTGTGTTCAGAGAGCTTGACATGACCACAGGAGAACACCCAAAAAATTTGGGCTTCTGATTCGTCTAAACTGCCGCGGAAGGGCGGCGGATCCCACCGATCCGCCGCGCAACCGCGGCCGAGTTGACGAGTCAGGAACTCGTTTTTTTTGGGTGGGTCCCCTGTGGTGTTTTGGGTTTTCTGGAATATTTAATTATTGCTCAGGTTACTGTTTAACAGAGCAGATTTTGGAGCAATATTGATGTTGTTTATTCGATCGAATTGTACAGTATTTGCGTATTGGATTATATCTGTGATTGTTTAATGTGTTCGTAAACCTCCCCCAACTGCTAGTATGTCGGTTGGCAGGGGGTTGCACATTTCTGAAATGGTTATATCTGTTTGTGCATATAAACTGTATTGGACTGTTGTGGTGTATAGCCGGGGTTAGCAATGGGTTATTGATTAATTCATTTGTTGTAAATGTAATTTGTTGTAATATTATTTTCGCGGGGCACTTCCAGGTTGCGGTTGTAGCCACCGTTGTATTATTTCATTTTACTGTTTTTGCTCCTAGGACTGACCCAAGGTGGGGTACACAGACTGCCGGGTGGGTAGTTTGCCGTACCCGTAGGGGTCGAGGGTGGGGTAACGGCTATTCATCACAACTGTGTAATCTGTCTTTTCTTGCAGGCTCAAAAGAAATACAGATTGCTTGCAAATCCAATATTGTTTATCTGTGTTCTGGAATGAATATCATTGCGTCAGACGAATGTAAAATATCTATATTTATGATAGCTATTTAGACGCCACTTATGTTTTACACCCGCGCTAGCCCAGCCCCCGCTCTGTCGTTAGTTAAGTAACCTAACGGGTGATGACGGGACCCCGTGGCGAATGCGGATGGCATAAGAGGACGTTGTATTTTCGTTGTTTTCTGCAATGATAGGTTAATGATGGGACGCATTATCTATAATGCAAAGTAAAACAAACCAAAGTTTAAATCGTTGGAACAATTTAAAAGAAACCACTCGGTTATTTTTAAAACAGATATTTTTAAATGCGGAGATTTAACCACTCCTTTTAAAAGCTATCAGGTTCCTTCGGTTATATCAAGTTCACTACGTTCACGGTTTCGCCAAAACCAGTCGTAGCCCTCCGTCATTTCTTATGGATGGTCAGTAGTATTCAAGCTATGCTTGTTGGCATACGTCAAGGCATAGTGTTTGGTAGCTGCTGGGGTATTCATTTGTTGCATAGATAGATGTGTTGGTTTGGGACAGTCGCATTACCTTGTTGGCATACGTCAAGGGTATATACGGGTGGGTTCAAATTAACAAGATAATGATGGGCAGAACTTGACATGTGACTTATGATTTGTTGGCATACGTCAAGGTCATAAGAGCATGGGGCAAAAAAAACTTATATCGGGAATTTCTAAAGAAACTGAAATTTGCAAAGAGATGCATACCATTTGGAGTTTGATGAATGTTGGTAGGATTCTTTCAACATTATCATACGATGATATTTGGATCCCGATCCTACTGTGAGTATATGCTACTTATCAGGATATTCGTCGCTTAACGATCAATGCTATAAACCTAGTAGGTGTCCAGAAAAGTGTCAGCGGGGTTACGCCCCCAGAGAAAAGAGGTTACTTAATTAAGGAACTTCGCGAAAGCGTTGGAAAACCTCCCTCGAAGTATCGACACCGGCCTGGCTGAACGGTTAAGCAAGTATTGTACGGTGAGAATAGTCTTGGCTAATTCTTCTTTTATGGTTTGAGGAAGGATTCGAGAAACAGTGGGAGCCATCCAGTTTAGATAAACTAAAAACCACTCTAAACTTGCAAGAGCATCATGCTAAAGAGTTTTCTTCTCTCTCTCCTAATTGCAGCGACCCTGAAAATGACTGGACTTAAGTTACTTTTAGAGAAAAATATACTGACGGGGCCAAACTATAAAGATTGGCTGCGGAATGTCAAGATGGCTTTGACCTATGACAAACTGGGGTACGTCCTCACCGCTACGGCACCTGCTGTCCCTGGTCCCAAATCCAGTAATGCGGATAAGGAAATCCGCAAAACCTGGGATTTAGATTGCGCGAGAGCCAAGTGCATCGTACTTGCCTCGATGAACAATGAACATCAGAGGAGGCACGAGGATATGTCCCTTGATGGCATATTTCTCCATACAAAGGAACTTTATGGAGAGCAATCTCGTATAGCAAGATACGAGACCTCTAAGAAATTATTTCGAGCGAGGTTGGCTGTCGGATCATCGGTAGGTGAACATGTCCTACAGATGATTGGCTATATAGAAGAGCTCGCAGACCTTGGGACGACTTTGGATAATGAGCTCTATACAGACCTTGTTCTCCAGTCCCTTCCTCCCACCTACGCCCAGTTTATCCTCAACTTCAATCTTCAAGGAAAAGAAGTTGAACTTGCGGAACTCCTGAACATGTTAAGGAGTGCAGAGGGCACCTTGCAGAAGGCAAGGGAAACACCCGCTATGTTTGTTGGCGGTTCATCTTCTTCCGGGTCCAAGGCTAGGGCCAAAGGAAGGAAGAAGAAGGCCGCACCCAGACCTAGAGGAGGTGTTAGTAAGGTGGGAGGGAAGGGAAAGAAAAAGAAAGCAGCACCGGTAGTTGGCCTGGATGAGTGCTTCCATTGTCACAGGAAAGGGCACTGGAAGAAGGATTGCAAGACGTGGAACGCCAAGAACCAGGAACCGAAGCAGGCTGTGGCTTCGACTTCAGGTGTGTTTGTAATTGAGAATTGTCTGTCGATCAACTCTACTTCCTGGGTATTGGATACCGGGTCAGGATCTCATATTTGCAATTCATTGCAGGCACTGAGAAACCGTAGAGTGCTGAAGGAAGGTGATATGATCCTCAGGGTTGCTAACGGAGCTAGCGTGGGAGCTGCGTCCGTCGGGGATTATCACCTAGGATTGACGAGTGGACACATTTTGGTTTTACATAACTGTTATTTTGTACCCAGCTTAACGTGTAATATCATATCAGTTTCCTTGTTATCAAATAAAGGTTATGATTTCACGTTTGTAAGAGATGTTGTCAACATCCACCTTAATCATGGTTTGATTGGGTCCGGTACTCTAAATAACGGCATATATGTTTTAAATCAACTCCAAATTTTCAATGTCCAAAACACACTAAAAAGAAAGTCTCCAGATTTAAATAAAGCTTTCTTATGGCATTGTAGACTGGGTCACATCAATGAGAGAAGGTTGACTAAGTTGCATAGAGAAGGATATTTGGACACGTTCGAATATCAAACTTATGACACTTGTCAATCTTGTCTCAAAGGAAAGATGACAAAGACTCCATTCACTGGACAAGGAGTAAGAGCGAGCGAGCTCTTAGGACTCATACATAGTGATGTATGCGGTCCAATGTCTACACATGCGAGAGGTGGTTATTCCTACTTCATTACTTTTACAGATGATTTCTCTAGGTATGGATATATTTTCTTAATGAAGCATAAATCAGAGGCCTTTGAGAAATTCCTGGAATTCAAGAATGAAGCGGAAAACCAAACAGGCAAAAGTATTAAGACACTAAGATCTGATCGAGGTGGAGAATACTTAAGTGCCGAGTTCTTAGGTTACCTAAAAGAGAAAGGAATTCTCTCTCAGCTTACTCCTCCATACACTCCACAGCACAACGGTGTATCGGAGAGACGGAATCGAACCCTATTGGATATGGTACGATCCATGATGAGTAATGCTGAGTTACCGCGATCTTTCTGGGGTTATGCGCTAGAATCAGCGGCATATCTTTTGAACCAGGTTCCAACCAAGACTGTGCCTACCACACCATATCAGATGTGGAGTGGGAAGAAACCCTGTCTAAAACATTTTAGGACATGGGGGTGTCCAGCTTTTGTAAAAAAGCAGCATGTGGACAAGCTCGAGGCACGCTCAGTACTGTGTAAGCTTGTGGGATATCCAAAGAACTCCAAGGGATATTATTTCTATTACGCAGAGGAACAGAAGGTTTTTGTTTCTCGTCATGCCCACTTCTTAGAAACTGAATTTTTAGAAAATCAGAAGAGTGGGAGCGAAGTAGAACTGGAAGAAATTCCAGAACCACAAGCTGTTACTGAAAGTTTGGTAGAACCAGAGGTTCAAGAAGAACAGAACATTCCCGCACCCCTCCGCAGGAGTAGTAGGCCGTCTCGTCCGCCTGAGAGATACTACGGTTTTCTCATAGACGGGGATAGAGAGGATTGCATCATAGATGATGATGAACCTACTGACTTCCAGCAGGCCATCCAGAGCGGCGACTCGGTACGATGGCTAGATGCAATGCGGACCGAGATGGAGTCCATGTACACCAACAAAGTATGGACTTTGGACTTTGCTCCAGATGGGGTAAAACCCATAGGATGCAAATGGATCTTCAAGAAAAAGATTGGTGTAGATGGACAGGTGGAAACCTATAAGGCTAGACTTGTTGCAAAGGGTTTTCGTCAAAGACCTGGTTTGGACTATGACGAAACTTTTTCTCCAGTGGCTATGCTCAAATCCATTCGGGTCCTTCTTGCTATTGCTGCCTTCCATGATTATGAAATCTGGCAGATGGACGTAAAGACGGCTTTTCTGAATGGAAATTTAGAAGAGAGCGTCTATATGGATCAGCCAGAGGGTTTCAATCAGAGTGGGAGCAGCGGGAAAGTATGCAAGCTGCTTAAGTCCATTTACGGACTAAAGCAGGCATCGCGGAGTTGGAACATCTGTTTTGATGAGACAGTCAAAGAATATGACTTTATCAAAAATCCAGATGAACCGTGCATATATAGTAAAGTTGTGGCCAGAAGTGTCGTATTCCTCGTCTTGTACGTGGATGACATTCTATTGATAGGAAATGACATTCCTATGCTACAATCTGTCAAAGGATTCTTGTCACACAGGTTCTCCATGAAAGACCTGGGTGATGCCTCTTACATTCTGGGGATCCGGATCTATCGTGATAGATCCAAGAGGATGTTGGGACTTTCGCAGTCCAGGTATATCGACACTGTACTGAAAAGATTCAGTATGGAAGATTCTAAGCGCGGTAATCTACCGGCTTGTCACGGAATCACCCTCTCCAAAGAGATGTCTCCCAAGACTGATTTGGAAAGGGAACGCATGTCTATTATACCCTACGCTTCTGCGGTAGGCTCTATAATGTATGCGATGTTGTGTACCAGACCAGATGTAGCTTACGCACTAAGCGTGGTAAGCCGGTATTAGTCAGACCCAGGGGAGAAACACTGGATAGCAGTAAAGAACATTCTCAAGTACCTGAGGAGGACTAAGGAGATGTTCTTGGTTTACGGCGGAAAAGACCTCAGGTTGGAGGCCTTTGCTGATTCCGGCTTCCAGAGTGATAAGGACGATTCCAAGTCCATGTCGGGTTATGTCTTTACCCTCAATGGAGGGGCGGTGTGCTGGAAGAGCTCCAAGCAGGACACCGTTGCTGACTCGACGATGGAAGCGGAGTATATAGCTGCTTGCGATGCCGCAAAAGAAGCAGTCTGGATGAAGAAGTTCCTAACAGAACTTCAGGTGGTTCCTACCATAGTTGATCCAATACCTCTGTATTGCGACAACAACGGAGCTATAGCTTTAGCGAAGGAACCAAGGTCCCATCAGAAGTCCAGACACATCTTGAGGCGGTATCACCTGATCAGGGAGATCATTGATCGTCAGGAGATCGAGGTTCGGAGAGTTGCTTCAGAAGAGAACATTGCTGATCCATTCACGAAGGCCCTTCCTCAGATTCAGTTCGAGAGGCTACTCGAGATCATTGGTCTGCGATATGCCAGTACATGGCCCTAGTGCAAGTGGGAGATTGTTAGTGTTTATGCCCTAGAAGGCCATTACTGTATCATACTAGCTTGTATATTACTTAATGGAAGCTTGGGATATTCACATGTATATAACAGTCTTGCTAAACATGGTAGTATGCTACTTGGTTTTTCTATCTTAATATGTGAGTGTACGTATTGATAGAGCTCTTAGGATCTTGCTTGTCTACCAGCGTTGTGATGGCAGTCACACTAGTGGGGGCTGGGTAGTCTACAAGCACATCCTTATTCAGGTCCCCGGTCGTTGGATTATCGAGACAGAGCATCGATACTCCGGAGTAGACTGGTGTGTACGCTTCTCATCCCAGTTGGGGAGATGGTCTGTCCCACAGCCGTCAGTACGTCGTACTGGAGATAGTATACAGGTGCTCGTTAGGTTACGGGTACACCGGACAGGACTCACAGGGAACTGTTGGTTGGTTTGATACCAGTCGTCAGTGAACAGTTCCCAGGTGACATGAGTACAGCGTAGTCCGCAGACTTGACACTGCTACTTCGCCTCGAGTGTGTCCCACTGTTCTTAGATTGCTACCCTACCACGGCTCAAAGGAGTCGTGCAAACAGGTAGCAGTTGGGTGCAGTCCCGAGCACTTGGAGGCAGTGGCGGTTAGACAGGATTCGTCCCTCCCGGTATTGGGAGTAGATATCGTGCTGTGTCAGAGAGCCATTACGCAAAGTCCCTGGCCAGGGCAAGCGAGATTTGTTGGTAGGTTCCAGTAGTTTCTCAGGGTGTAATGGGCTTTACTCCGACACGACTTATACCGCTATTAGGGGACTGACGCTTGCCGCCCCCCTAGGCCCGATATGCGATAGTCTTGGACGAACGGACCGGACTGTATGGAGATTGTCACATCAGACTCAGTAGGAGTTCGGATGGGTTTACTCATCGGCCTTCTTATCGACAACTACCTGGGGACCGTTATGTACAGCTAGTGCCGCTTGCGGTCTGTGGTTAAACCCACTGCCAGCGTAGTAGTCGAGTCTCTAGAGTCCCACACAGAGAGTTTCCTACTCCAGGCGAAACGATATAGAGGTTGCATGGTTTTGCGACAAAGGGTTCGGACGCATACGTGCGTTTACGCGCGTACGACTTTCGGACAGTTTTTACCAGTCGGCTTTGGTTTAAGCCAGTTACTGGTATCCGGTTATTGGATTTTTACAGTCTAAAGTTTTTCCGTATTTTTTACGGATCGGAAGGGCGTTCTCGTAATTACTCGAGAAGCTTCTAGAAGATGTGACTAAGGAGGTTTCTTTTGGATAAGAGAGTGAGTCATGGTGGTGATTCATTCATTTCATTAATGCACATTTATTGCTTAATGACTCATGCTAATGAATCACCACTAGATATTTCATGAAGCATGCTTATTCATTTCTTTTTATTCATTATTGAAAAATAAGAATGCTTCATAATATTATGATACACTCTCTCTCTTCTCTCATTATCTCATCTCACATTCTCTCTCCTCAAGCTCTCATCTTCAAACCCTAATCCTTAATCCTCATGTGTTGAGATCAAAGGATTAGTTAGACTAAACAATCCATAACCTACACTCTACATCATCCTTTCATCTTTGATTAGCAATCAAAGTTGATTAGTTACCTCAAGTTAGAGGTTTAGCTTGGAGTTTCGCTCTCGGGTGGATCGTCTACTACCTAGAGAAGGTCGAGGAGAACAAAGGAGGACACAAAGACGAAGGACTAGTTTCGATCGGTATAATCCCTTAACACTATAGTTTAGTTTAGATATGTGTTTGGTTATTATTTGTTTAGCTTCGATTCAAGCGGTTAGTCGATGTTCGTTGTTTAAACTTGATCGTTTTTGAAAATTCCGCCTCCCCATAAGTACTGGGGTGTACTACATCGACTTACATACAATATATCAGCAGCAGAAGAAACATATGAATTATTGGATATATTAGGAGGTCCGTGTTTTATTGCGAGCCTGTATAAAACACGGATTCCACGGTCGCGATGAATAGCCAAACCCACATCCCTATACCCCTACGAGAGCGGCAAGTAACACTGCCAATTCTAGGGTTAGGAGACCTGGTCTCGACTCCTCGAGATGGCCTCCCACTGGACCCTAGAACCCGGTTACTTGTGCTCTCCGCCTTGGGTCTGTCCTAATGCGGAAAAGTAAATAATTTACAATGGTGACATCATCCTCAACCCGGAAGTACCCCAATAAAAGAATATTACATACAATGAATTTTACATGAATGAAAATAAAAACCCTCATCTCACATAAAATCCCCGGCTATTCAAAACACGACGATCCAATATAATATATCACAGCAACACATAATATCACATATCATCAACATAAGCACGTATACGTATCCCGATTGTCGTTGATGTATAGCAACGAAGCCGGCAATACCCCACATACTACACTTACGGTCGCAGAAAAGAAAAGTGAAAAACTACAACATTTGGAATCCATCACCTTAGACATCGTAAACCCGAAATATCAGATATTACGGATTTCATGCCTAATTATATGAATTTCACATATTGTATCACATTCACAGAATATCAAGACGATGTTTAACGTTTCGATCGAATCAACATACACTCACAAATTACCCCCATGAGCTCAACACTTGAGAAAAGTCAAAACACTCAAAAACCATGCCACAGTGTCTATAGTCCAGCCGTAGTAGGAGTTAACCAACGCCTCACCTATGAAACCACGGAACTACGGCAAACCCAAAGGTTCGAATGCGATTCCGTGGGCATAGAATCGAGTTAATGTTATTATAGTTTTCTAAGGGGTCCATAGGGGTACTTGTACGATTTTATGAATATAATCAACTTCGGAAAATTACAACACTTGGAAATTTGAGCGGGGTACAAAATGTGATGTGCGAAGTTCGATCGAACTGCTAAAAATAGTCAAGGTTACCAATACAGTGTTAAAATATACGACTACGAAGCACTACGAATTAGCCCCAGGTCAAACTAATCATCACATGAAAATTGGGATAAATAAACAATACTAGGAAATCCAAAATGAAGACACCAGAGCACAGGAGGAATACGAGGGGCAGAGAGCCTAAGGGGCCGGCCAGGCCGGAATTATTGGCCTGGGGCTCGGCCAAAATCCGAGCCCCTCCCTTCGTATTTCTCCCAAGTTCTTATAATGTCCCAAATATCATTCTGCACCTGTTCGAAAAAATTTTAAAGGACTTTTTTGAAAATTTCCAAAGAGCAAAATGGGGGTTTCAAAATACCGTATTTCGGAGTCGATTTCGTTTTCGTAATTGTTTTAACACCGTATCTAGAATTCTAGTATGGCTCTGATACCGCTGTTGGGCTTCCCTTGCACCTAGTCTAGGCTTTGGTAGCATCACTCATGCCACTTTAAAATTTAGAGAGGTGCAAAACAAGCAAACTATGAATCTTTGCTAGAAATTCTAAGGTAACAAGTTTGTATCACATACAAAGAACTAAAGAGATTAGGATTACAACCTTTGTAGTCCGTTCCTTCGCTTCATAAGCTCCGTGTTGAGATCCCTTCACTGCGATAATCAATAACTCCGACTCTCGTGAGGCTCCAAGAGGTGAATGATGTATCTTGCTTGAAGTCTTTTTGATCTAAGATGATCTACCTTAAAGAATCTCTAACCCAAACTTACACTTCACTAATGAACTTATTAGAGAAGTGAACATCCTAATTTAAGTGGATAGAATAGATGAGGATGATGAAGTAGGAATTTTGCTCTCTTTTGTTTTCAATTTCTCACTATTAATCACCACAACTCAAAAAGCTAGAAATTTTTTTCCAAAGAGGAAGAAGAAGAAGAAATCCTTTTGTGATGAATAATGAATTATTGTTGTGGTTACAATTGCAACCATGGGTTAAGAATGAAAGCCTTAACCCTTGTAGAAAATAAACCATAGGTTAAGGGTTTGGGTTGGGTTAACAAATACCTTGACAAAACTCCAAAGAAAAATGACAAAGTCAAAGCTTCATGAAGCATCCATGAACCTCATCCAAAAGCTAACCCAAAAGGTAACCCTAATCCAAACCCTAACTTGGTTTAAACTTAACAACCATGTTGCATTTGTAACCCTAACATGTTACAGTATTATATATCACATATATAATATATAATGTAACAAAAGAAAATAATATAATTAACATATATCGCATATACATCAATGTATTATCCGGTGAGAAAAAGAATCAATAAAGCGAACTTATATTAGTTAATGTAACGTAATATATCACATATAAAATTATACATTAAATTATCGAATCAACACTTGATTCGATAATCCGGCTATAATACATATAACCGACTAATATAACATGTACCAATTCATCGAATCAACACTTGATCCGATGACCCGGTTATATCACATATACCCGGCCGATATCATATATCGCTAGAATAGAATACGGTATCTCATATCGTATTATTCTCGGTCCCGCACATATCACATAAGTGCTCCTACTCCGTTTTGCCAGAGCCAGGAAACCTCTGTGTAGGACTCTAAAGAATCGTCAATACGCCAGCAGTAGGTCATGATCATATCAAACACCCACAAGCTGCAAGCGGTCAGCTAAACGTAACAGCCACCCAGGTATTGAGCGATCAGAAGATCAACAAGCAAGCATATATATTCTCCTGTGAATCCAATCAGTAACACTACCATACAGTCCGGTCTCTTCGTCTGATATGTAGCATATCCAGTCTAGGGGTGGTAAATGTCAGACCTCAGTAACCGATAAGTCGTGTCGATGTGAGGCTCATAACTGGTCGAGAAACTACTGATAACACTTACAAGTAAATCTCCATAACAGCCCTGGCCAGGGACTTCCAGTTATAGCCAATCGAACACAGCGCAACATCAACTCCCTATACCGGGAGAGACGAAACCCCTCCTATCGCTCATTGCCTCCATGTGATTCGGGACTGTACCCAAAAGCCACCGTTTTGCACGCCATCTTGGACGTGGTAAGGTGGAAATCAAAGCACAGTGGGAATCACACAAGACTTTATGACGATCTCGGGTCTACAGACTAACCTATACCAGTGTCACCGGAGAACTGCTATCTGACGATAGGTATAATATCATTTAGGAGTTCTCAGCGAGTCCGTTCGGTGTACCCAGTCTCCACTGAGCACCCGTACACTATCTTTGATGTCAAACACCGATGGATATGAGATCATCCATCGCCCATCATATGGGTCAAGATGCGTATATGCTAGTCTACTCTGGTGTATCGATGCTTTTTCTCGATACACCCTCGACTAAGAACAGTTATAGGATGTACTCATTGACTACCCTGGCCCCACTAGTATGATCTCATCATAGTCCTAGTAGTCAAGTACATATCCTAAGAACTTTATCAACATGTGAGAGCAAGACAGTAAACCAATACAAGTCAACATGTTAAGACAAAGTGAAACCAAATAGCATACTATCATGTCGAGCAAGAAAGTCCTTTCTATATATATCCAAGCATCCACTATAATATACATCATATGTACAAAAATGGCCTCTAGGGCATATATATAACTAACACTACAGACTAACCTGTATAAGTGTCACCAGAGAACTGCTATCTGACGATACGTATGATACCATATAGGAGTTCTCGGTGAGTCCTTTTCGGTGTACCCATTCTCCAATGAGCACATGTGTACAATCATTGATGTGAAACACCAATGGCTGTGGGATCAACCATCGCCCCATACAGAGTCCAGAAACGCACACACTAGTCTACTCTGGAATATCGATAACCTGTCTCGATACTCTCTCGATTAGGAATTATTAAGGATGTGCTTATAGACTACTCAAGCCCTACTAGTATGATTTACATCATAGTTCTGGTAGTCAAGCCAACATCCAAAGGTCTTTGTCAACATGTATCAAAAAGATAGTAAATTAAAACAAGTGCACATGTTAAGATAAAGAGCAACCAGATAGCACACTATCATGTTGAGCAAGAAAGTTCTCTATATATTTATGTCCAAACATCCACTATAATATACAATAATGGCTTCTAGGACATACATATTTCTAACACAGAGTAGCACAATATATGCACACCATGTGTCTTACCCCTCTCCTATCTTCAAATTGAAAGTGATCCCAAACATTACTACTAAATACACATTTATGAGGTACTCTAGAAGCGGTTGTGGAAGTGGGTGCTTCTCCTTCTTCTTGTTGTGGTTCAGAATCGGAAACTTGGGGATGATGCGTGCTGGAAGAACTCTCCGTAACAAAAAAATAATTAGTAAATTAAAAAATAAAAATAAAGAGAGAGAGAGAGAGAGAGATCGAGGAAAATTTTGCCAACTCTGCCCAGCCGCCCGTTAGCTGCTCGGTTTGATGTTTGAAGTTATGGTCTTGACACTTGAGAGTTGAATGAAGAGTGTTCGAGATTATTTATTACAAACTTAAGAGAGAAAGCGACGGTATTTGATTTGGTGTGAATTGAATTGTGGGTATTTATAGAGATTTTCAAATTATTCAGCCGGACGAGACAAAGTGAGGCGAACACTAAGCGAGGCGAGTTGACTCAGTCAAATCCGACCGTTTATAGCCGTTGCACGCTTCTCGAGGCGAAGATGAGACGATGCGAAGACGAGTCGAATCAGCATAAATCCGACCGTTTATAGCCGTTTGGGAGGAAATCGAGACGAATACGAGGCAAACTAGTGGCGAATTGGTCAAAGTAGCCGCTATGCGAGTTGGACGAGTCGTTAGGCAAGTTGGACGAGTCGAGACGAGTTGGACGAAGCGAGCCATGTGAGGCGACCAGCAGCGAGGCGACATGGGGCATCCACAACTGCCTCGTGTCGTCGAATTTGTCGTGACGAGGCGAGTCAACTCATTGACTCGCCCGCGTTGACGATGAGGCGAGTAAAAATCGCCTCGACATGAGGCGAAGCGAATAAATGAGGCCTGGCCTCATTTGCCACACCCAGCTGATGATTGGAAAATTTTGGAAAAGTACGGTTTATTGTGTAATTTGTGTTGTGTTGAGCAATCATTCCTACCAAAATCATGTATCTTTCTATATTTAATTACCGTGGAAGTAAAACTTCATGAATTGCAATTAAGATATTTGTTCCCTCCGGCAAAATCTATATATTTTCTTTGTTCGAAATTTAAACAGATTTGAAATTCTTTCTGGCAAGTTTCAAATATTTATATGATTTAGAGGATCTCATGATCCCAGAATGTGTTTTCGCTAGGAGAGCCATATTGAGCAGTGCAAAGTTAAATTGGTAATAATAAACATGGTTGGAATTATATGTCGATCCCAAATCAATGTTAAGATGCATTGATAAAATCCTACTGTTTATTACATTGAATAAGCATCTTGCTGGTTTTGATTCAAAGAATATGATATATTTGATTAACTAGGATGGCTACCCCTCTTCTCTTCTTACATGAGTGATACGCTATGAATTACGTGGCTCCAAAAGAAATATAGTCATTCCTCTAAAAATTCTTCTTCTTCTTCATCCATCTCCTCGTAATTTTCTTAAATCTTTTATGGCTATCTCATTCCTTTCCTTTCACCTTTTGAGTTGCCGCCCGTGTTTCTTTGTTATTTCTTTCGAGCTTCGCGGCAACTTTAAAAAATTCGCAAAACTCTTATTTAGTAATTGAGAACTCATTGATTTTAAGATTTGAGAATCAAACACGGACAAATTTTTAACAAACAAAACGAAAGGAAAAAAAAGAAAGGAAGAAGGAAACAAAAAAAATCACAATTCACACTTCTTCATCTTGGCGGTGAACCTGTAAACCACAACCCCAACACGAGCTCCCATCAATGGTGGATCCGTATGCAAAACCTCGACCTCAAACCACTTCCTGGCCCTCCTGAAAAACACACCATCCCTCTTCCTCCACCTCCTCAGATGCCCCATCACCATCCCCACCTCCCCCTTCACCAACGCCCTCATCGTCCTCAACAAACCCTCAAACAACTCCTCGTAGTACACCACGTCCGAGGCAATCACCGCATCATACCCCAACCTCACAAAATCATCCAGATCCCCTTCGTCCCCCCACGTGAGAGCCCGGGCCTCCACGGAGCCTCCGCGGGCGGAGGCAACGGCCGCGTTGGCGGCCGCGTTGAGGCGGAGGTTGGGGAGCACGTGGGGGAGGTCTGTGAGGGTGACGTGGGCTCCGAGGATTGCGGCGGTGGCGATGCCGGCGAGGCCGGTGCCGGAGCCGAGCTCGAGAATGCGGGGATGGGGAGGGGAGGTGGGGAGGTGGAGGGAGGCAGGGTTTCGGTCGAGGAGGGAGAGGAGGGAGGAGGCAGCGGGCCAGAGTTGGAAGGAGAGACCTCGGGAGGGGAGCTGGCGAGTGATTAGGGTTGCGTCGAGGGAGCGGAGGTGGTGGCGCTGCTCTGATGGCTGTTGATGCTGATGATGGCTGCTGAGATGATCTGGGTTCTTGATGGGGTTCTCCCCTTCTTCTTCTTCTTCGTTTTGTTGAGGGAGGAGGGTGAGGAGTAGGTCATCGTCGCCGCCATCACCCTCCATTTCTGGAGAAGTAGGTAGGTTTTCTTTTTTATAATTTATTTTGGGTTTTGGCGAAAAGAAGCGATTGACTGTGTGTTGTAGTGCAGGCCTTTCTGGGCCTAGGGCATGTTTGGCAATTGTTTTAGTGAAAAGAAAGCAAAAAATAATGAAATAAACAGGAAGCCCAAAGGAAAGAAAGTGAAAAAAGTTACGAACTCTTATTTGATTTGTGATGATGCTCAATATTGGCGATCTCCATGATCACGACACGTGGCAGATGACGTGTCCCAGAACTCTGAAGAAAGGGTCTACAGGGGCCGACCATGTCATCCCTGCACCCGACCTACAAGCACAATGTAGGGTTCCTTGGCACTGATACAAGGGTTTATAAGGCATCAACCATGCCCGGATAAAAAATTAGACGTGCCGAACAACCCAAAAACAGGTTCTTTGCTAGATTATTAGGGTTTCATATGCAAGTAAACACCATTTACGACAAAGTGAATACGAAATACAACCTTTGTAAATCGGTCCTTCACTTCAAAAGCTTCTTGTTGCAGTCCCTTCGCTGCGATCATAGTCCTCCCGAGCTCTTGCATGGCTTCACGGGGCAGAAGGAGCGTCCTTACTTGAAGTCTTCGAGGCCGAAGATGATCTACGTCGAGAGAATACGAACTCAAGCTTCTTCTTCACTAACTAAAGAATTAGTGAAGCAAACACCCTAAACTAAAGTGCTAGTCTAGTAGAGGATGAGGAAACAGGAAGTGGGTACACCTTAGAATTATTTATCTCACATTTATTTCTCACTTAATCAAAAACCTAGAGAGCTTTTGAGCTCAAGGAAGAAGATGAACAAATAATGAGATGAGGATAATGATCATGTGAGTGAGCTAACCATGGGTGAGTGAATATCATATACTAACTCATGTAGAGACATAACCATGGCTAATCCAAATTGTTAGGTTAACAAAAATCTAAAGTAAAGACAAAGTTAGTGGAATTTTGTTAGTGTATATGCCCTAGAGACCATTACTGTATCATACTAGTATGTATATTACTTGATGGAAGCTTGGGATATTCACAGTTGTACAGACAATCTTGCTCAATATAGTAGTATGCTACTTGGTTTGTCTCTGCTTTAATGTGTACTTGTGTGTTTATTTATTATATCACCTATACGCATTAGTAGAGCCCGTTGGATCTTTGCTTGATTACCGGCGTTGTGATGGCGATCACACTCGTGGGGGCTGGGTAATCTATAAGCACATCCATATACACGTCCCTAGTCGTGGGAGTACCGAGATAGGGCATCGATACTCCGGAGTAGACTAGCGTATGCGCTTCTCATCCCAGCACGGGAGACGGTCTGTCCCACAGCCGTCGGTACGTCGTACTTGAGATAGTATACGGGTGCTCGTTGGGTTACAAGTACACTGGACAGGACTCGTCGGGAACTGATGGTTGGTATTATACCTATCGTCAGTTATCAGTTCCCAGGTGACATGAGTACAGCTTAGTCCGCTGACTTGACACTGTCACTTCGCCTCGAGTGTGTTCCCACTGTTCTTTGATTACTACCCTACCACGGCTCTACTGAGTCGTGCAAACAGGTAGTAGTTGGGAGCAGTCCCGAAGCACTTGGAGGCAGTGACGGTTAGACAGGATTCGTCTCTCCCGGTATTGGGGGTTGACATCGCGCTGTGTCTAGGAGAGCCATTACACGAGTAGTCCCTGGCCAGGGCAAGCGAGATATACTGGTAGGTTCCAGTGTTATCTCAGGGTGTTCTGGGCTTCACTCCGACACGACTTGTACCGCTATTAGGGGCCTGACGCTTGCCGCCCCCCTAGGCCCGACATGCGATGTATCAGACGAACAGACCGGACTGTACGGAGATTGTCACATACAGACTCAGTAGGAGTTCGGATGGGTTTACCTCATCGGCCTTCTTATCGACATCTACCTGGGGACCGTTACGTACAGCTAGTGCCGCTTGCGGTCTGTGGTTAAACCCACTGCCACCGCAGTGTCGAGTCTTTAGAGTCCCACACAGAGAGTTTCCCTGCACTGAGCGAAACGTGTAGAGGCCGTATGGTTTTACGGCAGGGCTGCGATTACTTACGTACACTTGTGTGCGTATGATGTTCGGGCAGGCAGTACTAGTGGGCTTTGGTTTAAGCCAGATCCTAGTATTGCACGGATGGATTTGTTTTGTCTTCTGCGCATCCGCATTCTACGGAATACGGATGCAGGTGTGTATGCACAGTTTTCCGGAGCGATGAAGGAGGAGGTGCCTCATTAGGGTTTTGGCAGTTGGTTCGGCCAAAACCGCTATGTGGCAGGCTCATTAGGGTTTTGACAGTTGATTCGGTCAAAACCATTTTGAGGCCGACTCATAAGGGTTTCGACAGTTCGTTTGGTCAAAACCATTATGAGCCGGGGACATTATTTACTAATCCTTTCGTTGATAATTTTGTTATGGCTAATTACATTGACCATTTGACCATCTTGACTTTGTTGACCATTTGACCAAAGTTGACTTGGATCTTCTTAGAAGTTCTAAAGTATTCTTTGGTTTTTTTTTTCTTTTGTTATGATAATGGTCATGTCATTTGTAGCCATCACCTTTATCTTGATGGGATTAGTAATCATGATGTTTATGCATTATTGCAACCATGGTTAGCTTTTCTCTTGGTTAAGCTTTTCATTTGCTTATTCTCATTCTCTCTCTTGAAATGAGAAGCTCCATGGTTGCTAGAAAATCTCCTTCTTCTTCCTCCTCTTGATTTCTCCTTTGATCTCATGTGTTGAGAGAAAAAGGATTCTACTTGACAAACACATCCATACATCCTCTCTACACAACCTAGGGCTTCTAGATTAGCAATCTCCTTGCCCTAGTTACCTCGGCTTGAGGTGGAGCTCGGTGTACATCTCTCGGGTGGATCGTCTTCGACTCAAGGAGGCCGCGGAGGTGACCGAAGTCCGGATCAACCTTTGAGCAAGCAATGAAAAGAACAACAAGAAGAGAAAAACATCAAAGAAGAACAACCACAAGAAGTGAAGGAGTTCAAGTTGAGGTATAACCACTTTGCCGAGTAGTTAACTCTTCTTTGCAAGTATGCTAGTTTAGTTTAGCAAAGATCCGGCTTTTACGGTCCATGTTACAAAGTTTAGAAAAATTTTGATTTACCGTTTCCGCAACCCCGAAAGTACCGGGAGAGGTAACGTGGACCTAACAGTGGTATCAGAGCCAGGTTAAACTTAAACTAGCTTGGTAGTGAAGTGTAACGAAGTTCGGAACCGAAAAAAATCCAAAAACCAAACTTTTTCAAAATCCAAGTTTCTGTTAAAAATTTTTTCTGGTCAAAACAAGATTTTTTATACACCTAAATTCGGCTCAGGGTTTTGTTTGAACACCCATGAAATACGATCCACTGTTCCTTTCAAACCGCCGCGGTTCCGCGGCACGAGGTAGGCATGTGCCACGGAAACGCGGCCGTTTGTCGTCTTCTCTGCATCGTGTTTCGTGCAGTGTGTGTCTGTGTTGGTTTTGGGATTTTTAAAATATATTATATATGCCCAGATTTTCCAGAAAAGAAATTTTCTTTTGGGGTCCTATAATTCCGTATTTTTTCCGAACTTCACTGCACTTTGACTATGATGGTTATATCTGTGATGTTTGCATGTATTGAACGTCGGCTAATCGCTATAAGTCGATTAGTCGGGGTTATACATGATCTGTGTTTGATATTGGAATGTGTATATGAATGTGTTGGACTGTCGCGGGTGAATAGCCGGGGTGGATGTGAGATGAGCTTTTGTTTTTCTTTCATTCATTGTAAATGTAAATTGATGTAATATTATTTGTTTGGCCGCACAACCGGGTCGGGGTTGTAGCCGTCATTGTATAATTCTTTTTACTGTTTTTGCTCCTAGGATAGACCCATGGAGGGGGTGCACAAACTACCGGGTAGCTCGAAGTGCCGAGTGGCCTACTCATGGCATTGAGGGAGGTTGCTTCGCTTCGGGTACTTGGCGGGTAGTTTGCCGCACCCGTAGGGGTCTTGGGTGGGGTATTTGGCTATTCACCGCGACCGTGTAATCCGCTTTTCGTTGCAGGCTCGAAAGGATTGCGGATTGCTAGTATATCCAATGTATTCATCTGTGATCTGTAATGTCTATCATTGCTTTCTATTTAGGCGTTGCTTATGTTTTACAGCCGCGCTAGCCCAGCCCCCGCTCTGTCGTTAGTTAAGTAACCTAACGGGTGATGACGGGGCCCCGTGGCGAATGCATATGGCATAAGCGTACGTCATTTTTTGGTTGTTTTCTGCAATGGTAGGATTAAATTGATGGGACGCATTAAAAGTACTAATGCAAGAATATCACGCATTAAAAGAACTAATGCAAGAAAATAAACCTAAAAGACGTTGTTGGAACAATTTTTCAAAAAGCTGTTATTGCAAGGACGTTCATTTTTGTTTTGCATAGCGGTATTCGGTTGTGAATGCCCAGCACCTCAGTCGACGAGGCAAGGGCCGAGATCCCTTCATCGGGAGTGACCCCTTGGACAAAAGTTTGCGTCAGGGTAATAACTTCACTATAGTCGATTATTCTTGCTTTGCATCGAGGTATTCAATTTGGAATATCCCGCACCTCATTCGACGAGGAAAGAGCCGAGATCCCTTCACAGGGAGTGACCTCTTTAGCAAAAAGTTTTCGCCACTATATTTTCAAAAAAGGTGCAATCATGTTCCTTCAACGATATCAAGTTCATTACGTTAACGGGTTTTTCGCCAAAAACCCAGCCGTAGCCCTCCGTCATTTCGGATTAATGTTAGTTAGTATTCGTGCTGCGTTTGTTGACCTAGTCAAGGCGTAGTGAACGGTAGCTAAATAATATTTTTCTGTGGATTGCAAATGTGATTGGTTAGGACAGTCGTGCGGCCTTGTTGACCTAGTCAAGGGCACGTACGGGTGGGTCTAATGCAATCAGGAATATGACGGGTAGAACTTGTCTAACAGTTTGTGGCTTGTTGACCTAGTCAAGGTCATAAACAGTTAGGGGCAAAAACCACATCGGGAGTTTCAAAAGAACTGAAACTTGCAGATTTAGCATACCTTCTGGAGTGCGGTGACTAGAGTGGATTCCATCTAGGTTATCACACAATGACAGTTGGATCCCGATCCTACTGATGAGTTGGTTTACTCTTGGGAGATTATTTCACTTAAACGATCAATGCTATAAACCTAGTAGGTGCCTAGAAAGGTGTTAGCGGGGTTACGCCCCCAGGGAAAAGAGGTTCTTTAATTAAGGAACTTCGCGAAAGCGTTGGAAAACCTCCCTCGAAGTACCGACACTAGCCTGGCTGAAAGGTTAAGCAAGTATTGTGACGTGGATTAAAACCCGGCTAGTTCTTCTTTTAAATAGGTTTTAAGAAGAATTTGAGGAGACAGTGGGAGACATCCTGGTTAGATAAATTAATAAACCAATCTAAATCTTGCAAGAGCATACGCTGAGTGTTTCTTTTCTCTCTCTCCAGGCAGCAACCTTTTCACGCCCTAATCAAGATAATAAAATGTATCGCTTGACCGATCCGAATTCTTATTCGGGACTGGGGAAAGTTGGTTCAGCTCTAACTTGTGACAACAGTCATGAGTATGAAATTGGGAAAGGGGAAAGTATGGATTTCCAGAATACCCAGTTGAAGAAGAAGCATGGTTTTGCATCTACTTCAGGTGTTCTTGTAATTGAGAACTGTTTTACGGTCAGCCCTACCTCCTGGGTACTTGATACCGGATCAGGATCTCATATCTGTAATTTATTGCAAGGACTGAGAAAAAGTAGGAAAGTTGCACCGGGTGATATATCGCTCAGAGTAGCGAACGGAGCACAAGTTAATGCGGCAGCCGTCGGTGAATATCACCTAGTATTGCCGAATGGCAAGACTATGATTTTGAACGATTGCTACTATGTACCCTCCATGGTTTGCAACATCATATCAGTTTCTTTACTCGATAAAGATGGATATAACTTTGTTCTTGAAAAGAATATCATGAACATTTACCTTCATAAGGTACTGGTTGCAGAGGGTACACTGTGTAATGGTATCTACGTTCTAAATCAGAATACAGTTCTCAATATACAAAACACACGCAAGAGGAAGAATTCAGATACGAATGAATCCTACTTGTGGCATTGTAGACTTGGTCATATCGGAGAGAAAAGACTGAGTAAGTTGCATAAAGATGGACTCTTGAATGCGTTCGAGTTTTCATCTTATGGAACTTGTCAGTCTTGTCTCAAAGGGAAGATGACCAAATCTCCGTTCACCGGACATGGAGAAAGAGCAACCGAGCTCTTGGGACTCGTACATAGTGATGTATGCGGTCCGATGTCTATACATGCAAGGGGTGGGTTCTCATACTTCATCACATTCACTGACGATCTCTCTAGGTTCGGATATGTGTATCTGATGAAACACAAATCTGAAGCTTTTGAGAAATTCAAGGAATTCAAAAACGAAGTAGAGAACCAGACAGGCAAAAGTATCAAGATCCTCCGGTCTGACAGGGGAGGGGAGTACTTAAGCACGGAATTCCTAGATTACTTAAAAGAGAATGGTATTCTCTCTCAGCTTACTCCTCCTTATACACCACAGCACAACGGTGTTTCGGAGCGGAGGAATCGTACCCTACTGGATATGGTTCGCTCCATGATGAGTAATGCCGAGTTGCCTCTTTCATTTTGGGGACATGCGCTATTGACAGCAGCATACCTATTGAATGATGTTCCGTCTAAATCAGTGCCTAAGACTCCGTTCGAGATATGGAATGGAAAGAGGCCATATCTTAAAAGATCTAAGATATGGGGTTGTCCGGCTTATGTCAAAACGCATAAACCGGATAAACTAGAGGCACGGTCAGTTTTATGTAAGTTTGTGGGATATCCAAAGAATGGTTATGGATATCTATTCTACCACACCGAGGAACAGAAGGTGTTTGTTGCTCAGCATGCCGTTTTCTTAGAAACGGAGTTTCTTGCAAAAGAAATTAGTGGGAGCACGGTAGAATTGGAAGAAATTCAGCGACCACAAACTGAAACTGAAAATTTGACAGAACCTCAGGATTCAATAAACCCAGACGAACCTCAGCCACTCCGCAGATCTGGTAGGATTTCTCATCCGCCCGAGAGATACTACGGTTTTCTCATTGACGGGGATCGAGAGGATTGCATCTTGGAAGAAGATGACCCTACCAGTTTCAGGCAGGCCATTATCAGTAGGGACTCTGATAAGTGGCAGGAAGCAATGCAATCCGAAATGGAGTCCATGTACGCCAATAAAGTGTGGACCTTGGATATTGCTCCACCTGGGGTAAAACCCGTTGGATGTAAATGGATCTACAAAAGGAAACTTGGTGTAGATGGGCAGGTGGAAACCTATAAAGCTAGACTCATTGCAAAAGGTTTTCGTCAAAGACCTGGTTTGGACTATGACGAGACTTTTTCTCCGGTGGCTATGCTCAAATCCATTCGGATCTTACTTGCCATTGCTGCCTTCCATGACTATGAAATCTGGCAGATGGATGTTAAGACGGCTTTCCTAAACGGTTGTTTGGAAGAGTGCGTTTACATGGATCAACCAGAAGGTTTCGTAGACAGTGGGAGCAGCGGAAGGGTGTGCAAGTTGCTTAAATCCATTTATGGATTACAGCAGGCATCGCGGAGCTGGAACATCTGTTTTGATGAGGCAATCAAGGAATTTGATTTCATCAAGAACGAAGATGAACCCTGTGTATATAAGAAGATTGTAGGACGAACTGTCGTATTCCTAGTCTTGTACGTGGACGACATTCTTTTAATAGGAAATGATATTCCTATACTACAGTCGGTCAAGCTGTTTTTGTCACAAAGGTTCTCCATGAAGGACCTGGGTGATGCCTCGTACATTCTGGGGATCAAGATCTATAGAGATAGATCCAAGAAACTGTTGGGACTTTCACAGTCCAGGTACATAGAGACCATACTAAAGAGATTTAGTATGGAGGGTTCCAAGCGCGGTAACATACCCGCATTGCACGGAATTACCCTCTCCAAGAAGATGTCTCCTAAGACTGACGAGGAGAGGGTTCGCATGAGCACTATACCCTACGCTTCGGCGGTAGGATCTATAATGTATGCGATGCTATGTACAAGACCAGATGTAGCTTACGCGTTGAGCGCGGTAAGCCGGTATCAGTCAGACCCAGGGGAGGACCACTGGACAGCAGTGAAGAACATTCTCAAGTACCTGAGAAGGACTAAGGAGATGTTCCTGGTTTACGGTAATGGAGACCTCAGGGTCGAGTCCTTTACCGATTCAAGCTTCCAGAGTGACAAAGATGACAGCAAGTCTGTGTCGGGTTTTGTGTTTACCCTCAACGGAGGGGCGGTATGTTGGAGGAGTTCCAAGCAGGATACCGTCGCAGACTCGACGATGGAGGCTGAATACATTGCTGCAAGCGATGCCGCAAAAGAGGCTGTCTGGATAAAGAAGTTCATTAGTGAACTTCAGGTGGTTCCGTCCATTGTTGACCCAATACCTTTGTATTGCGATAACAATGGGGCTATAGCTTTAGCGAAGGAACCAAGGTCCCATCAGAAATCCAGGCACATCTTAAGGCGGTATCACCTGATCAGGGAGATCATTGATCGACAGGAGATCGAGGTGCGGAGAGTGGACACAAAGGACAACACTGCGGACCCATTCACGAAGGCTTTACCCCAGACTCAGTTCGAGCGGCTGATCGAGATGATAGGTCTACGATACGCCAGTACATGGCCTTAGTGCAAGTGGGAGATTGTTAGTGTATATGCCCTAGAGGCCATTACTGTATCATACTAGTATGTATATTACTTGATGGAAGCTTGGGATATTCACAGTTGTACAGACAATCTTGCTCAATATAGTAGTATGCTACTTGGTTTGTCTCTGCTTTAATGTGTACTTGTGTGTTTATTTATTATATCACCTATACGCATTAGTAGAGCCCGTTGGATCTTTGCTTGATTACCGGCGTTGTGATGGCGATCACACTCATGGGGGCTGGGTAATCTACAAGCACATCCATATACACGTCCCTAGTCGTGGGAGTACCGAGATAGGGCATCGATACTCCGGAGTAGACTAGCGTATGCGCTTCTCATCCCAGCACGGGAGACGGTCTGTCCCACAGCCGTCGGTACGTCGTACTTGAGATAGTATACGGGTGCTCGTTGGGTTACGAGTATACTGGACAGGACTCGTCGGGAACTGATGGTTGGTATTATACCTATCGTCAGTTATCAGTTCCCAGGTGACATGAGTACAGCTTAGTCCGCTGACTTGACACTGTCACTTCGCCTCGAGTGTGTTCCCACTGTTCTTTGATTACTACCCTACCACGGCTCTACTGAGTCGTGCAAACAGGTAGTAGTTGGGAGCAGTCCCGAAGCACTTGGAGGCAGTGACGGTTAGACAGGATTCGTCTCTCCCGGTATTGGGGGTTGACATCGCGCTGTGTCTAGGAGAGCCATTACACGAGTAGTCCCTGGCCAGGGCAAGCGAGATATACTGGTAGGTTCCAGTGTTATCTCAGGGTATTCTGGGCTTCACTCCGACACGACTTGTACCGCCCCCCTAGGCCCGACATGCGATGTATCAGACGAACAGACCGGACTGTACGGAGATTGTCACATACAGACTCAGTAGGAGTTCGGATGGGTTTACCTCATCGGCCTTCTTATCGACATCTACCTGGGGACCGTTACGTACAGCTAGTGCCGCTTGCGGTCTGTGGTTAAACCCACTGCCAGCGTAGTGTCGAGTCTTTAGAGTCCCACACAAAGAGTTTCCCTGCACTGAGCGAAACGTGTAGAGGCCGTATGGTTTTACGGCAGGGCTGCGATCACTTACGTACACTTGTGTGCGTATGATGTTCGGGCAGGCAGTACTAGCGGGCTTTGGTTTAAGCCAGATCCTAGTATTGCACGGATGGATTTGTTTTGTCTTCTGCGCATCCGCATTCTACGGAATACGGATGCAGGTGTGTATGCACAGTTTTCCGGAGCGATGAAGGAGGAGGTGCCTCATTAGGGTTTTGGCAGTTGGTTCGGCCAAAACCGCTATGTGGCAGGCTCATTAGGGTTTTGACAGTTGATTCGGTCAAAACCATTTTGAGGCCGACTCATAAGGGTTTCGACAGTTCGTTTGGTCAAAACCATTATGAGCCGGGGACATTATTTTCTAATCCTTTCGTTGATAATTTTGTTGTGGCTAATTACATTGACCATTTGACCATCTTGACTTTGTTGACCATTTGACCAAAGTTGACTTGGATCTTCTTAGAAGTTCTAAAGTATTCTTTGGTTTTCTTTTTCTTTTGTTATGATAATGGTCATGTCATTTGTAGCCATCACCTTTATCTTGATGGGATTAGTAATCATGATGTTTATGCATTATTGCAACCATGGTTAGCTTTTCTCTTGGTTAAGCTTTTCATTTTCTTATTCTCATTCTCTCTCTTGAAATGAGAAGCTCCATGGTTGCTAGAAAATCTCTTTCTTCTTCCTCCTCTTGATTTCTCCTTTGATCTCATGTGTTGAGAGAAAAAGGATTCTACTTGACAAACACATCCATACATCCTCTTTACACAACCTAGGGCTTCTAGATTAGCAATCTCCTTGCCCTAGTTACCACGGCTTGAGGTGGAGCTCGGTGTACATCTCTCGGGTGGATCGTCTTCGACTCAAGGAGGCCGCGGAGGTGACCGAAGTCCGGATCAACCTTTGAGCAAGCAATGAAAAGAACAACAAGAAGAGAAAAACATCAAAGAAGAACAACCACAAGAAGTGAAGGAGTTCAAGTTGAGGTATAACCACTTTGCCGAGTAGTTAACTCTTCTTTGCAAGTATGCTAGTTTAGTTTAGAAAAGATCCGGCTTTTACGGTCCATGTTACAAAGTTTAGAAAAATTTTGATTTACCGTTTCCGCAACCCCGAAAGTACCGGGAGAGGTAACGTGGACCTAACAAATTTGTCAAAGAAAAGCAAGCTTCTGTTAGTGTATATGCCCTAGAGGCCATTACTGTATCATACTAGTTTGTATATTACTTAATGGAAGCTTGCGATATTCACCATTGTATAGACAATCTTGCTCAAAATAGTAGTATGCTACTTGGTTTGTTTCTATTTCAATGTGTGTACATGTGTTTCTTTTAACATATCGCCTATACACATTAGTCGAGCCCTTAGGATCTTTGCTTGATTACCAGCGTTATGATGGCAGTCACACTCGTGGGGGCTTGGTAATCCACAAGCACATCCTTATGCAGGTCCCTAGTCGTAGGACTATCGAGACATGGCATCGATACTCCGGAGTAGACTAGCGTATGCGCTTCTCATCCCAGCAGGGGAGACGGTCTGTCCCACAGCCGTCAGTACGTCGTACTTGAGATAGTATGCGGGTGCTCGTTAGGTTACGAGTACACTGGATAGGACTCGTCGGGAACTGTTGGTTGGTACTTACCTATCGTCAGTTATCAGTTCCCAAGTGACATGAGTACAGCTTAGTCCGCTGACTTGACACTGTCACTTCGCCTCGAGTGTATTCCCACTGTACTTTGATTACTACCCTACCATGGCTCAAAGGAGTCGTGCAAATAGGTAGTAGTTGGGTGCAGTCCCGAAGCACTTGGAGGCAGTGAAAGTTAGATAGGATTCGTCTTTCCCGATATTGGGAGTTGATATCGCGTTGTGTCTAGGAGAGCCATTACACATAGTCGTCCCTGCCCAGGGCAAGCGAGATACACTGGTAGGTTTCCAGTGTTGTCTCAGGGTGTTCTGGGGATATACTCCGACACGACTTGTACCGCTATTAGGGGACTGACGTTTACCACCCCCCTAGGCCCGCCATGCGATATTCTAAGACGAACAGACCGGACTGTACGCAGATTGTCACATTCAGGCTCAGTAGGAGTTCGGATGAGTTCACCTCGTCAGTCTTCTTATCGGCATCGACCTGGGGGCCGTTAAGCACAACTAGTGCCGCTTGCAGTCTGTGGTTAAACCCACTGCCAGCGTAGTGTCGAGTCTTTAGAGTCCCACACAGAGAGCTATTCTCCTTTAGGCAAAAAGAGTAGAGGTCGTTGTTGGAGATAGTGCCTCAGAGTCAATTATTGGATCACAGGCACGTGATTGCAATGATTGAGGGGAGGACCTGTCCCAGTAGGACAGTCTTACTCAAGATGATAGTATGCTATCTGGTTTACCTTTATCATCGTGTACAGCTTTAGGTGACCTTACAGGTCACTATTGCACGTTGATAGAGCCCCTAGGATTCTTGCTTGACTACCGGCAGTATGAGGGCGATCATATACGTGGGAGCTGGTAGTCTATAAGCGCATCCTTAAATGGTCCCTAGTCGTAGGAGTTTCGAGACAGGGCATCGATACTCCGGAGTAGACTAGTGTATACAGTCGAGACCCCGACGAGGGGCGGTGGCCGGTCTCACAAGCCACTGGTGTCAGTTGGTTCACCTAAGATGTATACAGGTGCTCATTGGGTTATGAGTACACCGGACAGGACTCGCTGGGAACCTGCTAGTCGGGTTTATACCAGACGTCAGATAGCAGTTCCCTGGTGACATGTGTACAGGTTAGTTCATCGACCTGGGATCGTCATTTGTCTCGTGTGAGTTCCCACTGTGCTTTGATTACTACCCTACCACGGCTCAAAGGAGTCGTGCAAACAGGTTTTAGTTGGGTACAGTCCCGAGCCACATGGAGGCAGTGAGCGGATCTGCAGGGGTTCGTCTCTCCCGGTATTGGGGGTGAGGCCGCGCTGTGTCGAGGAGAGCCAGAACATGAAAAGTCCTTGGCCAAGGCAGGAGATTTGCTGGTAGGTATTCCAGTAGTATCTCAGGGTGTTCTGGGCTACACTCCGACACGACTTGTACCGTTTTTGGGGGTCTGACTTTTACCAGCCCCCTAGGCCCGCCATGCGATGCTCATAGACGAACGGACCGGACTGTATGGATATTGTCACTGACAGGCTCAGTAGGGTGTCAGGATGAGTTCGCTCATCGACGTCCCTTTTGGTCAATACCTGGTGGCCAATCACGTATTGGCTTATACCTCTGACGTGCTAGTGGTTAAATGCACAGCCAAAGTATTGAAGAGTTTTTAGAGTCCACAACACTCAGTTACTCAGGTTTCGGGCGAAACGCTGTAGAGGCCGTATGGAGATATGGCAGGGTTCGATCAGATACGTGCGGCATTGCACGGATCGTGATCGGATGATTTTTACTAGCCGGCTTTGGCTTAAGCCGGATTCTAGTATTTGATAGTGTAGTTTTGTCTCTTTGCATTTGTGTTCAGTGGGAATACAAATGCGGGCATGTATTTGCAGTAGTGGGGTTTTCCTATAATTTATTACGGGATCAGTTTTCTGAAGTTGCCAGTTTGCATTCTGTTCCGGCCGGTTTTCTTTTATTCCTTCACTGCCGGACTTTCGATGGAGGGGGGTTATTTGCAGTTTGCAAATAACTCTTTAGTGGAGGGTTTTATTGCTTTTGTTGCCTCTTTATCATGATGAGATTCTATTATAGTCCCTTTCTTGCATTAATGAGAAAGACATTGATTTGGCTTTGGATTTGAAATGGAGGTGATTTTTGATCATTATCTTCACACATATCTCATTTGCATTATTCCATGGTTTTTCCCTCCTCAATTTTCTTCTAAGGGGCCGGCCACTATTCAAGTGAGAGAGGATTGATTTTAGTGGGTGGTGATTTATCTCATATCATGTTTTGGAAACTTGAGAGCTCCATTTTCCTTCTCTCAAGTTCATTCTTCACCTCCATCCTCCATGGCAACTTCAAGAACCCTAAAGAGACATGGCTACTACACTATTCTATAGTAAGTCTTGGACGCGTCGGCTAGCCAACTTCGCGCCCGAGTTGCCTCGGTCAAGAGGCGGGAGCCCGTAAAAGATTCCGGCTACGTGGTGTTTTTCCGACGAGCGAGGAGGTGACGAACTTTCCGCAAGAGATCGGAGTGGAGACGAAGACCGTAGGACACAGATCGCTTGGTATACATCTCTACTCTTTTCTTGTTTGCTAGTTAGCTACGTTAATGGCCCGATCCGGGTGAAAAGTGCGCGGTGGTGCCGGTTGCAAGTTTTGCAAAGTTTTTGTTTCCGCGTTTCCGGCGTCGGATCGACGACCGGGGCGCCCCCGCGGGCTTACATTGGTATCAGAGCCACGCCATTAACCATGCCTAGCTTGCTCTAGTTTGTTTAAAACCCGATCGAACAAAATTTCCCCAAAAACCGTATTTTAGTGCACACGTGTTTTCTGTCGAATCTTTTTTGTCTCGAAAATTTTTTCAGGTTGTTTCAGAAACATGTGTAGACAATTCTAAGAATTCTGGGAAAATTTGGAGCAGTGATTCATTAGTAAGAGCGCGGAAACGCGGCCAAACCCCTGGTTTGGCCGCGGTTCCGCGGTGGTAAGGTGTGATCATTAGACCAAAATTTCCCAGTGGCCTTTAGACTTGGAAATAGGGGTTTTGGGATATTCTTTTTGGGCCCAGATTTTCTGTAAGTGCTACAGTAATGCTTGGGGCCCACTTCGGTAAATTTGTTCGATCGGATATTTTAAACATGCTAGTTCACAGTATTTACATTATATCTGCGACCGTGAATATCACTCGATCGGTAAATCCGGTCTAACTGCTATAGCCGGTTAGACGGATTTGCGAACGTGACATTCACGTTGATGTTCTGTGTTATGCTGTGTTGTTGCGGATCGGTCGTGGGGATAGCCTGGTTGCAGTGGTAGTACAGTTTTATTGTATTATGTACTTTTGATATTGCGGGGCGAGCGTCCGACATGTGGACTGCCGTCACTGCCTGTTTGTATTATTCTTTTGGGGCACGACCAGGTTGCGGTCGATGTACCCGGTGTATGTATATTTTACTTTCTGTACTAGGATTACCCCAAGGAGGGGTGCACGAATAGCCGGGTTCTAGAGGGCAACGGGCCCGCATCTCATGGCGTTGAGACGGAGGGGGCTTTACTCTAGAATTGGCGAGCTATTCGCCACACTCGTAGGGGGTACAGGTTGACCCAGGAGGGGTGCCCAAGTTACCGGATTCCGTGAAGTGCTGGGTGGTCCATTCACGTTGCTGAAGGGGGCTGCCTCGCTTCAGGTTTTGGCGAGTAACTTGCCGCGCCCGTAGGGGTCTAGGATTTCATTGCGCAGGCTATCCACACGACCAGGGGAACGTCGGGTTTCAGCAGCGGCTCTGTGAAACCCGGGGATCCCAAATATCTGTATTGATCTGTGTTGCTTTATATTTCTGTGTTGCTGCATTTTTATCACGGCTTGAGCGAAAATTATATATTGTATATATACTAGTAGATGTTGTATATATTTTTCATCCGCGCTAGTCCAGTCCCCGCTCTGTCGTTAGTTAGCTAACCTAACGGGTGATGACGGGACCCAGTGGCGAATGCAGATGGCATATACGTACGTCAGTATATTTTCGTTCTTTGTGGTGTGATCAATTGATGGGAATCCGTTGACTCGGATCAATGCAAGGTAAACAAACCTATTCTGATGTTGTTGGAACACTTTTCAAAAAGCTGTTATTGCAAGGACGTTCACTTTTGTTTTGCATAGTAGTATTCAGTTGGAATATCCTGCTCCTCAGTCGACGAGGCAAGGGCCGAGATCCCTTCATCGGGAGTGACCCCTTGGACAGAAGTTTGCGTCAGGGCAATAACTTCACTATAACCGATTACTTTTTCTTTGCATCGTGGTATTCATTTGGAATATCCTGCACCTCATTCTACGGGAAAAGAGCCGAGATCCCTTCACCGGGAGTGACCTCTTTAGCTAAGGTTTTCGTCACTATATTTTTAAAAGCTATCAGTTCCTTCAACGATATCAAGTTCATTACGTTAAAGGTTTTCGCCAGAAACCATTCGTAGCCCTCTGTCGTTTCATATGGATAGTTAATACTATTCAAGCTGTGTATGTTGGCCAAAGTCAAGGCACAGTGTTTGGTAGCTGTTGGTACTCATATGCAGTATAGATAGATGCGTTGGTTTGGGACAGTCGTACTGCCATTTTGGCCAAAGTCAAGGGTAGGTACGGGTGGGTTCAAATTAACCAGGAAAATGACGGGTAGAACTTGACATGTGACTTATGATATGTTGGCCAAAGTCAAGGTCATAAGAGCAAGGGGTAGAAATCCACATCGGGAGTTTCAAAAGAACTGAAACTTGCCAGATATGCACATACCTTCTGGAGTGTGATAACGTGAGCGGATTCCGTCACGTTATCATGCGATGAGAGTTGGATCCCGATTCCCACTGATGAGTTGGTTTACTCCTCGGGTTATCCCGGCTAATTCTTCTTTCAGGTTTGGGGAAGAATTTGACGTTACAGTGGGAGGTTTCCAGATTAGATAAAGTGATAACCATTCTGATCTAGGTTAGAGTGCACGCTGAGTGTTTCTTTTCTCTCTCTCTTTGGCAGCGACCATTGACCCGACCCTAGACTATGACTCAGTGACCAAGTTGACCGAACCTACTTAACACTGGCTTTTAGATTGTCAGAGTTGCAAACCTCTTTGCCACTCCTACTTTTACCCTTTTCTCCGGGACACCCCGTATTACTACGAACGTCCACTTCCATTGGACAAAACCATCGTATGGTTATATACGAACTCGAAGGACTTCGAGGATGGTTTCTGGTTCTGGAGAAAACGGATAGGACTATTCAGTTGTCTTTTCTTTTCACCTTTTCTCAGGTTGCGAGTACTCCTTGGTTTAGGAGTAGTACACCTATTACGCAAATTGGATAGTCTTCTTCCGAACCATAGGCTGGTGCCGACCGGTAGGGAATGAAGAAAACCAGTTAGCCTAAACGGTGTACAGAAGGTATTAAGTTAAGACAAAGCAAGGGATTAGTAAGAGGGTAAAGTAAAGTGCGACTACTATTCACGAACAAACCAAGTATTTCTTCGCCAATCCTAAATCACCTTTGTATTTCTCCAGGACACTCCGTATTACTACGAAGATCCCAGTTTATTGGATAATCCATCGTATGGTTATATACGAACTCGAAAGGAACTTGTTCCAGTTCGGGGATGGATCCTGGTTCAGGAGAAATATGAATAAAGTACATTCAGGTGTCTTTTATCTTCACCTTCTCTCGCGTTGCGAGTGCTCCTAGGATTAGGACAGTACACCCTTTATGCTTTTTGGATAGTCTTCTTCCAAACCATAGGCTGGTGCCGAACGGTAGGGAAAGAAGAAAACCATTTGGCCTAAAGGGGTGTACAGAAGGTAATGACTAAAAACATATAAAGGGATTTGGAGAAGTGGAAAAGAATTATACGGTTATAGTTGTGAATCTGAATGATGGAAGAGGCATTACTATGAATACCAGAATACCCCATCGAAACATTTCAATGTTTCAGTTTCATTGTGTACTGTTAATAGAAAACTGATTTCCCAATTAGACACTTGCTCCAGGGTATGTATTTACCAGGTATGATTCTCACATCTGTATGGTTTTACAGATGATGAGTGGGAGTAAGTTATTGGGAATTAGGTGATCATCCTCATTATATCGGGATTCGTTGGAATTGGTGATATTTGAGGAAGCAACCTGGGTTGTTTGCCGGTCGGCAAATATTTGGTTTTGAATATCCGTTGTTATGCACCAATTTCAAATTGATATATCTGTACGTCTATTTTTATAGAGTGAGATATACTTTTTGAAATTATGTCTTTGACATTTACCTATATCAGTGGATGGTTAGGTAAGGAGTATTGAACAACGGTGTAATTCTTCTTAACCATAAGTACAGTTTTCAACCTACGACACACAGTGAATGAGTCACTAGACTCAGGGGACTTATACAGAGTATTGTATATTGTCCAGTGTCCATGAGGACAGAGGGGTTGGTCCTCGTACTGTATTCTGTTTACATATGACTTCTCTAGTTCTTAGACAGGTGTTTCGTAGAAACACAGGGTCGAAGTTTTGAGAAGTTATAGGTATAAGAATAAAGTAGAGAACCACGTGTTGCAAGCATCGGGATTCTTCAAAGTGATCGAAGATGTAGATACTTGTACATGGTATTCAGTTGATAGTAGTGGTTAAGAGAACTTGCTTTTCTTTCAGGTTACTCATAATTGGAAGCATTCCTAAGTTGAGTAACGCCGGCCTCCTTCCATTTAGTTGACATGCACTGGAGACAGCTGCATGATTTGAATCTGGTTCAATTGAATCAGTGCCTCTGTTTCTATATTGGATATAGAACAGTTCATATCTTGACATTGTTAAGATACGGGGAGTTGTCCAACTTATGCTTAAAACCAGACTCTGGTTAACTCAAGGCACGTTTCTGTAATGGCTGTTTGTGGGTTGACCCGGGCTATGAAGAGGGTTGATATTCTACCATCTGGAAGATCAATAGTGATATTGTTCTTAACTCTCCACAGTTTTAATAAAATGGATTTTTTCAGAAAACAGTTGTGGGAGTATGGTAGAACTGGAAGTGATTCCAGAACCGCAAACGATTACTGAAGATTTGATAAGAACCTAAAGATTCAATCTGGTTTGACATTCCATTGGCCACTCCGCAGATAAGGTGGGTAACCTCAGGCACCCGAGAGGTACTTCGGTATACTCAAGGACGGTGGCAGAGAGGTTCTTGTTTACCCAGACTTGCCATTGCTGTTGTTCCAGACTATAAGACCCGGCAGGAGGATGAGTATAGCGTCGTTCTAAACTAGTTTTAGAAGGGTACGTGTATATGACTCTGCCAGAGGGTTGTCGTAGTCAGTGGGAGCAGCGGAAGCATTGGTGGACAGTTAGCTTATGTCTATTTATAGACTAAAGCAGATATAGCGGAGATAGATCATCTATTTCTGATATGACAGTCATAGGTTTGACTTCATTAGAATAGGGGATGGATCTGTTTGAGAAGGTAGTAGGGTGTGATGTCCTGGTATTTGATGACATACATAGAGTAGGAAGTGATATTCCTATACTACGATCGGTTATGCTTTGGTCGTCAAACAGTGGTTTCTCCACACAGGACTTGGATATTATATCGTACATTCTGAATACTAGATCTATGGTTTTTAGATCTAGATTTGGGTGGTTTCCCAATCTGGGTACCTTGACTGCATTCTATGAGCATTTAGAATGGACGACTCCTGGCACGGTAGTATACCTGCAGGTGATGGAGTCACCCTCTCTAAAGGTGTCTTACAGACTAAAGGGGAGAGGGATGCGCATGATTGGCAGATCACTTGCTTAGGCAATTGAGTCAATCATGAGATGTCAAGTACCACACCAGATGTTGTTCTTGCAGTAGGTGCAATAAGTTGATATTGATCCAATCCTGGAGAAACAATCGGAAGCAGTTTTAGAACATAAGTTGATGTTCTAGGATATGATAACGGCAGCCTCCTTTAGGAGACAGTTATCATTCCAGACTTCCAAGGTGACCTGGATGGCAGAGTGGCTGTCAGAGTTATAGTTTTCCTTCTGACGAGGGGCAGTATTTTGGACAGATGGTCCAGATGGATACTGAGGGAAGGCATGGCGCAGGATACTGATTAAGTTCAGTTGACGATACAGTCTAAGAAGTTTGGATTTGGAGTTCACTTATGAGCTAAGTCCCATCAGATATCCAGACACATTCTAAGACAGGTATTGCTCATTTCGGGAGATAGCTTTCTCCGCGAACTTGAGATAGAGAGAGACATAGAAAGAAACACCAGAGCGGATCCACTCACTGAGGCTATTCCTCGAACGCATTAGTTTCGCAAACGAGCGTTGTGAGACGGACTAGTAGAGGAGTTGGGTGTTCGGTATCACACGGGCTGTGAGTATGTGACATCGCAATAATTAGCCTTGAGTGCAAGTGGGAGATTGTTGGAGATAGTGCCCTCAGAGTCAATTATTGGATCACAGGCACGTGATTGCAATGATTGAGGGGAGGACCTGTCGCAGTAGGACAGTCTTACTCAAGATGATAGTATGCTATCTGGTTTACCTTTTGTAAGTGCACGGCGGCGCCCCGGCCGTCAATCCGACGCCGGAATACGGAAGCGGTGATAAACTTTAATTTTGCGGACTTAGCAAACCGGCACCACCGCGCACTAAACACCCGGATCGTAACCATTAACAAGTCTAAGCTAACTAGAAGATGGGGAAGAGATATACCGAGTGATCCGAGTCCTCCGGTCTTCATCTCCACTCCGATCTCCTCGCGGGATCTCCGGTCGTCGCCTCCTCGCCGGAAGGGCACCACGTCGCCTGCATCTTTTACGGGCTCCCGCCTCTATACCGAGGCAACTCGGGCATGAAGCTGGCAAGTCGACATGCCCAAGACTTGCTGTAGGATGTAGTGTAGAGTGCATGTCTCACTTTGGGGTATTGGTTGCCTTTTGAAGATGGAGGAATAAAGGTAAGAAAAATGGTGCTTTCATTTTTCCTTGTATCAAAAATGAGATGAAGAATGCCACAAGCTCAAAAAAGAAATTCTCTCATCCTTACTCAAAGAAGTGGCTGGCCTCTTCATATTGTGAGAAGGGTGGAGGGTGAACCAAAGATATGAAGGAAGGTGATTGTAGGATAAAGGTGGAAGGTGATCATAAACAAACATCAACCATGCTTAATTCACATCAAAACCATACCCTTTCAAATCTCAATTAATGCAAGAACCATCATGGAAAAAGAAAAGCAAGGATGCTTATCCTATCATAATGAATACACTTGTAAGAAAACCCCTCCACAAATGTTATTTGCACAATTGCAAATAACCCCCTCCATCGGAAAAGTCCGGCCGGGAAAGAACAAAGGAAAACCGGCCGGAACGGAATGCAAACTGGCAACTCCAGAAAACTGGTCCCGTAATAAATTACAGGAAAACCCCGATACTGTGCCTACACACCCACATCTATATTCCGTCCGGATACAAATGCAATAAGACAAAATCTACACTGTACTATACTAGGATCCGGCTTAAACCAAAACCGGCTAGTAATATCCGTCCGATCCTGATCCGTGCAATACCGCACGTATCTGATCGAACGCTGCCATATAACCATACGACCACTAGTACAAAACTGTCCGATCCTGATCCGTGCAATACCGCACGTATCTGATCGGACCCTGCCATATCTCCATACGGCCTCTACAGCGTTTCGCCCGAAAGCTTGAGTAACTGAAAGTGTGGTGGACTCTAAAGACTCGTCAATACTATGGCTGTGGATTCAACCACCAGCACGTCAGAGGTATAAGCCAATACGTGACGGGCCACAAGCTATTGACTAAAAGGGACGTCGATGAGTGAACTCATCCTGACATCCTACTGAGCCTGTCAGTGACAATATCCGTACAGTCCGGTCCGTTCGTCTATGAGCATCGCATGTCGGGCCTAGGGGGTTGGTAAAAGTCAGACCCCCAAAAGCGGTACAAGTCGTGTCGGAGTGTAGCCCAGAACACCCTGAGATACTACTGGAATACCTACCAGTAAATCTCCTGCCTTGGCCAAGGTCTTCGTGTAATGGCTCTCCTAGACACAGCGCGACCTCACTCCCAATACCGGGAGAGGTGAACCCCTGAAGATCCGCTCACTGCCTCCATGTGGCTCGGGACTGTACCCAACTAAAACCTGTTTGCACGACTCCTTTGAGCCGTGGTAGGGTAGTAATCAAAGCACAGTGGGAACTCACACGAGACAAATGACGATCCCCAGGTCGATGAACTAACCTGTACACATGTCACCTAGGAACTGCTATCTGACGTCAGGAATAAGACCAACTAGCATGTTTCCGGCGAGTCCTGTCCGGTGTACTCATAACCCAATGAGCACCTGTATACATCTTAGGTGAACCAACTGACACCAGTGGCTTGTGAGACCGGCCACCGCCCCTCGTCGGGGTCTCGACTGTATACACTAGTCTACTCTGGAGAATCGATGCCCTGTCTCGAAACTCCCACGACTAGGGACCTTTTAAGGATGTGCTTATAGACTACCAGCTCCCACGTATATGATCGCCCTCATACTGCCGGTAGTCAAGCAAGAATCCTAGAGGCTCTATCAACGTGCAATAGCGACCTGTCATGTCACCTAAAGCAGTACACGATGATAAAGGTAAACCAGATAGCATACTATCATCTCGAGTAAGACTGTCCTACCGGGATAGGTCCTCCCTCAATCATTGCAATCACGTGCCTGTGATCCAATAATTGACTCTGAGGGCACTATCTCCAACAATCTCCCACTTGCACTCAAGGCTAATTATTGCGATGTCGCATACTCACAGCCCGTGTGATACCAAACACCCAACTCCTCTACTTGTCAGTCTCACAAAACTCGTTTGTGAAACTATTGCGTTCGAGGAATAGCCTCAGTGAGTGGATCCGCCTGTGATGTCTCTTTCTATGTCTCTCTATATCTCAAGTTCGCGGAGAAAGCCATCTCCCGAAATGAGCAATACCTGTCTTAGAATGTCTGGATGTCTGATGGGACCTAGCTCATAAATGAACTCTAAATCCAAACTTCTTAGACTGTATCGTCAACTGAACTTAATCAGTATCCTGCGCCATGCCACCCTCAGTATTACCTTGAACCACCTGTCCAAAATACTGCCCCTCTGTAACATTTTCAAAAAGATAAAATATTAATTTTGGGAATTTTTATAATTTAATATTATTTTATTGATTATTTTAATATTAAATCTATAATTAAATGCAAATAGATAGGAAAAATTTGAGAAAATTATGAAAAATTATAAAATAGGGTAAATTAGAGAATTATGACATTTTAAAGTTTTTGTGATTAGTTTGACACTAAATTAGTGCTAATAGCGATTAAAAATCGCTAATCGGTTTTTTTAGCATTTTTGTGCAAAACTTGCACATATCATTTTTATCACACTTGTGCATTTTCTACCATGTTACTTTGGATTTACCATTGGTGTGAGAAGGTTTTGAGAGAAAGGAAAAGGAAATAAAAGAGAAAAGATTAGAGAATGGAGGGTTGGTGAGAAGAGAGGTATGGGGCATCATTGACTAAAACCCTTAGCCATTTCTCCCATCATTTTTCCTCCCTCTTCTTCCTCCTACTGCTGCTGCTCCTGCACTCCATTTCCCTCCCCTCTTCAAGCTCCAAAACACCTCTAAAACTACACCAAAACCCAATCTCCATTAAATTAAAATTGTGCACAATCCCTAGATCTACACATGGAGCTAAAGAAGCATGGATTTTGGCCACTAGAGGGCAACTCAAGAAAGTTCTTGAGTTGCCAATTGAGGTAATTTCGGGACCATTAGCTAAATTGTAGCATTTCCTTTAACCCCAAGTTAAGATTATATCGATATTGTGTGATATTATGGACTTGATGAAAACCTAGTTAGGGTTGTGGTGAATTATGGGTTGTAATATGAAATTGAGGTCAGTAGAGGTTATACCATCACCCTAGTGTATGAAATGGAACCCAAAACCTGAAGCTAGAACCAGAATACGGATTTTAGAAACCGATATCGGGGAAATTGTGAAATCTGTGAAGGTTAACTTGAATCTGCTATCATACGAGACACCTGAAAATAATATTGAGTGGACAGTGACATGTGCAGGCACCATTGAACCAACACCCCAGACCCCAGCCCCCAATTCCTTCTTGAGGCCGCCGAAATCCCCATTCTGGCCGCAATTTGCGGCCAGACCAGTGAGGAATCCTCTCGTTTTGCGTGCCTGGCCCTATTTCCTCTAGTATTGACCCTGGGTACTTCTAGTTTTGGCAGATTCTATCTAGGGTGAAATCTGGGACATATATCCTAAGTTGCTATTTTGGATTCGTGTTTCCGTATTCCGTATTTTCATTTCTGCATTGGTGTATTTCGTTTTACCTCGACTATTTGGCGTTTATACGACGATATAGAGGGTTTATTGACGGTTTTGAAGGCGTGCCATAGGTTCTCACCTATAGGCCCCTTATCGTATCGTTTTGGATTTCATGTGCCGTTTTAGCTTGGCTTTGGTGTTAATTGCGTATATACGATACTTGCTGTGTAGGTACCCCATGAAGACTTCGGGACGACAAGAAAGCGCGTGGCGACGTCGACAAATGAAGACCTAAGGTGAGTAGATTATATCTACAGGGGGAAGTCGGGTGGATGGCGTATAGCACCCCCGCAGTCCGTAATTAGTACTATGTAGTATATTTATAGGTGCGATAGTTAGTGTGTTATGGTTAGTTAGGGGTAGAAATTAACCAGCGTAGTTCCTAGTTGCGAACCATAGGATAGATTTGCACCCACACGCATACACTTGTGTGTTTCTTATACTTGCACTGTGTTTGATGATATGGGATGACTTTGGAGTTGAGTCGATGATGTGGGCTTTGTGCCGCGAGATCGGTGATTTGTTATGATTCGTATTTGGGATACGAAATGTGATTCTTGCGGGTTTAGGATGTGTGTTTACCCCGCATTCATACCTTGTAGATGATATCAGTTGTACTAGATTTAGATCAGTACCCCAGATTATATGATATGATGATAAGTGACACCCGAAATGTGATGAGATAGTGTGATATTGACCCATACCCAGCTATTGGGATGCCGTACGACGATTTACCGTACGAGCCTATATTGATGATAGATCCGCACTCATGACTTGAGGATGTCATATGATATACTGTATCGTGCGCGATACTATTGAGGCGGAATCACCGACTATTATCTATATATATCGACTCAGATGTTAGGCGGTTTCCTTACCTGTAGCCCAGCTGGTTAGTTCAGCTGTATAGCTTAGTGTAGTTGCTAGATAAGATTAGACTCATACCTATTTCAAAACTAGCGGGTCGTGGGTATTTTTAAAAGACAAGTTAAGGGATCTACGGATATTTCAAAAGGCATATCTTTTCATAAAAACACCGTTGCCCCTATTTTCAAAACCCCATGATTCGTGATATTTCAAAAGGCACCATTTGTAGGACTTATATTAGATTATTGCAGACTAGTTATAGTTGCGTCTAGTATTCAGCTCCCACTCTTTTGTGGTTCGCTTTGCATTGCATTCTTATATTATGTTTCATACTCCATTATTGATATCATGCTGTTAGGACACCAGCACCATTACCGATGTTGCGTATGTACCACGTACACTTACTTGCCGGCTCACACACATCTTCATCGGTAATTGCCATGTCACGTACACCTTAGAAAATACTATTGCTTGTCATAACCTATTAACTAATAGTTTAGACATTGTAGTTATTACCTGCTATTTCATGCATACTGTTATTCATTGTTATGCCGCATTCATGGATCCTCATGCATATATTCACTGTTTTACGCGTTATTGAGGTTTTGGATTTAGATTTCCGTGAGATTTTCTGGATTTGGAGGAAAACCGCAAAAAAACACAAATAAACATATTCTCTCTTTTAAAATAAAAAGTGCGGTTTTCCCATGATGTATGAGTCGTCCACCATGAGTTTGTTGATGGATTTGGAAACCCGATTCGAGGAGACGGATGAACCGTTTCGGGTACATGGTGGACCCGGTGCGGTACCCCGGGGCAAGAGGAATGTGGTGATGACATTGAGCCTGGCAGGGGAGTACTACCTACCGGTGATTTTACCCGACGCGTCGGATATCCGGAGGATACCGTCGTGGTCTTGAGATTGATGGTAGGGGCCGGTCTGGACTGACGGCGCCTTAGATATTGTGTTTGAGACTTTGAGATATCGAGATATTAGGATTTCGTTTTGTGCCGATGCTAGGCACAGTTTTATGCTGATTTCATTACGATACCTTATTTTAAAAATACAAGGAAATCTCACTAAATTATGAAAACAGTTGCTTCATGTAAATGTATTCTGTTTTCACGCATTCATATCTCATTCATATGTTATGTTGCTACCTGAGGCACTGACACAGGCACACGAGATTGCACTCGGGTTAGATATTTACCCTAGCCTTGTTATAGGCTGCATGTTATATTGAGGATTTTATATACTGATCGTATTGACCTAGGATTATGTCTTGCTTTCGGTTTCTGCTTGTAGATGTTTCTATTCACGAGTTGGCAACTCACCCCCGTTGTGCCACAGTTCTTGCAGGTTCTGCCGTACAGGTTTCATTGCGGCATTTCTGGCACACTACCTTCTTGCGGGTGATTTGCTTTTGGTAGGTGGATTCTTTTGCATCAAGAACCACCATTGTATTTATTTTATTCATTGTATCTAGAATTTCCATCAACCAAAATTTGTATATTGTTTCAGACCTAGATTTTAGTGATGTATTATTCGACCTTAGAGTCGCGCTTAGTAGTATTGCGGTTTTCTTGTTGCTTTTAGCTTTCTTTTGGATTTGGCGTTGTATATTATATCGTTGTGTGGTTGTGACCGTCAATTGACGAAGAGCTAGCTCCCGCTTGGGGATGCCTTTATCATTGCATATATTGTTATCCGTGTTGTACCCCATTCGGGGCCAGTTTTACAAAAGAAACTCTGCCGAAATTTTTAGAAAAGATTGTACTATTTTTAGAATGCATATTCGGCTTAGTTATTTAAAAACCCTGATTTCAAACATGTTTTTCTTCACCTCTTTAAACCAGTTTCTTTACTTATTCTTAAAAATGGTTTTAGATTTCTGGGCTTTTGGCTTACTTGGATCAGATGGAGTCCTATAGACTTCATATGGTTCAAGGGCCAGTCACGTGCTCTTTCGGGTTGTGACAAAGTTGGTATCAGAGCGCTAGGTTGACCTTGGTTCGAGTCTAAGTTTGACTATGTGGAGCCTAGGGCGTTTATATATATACGGAACTTAGGCTTGACCTTACGGAACTTAGACTTGGTCGAGGGGGTATTAGACCCGAACTTTCGTCGTACTAGGATGACCCTTGGTTGATGGAATAGGTGACTAAAGTAGAGTGACGTACCGTTGGTATGTTCCGCGGCATACTTACGACACGCCACTCCGCTTAAGGAACCTTAGGATGTACATATTTTCGAGATCAGTGATTCTCTTTATATCCAGGATTTTACGTCCATTTGAGATCCCCGATTCTATTAGCTTCATGATCATAACTTTATTGATGCTGTTCCTTCTTATGATCATGTATTTCCTTTGGATCTGTTGTTCTCTTCCTTACCATTGATCTGCTCTCTTCGATACTCGATTGAGGTTCATGTCGCCAGGTTTGAGCGCAGTTTGGGCTGCTGCTAGGGTTACGGTCAGTGCGAGCTCGTCTGGTACGAGGGCTGACCATTGTGTTTTCTGGTGACATGGGAACGTCTCGAGTTGGCATTGATGATTGCGACCTCTAGTGGAGGCGAGTGCTTGGTTTTACACCGGATGATCGGGCTATTGTTAGAGCTGCCAGTTGAGAGAGAACTGTTGATGTACAGCATACCTCAGAGATTATGATGTCGCCTACCGTGCAGACAGATGGACCGGCTGTTGCTGAGATTGACCGGATGTCGCTTCCGAAGCTTACGAGCTGAGATTGCCGGAGCTTTCAGGCAGATATGAGACAGATGATAGCTAATCTACCCGATTTGAGAGACGAAGGTGATTCGTCCGATTTTGCGCCGGAGCGTGCCCAGTTGAGTTGAAGATTTCCAGTGTGGAGAGTCTTACTCGGATCTAGAGCAGCCCGATTCAGAGATGACCGCCAATGCGTTGCCTTTCCTGGATGATTGAGGCGCTGTTCGGCGTACAGGCAAATGAGCCAGTTGCTGCTGCAAATGACGAGATACCGCCCAGATGGTTGGAGCTACTGCAGCGTGAGCATATACTTAGAGAGATGATAGCGAGTCGCTAGTCACCTGAGGATGAATGACTAGGACATGTGGTTCGCTCGTTACCGATGCGAGGTCATCAGATAGATTGTTTCCAGCTAGAGACGACTTCACGCAGGTTCGTTGAGAGTCGATAGAGACGATCGAATGTCAGGAGCCCATTTTCCAAGTTTAAAGTATACGGAAAGACATGCAGGTGATTCTATGGACCCTCTAGAAGAATGAAACCTTAACTCGACTTAATGACCGTGTGAAAGCCTTTGAACCTTAGGGTTTGCGGCAGTTCCACGGCGCCATTAGTGAGGCTTGGGTTTGCCCTTCTACGGCTGGACCACCGACGCTGTGGCATGTACTCGATGCTATTAAACTGTACCCATGATGTGATCTCTTGGGGGATTATGAGGTTCTGACGAGTCGATCGGATGATTCGACATCATTCGGATATCGTGTGATGGGATGCGTTGCTTGGGATACTCCAGATACGAGGATAGCTGTTGGAGTATAGTCCATGCAGCCACGATGAGACGAGTCCGAATCAGTCGATATTGACGCAGAGTGAAGAAAAGAGTTTGCAAGATATTTCGACGAGATGACGTCCAACTCCGCCGACATCAGAGACGGGATACGCACCCAGAGGCGTTGCATATGGATATATCTTCCAGAAAGAAGCGCGATAAGGATGCAGCCGTTCCGGAACAAGATTAGCTTCAGCAATGGATGATGACTTCCGGGAAATACGGCAGGAAATGAGATTTGAGAAGGAAACCTCGACAGGACCTTTCCGGAATACGATACGAGAAGACTTAGACCCAGGGGTGGTCATGTTGCGCACACCAGCAGGCCAGAGTTCGGCATCGTCGACGAGGTAGTTGGCCAGGTTCGGATAAAGGAACTTACCAAGATGCAGTGCAAATTGATCAAGGACGGACGAGTATTCAGTATTCCTCCGATGGTTAGGACGCGTTCCCGAGGACCTGTTCGGCCTGACATCTTCTACAGAATGATGAAGCTACAGAGTACGCGATTTCGAGTCCGTGCGAGAGACTTCAGATTGACCGTGGCCGAGAACAGTGCAGTGCGTAGATAGAAAGGTGTGACGTCATAGTGGACGACAATAGAGACAGGTGGAACCAGAGGTTCGGGCGAGACGCTGACGAGCTGTCATTGCTTCCCGTCGAGACCAGAGGTCAGATATGCTTACAGAGGCATTGGGATACAACCAGATTCCGAGAAATATTGTGCCGAGGACACAGATGTCTTTTGAGCGAGAAGAGGTTGTGCATGAGAGCCAGCCTCTGTACGGTTCGGCATAGGCGAGATCGGAAGAGACCTTGAGCAGGATTCCTTCCAGGACATTGCTGCAATGATGTTTGCACCCAGGATCAGATGTGTGACGTGCTTCTAGAGAGCCAGAGGCCGACGCCAGTGATATGCTGCCTTACGAGTGGTCGTGAGGATTGACCGAGAGATGACCAGAGAAGTGCCAGAACGGAATCGTCCCCGTTAGCCACCTGACAGGGCCGAGGAGCCGATTGGCTGCGAGATAGGAAATCCGCAAAGAAGATAAGGACCCAGAGTCAGAGGACGCCAGACCGTGAGCAAGAGACAAGTAGATATCCTGCGCTGCTAGCAGTGGATGCACCGACTCCTTCTCGACCCCGAAGGAAGAACTACCGACGACGGTATTTATGTGACTCGATTATCACGTATCCGTCATTTTGGGATTTCAGTATTTTGGGCGTTCTGTTTGCATGATTTAGTTTTGATGATTGAGTTTCATGATATTTGTTTCATGCACCCACCCACTGGATATTTATATATTTTTTGCGCATAGTTATTACATTTGAGATATTGATTGAGATTTCATGGCTACCGTATGCAATGATTTGATTTGCACTCCCAGCGTAGTTTTCATGCACCTTTAGAGTTTTGATATACGATTTTGGTGCACGCCAGATGCACTAAATCGGGATTCTTCGTGCATGTCTCATGCAGCTGATTTTTTTCTGTCAGGCACACGTTGCCTACGACAGATGTTTCGTGCACACCAGTTGCACCTAGATGTTGTTTTGTACACCTGTTTGACATATATATGGATTTTGATTCCTTGCGCACTAGACGCATAGGATATTCTTAAATATGCATTTTGGGGAATTGATTCTAGTAGAGCAGTGCATTTATATGATATCCTTTATGTATTGATGTTTTCGGAGCCCCGACAAATTGGATTATTACTGAAATTGTTTTAGTATTGGGGGTTTAAATTTAAATTCGGGGACCGAATTTCTTTAAGGGGGGTAGATTGTAACATTTTCAAAAAGATAAAATATTAATTTTGGGAATTTTTATAATTTAATATTATTTTATTGATTATTTTAATATTAAATCTATAATTAAATGCAAATAGATAGGAAAAATTTGAGAAAATTATGAAAAATTCTAAAATAGGGTAAATTAGAGAATTATGACATTTTAAAGTTTTTGTGATTAGTTTGACACTAAATTAGTGCTAATCGCGATTAAAAATCGCCAATCGGTTTTTTTTAGCATTTTTGTGCAAAACTTGCACATATCATTTTTATCACACTTGTGCATTTTCTACCATGTTACTTTGGGTTTACCATTGGTGTGAGAAGGTTTTGAGAGAAAGGAAAAGGAAATAAAAGAGAAAAGATTAAAGAATGGAGGGTTGGTGAGAAGAGAGGTATCGGGCATCATTGACTAAAACCCTTAGCCATTTCTCCCATCATTTTTCCTCCCTCTTCTTCCTCCTACTGCTGCTGCTCCTGCACTCCATTTCCCTCCCCTCTTCAAGCTCCAAAACACCTCTAAAACTACACCAAAACCCAATCTCCATTTCATTAAAATTGTGCACAATCCCTAGATCTACACATGGAGCTAAAGAAGCATGGATTTTGGCCACTAGAGGGCAACTCAAGAAAGTTCTTGAGTTGCCAATAGAGGTAATTTCGGGACCATTAGCTAAATTGTAGCATTTCCTTTAACCCCAAGTTAAGATTATATCGTTATTGTGTGGTATTATGGACTTGATGAAAACCTAGTTAGGGTTGTGGTGAATTATGGGTTGTAATATGAAATTGAGGTCAGTAGAGGTTATACCATCACCCTAGTGTATGAATTGGAACCCAAAACCTGAAGCTAGAACCAGAATACGGATTTTAGAAACCGATATCGGGGAAATTGTGAAATCTGTGAAGGTTAACTTGAATCTGCTATCATACGAGACACCTGAAAATAATATTGAGTGGACAGTGACATGTGCAGGCACCATTGAACCAACACCCCAGACCCCAGCCCCCAATTCCTTCTTGAGGCCGCCGAAATCCCCATTCTGGCCGCAATTTGCTGCCAGACCAGTGAGGAATCCCCTCGTTTTGCGTGCCTGGCCCTATTTCCTCTAGTATTGACCCTGGGTACTTCTAGTTTTGACAGATTCTATCTAGGGTGAAATCTGGGACATATATCCTAAGTTGCTATTTTGGATTCGTGTTTCCGTATTCCGTATTTTCATTTCTGCATTGGTGTGTTTCGTTTTACCTCGACTATTTGGCGTTTATACGACGATATAGAGGGTTTATTGACGGTTTTGAAGGCGTGCCATAGGTTCTCACCTATAGGCCCCTTATCGTATCGTTTTGGATTTCATGTGCCGTTTTAGCTTGGCTTTGGTGTTAATTGCGTATATACGATACTTGCTGTGTAGGTACCCCATGAAGACTTCGGGACGACAAGAAAGCGCGTGGCGACGTCGACAAAGGAAGACCTAAGGTGAGTAGATTATATCTACGGGGGGAAGTCGGGTGGATGGCGTATAGCACCCCCGCAGTCCGTAATTAGTACTATGTAGTATATTTATAGGTGCGATAGTTAGTGTGTTATGGTTAGTTAGGGGTAGAAATTAACCAGCGTAGTTCCTAGTTGCGAACCATAGGATAGATTTGCACCCACACGCATACACTTGTGTGTTTCTTATACTTGCACTGTGTTTGATGATATGGGATGACTTTGGAGTTGAGTCGATGATGTGGGCTTTGTGCCGCGAGATCGGTGATTTGTTATGATTCGTATTTGGGATACGAAATGTGATTCTTGCGGGTTTGGGATGTGTGTTTACCTCACATTCATACCTTGTAGATGATATCAGTTGTACTAGACTTAGATCAGTACCCCAGATTATATGATATGATGATAAGTGACACCCGAAATGTGATGAGATAGTGTGATATTGACCCATACCCAGCTATTGGGATGCCGTACGACGATTTACCGTACGAGCCTATATTGATGATAGATCCGCACTCATGACTTGAGGATGTCATATGATATACTGTATCGTGCGCGATACTATTGAGGCGGAATCACCGACTATTATCTATATATATCGACTCAGATGTTAGGCGGTTTCCTTACCTGTAGCCCAGCTGGTTAGTTCAGCTGTATAACTTAGTGTAGTTGCTAGATAAGATTAGACTCATACCTATTTCAAAACTAGCGGGTCGTGGGTATTTTTAAAAGACAGGTTAAGGGATCTACGGATATTTCAAAAGGCATATCTTTTCATAAAAACACCGTAGCCCCTATTTTCAAAACCCCATGATTCGTGATATTTCAAAAGGCACCATTTTTAGGACTTATATTAGATTATTGCAGACTAGTTATAGTTGCGTCTAGTATTCAGCTCCCACTCTTTTGTGGTTCGCTTTGCATTGCATTCTTATATTATGTTTCATACTCCATTATTGATATCATGCTGTTAGGACACCAGCACCATTACCGATGTTGCGTATGTACCACGTACACTTACTTGCCGGCTCACACACATCTTCATCGGTAATTGCCATGTCACGTACACCTTAGAAAATACTATTGCTTGTCATAACCTATTAACTAATAGTTTAGACATTGTAGTTATTACTTGCTATTTCATGCATACTGTTATTCATTGTTATGCCGCATTCATGGATCCTCATGCATATATTCACTATTTTATGCGTTATTGAGGTTTTGGATTTAGATTTCCGTGAGATTTTCTGGATTTGGAGGAAAACCGCAAAAAAACACAAATAAACATATTCTCTCTTTTAAAATAAAAAGTGCGGTTTTCCCATGATGTATGAGTCGTCCACCATGAGTTTGTTGATGGATTTGGAAACCCGATTCGAGGAGACGGATGAACCGTTTCGGGTACATGGTGGACCCGGTGCGGTACCCCGGGGCAAGAGGAATGTGGTGATGACGTTGAGCCTGGCAGGGGAGTACTATCTACCGGTGATTTTACCCGACGCGTCGGAAATCCGGAGGATACCGTCGTGGTCTTGAGATTGATGGTAGGGGCCGGTCTGGACTGACGGCGCCTTAGATATTGTGTTTGAGACTTTGAGATATCGAGATATTGGGATTTCGTTTTGTGCCGATGCTAGGCACAGTTTTAAGCCGATTTCATTAAGATACCTTATTTTAAAAATACAAGGAAATCTCACTAAATTATGAAAACAGTTGCTTCATGTAAATGTATTCTGTTTTCACGCATTCATATCTCATTCATATGTTATGTTGCTACCTGAGGCACTGACACAGGCACACGAGATTGCACTCGGGTTAGATATTTACCCTAGCCTTGTTATAGGCTACATGTTATATTGAGGATTTTATATACTGATCGTATTGACCTAGGATTATGTCTTGCTTTCGGTTTCTGCTTGTAGATGTTTCTATTCACGAGTTGGCAACTCACCCCCGTTGTGCCACAGTTCTTGCAGGTTCTGCCGTACAGGTTTCATTGCGGCATTTCTGGCACACTACTTTCTTGCGGGTGATTTGCTTTTGGTAGGTGGATTCTTTTGCATCAAGAACCACCATTGTATTTATTTTATTCATTGTATCTAGAATTTCCATCAACCAAAATTTGTATATTGTTTCAGACCTAGATTTTAGTGATGTATTATTCGACCTTAGAGTCGCGCTTAGTAGTATTGCGGTTTTCTTGTTGCTTTTAGCTTTCTTTTGGATTTGGCGTTGTATATTATATCGTTGTGTGGTTGTGACCGTCAATTGACGAAGAGCTAGCTCCCGCTTGGGGATGCCTTTATCATTGCATATATTGTTATCCTTGTTGTACCCCATTCGGGGCCAGTTTTACAAAAGAAACTCTGCCGAAATTTTTAGAAAAGATTGTACTGTTTTTAGAATGCATATTCGGCTTAGTTATTTAAAAACCCTGATTTCAAACATGTTTTTCTTCACCTCTTTAAACCAGTTTCTTTACTTATTCTTAAAAATGGTTTTAGATTTCTGGGCTTTTGGCTTACTTGGATCAGATGGAGTCCTATAGACTTCATATGGTTCAAGGGCCAGTCACGTGCTCTTTCGGGTCGTGACACCCTCGTCAGAAGGAAAACTATAACTCTGACAACCTCCTTGTCGTCTATGTCACCTTGGAAGCCTGGAATGATAACCGTCTCCTAAAGGAGGCAGCCGTTATCATATCCCTAGAACATTCACTTATGTTCTAAAACTGCTTCCGACTGTTTCTCCAGGACTGGATCAATGTCAACTTATTGCATCTAGTGCAAGAACAACATCTGGTGTGGTACTTGACATCTCATGATTGACTCAATTGCCTAAGCAAGTGATCTGCCAATCATGCGCATCCCTCTCTACTTTAGTCTATAAGACACCTTTAGAGAGGGTGACTCCATCACCTGCAGGTACACTACCGTGCCAGGAGTCGTCCATTCTAAATACTCTTAGAATGCTGTCAAAGTACCCTGACTGGGAAACCACCCAAATCTAGATCTAAAACCATAGATCTAGTAACCAGTATGTTTGATATAATGTCCAAGTCCTTTGTGGAGAAACCACTGTGTGACGACCAAAGTATAACCGATCGTAGTATAGGAATATCACTTCCTACTACCTTCTCAACAGATCCATCCCCTATTCTGATGACGTCAAACCTATGACTGTCACATCAGAAATAGATGATCTACCTCTGCTACATCTGCTTTAGTCTATAAATAGACATAAGCCTGATGTCCACCAATGCTTCCGCTGCTCCCACTGACTACGACAACCCTCTGCCAGAGTCATATAGACGTGCACTTCTAAAACTAGTTTAGAACGACGCTATACTCATCCTCCTGCCGGGTCTCGCAGCCTGGAACAACAACAATGGCTAGTGTGGGTAAACAAGAACTTCCCTGTCACCGTCCTTGAGGCTACCGGAGTACCTCTCGGGTGCCTGAAGTTACCCACCTTATCTGCGGAGTGGCCAATGGAATGTCAAATCAGATTGAATCTTTAGGTTCCTTATCAAATCTTCAGTAATCGTTTGCGGTTCTGGAATCACTTCCAGTTCTACCATACTCCCACTACTGTTTTTGAAAAAATCCATTTTTAATAAAACTGTGGCGAGTCTAGAACAATATTTCTACTGATATGCCAGATGGTAGAAAGTCAACCCTCGTCATAGCCTGGGTCAACCCACAAACTGCCATTACAGAAACGTGCCTTGAGTTGTCCAGTGTCTGGTTTTAATCATAAGCCGGAGAACTCCCCGTACCTTAACATCGTTAAGATATGAACTGTTCTATATCCAATATAGAACCAGAGGCAAAGATTTAATTTAACCAGATTCAAATCATGCAGCTGTCTCCAGTGCATGTCAACTAAGTGGAGAGAGGCCGATCAGCGTTACTCAACTTAGGAATGCTTCCAATTATGAGTAACCTGAAAGAGAAGCAATTTCTCTTTATCATTACTATCAACTGAATACCATACACAAGTATCTACATCTTCGATCACTTTGAAGAATCCCGATACTTGCTACACCTGGTTCACTACTCTATTCAAATACCTATAACTCCTCAAAACTTAGACCATGTGTTTCTACGAAACACATGTCTAAGAACTAGAGAAGTTAAAAGTAAACAGAATATAGTATGAGGACCAACCCCTCTGTCCTTATGGACACTGGACAACATACAATACTTTGTATAAGTCCGCTGAGTCTAACAACTCTTTCACTGTGTGTCTTAGGTTGAAAACTGTACTTATGGTTAAGAAGAATTACACCGCTGTTTAATGCTCCTTACCTAACCATCCACTGATTTAGGTAAATGTCATCGACATAATATCAAAAGTTATATCTCACTCTATGAAAATAGACGTATAGATATATCAATTTGAAATTGGTGCACAACAGCGGATATTCAAAACCAAATATTTGCCGACCGGCAAACAGCCCAGATGATCTCCTCAAATATCACCGATTACAACGAATCCCGATATAATGAGGATGATTACCCTATTCCCAATAACTTACTCCCACTCATCATCTGTAAAACCATACAGATGTGAGAATCAAACCTGGTAAATACATACCCTGGAGCAAGTGTCTAATCGGGAAATCAGTTTTCTTTTAACATTACACAGTGAAACTGAAACATTGAAGTGTTTCGGTGGGGTATCCCAGTATTCTTAGTAATGCCTCTTCCATTATCCAGATTCACAACTATAACCGTATAATTCTTTGCCACCTCTCCAAATCCCTTTATATGTCTTTAGTCATTACCTTCTGCACACCCCTTAGGCCAAATGGTTTTCTTCCTTCCCTACCGTTCTGCACCAGCCTATGGTTTGGAAGAAGACTATCCAATAAGCATAAAGGGTGTACTGTCCTAATCCTAGGAGCACTTGCAATGCGAGAGAAGGTGAAGATAAAAGACACCTGAATGTACTTTATTCCTATTTCTCCTGGACCATAATCCATCCCCGAACTGGAACAAGTTCCTTTCGAGTTCGTATATAACCATACGATGGAGTATCCAAATAAACTGTGGATCTTCGTAGTGATACGGAGTGTCCTGGAGAAATACAAAGGTGATTTAGGATTGGCGAAGAAATACTTGGTTTGGTCGTGAATATCAGTTGCAATTTACTTTGCCCTCTTACTAATCCCTTGCTTTGTCTTAATCTTAATACCTTCTGTACACCGTTTAGGCTAACTGGTTTTCTTCATTCCCTACCGGTCGGCACCAGCCTATGGTTTGGAAGAAGACTATCCAATTTGCGTAATAGGTGTACTACTCCTAAACCAAGGAGTACTCGCAACCTGAGAGAGGGTGAAAAGAAAAGACAACTGAATAATCCTATCCGTTTTCTCCAGAACCAGAAACCATCCTCGAATTCCTTCGAGTTCGTATCTAACCATACGATGGTTTTGTCCAATGGAAGTGGACGTTCGTAGTAATACGGGGTGTCCTGGAGAAAAGGGTAAAAGTAGGAGTGGCAATGAGGTCTGCAACTTTGACAATCCAAAAGCCAGTGTTAAGAAGGTTCGGTCAACTTGGTCACTGAGTCATAGTCTAGGGTCGGGTCAAAGGTCGCTGCCAGAGAGAGAGAGAAAAAAGAAACACTCAGCGTGCACTCTATCCTAGATCAGAATGGTTACCAATTTATCTAATCTGGAAACCTCCCACTGTACCTCAAATTCTCCTCCAAACCTGAAAGAAGAATTAGTCGGGGTTACCCGAGGAGTAAACCAACTCATCAGTGGGAATCGGGATCCAACTCTCATCGCATGATAACGTGACAGAATCTGCTCACGCTATCACACTCCAGAAGGTATGCGCATGTATGGCAAGTTTTAGTTCTTTTGAAACTCCCGATGTGATTTCTGCCCCATGCTCTTATGACCTTGACGAAGGTCAACAAATCATAAGTCACATGTCAAGTTCTACCCGTCATTGTCCAGGTTAATTTGAACCCACCCGTACAAGCCCTTGACGAAGGTCAACACGGCTATACGACTGTCCCAAACCAACACATCTATCTATGCAGCAGAAAGGCAACAAGCAGCTACCATGCACTATGCCTTGACGAAGGTCAACAAACATAGCATGAATACTACGTGCTACCCGTCTGAAACGACGGAGGGCTACGAATGGTTTCTGGCGAAAACCTTTAACGTAATGAACTTGATCTCGTTGAAGGAACGGATAGCTTTTTAGAAAATACAGTGACGAAAACCTTTACTAAAGAGGTCACTCTCGGTGAAGGGATCTCGGCACTTTCCCCGTAGAATGAGGTGCAGGATATTCCAACTGAGTACCACGGTGCAAAGCAAAAGTAATCGGCTATAGTGAAGTTAATGCCCTGACGCAAACTTCTGTCCAAGGGGTCACTCCCGGTGAAGGGATCTCGGCCCTTGCCCCGTCGACTGAGGAGCAGGATATTCCAAATGAATACCACGATGCAAAACAAAAGTGAACGTCCTTGCAATAACAGCTTTTTGAAAAGTGTTCCAACAACATCAAAATAGGTTTGTTTAACTTGCATTGATCCGAATCAATGCAGTCCCATCAATTGATCACACCAATAAAGAACGAAAATATACTGACGTCCGTATATGCCATCCGCATTCGCCACTGGGTCCCGTCATCACCCGTTAGGTTAGCTTACTAACGGCAGAGCGGGGACTGGACTAGCGCGGATGAAAAACATATACAACATCTACTAATATATATACCAATATATTATATTCGCTCAAGGCGTGATAAAATGCAACATCACAGAAATGTACAGCATCACAGAACAATACAGATATCTGGGATCCCCGGGTTTCACAGAGCCACTTCTGAAACCCGACGTTCCCCTGGTCGTGTGGATAGCCTGTGCAATAAAATCCTAGACCCCTACGGGCGCGGCAAGTTACCCGCCAAAACCTGAAGCGAGGCAGCCCCCTTCAGCGCCGTGAATGGACCACCCATCACTTCACGGAATCCGGTAACTTGGGCACCCCTCCTGGGTCAACCTGTACCCCCTACGAGTGCGGTGAATAGCCCGCCAATTCTAGAGTGAAGCCCCCTCCGTCCCAATGCCATGAGATGCAGGCTTGTTGCCCTCCAGAACCCGGCTATCAGTGCACCCCTCCGCGGGGTAATCCTAGTACAGAAAGTAAAATATACATACAACGGGTACATCGACCGCAACCAGGTCGTGCCCCAAAAGAATAATACAAATAGGCAGTGACGGCAGTCCACATGTCGGATGCTCGCCCCGCAATATCAAATGTACATATAAAACAAAACTGTACTAACATTGCATCCAGGCTATCCCCCATGACCGATCCGCAACATCACAGCAAAATCACAAAACATCAACGTGAAAGTCACGTTCGCAAATCCGTCTAACCGGGCTATAGCAGTTAGACGGGATTTACCGATCGAGTGAGATTCACGGTCGCAGATATAATGTAAATACTGTGAAATAATGTGTTTAAAATATCCGATCGATCAAATAATTAACAAGTGGGCCCCCAAGCAATACTGTAGCACTCACAGAAATAATTGGCCCAATTTTAATATTCCAAAACCCCTAATTACAGCCCAGAAGCCCACTGGAGAATTACGAAGCAATGATCCCATCAACCAGCGGTGGAACCGCGGCAACAAGGGGGTTTTGCCACGGTTCCGCGCTCGTGATGAGGGTTCATTGTCTCGTATTTTCCCAGAGTTCTTAGAACTCCCTGCACATCATTCTGAGACCACCTGAAAAATTTTTAGACTTCAAAAAATTTCAACAGAAACTGATGTGAAGCAAAAATACGGTTTTTGGAAATTTTGGTCGATCGGAAATGCAAACACATCAAACGAAGCTAGACGAAGTTAATGGTGAGGCTCTGATACCACTGTAAGTGCACGGCGGCGCCCCGGCCGTCAATCCGACGCCGGAATGCGGAAGCGGTGATAAACTTTAATTTTGCGGACTTAGCAAACCGGCACCACCGCGCACTAAACACCCGGATCGTAACCATTAAGAAGTCTAAGCTAACTAGAAGATGGGGAAGAGATATACCGAGTGATCCGAGTCCTCCGGTCTTCATCTCCACTCCGATCTCCTCGCGGGATCTCCGGTCGTCGCCTCCTCGCCGGAAGGGCACCACGTCGCCTGCATCTTTTACGGGCTCCCGCCTCTATACCGAGGCAACTCGGGCATGAAGCTGGCAAGTCTACATGCCCAAAAGGAATAAATCCCAAAAATCACATAACACCACCCTGTGCGTCTGGTGCGCACGGAAATCAAAATCCATATATACGCTAAACATGTGCACAAAACAACATCTAGGTGCAACGGGTGTGCACGAAGCATCTGTCATAGGCAACATGTGTGCCTGACAGCCAAAACAGGTGCATCCGACATGCACGAAGAATCTCGATTTAGTGCATCTGGTGTGCCCCAAAATCGTATCTCAAAACATGCGCCCAACATGCGCGAAAATCCAAATCGGTGCATCCATCATGCACGAATGAAAATCTAGACCCTGCGCACTCAATATGCACGGAATCACAAAATCCAATAGCAACGTCGAATATGCGTAAGTCCAGTCAAAAGCACGAATTGCAAGAATCCACATCAATATCACAATCAAAATCGACATACCGAAAGGCATCAAATCGAAGTCAGGTGCAATCGTAATGCACAAAATATAAATCCGGTGCAACAAAGGCACGAAATATAAATCTGATGCGATAAACGCAAGAAACATAAACTGGTGCGACAAATGCACGAAGTATAGAACTGGTGCATCCCATGCACAAATACCAAGCAATAACTCAAATACGTAAGCAGCAACACCAAGTGTACCCAGATATAAGAAAATCATAAACCTGTGCAGCTGCGTGCACAAAACACATATCGATGCACTACGAGCACATATAAGCTATACCGAGTGCAAAATCAAAACACTAAAAGTACATGAAACTCTGCTGGAAGCGTAAATCAAATCACCGGCATAAAATAGGCATGAAATCGCAATCAACATCTCAAGAGTAATAACTATGTACAAGGTATAAATACCCAGTAGGTGCAACCATGGTGCACAAAATCAAATATCATGAAACTCAGTCATCAAGACTAAATCATGCGAATAGATCGTCCAAAATACCGAAATCCAAAGCAACGGATACGTGATAATCAAATCACAAAATCACAAAATCACAAATCATAATTACCGTCGTCGGTATACCCTCCTTCAGGGTCGAGAAGGTACCGGTACATCCGATGCTAACGGCGCAAGATATCTACTTGCCTCTTGCTCGTGGCTGGCGTCCTCTGCCTCTGGTTCCTGATCTTTCCTGTAGATTACCAACTCGCAATCCATCGGCTCATCGGCCCGGTCAGGTGTGCTGACAGGAACGATTCCGTTCTTGCACTTCCCTGGTCATCTCTCGGTCAATCCTCACGACCGCTCGTAAAGCAGCATATCTCTGGCGCCGACCTCGGGTCCTCTGAATGCATATCACACATCCGATCCTGGGTGCAACTCTTATTGCAGCAGTGTACTAGAAGGAATCCTACTCAAGGTCTCTTCTGATCTTGCCTAAGCCAAACTGTAAGGAGGCTGGTACTCTGGCGTAATCTTTTCTCGCTCTCTGGACCTCTGCGTCCTTAGTACAACATCTCCTCGGAAGCTGGTCGCATCTATGCGCCTCTGTATGCATGTCCGGCCTTTAATCTTAACGGGGTGTAGTAACAGCTCGTCTGCCTCTCGCACGAACTTCTTGTCCCGCTTGTCTGTATCATCGACCATTCGACATCGCGTCTTTATCTGCACACTGCAATGTCCTCGGCTACGGTCCACCCGAAGTCTCTAACACGGACTTGAAATCACGAACTCAGTATCTTCATCACTCAGTAGAAGATATCTAGCCGAACACGTCCTCAGCGTGCATATCGCATCTCTGATGTCAGCGGAGTGGAACGTCATCTCGTCGAAATCTCGTGCGAACTCTTTACTCCACCTTGCTCCACTATCGACTGATTCGGACTCATCTCATCATGGCTACACAGACTGCGCTCCGACGGCTATGCTCGTATCTGGAGTCTCCCAAGCAGTGTCCCATCACATGATATCCGAATGATGTCGAATCATCCGATCGACTCGTCAGAACCTCACAATCCCCCAAGAGCTCAACATCTCGGGTACAGTTTAATATTATCGAGTACATGCCACAGCGTCGGTAGTCCAGCCGTAGAAGGGCAAACCCAAGCCTCACTAATGGCGCCGAGGAACTGCCGCAAACCCTAAGGTTCAAAGGCTTTCACACGGTCATTAAGTCGAGTTAGGGTTTCATTCTTCTAGAGGGTCCATAGAATCACCTGCATGTCTTTCCGTATACTTTAAACTTGGAAAATGGGTTCCTGACCTTCGATCGTCTCAATCGACTCTCAACAAATCTGCGTGAAGTCGCCTCTAGCTGGAATCAATCTATCTGATGACCTCGCATCGGGGTAAGCGAACGAACCACATGTCCTAGTAATTAATCCTCGGTGACTAGCGACTCACTATCACATCTCTAAAAATATGCTCATGCTGCAGTAGCTCCAATCATCTGGGCGATATCTCATCACTCGCAGCAACAACTGGCTCATTCGTCGGTATGCTAAGCAGCGCCTCAACCATCATGAATAAGCGATACATCAACGGTCATCACATCCTGGCTGGCCTCTATCAGTGGCTCAATCCTCTGGTACCGTCCGGTACATCCTAGAAATCTCACAGCAGCGATCTGTCAAACGCCCATAGTGCGGAAACACAAAATACGAAGCCTCAATGCAACCGTATGTCTCTGGAATCACGCCCCGGTCAGTCCTCGTCCGCGACGAGCTCATGCTGACAACTCGAGCCGTAGCTCACTCTGGCCGTGCAATCGCGGCAGCAAAACCATAACCAGTATCGATGAAGATAGATCATAGGAAGGAATATGACATAATGCAAGGAAATGTACAACCTAAGGTTTCTTAAGCGGAGTGGCGTGTCGTAAGTATGCCGCGGAACATACCCACGGTACGTCACTCTACTTTAGTCACCTATTCCATCAACCAAGGGTCATCCTACACGATGAAAGTTCGGGTCTAATACCCCCTCGACCAAGTCTAAGTTCCGTAAGGTCAAGCCTAAGTTCCTTATATAGATAACGCCCTAGGCTCCACATAGTCAAACTTAGACTCGAACCAAGGTCAACCTAGCGCTTTGATACCAACTTTATCACGACCCGAAAGAGCACGTGACTGGCCCTTGAACCATATGAAGTCTATAGGACCCCATCTGATCCAAGTAAGCCAAAAGCCCAGCAATCTAAAACCATTTAAAGAGTAAATAAGGAAAACTGTTTTTGAAAAGTAAGGAAATCATGTTTGGAAATCAAAGTTTTTAAATAACTAAGCCGAATATGCATTTTTTTAAAAATGTGTAACCTTTCCTGAAAATTTCGGCAGAGTTTCCTTTGTAAAAACTAGCCCCGAACGGGGTACAACAAGAATAATATATATGAAATGATAAAAGGCATCCCCAAGCGGGAGCTAGCTCTTCGTCCATCGACGGTCACAACCACGCAAGCAATAATAATATACAACGCCAAAGGGCGAGGATCAAAACCCAAAAAAAAGGAAACTCAAAACAGCCAGAAAACCGTAATACTACTAGCGCGACTCTAAGGTCGAAATAAAACAACACTGTTTTCTAAGTCTGAAACAATAAACAAGTTTTGGTTGATGGAAATTCTAGATACAATAAATGATACATGAACAATGGCGGTTCTGATACAAAAGAACCCACCTATCCAAGCAAGTCACCCATAAGGAAGCAGTGTGCCAGAAATGCCGCTATGGAATCTGTACGGCAAAAACCTGCAAGGACTGGGGCACAACGGGGGTGAGTTGCCAACTCGTGAATAGAAAATATCTACAAGCAGATATCGAATGCATGACCCATCCTAGGTCAATACGATCAGATATAAATAAACCTCAATATGAATAAAGCTGAAGCATGCTAAACTGGCAATGTAATCTCTACATGAGTGTAATGCCAAGTGCTCGTGCTAGTGCCTCAGGTAATAGCATGTCATGAATATGAGGTATGATCAATGTAATCAAATCTGCACACACGTGGATCCCGTCCACTCGTCACCCAATGACAATAACCATCATGCAAGTAAATATCATGAAACCTGTGCATGGAAATATGAGGATATAACCCACCCGTGTCCCTCACGACACGTCAAAATCATGGAACCGGAGTGCCCAGCATCGGCACTCGAAAACATCATGAAAACTGTGCCCAGCATCGGCACATAAATCCTCATATATCGGGCTCCGTCAATCCGGATCGGCCCGCGGGCTCTGTCTGCGGTATCGGCCCTCGGCCCCGGCAGGACGCCCAAATCTATCCATCGACTCTGGTCAGTATCCTCCGGATAACCGCCAGGTCCAACCAATCACCGGTAGGTACTCGCCCGCCTCCAGGCTCAATCGGCAAAGCTCATCGATCATCTTGCCGAGGGGAACCATACCGGGTCCACCATGTACCCGCAATCGGCTCATCCACTCCTCGATTCGGGTTTCACATGTCGCTGTCAGCACCGAGAAAACACATGGTGGACGCACTGAAATATCATATCAAGGGTAACCGAGTTTTTAAAGCAATGACATATTCTCTTTTGAAACACTCTCGGTTCCCAAATCCAGAAATATCATAGAAACAACATATCTCAATGCGTATAATCAAAAGCATGAAGTATGCGACATGTAAAGGAAGGTATGCATATCATCATGTCATGCAAGGATCATATACTGAATGCAATAGCAGTACAGTGTAGTGACATGGCAATTATCGATGATGAGTGTGTGAGACGGCAACAAGTGTATGTGGAACATATGCATCATCGATAATGGTGCTGGTGTCCTAGCAGCATGACTGAAATATAACCACAGTACAAGCGATGCAATGCAAATAGCATGAATATGCAGAATCGAATAATCAGCGCAGAAGTAAAGAATCTACACCAATCTGTACAAGTCATGCAGGGGTGCCATTTGAAATAAGACGAATCTGGGCTTTTGGAAAAACAAGGGCTACGGTGTTTTAAGAAAAGATACATCATTTGAAAATATCCGTATGACCCTTCTGCCTATCTTTAAAATATCCCCGATTCGTTAGTTTGAAATAGGTATGACTCGGTCCAGTCTAATGTCTACTAAGTAATCTAGACAGGAGGGGTAAGAAACCACCTAATCTGAGTCAATATATATAGATATGATAGTCGGTGATCCCGCCTCAATAACATATCGTAAGATATCCTCGAGTCATGAGTGCGGATCTATCATCAATATCGGCTCGTACGGTAGATCGTCGTACGGCATCCCAATAGCTGGGTAGGGGTCAATATCACAGTACCTCATCACATATCAGGTATCACTATCATCAGATCGCATAATCTGGGGTACTACTCTAAGTCTAGTACAAATCGATACCATCTATAAAAAATATGAATGCGGGTAAAGCACATGTCCAAAGGCCCGCTAAAACTATCATATCGCACCTCGAAGACAAGCTATGTCACATCGCCGATCTCACGGCCTCACATCAAGTATCATCTCAAACCACGTATCATCCTCAAATCCCGTATATAAACACATAGTCCCATACCCATGTGTAGATATACACACCATCATATGCACTCTAATAAATGAAAGAATGAATGCAAGTATGTGTGTAAATGTATGTGTGAGTGCAACCACTACTCTAGGGTTCGCACTATACTAAACCAATATATTCTTATCATCAAAATATCATTATTACCATCAATAACCCTAAACAACACATAATAAATATTCGTGTGTATACGTATTCGTATACATCACCACGGACTGCGGGGGTGCTATACGCCATCCACCCGACTTCTCCCCGTAGATATAAATCTACTCACATTGCTTCTCGTGTGCCAAAGCCGATGTCGCTATCTTCACCTCCTTTGCTTCAACATCACGCGGGGTACCTACAAGTATATCACAATGCTAAAGCACATGAAAATCACATCGGAAACCAAAATAGCACACGTTACCCGCATAGGTAAAAACCTATCGACTCGCATGTAAACACAATCAAAATCCACTTGTCGTTGACGTCCAAACGCCACCCGACAGGAATGAATCACCAAATACCAAAATCCATGCTAAAACAAGTCCCAAATTATACACCAACATAGGAAAATCAACCCAGATTTCACCCTAGATGGAATCAGTCAAAACTAGACATACTCCGGGTCAAAACTAGAGGAAATGGGGGCATGCACAGAAAACGAGGCAATTCCTTAAAATACCTTATTTTAGAATTTTCCATAATTTTTCCCCATTTATCTGTATTTAATTATACCAGAATATTAAAATATTCATTAAAATAATATTAAATTATAAAATTTCCCAAAAATCATATTTTATTATTTTGAAGACGTTACAGTCACACAGTGGTTTCTCCACATGGGACTTGGACATTATATCAGACATACTGGTTACTAGATCTATGGTTTTAGATCTAGATTTGGGTGGTTTCCCAATCTGGGTACTCAGACAGCATTCTAAGAGTATTTAGAATGGACGACTCCTGGCACGGTAGTGTACCTGCAGGTGATGGAGTCACCCTCTCTAAAGGTGTCTTACGGACTAAAGGGGAGAGGGATGTGCATGATTGGCAGATCACTTGCTCAGGCAATTGAGTCAATCATGAGATGTCAAGTACCACACCAGATGTTGTTCTTGCACTAGATGCAATAAGTTGACAATGATCCAATCCTGGAGAAACAGTCGGAAGCAGTTTTAGAACATAAGTGGATATTCTAGGGATATGATAACGACAGCCTCATTTGGGAGACAGTTATCATTCCAGGCTTCCAAGGTGACCTGGACGACAAGGAGGTTGTCGGAGTTATAGTTTTTCCTTCTGTCGAGGGGCAGTATTTTGGACAGGTGGTCCAAGGCAATACTGAGGGAGGCATGGCGCAGGATACTGATTAAGTTCAGTTGACGATACAGTCTAAGAAGTTTGGATTTGGAGTTCATTTATGAGCTAGGTCCCATCAGACATCCAGACACATTCTAAGACAGGTATTGCTCATTTCGGGAGATGGGTTTCTCCGCGAACTTGAGATATAGAGAGACATAGAAAGAGACATCAAAGCGGATCCACTCACTGAGGCTATTCTTCGAACGCAATAGTTTCGCAAACAGGCTTTTTGAGACTGACTAGTTGAGGAGTTGGGTGTTCGGTATCACACGGGCTGTGAGTATGCGACATCGCAATAATTAGCCTTGAGTGCAAGTGGGAGATTGTTGGAGATAGTGCCCTCAGAGTCAATTATTGGATCACAGGCACGCGATTGCAATGATTGAGGGAGGATCTATCCCGGTAGGACAGTCTTACTCGAGATGATAGTATGCTATCTGGTTTATCTTTATCATCGTGTACTGCTTTAGGTGACCTGACAGGTCACTATTGCACGTTGATAGATCCCCTAGGATTATTGCTTGACCACCAGCAGTATGAGGGCGATCATATACGTGGGAGTTGGTAGTCTATAAGCACATCCTTAAAAGGTCCCTAGTCGTGGGAGTTTCGAGACAGGGCATCGATTCTCCAGAGTAGACTAGTGTATACAGTCGAGACCCCGACGAGGGGCGGTGGCCGGTCTCACAAGCCACTGGTGTCAGTTGGTTCACCTAAGATGTATACAGATGCTCATTGGGTTATGAGTACACCGGACAGGACTCGCCGGGAACATGCTAGTTGGTCTTATACCTGACGTCAGATAGCAGTTCCCTGGTGACATGTGTACAGGTTAGTTCATCGACCTGGGGATCATCATTTGTCTCGTGTGAATACCCACTGTACTTTGATTACTACCCTACCACGCTCAAAGGAGACGTGCAAACAGGTTTTAGTTGGGTACAGTCCCGAGCCACATGGAGGCAGTGAGCGGATCTTCAGGGGTTCGTCTCTCCCGATATTGGGGGTGAGGTCGCGCTGTGTCTAGGAGAGCCATTACACGAAGCCCTCGGCCGAGGCAGGAGATTTACTGGTAGGTATTCCAGTAGTATCTCAGGGTGTTCTGGGCTACACTCCGACACGACTTGTACCGCTTTTGGGGGTCTGACTTTTACCAACCCCCTAGGCCCGCCATGCGATGCTCATAGACGAACGGTCCGGACTGTACGGATATTGTCACTGACAGGCTCAGTAGGGTGTCAGGATGAGTTCACTCATCGACGTCCCTTTTGGTCAATAGCTGGTGGCCCGTTACGTATTGGCTTATACCTCTGACGTGCTAGTGGTTAAATCCACAACCAAGGTGTTGACGAGTCTTTAGAGTCCCCCACATTCAGTTACTCAAGTTTCGGGCGAAACGCTGTAGAGGCCGTATGGAGATATGGCAAGGTCCGATCAGATACGTGCGGTATTGCACGGATCAGGATCGGACGGTTTGTACTAGAGGCCGTATGGATATATGGCAGCGTTCGATCAGATACGTGCGGTATTGCACGGATCAGGATCGGAAGGTTAGTACTAGAGGCCGTATGGATATATGGCAGGGTTCGATCAGATACGTGCGGTATTGCACGGATCAGGATCGAACGGATATTATTAGCCGGCTTTGGTTTAAGCCGGATCCTAGTATAGTACAGTGTAGATTTTGTCTCATTGCATTTGTATTTCGGTCAGAATACAAATGCGGGTGTGTATACACAGTATCGGGATTTTCCTGTAATTTATTACGGGACCATTTTTCTGGAGTTGCCAGTTTGCTTTCCGTTTCGGCAATTTCCTTTGTATCGTTCATTGGCCGAAGATTAGTGGAGGAGGGCTTATTTGCATTTGTGCAAATAAGTATTTGTGGAAGGTGTTCTTTGCATTTTGTTGTATCATGATGGTGCACCATCCATTGACTTGACTTTTTGCTTCATGATTGTGGTTGACTCCTTTGGTTCATGATTGCTTGATTTTGTGATGAGATGGTTGTTGTTGGAGTGTTGGGTTTTGTTGTGATCATTTGATTTTCTCATCATCACTTGCTTTCCACCCACCCCCTTGTCTTTGCTCTCTCTCTCTCTCCAATCACACAAGGGGCCGGCCACTATTGGAGTAAGGGGGATTCATTTTTCATGTGTGGCATTTGGCTTTCTAAGGGTGCTAAGCAAAGCTCTCTAGATCATCTCAAAAATCAATTCCTTCACCATCTCAAAAGGCAACATCCAAAACCCCAAAATGAGACACAAGTTCCACACTATATTCTACAGCAAATCTTGGGCACGTCGACTCGCCAGCTTCGTGCCCGAGTTGCCTCGGTATTGAGGTGGGAGCCCGTAAAAGAACTAGGCGACGTGGTGCCCTTCCGGCGACGAGGTGGAGACCGGAGATTCCGCGGGAGATCGGGACGACGACGAGAAGACCGGAGGACTCGGATCACTCGGTATATCTCTCTTTCCCATCTAGTAGTTAGCTAGGACTAGTTAATGGCACGATCCGGGTTTTTAGTGTGCGGTGGTGCCGGTTCAAGAAAAATTAAAGTTAACTATCGCTTCCGCATTTGGCCTCGGGATGGAGGCCGGGGCGCCGCCGTGCACTTACAACATTCACCTTAATCAAGTTTTGATTGGGTCGGGTACATTAAACAATGGTATATACGTATTAAACCAACCATAGATTTTCAATATCCAGAATACACACAAAAGAAAGTCTCCAGAAATCAATCACGCTTTCTTATGGCATTGTAGACTGGGTCACATCAATGAGAGAAGGTTGACGAAGTTACATACAGATGGATATTTGGATCCGTTCGAATATCATTCATATGCAACTTGTCAATCCTTTCTCAAAGGAAAGATAACAAAGACTCCGTTCACTGGACACGGAGTAAGCGCGAGCGAGCTCTTGGGGCTCGTACACAGTGACGTGTGCGGTCCAATGTCTACACATGCGCGAAGTGGTTATTCTTACTTCATTACTTTTACGGATGATTTTTCAAGGTTCGAACATGTCTTCTTAAAGAAGCATAAATCTGAAGCCTTTGAAAAATTCAAGGAATATAAGAATGAAGTAGAAAAAAAAACAGGCAAAAGTATCAAGGCACTAAGATCTGATCGAGGTGGTGAATACTTAAGTGCCGAGTTCCTGGATTACTTAAAAGAGAATGGAATTCTCTCTCAGCTTACTCCTCCGTACACTCTGCAACATAACGGTGTATCAGAAAGACGGAACCGAACCCTATTGGATATGGTACGTTCCATGATGAGTAACGCTGAGTTACCGTGATCATTCTTGGGATATGCGCTAGAATCAGCTGCATACCTTTTGAACCGAGTTCCAGCTAAGACTGTGCCTACCACACCATATGACATACGGAGTGGGAAGAAACCCTATTTTCAATATCTGAAGATCTGGGGATGTCCAGCTTTTGTCAAAAAGCAGCATGCGGACAAACTGGAGGCACGCTCAGAACTGTGCAAGTTTATGGGATACCCAAAGAACTCCAGTGGGTATCTTTTCTATTACGCATAGGAACAAAAGGTCTTTGTTTCTCGTAATGCCCACTTTCTGGAACACCAGTTCTTAGAAAAGGAAATAAGTAGGAGCGCAATAGAACTTGAAGAAATTCCATAAGCACAGACTATTACTGAAAGCTTAGTAGAACCAGAGGGTTCGAAAGAACAGGACATTCCTGCGCCGCTCCGCAGGAGTAGTAGGCAGTCTCATCCGCCCGAGAGATACTATGGTTTTCTCATAGACGGGGATAGAGAGGATTGCATCATTGATTATGATGAGCCGACTAGCTTCCAGCAGGCCATTCAGAGCGTTGACTCGGTAAATGGCTGGATGCAATGCGGACCGAAATGGAGTCCATGTACACCAACAAAGTATGGACTTTGGACGTTGCTCCAGATGGGGTAAAACCCGTAGGATGCAAATGGATCTTCAAGAGGAAGATTGGTGTAGATGGACAGGTTGAGACCTATAAGGCTAGACTTGTTGCAAAGGATTTTCGTCAAAGACTTGGTTTGGACTATGACGAAACCTTTTCTCCAGTGGCTATGCTGAAATCCATTCGGAACCTTCTTGCCATTGCTGCCTTCCACGATTATGAGATTTGGCAGATGGACGTAAAGACCGCTTTTCTAAATGGAAATTTAGAGGAGTGTGTCTATATGGACCAACCAGAGGGTTTCATTCAGAGTGGGAGCAGCGAAAAGGTGTGCAAGTTGCTTAAGTCCATTTATGGACTAAAGCAGGCATCGCGGAGTTGGAACATCTGTTTTGATGAGACGGTCAAAGAATTTGGCTTTATCAAAAATCCAGATGAACCATGCATCTATAGTAGATTTGTAGCACGAACTGTCGTATTCCTCGTTTTATACGTGGATGACATTCTCTTGATAGGAAATGACATTCCTATGCTACAATCTGTCAAAGGGTTCTTGTCACACAGGTTCTCCATGAAAGACCTGGGTGATGCCTCCTACATTCTGGGGATCCGGATCCATCGTGATAGATCCAAGAGGATATTAGGACTTTCGCAGTCCAGGTACATCGACACCATACTGAAAAGCTTCAATATGGAAGATTCCAAGCGCGGTAATCTATCGGCTTGTCACGGGATCACCCTCTCTAAAGAGATGTCTCCCAAGACTGATTTGGAAAGGGATCGCATGTCTATTATACCTTACTCTTCTGCGGTAGGCTCTATAATGTATGCGATGTTGTGTACGAGGCCAGATGTTGCTTATACACTGAGTGTGGTAAGCCGGTATCAGTCAAACCCTAGGGAGAAGCACTGGATAGCGGTAAAGAACATTCTCAAGTACCTGAGAAGGACTAAGGAGATGTTCTTGGTGTATGGCGGAAAAGACCTCCAGATTGAGGCCTTTGCTGACTCCAGCTTCCAGAGTGACAAGGATGATTCCAAGTCCATGTCGGGTTTTTTCTTTACAGTCAATGGAGGGGCGGTGTGTTGGAAGAGTTCCAAACAGGAAACCGTTGCTGACTCGACAATGGAAGCGGAATATATCGCTGCATCTGATGCCGCAAAAGAAGCCGTTTGGATGAGGAAGTTCTTGAAAGAACTTCAGGTGGTTCCGTCCATTGTTGATCTAATACCTCTGTATCGCGACAACAACGGGGCTATAGCTTTAGCGAAGGAACCCAGGTCCCATCAGAAATCCAGACACATCTTGAGGCGGTATCACCTGATCAGGGAGATCGTGGATCGCCAGGAGATCAAGGTTCGGAGGGTTGCTTCAGAAGATAACACTGCAGATCCATTCACGAAGGCCTTGCCCCAGACTCAGTTCGAGCGGCTGATCGAGATGATAGGTCTTCGATACGCCAGTACATGGCCTTAGTGCAAGTGGGAGATTGTTAGTGTATATGCCCTAGAGGCCATTACTGTATCATACTAGTTTGTATATTACTTAATGGAAGCTTGGGATATTCACCATTGTATAGACAATCTTGCTCAAATAGTAGTATGCTACTTGGTTTGTTTCTACTTCAATGTGTGTACATGTGTTTCTTTTAACATATCGCCTATACACATTAGTGGAGCCCTTAGGATCTTTGCTTGATTACTAGCGTTGTGATGGCAGTCACACTTGTGGGGGCTGGGTATTCCATAAGCACATCCTTATGCAGGTCCCTAGTCGTAGGACTATCGAGACAGGGCATCGATACTCCGGAGTAGACTAGCTTATGCGCTTCTCATCCCAGCAGGCGAGACGGTCTGTCCCACAGCCGTCAGTATGTCGTACTTGAGATAGTATGCGGGTGCTCGTTAGGTTACGAGTACACTGGACAGGACTCGTAGGGAACTGTTGGTTGGTACTATACCAATCGTCAGTAATCAGTTCCCAGGTGACATGAGTACAGCTTAGTCCGCTGACTTGACACTGTCACTTCGCCTCGAGTGTGTTCCCACTGTACTTTGATTACTACCCTACCACGGCTCAAAGGAGTCGTGCAAATAGGTAGTAGTTGGGTGCAGTCCCGAAGCACTTGGAGGTGTAAGTCCATGCTACCCTTCCCCGGTTCTTACGGGGTTGCGGAAGTGGTGAAAAACTATTTTCAAGAGGGTGGTAACATGGACTACCAATACGGATCTTTGTTAAACGACTAACTAACAATCTTAACAAGTGTTTACCTACTCGGTTAGGGGGCTATACCTTTCTTGAACTCCTTCGTCTTCAACTCCTCCCGGTGTACAGATCGGCCTCACCTCGTCGTCTCCTTGCGCCGAAGATGGATCCACCCGAAATCTTCTACCTTTGGCTTCTACTTCGAACTTTGAAGAAACTAGATCACTTGGCTTGCTAGGCCTTGTGAAGTAGAATGAGTAGAGGAATGTTTTGGTGTCTTTTTATCTCTAAGGCAATGAGTCTAAACACATGAGAATGGTTTGCCTTGAGCTAGAGAGAGCAAGAGGAAGAGGGAGAGCTTGAGAATGAGAGAGCTCAAGAGAGAGAAAGAAAATGAATGAATGAGCCATTCTTTTCTCATTCTCACCTCTCATAATCCAAAAGCCATCATAACAAAAGTAATAATCAAGTATTGTGTGATGGTTTAAGTCAAAATGGCTATATCATTTCATGCACTCATTTTGCATAAATAAACAAGCAAGCAAAAGTCTTTGCCATGGAATGATAGCCATTGTCATGATGATGGTCAACTAGTCCAACCTAGTCAACCGGTCAACAAAGTCAACAAGTCAACAAAGTCAACCCCTCACTATAATACTTAATTAATATTAATGTTAATAATATTTCTTATTCTCATTTGGGTTAACCAAAAGTCAATGGTCAACGGTCAACAGTCAATAACCCCAATGAGAATCCTCTGCCTCTGTCTCTCTGTCAACTGTGCATACACACCCGCATCCGCGTTCCGAGGAACACGAATACAAACGAGATAAAACCAATCCCAAAACCTATACTAGGATCTGGCTTAAACCAAAGCCCGCTAGTGTCAACTGTCCGGACACTGTTCGTGCACAAGTGCACGGATGTGACCGAACCCTGTCGCAAAACCATGCGACCTGTCGCAAAACCATGCGACCCCTACTCTTTTGCCTAAAGGCGAATAGCTTTCTGTGTGGGACTCTAAAGACTCGACACTACGCTGGAAGTGGGTTTAACCACAGACCGCAAGCGGCACTAGCTGTGCGTAACGGTCCCCAGGTAGATGCCGACAAGAAGACTGACGAGGTGAAACCCATCTGAACTCCTACTGAGTCTGAATGTGACAATCTCTCTGTACAGTGCGGTCTGTTCGTCTGATGCATCGTATGGCGAGCCTAGGGGGCGGTAAACGTCAGTCCCCTAATAGCGGTACAAGTCGTGTCGGAGTGAAGCCCAGAACACCCTGAGATAACACTGGAAACCTACTAGTATATCTCGCTTGCCCTGGCCAGGGACTACTCGTGTAATGGATCTCCTAGAGACAGCGCGATGTCAACCCCCAATATCGGGAGAGACGAATCCTGTCTAATCGTCACTGCCTCCAAGTGCTTCGGGACTGCACCCAACTACTACCTGTTTGCACGACTCCTTTGAGCCGTGGTAGGGTAGTAATCTAAGTGCAGTGGGAACACACTCGAGGCGAAGTGACAGTGTCAAGTCAGCGGACTAAGCTGTACTCATGTCACCTGGGAACTGATAACTGACGATAGGTATAGTACCAACCAACAGTTCCCGACGAGTCCTGTCCAGTGTACTCGTAACCCAATGAGCACCCTCATACTATCTCCAGTACGACGTACTGATAGCTGTGGGACAGACCATCTCCCACACAGGGATGAGAAGCGCATACGCTAGTCTACTCTGGAGTATCGATGCCCTGTCTTGATAGTCCTGCGACTAGGGACCTGCATAAGGATGTGCTTATAGATTACCCAGCCCCCACTAGTGTGACTGCCATCACAACGCTGGTAATCAAGCAATGATCCTAAGGGCTCCACTAATGTGTATAGGTGATATACTAAAATAAACACATGTACACATTGAAGTAGAAACAAACTAAGTAGCATACTACTATATTGAGCAAGATTGTCTATACAAGGTGAATATCCCAAGCTTCCATTAAGTAATATACAAACTAGTATGATACAGTAATGGCCTCTAGGGCATATACACTAACAATCTCCCACTTGCACTAAGGCCATGTACTGGCGTATCGAAGACCTATCATCTCGATCAGCCGCTCGAACTGAGTCTGGGGTAAGGCCTTTGTGAGTGGATCAGCAGTGTTGTCTTCCATAGAAACCCTCCGAACCTCGATCTCCTGGCGACCCACGATCTCCCTGATCAGGTGATACCGCCTCAAGATGTGTCTGGACTTCTGATGGGACCTTGGTTCCTTTGCTAAAGCTATAGCCCCGTTGTTGTCGCAATACAGAGGTATTGGATCAACAATGGACGGAACCACCTGAAGTTCAGTTAAGAACTTCCTTACCCAGACAGCTTCTTTTGCGGCATCTGCAGCAGCGATATATTCCGCTTCCATCGTCGAGTCAGCAACGGTTTCCTGTTTGGAACTCTTCCAACACACCGCCCCTCTATTGAGGGTAAAGACATAACCCGACATAGACTTGGAATCATCCTTGTCACTCTGGAAGCTGGAGTCAGCAAAGGCCTCGATCTGGAGGTATTTTCCGCCATACACCAAGAACATCTCCTTAGTCCTTCTTAGGTACTTGAGAATGTTCTTTACCGCTATCCAGTGTTTCTCCCCAGGGTTTGACTGATACCGGCTTACCACACTCAGTGCATAAGCTACATCTGGTCTGGTACACAACATCGCATACATTATAGAGCCTACCGCAGAAGCGTAGGGTATAATAGACATCCGATCCCTTTCCAAATCAGTCTTGGGAGACATCTCTTTGGAGAGGGTGATCCCGTGACAAGCCGGTAGATTACCGCGCTTGGAATCTTCCATACTGAATCTTTTCAGTATGGTGTCGATGTACCTGGACTATGAGAGTCCCAGTATCCTCTTGGATCTGTCACGATAGATCCGGATCCCCAGAATGTATGAGGCATCACCCAGGTCTTTCATGGAGAACCTGTGTGACAAGAACCCCTTGACAGATTGTAGCATAGGAATGTCATTTCCTATTAAGAGAATGTCATCCACGTATAAAACGAGGAATACTACAGTTCTCGCTACAAATCTACTATAGATGCATGGTTCATCTGGATTTTTGATAAAGCCAAATTCCTTGACCGTCTCATCAAAACAGATGTTCCAACTCCGCGATGCCTGCTTCAGTCCATAGATAGACTTAAGCACCTTGCACACCTTTCCGCTGCTCCCACTCTGAATGAAACCCTCTGGCTGGTCCATATAAACACACTCCTCTAAATTTCCATTTAGAAAAGCGGTCTTTACGTCCATCTGCCAAATCTCATAATCGTGGAAGGGAGCAATGGCAAGAAGGATCCGAATGGATTTCAGCATAGCTTCTGGAGAAAAGGTCTCGTCATAGTCCAAACCAGGTCTTTGACGAAAACCCTTTGCAACCAGTCTAGCTTTATAGGTCTCAACCTGTCCATCTACACCAATCGTCCTTTTGAAGATTCACTTGCATCCTACGGGTTTTACCCCATCCGGAGCAACGTCCAACGTCCATACTTTGTTGGTGTACATGGACTCCATTTCCGTCCGCATTGCATCCAGCCATTTTACCGAGTCAACGCTCTGAATGACCTGCTGGAAGCTAGTTGGCTCATCATAATCTATGATGCAATCCTCTCTATCCCCGTCTATAAGAAAACCGTAGTATCTCTCGGGCGGATGAGACTGCCTACTACTCCTGCGGAGCGGCGTAGGAATGTAATTTTCTTTTGAACCCTCTGGTTCTACTAAGCTTTCAGTAATAGTCTGTGGTTCTAGAATTTCTTCCAGTTCTATTTCGCTCCCACTTGTTTCTTTTTCTAAGAACTGGTGTTCCAGAAAATGGGCATTACGAGAAACAATGATCTTTTGTTCTTCTGCGTAATAGAAGAGATACCCCCTGGAGTTCTTTGGGTATCCCACAAACTTGCACAGTTCTGAGCGTGCCTCGAGTTTGTCCGCATGCTGCTTTTTGACAAAAGCCGGACATCCCCAGATCTTCAGATATTGAAGATAGGGTTTCTTCCCACTCCATATCTCATATGGTGTGGTAGGCACAGTCTTAGTAGGAACTCGGTTCAAAAGGTATGCAGCTGATTCTAGTGCATATCCCCAGAATGATCGCGCGGTAACTCAGTGTTACTCATCATGGAACGTACCATATCCAATAGGGTCCGGTTCCGTCTCTCCGATACACCGTTATGTTGCGGAGTAAGCTGAGAGAGAATTCCATTCTCTTTTAAATAGTCCAGGAACTCGGCACTCAAGTATTCACCACCTCGATCCGATCTTAGTGTCTTGATACTTTTGCCGGTTTGTTTTTGTACTTCATTCTTATATTCGTGGAATTTTCCAAAGGCTTCGGACTTATGTTTCATTAAGAAGACATAACCGTATCTTGAAAAGTCATCCGTAAAAGTAATGAAGTAAGAATAACCGCTTCGCGCATGTGTAGACATTGGACCGCACACGTCGCTATGTACGAGTCCCAAGAGCTCGCTCGCCCTTACTCCGTGTCCAGTGAACGGAGTCTTTGTCATCTTTCCTTTGAGACAGGATTGACAAGTGGCATACGATTGATATTCGAACGGATTCAAATATCCTTCTGTATGTAACTTCGTCAATCTTCTCTCATTGATGTGACCCAGTCTACAATGCCATAAGAAAGTCTGATTTATTTCCGGAGACTTTCTTTTGTGTGTATTCTGGACATTGAAAATCTGTGGTTGGTTTAGTACGTATATACCATTGCTTAATGTACCTGACCCAATCAGAACTTGATTAAGGTGAATGTTTACAACATTACTTACAAACACAAATTCATAACCTTCTTTAGAAATCAAAGATACAGAAATGATATTACAAGTTGCGTTGGGTACAAAAAAGCAATTACGTAAAACCAAAACATGTCCATCTGACATTCCCAGGTGATAGTCCCCCACGGCTTTAGCATCCATGCTAGCTCCGTTTGCAACTTTGAGGGTCATGTTACCTGCCTACAAAACCCTACGGTTTCTCAACGCCGGTAAAGAATTACAGACATGAGATCCTGCTCCGGTATCCAATACCCAGGAAGTAGAGTTTATTGATAGACAATTTTCAATAACATACACACCTGAAGCTGAAGCCGCAACTTGCTTCAGATCCTGTGTTCTGGTTTTCCAAGCCCTGCAATCTTTCTTCCTGTGACCACTCTTATGACAGAAAAAGCACTCTTCCTTCCCTATAAGCTTCCCCGCTATCTTTGTTGCTTTTGCTTTTCCCTTCGTATCCACTTTACTAACACCGCCCCTTGGTTTGGCGGGGGCTTTCTTCTTCTTTCCCTTGGCTTTCGCCTTGGATCTAGAAGAGGAAGATCCTCCTACAAACAAAGTGGATGTTTCCCTACCCTTCTGTAGGGTGCCCTCTGCACTCCTCAGCATGTTAAGGAGCTCTGAAAGTTCAACTTCTTTTTCTTATAAGTTGAAGTTCAGGATAAACTGGGCGTAAGTGGAAGGAAGGGACTGGAGAATCAAGTCCGTATAGAGCTCGTTCTCTAACGTGGTCCCAAGGTCCGCGAGCTCCTCAATGAAGCCAATCATCTTAAGCACGTGTTCCGCTACCGATGATCCGATGGCCAACCTTGCCGAAAATAACTTCTTCGACACTTCGTATCTTGCGATACGAGATTGCTCTCCATACAGTTCTTTTGTATGGAGAAATATGGATTCAAGGTCCATATTCTCGTGCCTCCTCTTATGTTCGTTGTCCATAGAGGCAAGCACGAGGCACCTGGCCTTTGCGCAATCGATCTCCCAAGTCTTACGGATTTCCTTATCCGCGACGCTGGAGGTGTGACCTGGGACAGGGGGAGCTTTGGTGGTAAGGAGATACCCCAACTTGTCATAAGTGATTGCCATTTTGACATTCCTGAGCCAATCTTTGTAGTTTGGCCCTGTCAGTATGTTTTTATCTAGTAATAACTTAAGTCCGGTCATGATGTTTGGTCGCTGCAATTAGGATAGAGAGAAGAAACACTTTAGCATGATGCTCTTGCAAGTTTAGAGTGGTTTTTAATTTGTCTAAACAGGATGGCTCCCACTGTCTCTCGAATCCCTCCTCAAACCAAAAAGGAAGAATTAGTTAGGATCAATCTCACCGTATAATACTTGCTTAACCGTTCGGCCAGGCTGGTGTCGGTACTTCGAGGGAGGTTTTCCAACGCTTTCGCGAAGTTCCTTAATTTAAGAACCTCTTTTCCCTGGGGGCGTAGCCCCGCTAACACCTTTCTAGACACCTACTTGGTTTATAGCATTGATCGTTAAGTGAGAAATTTCCCGAGGAGTAGCATATACTCACAGTAGGATCGGGATCCAAATATCATCGCGTGACAAAACTGAAGGAATCCTACCAGAATCATCATACTCCAAATGGTATGCAGTGCTAGTAAGTTTCAGTTCTTTTGAAACTCCCGATGTGGATTTTTGCCCCATGCTCTTATGACCTTGGCGTGAGGTCAAAATGTCATAAGTCACATGTCAAGTTCTTCCTATCATTATCCAGGTTAATTTGAACCCACCCGTACGTACCCTTGACGTAGGCCAAAATGGCAGTACGACTGTCTCAAACCAACGCATTCTATCTATGCAACAGATAAATATCCGGCAGCTACCAATCACTATGCCTTGGCGTGAGGTCAAAATACATAGCTTGAATAATACCGAGTATTTAACTGAAATGATGGAGGGCTACGGATGGTTTTGGTAAAACCTTGAACATAGTGAACTTGATATGATCGATGGAACGAGATAGGTTTTAAAAGGAGTGGCTTAAGCTCCGCGTTTAAAAGTTCTTTTGAAAAGAAACCGAGTGGTTTTTGAAAGTGTTCCAACGACTTTTACTTGGTTTATTTTTTCTTGCCTTAGTTCTTTTAATACGTATTTTTCTTGCATTAGTTCTTTTAATGCGTCCCATCATTTAATCCTACCATTGCAGAAAACAACCAAAATATGACGTACACTTATGCCATTCGCATTCGCCACGGGGCCCCGTCATTACCCGTTAGGTTACTTAACTAACGACAGAGCGGGGGCTGGGCTAGCGCGGCTGCAAAGAATAAGCAACGCCTAAATAATATCATATATAGATATATTGCAATGATAGCCATTTCAGATCACAGATGAACACATTGGATATACTAGGAATCCGCAATTCGTACGAGCCTGTAATGAAAAGCGGATTACACGGTCGCGATGAATAGCCAATACCCCACCCTAGACCCCTACGGGTGCGGCAAACTACCCGCCAAATATCCGAAGTGGAGCAACCTCCCTCAACGTCGTGAGTAGGCCACTCGGCACTTCGAGATACCCGGTAGCTTGTGCACCCTACCTTGGGTCTATCCTAGGAGCAAAAACAGTAAAAAGAAATTATACAATGACGGCTACAACCCCGACCCGGTTGTGCGGCCAAAAATAATATTACATCAATTTACATATTACATGAATTGAAAGATAAAAGGAAAAACTCTCATCTCACAACCCCCGGCTATTCATCCGCGATAATCCAAAGAATTCATATACACATACCATCAATCATTACAGATCACAGATATGTATAACCCCCACTAATCGATGTATAGCGATTAGCGGACGTTCAATACATATATCACATCACAGATATAAACCCGTTAGCCTTAGTATTTAGAAGTTCGACAAAAATAAGGATTTTCAAGCCCCAAAAACAAATTTTTCTTTCTGGAAAATCTGGGCAGAAAAGACATATTGTAAAAATCCCAAAATACCCCCAGAATCACTCTGCAAGAAACTTTTTCCCCGACCGAGTTAACTCGGCCGCGGAACCGCGGCGGGAGCATGCTCCCGCCGCGTTTCCGCGGCGCATTGACCGATTCGGTGGAAGAAATTTCTTGGGGTTTTAACAAAAAGCCTGAGCCGATTTTTAAGATAAGATTTATCAATTTTTTGACAGAAAAAAATTCGGCAGAAACTTCATTTTCCGGGTTCGTTTCGCGACTTTTTCTTTAATTGAACTTCTACTTACTTTGCTAACATGTTAGATAGTGTTTAACTAAGTTCTGATACCACTGTAAGTCCATGCTACCCTTCCCCGGTTCTTACAGGGTTGCGGAAGTGGTGAAAAACGATTTTCAAGAGGGTGGTAACATGGACTACCAATACGGATCTTTGTTAAACGACTAACTAACAATCCTAACAAGAGTTTACCTACTCGGTTAGGGGGATATACCTTTCTTGAACTTCTTCATCTTCAACTCCTCCCGGTGTACAGATCGGCCTCACCTCGTCGTCTCCTTGCGCCGAAGATGGATCCACCCGAAAGCTTCTACCTTTGGCTTCTTCTTCGAACTTTGAAGAAACTAGATCACTTGGCTTGCTAGGCCTTGTGAACTAGAATGAGTAGAGGAATGTTTTGGTGTCTTTTTATCTCTAAGGCAATGAGTCTCAACACATGAGAATGGTTTGCCTTGAGCTAGAGAGAGCAAGAGGAAGAGGGAGAGCTTGAGAATGAGAGAGCTCAAGAGAGAGAAAGCAAATGAAAGAATGAGCCATTCTTTTCTCATTCTCACCTCTCATAATCCAAAAGCCATCATAACAAAAGTAATAATCAAGTATTGTGTGATGGTTTAAGTCAAAATGGCTATATCATTTCATGCACTCATTTTGCATAAATAAACAAGCAAGCAAAAGTCTTTGCCATGGAATGATAGCCATTGTCATGATGATGGTCAACTAGTCCAACCTAGTCAACCGGTCAACAAAGTCAACAAGTCAACAAAGTCAACCCCTCAACAACCATGTCACTATAATACTTAATTAATATTAATGTTAATAATATTTCTTATTCTCATTAGGGTTAAGCAAAAGTCAATGGTCAACGGTCAACAGTCAATAACCCCAATGAGAATCCTCCGCCTCTGTCTCTCGGTCAACTGTGCATACACACCCGCATCCGCGTTCCGAGAAACACGAATACAAATGAGATAAAACCAATCCCAAAACCTACACTAAGATCTGGCTTAAACCAAAGCCCGCTAGTGTCAACTGTCCGGACACTGTACGTGCACAAGTGCACGGATGTGACCGAACCCTGTCGCAAAACCATGCGACCTGTCGCAAAACCATGCGATCCCTACTCTTTTGCCTAAAGGGGATTAGCTTTCTGTGTGGGAATCTAAAGACTCGACACTACGCTGGAAGTAGGTTTAACCACAGACCGCAAGCGGCACTAGCTGTGCGTAATGGTTCCCAGGTAGATGCCGACAAGAAGACTGACGAGGTGAAACCCATCTGAACTCCTACTGAGTCTGAATGTGACAATCTCTCTGTACAGTCCGGTCTGTTCGTCTGATACATCGCATGGCGGGCCTAGGGGGCGGTAAACGTCAGTCCCCTAATAGCGGTACAAGTCGTGTCGGAGTGAAGCCCAGAACAGCCTGAGATAACACTAGAAACCTACCAGTATATCTCGCTTGCCCTGGCCAGGGACTACTCGTGTAATGGCTCTCCTAGAGACAGCGCGATGTCAACCCCCAATACCGGGAGAGACGAATCCTGTCTAATCGTCACTGCCTCCAAGTGCTTCGGGACTGCACCCAACTACTACCTGTTTGCACGACCCCTTTGAGCCATGGTAGGGTAGTAATCTAAGTGCAATGGGAACACACTCGAGGCGAAGTGACAGTATCAAGTCAGCGGACTAAGCTGTACTCATGTCACCTGGGAACTGATAACTGACGATAGGTATAGTACCAACCAACAGTTCCCGACGAGTCCTGTCCAGTGTACTCGTAACCCAACGAGCACGCGCATACTATCTCCAGTACGACGTACTAATGGCTATGGGACAAACCATCTCCCACACTGGGATGAGAAGCGCATACGCTAGTCTACTCCGGAGTATCGATGCCCTGTCTCGATAGTCCTGCGACTAGGGACCTGCATAAGGATGTGCTTATAGATTACCCAGCCCCCACTAATGTGACTGCCATCACAACGCTGGTAATCAAGCAAAGATCCTAAGGGCTCCACTAATGTGTATAGGTGATATACTAAAATAAACACATGTACACATTGAAGTAGAAACAAACCAAGTAGCATACTACTATATTGAGCAAGATTGTCTATACAAGGTGAATATCCCAAGCTTCCATTAAGTAATATACAAACTAGTATGATACAGTAATGGCCTCTAGGGCATATACACTAACAGGAGGCAGTGACGGTTAAATAGGATTCGTCTCTCCCGGTATTGGGAGTTCATATCGTGCTGTGTCTAGGAGAGCCATTACACATAGTGTCCCTGGCCAGGGCAAGCGAGATACACTGGTAGGTTTCCAGTGTTGTCTCAGGGTGTTCTGGGCTACACTCCGACACGATTTGTACCGCTATTAGTGTACTGACGTTTACCACCCTTAGGCCCGCCATGCGATATTCTCAGACGAACAGACCGGACTGTACGCAGATTGTCACATTCAGGCTCAGTAGGAGTTCGGATGAGTTCACCTCGTCAGTCTTCTTATCGGCATCTACCTGGGGGCCGTTACGCACAGCTAGTGCCGCTTGCGGTCTGTGGTTAAACCCACTTCCAGCGTAGTGTCGAGTCTTTAGAGTCCCACACAGAGAGCTATTCGCCTTTAGGCAAAAAGAGTAGAGGTCGCATGGTTTTGCGACAGGGTTCGGTCACATCCGTGCACTTGTGCACATTTAGTGTCCGGGAAATTATTACTAGCGGGCTTTGGGTTAAGCCAGATCCTTATATACATTTTGGGATTGGTTTTATCTCGTTTGTATTCGTGTTCCCCGGAACGCGGATGCGGGTGTGTATGCACGGTTGACCGAGACAGAGGCAGAGGATTCTCATTAGGGTTGTTGACTGTTGACTTTTGCTAAACCCTAATGAGAATAAGAAATATGATTAATGATAATATTAATTAAGTATTATTGTGCCATGGTTGGGTTGAAAGGTTGACTTTGTTGACTTGTGGACCGGTTGACTAGGTTAGACTTGTTGACTATCATCGTTACAATGGCTATCATTTCATGGCAAAGACTTTTGCTTGCTTGTTTGTTCACACATTGCATTTAATGCATGAAATGATATTGCCATTTGATATGATAACAACCATCACATAATACTAAATTATTATTATTTGTTATGATTATTTTTGGATTATGAAGAGGATGGTTGTAAAAGTCTTTCTCATTCTACCATTTGCATTCTCTCTCATGCAAAAGCTCTCCTCTTCCTCTTGCTCTCCCTCTTTCTCTAGTTCAAGGAAAAAACCTCTCATGTGTTGAGAACCATTTGCCTTGGAGATAAAAACCTAAAACACTTCTCTACTCATCCTAGTATACAAGGTCTAGCAAGCCAAGTGTTCTAGTTTCCTCTAGATTGAGGTTGGAGCCAAAGGTAGAAGCTTTCGGGTGGATCCATCTTCGGCATAAGGAGACGACGAGGAGAGAATCATCCGACCACAACAAGGAGTCGAAGAGAAGGAGTTCAAGTTAAGGTATAACCCCCTAACCGAGTAGGTAAAACTCTTAGTTAGGTTGTTAGATAGTTAGTTTAACAAAGATCCGTTTTTGAGTCTATGTTACCCCCACCGTAGAAAATCGTTTTTCACCATTTCCGCAACCCCAAAGAACCGGGGACGGGTAACGTGGACTTACAGCTTCTACAAGCTTCATGCTCTTTCCAAATCTCCACTAATTTTGTAATTACCTTAAATAATTATAATCCACCATAATAAATAGAATGGTGTATGTCTTACACACCCATGAATGATGTATCAACAACCATGATACAAAAAGAAAACACATTTTAATATATATCACATATATATTAAAGTTGTGCACATGTGAGAAAAATCCTTAAGTGAACAAATGTTAGCTAATGTAAATTAGTATATCAAATATACAATTATACACTAAATTATTAAATCAACACTTGACTTAATAATCCGGTTATACCTCATATAACCAACTAGCATCCAATGTATCGTCTTATCGAATCAACACTTGATTCGATAACCCGGTTATATCACATATAACCGACCGATACAATAAGTCGCGAGAATAGAATACGGTATCATATACACGCATTATTCTTGGTCCCGCACATATCACATATGCGCTCCTATTTCGTTTTGCCTGAGCCAGTAAAATCTCTATGTTGGACTCTAAAGACTCATCAATACGCCGGTAGTAGGTGATGATCACATCAAGCACCCATAAGCCGTCAGCGGTACTAGCTGGGCGTAACAACTACCCGGGTATTGAGCGATCAGAAGATCAACAAGCAAGCCCGATCCAACTCCTGTAAAAGCCTAACGGTAACACTTGCCGTACAGTCCGGTCTCCTCGTCTGATACGTCGCATATCAAGTCTAGGGGTGGTAAACGTCAGACCCCAATAATAGATAATTCGTGCCGATGTGAGGCCTATAACGTGTCGAGAAACTACTGGTAACACTTACCAGTAAATCTCTAAATCAGCCATGGCCAGGAACTTCCCTGTTATGGCCAATCGAGCACAGTGCAACATCAACCCCCAATACCGGGAGAGACGAAACCCCTCCTATCGCTCATTGCCTCCATGTGACTCGGGATTGTACCCAAAAACCACCGTTTTGCATTCCCTCTTGGACGTGGTAAGGTGGAATTCAAAGCACTGTGGGAATCACACAAGCCTCTATGACGATCTCGGGTCTACAGACTAACTTGCACAAGTGACACCAGAGAATTTCCATCTGACGTGAGGTATAATACCATCTGGGAGTTCTTGGCGAGTCCGTCTAGTGTACCCAGTGTCCACTGAGCACCCGAATACCATATCTGATGTCAAACACCAATGGATATGGGATCATCCATCGCCCATCTCATGGGTCGAAAAGCGTATACGTTAGTCTACTCTGGTATATCGATGCCCCGTCTCGATATACCCACGACTAGGGACATTAAAGGATGTACTTATGGACTACCATGGCCCCACTAGTATGATCTGCATTATAGTCCTGGTAGTCAAGTACACATCCTAAGGGCTTTACCAACATGTAACTATAAGACAGTATAAAGAGACAAGTATACATGTTAAGATAAAGAGCAACCAGATAGCATACTATCATATTGAGCAAGAAAGTCCTCTCTATATATGTCCAAGCATCTAATATAATATACATCATTTGTACAATACTGTCCTCTAGAGCATACATACAACTAGCAATCTCCCACTTGCACTAGGGCCAGCTGCTGTAGTATCGCATACCAAGCATCCCGAAAAGTCTCTCAAACTGTATCTGGGGAATGGCCTTCGTGAGTGGATCCGCAGTGTTGTTCTTCGTGTCAACCCTCCTGACCTCGATCTCCCGGCGATCTACTATCTCCCGGATCAGGTGATACCGCCTCAGAATATGCCTGGATCGCTGATGGGACCTGGGTTCTTTGGCCAAAGCCACCGCTCCATTGTTATCACAATACAAAGGTATTGGATGCTCATTGGATGGAACCACTCCAAGTTCAGTAATGAACTTCTTGATCCAAACAGCCTCTTTGGCAGCATCGTTGGCAGCGATGTATTCAGCCTCCATCGTCGAGTCTGCCACGGTTTCCTGCTTGGAACTCTTCCAGCTAACCGCCCCTCCGTAAAGGGTAACGACAAATCCCGAGTGCGACTTAGAGTCGTCCTTATCACTCTGGAAGCTCGAATCGGTAAAAGACTCGACTTGGAGTTCTCCGTTTCCATACACCAAGAGCATCTCTTTAATCCTTCGTAAGTACTTGAGAATGCTCTTCACAGCTGTCCAGTGACTCTCTCCAGGATCAGCTTGATACCTACTCACTATACTTAGTGAGTGTGCTACATCGGGTCTGGTACATAGCATCGCGTACATGATAGAGCCTACTGCCGAAGCAAAGGGTATCCCTTGCATGCGAGCTCTCTCCAAATCAGTCTTGGGAGACATCTTTTTGGAGAGAGTGAGCCCTGAGATCGTGGGTAAAAACCCACGTTTGGACTCTTCCATACTAAACCGCTTTAGTATGGTGTCAATGTACCTGGATTAGGACAATCCCAGTATCCGTTTGGATCTATCTCTATAGATCTTAATCCCCAAGATGTAGGAGGCATCCCCTAGATCTTTCATTGAGAATCTTTGTGATAAGAAGAGCTTGACCGATTGAAGCATAGGAATGCCATTTCCTATCAAGAGTATGTCGTCCACGTACAATACGAGGAAGACAACCTTACTCTCTGCCACCTTCTTGTAGATACAAGGTTCATCTACGTTTTTGACGAAATCAAACTCTTTGATAACGACGTCAAAGCAGATGTTCCAACTCCGCGATGCTTGCTTTAATCCATAAATGGATTTAAGCAGCTTGCACACCTTCCCGCTGCTCCCACTAGCTACGAAGCCCTCTGGCTGAGTCATGTACACGCTCTCATCTAAATCACCGTTTAGAAAGGCGGTCTTAACATTCATTTGCCAGATTTTATAGTCATGATATGCAGCAATGGCAAGCATGATCCGGATGGATTTAAGCATAGCCACTGGAGAAAAGGTTTCGTCATAGTCCACACCTAGTCTTTGACGAAAACCCTTTGCAACAAGTCTATCTTTGAAACTCTCCACTTTCCCATCTACACAAAGTTTTTTTTTGAAGATCCACTTGCTCCCAATATGTTTTACCCCTTCAGGAGCATCTTCCAAAGTCCATACATTATTGGTGTACATGGATTCCATCTCGGACCGCATTGCATCCAGCTATTTCACTAAGTCACCACTCGTGATGGCCTGCTCGAAGCTAGTTGGGTCATTATCCTCCATGATGCAATCTTCACTCCCACCATCCATGAGAAAACCGTAGTATCTCTCAGGTGGATGAGGAACCCTACTAGATCGGCGGAGTGGCCTGGGTTCGTTGGGAACTACCGAATCCTCTTGTTCCACTAAATCTTCAGTTTGAGTTTGTGTAGCCGGAATTTCTTCCAGTTCTACCTCGTTGCCACTAATTTCTTTTGTAAGAAATTCCTTTTCTAAAAAGGTGGCATGTCGAGAAACAAACACCTTTTGTTCCTCGCTATGGTAGAAAAGATATCCATGTGAATGTTTGGGATATCCCACAAACTTGCATAGAACTGACCGTGCCTCGAGTTTGTCCAGATTTTGCCTTTTGACATAGGCCGGACAACCCCATATCTTAACTCGTTTAAGTCATGGTCTCTTCCCACTCCATATCTCATATGGTGTGGTAGGTACAGATTTAGATGGAACTTGATTCAATAGGTATGCTGTTGTCTCCAGCGCATACCCCCAGAAGGAAATAGGTAACTCAGCTGTGCTCATCATAGAGCGCACCATATCTAATAGGGTGCGGTTCCTCCATTCCGATACACCGTTGTGCTGTGGTGTATATGGAGGAGTTAGCTGAGAGAGAATCCCATTCTCTTTTAGGAAGTCCAGGAATTCATTGCTCAAGTATTCACCTCCTCGATCAGATCGAAGGATTTTAATACTTTTCCCGGTTTGGTTCTCGACTTCTTGTTTATATTCTCTAAATTTCTCAAAAGCTTTTGATTTGTGTTTTATCAGGAACACATACCCGAATCTAGAGAGATCGTCAGTGAATATAATGAAGTACGAAGAACCATCCCTGGCATGTGTAGACATGGGACCGCATACATCACTATATACCAGTCCCAAGAGTTCCGTAACTCTTTCTCCATGTCCCGTAAATGGAGTTTTGGTCATCTTTCCTTTGAGACATGACTGGCAAGTATCATAAGATGAAAATTCAAACTGTTTCAAATATCCATCCTTATGCCACTTAGCTAGCCGTGTCGCATTTATATGACCAAGTCTACAATGACACAAGAAGGATTCGTTCATTTCTGAACTCTTCCTCTTTTGTGTGTTTGTTATGCTCCGAACTGTTGATTGATTTTGAACATAAATGCCATTGCACAACGTGCCTGATCCAACCAACTTTTGGTTTAGGAAAATGTTCATAACATTATCCTGTAATACAAAATTATATCCCTCTTTACTTAATAAAGAAACCGATATAATGTTGCATATCAGGTTCGGCATGTAATAGCATTCATTCAGAATCAATGTATTACCAGTTGGTAATATAAGGTGATATTCCCCGACGGTTTTAGCTGCAACAATTGGACCATTTCCAACCCTTATGTCTTTATCACCTTCTCCAAGTTCTCCTCCTTTTCTCAGCCCATGTAAATGATTACATATATGGGATCCTGACCCGGTATCTAATACCCAGGACTTAGAGCAAATGGAGAAACAGTTCTCTGTAACGAAGACACCCGAAGAAAATGCATCAATATGTACTTTCTTCATTCGGGTGGCTTGGGAATCCTGGTATTCCCCTATATCCTGTTCAGTCTTATAACTTTTATAAGAAAGAACGGAACCAACGTTCCCCAACAAAGTATAACATGCGGGTTCAGTCAATACATCTATATTATTATCTTGATTAAGGCATGATATGGTCGCTACTTGGAGAGAGAGAGAAGAAAACAGTTTAGCGTATGCTCTTGCAAGATCAGATTGGTTATTATTTTATCTAATTAGGATAGCTCCCACTGTTTCTGTCAAATCTTCCTTCAAACCCTAAAAGGAAAGACTATCCGGGATTAATTACACCCTACAATTTCGCCAATCTTTCAGCCAGGCCATTGTCGATACTTTGAGGGAGGTTCCCCGTGCTTTCGCACGGACCTAATTAAAATAAACCTCGTTTTCCCAGAGGCGTAACCCCATTGACACCTTTCTAGACACCTACTTGATCGGCTAATTGTCCTGTGTAAAACTCTCTCAGGAGTAGCTATTACTCGCAGTGGGTATCGGGATCCAACTATCTTATAGAAGGTATGCAATCTCATTGCAAATTTCAACACTAGAAATTCTCGATAATCTTTTGCCCCTAACCCCTATGACCTTGACAAAGGCCAACAAATCATAGGATGCTAGTCAAGTTCAACCCGTCATTTCTTGATTGAATCAAACCCACCCGCACGACCCTTGACAAAGGCCAAAAAGGTCGTACGACTACCCCAAAACAATCTGCATCATTTGCATAAGCAGATAAGCACCATTCAGCTACCGCACACTACGCCTTGACAAAGGCCAACAAACGCAGCACGAATAATAAACAGTTCTTATCTGAAATGACGGAGTGCTACGACAGGTTTTTCTGAAAACCTATTGCGTAATGAACTTGATATCGTTGTAGAATCGAGTGAATTTTGAAAAGGAGTGTTTTTGAGGCTTTCACTAGTTTTGCTAAAGAGGTCATTCCCGGTGAAGGGATCTCGGCTCTTTCCTCATCGAATAAGGTGCATGACATATCATATATATCACTATGCAAAGCAAAAAACTCTAAAAGCAATCAAAAGACAAACCGAGTGTTGTAGCATCTGCCAGTTTTGCTAAAGATGTCACTCCCAGTGAAGAGATCTCGGCTCTTTCCTCATCGAATAAGGTGCAAGATATATCATATATATCGCTATGCAAAGCAAAAACTGTAGCTACCCTTTTTGAAAGTTTGATTCTACAACATCTTTTAGGTTTCTTTTCTTTCATTAATCATATTAATGAAGTCTCATCATTTTAGTCACCTAAACATCACAGATAAATACGACGTATACTTATGCCATCCGCATTCGCCTTGATGTCCCCTCATGCACCGTTAGGTTAGGTAACTAACGGCAGAGCGGGGCAGGGCTAGCGCGAGTGTAAAACATAAGTAACGTCTATATAATATATCATATATACTATATACAGTATCCATCTCAACATATCAAATGATCACATCACAGATATCGCAGCAGAAGAATCATATGAAATAATGGATATATTAGGAGGTCCATGCTTTATTTTGAGCCTCTATAAAACACGGATTCAACGGTCGCGATGAATAGCCAAACCCACATCCCTAGACCCCTACGAAAGCGGCAAGCAACCCTACCAATTCTAGAGTTAGGAGACCCGGACTCGACTCTTCGCGTTGGTCTCCCGCTGTACCCTAGAACCCGGTTACTTGTGCTCCCCTTCTTGGGTCTACCTAATGCGGAAAAGTAAATAATATACAATGGTGACATCATCCTCATCCCGGAAGTGCCCCAATAAAAGAATATTACATACATTGAATTTTAAATGAATGAAAATAAAAACCCTCATGTCACATAAAACCCCCGGCTATTCAGAACACGACGATCCAATATAACATATCACAGCAACACATAATATCTCATATTATCAACGTAAGCAAGCATGCGTATCCCGACTATCGTTGATGTATAGCAACGAAGCCGGCGATACACCACATACTACGCTTACGGCCACAGAAAAGAAAGTGTAAAACTACAACATTTGGAATCCACAATCTCTTTAGGCATCGTAAATCCGAAATATCACATACTTCGCATTTCATGCCTAACTATATGAATTCCACATATTGTGTCACATTCCATATAAATAGACAGTATTAAACTTTCCGATCGAATAATCAAATACCCAAGATTTCCTAAATAGCTCAACACTTGAGCGGAGTCCAAAAATCCCAGAATATGTCACAGTACCGATGGTCCAGCCGTAGAAGGGTCAAGCCAACGCCTCACATGTGGCATGCCGTACTGCCCCAAACCCTAAGGTTTAGAGGCGGTTCAGACGGTCACATAATCGAGTTAAGGTTTGTGTTCTTCTAGAGGGTCCATCGCGTTACTTGCACGTTTTTCCGAAAGATTTAAACTCAAGAAAAAAATTCAACACTTGAAAGTTTTTCGTGCCGGGAAAAAATGAGTTAATGATATCCGTTCGAACATTTTAACAGTTTCTAAATGTCACGACCCGAAATTGGCCCGTGACGGCCCTAATACTACGCAACGCCTAAAGACGTAACGCAGTAAAAGAAAGCCAAAACCCAGAAATCTAAACCATAAAAATACGGAAAAGATAATAAAAGTTTTTTTGAAACATTTGAAATCACAACCCAAATTCTTTTAAAAATCCCACTTTCTATATTTAAAATTTTAGCAACACCCCTTTTGTAAAAATTAGCCAAGATGAATACAACACAAATATACGACGCCGTAGCGAAGAAATAAAGACAATGGAGAGAAAGCTGTATATAAAAGACAATAAATCCACAAATAAAATACAATATCGTCCTCACCAAGTCTCTAGGTCAACAACATGATAGTAGATGGAGAGTACAAATACAACGAAGGTACAATACAAAATACAGATAACCACCAAAACCCACCTAAGGAAAATAGTACTGTGAGCTGATGCGGTATCTGTAGCACAAGATGATAGATGAATACTGAATAGCCTGTCTCGACTGCTCTGGGGAACAACCTGAAACACCTGTGGCATAACGGGGGTGAGTTGCCAACTCGTGAATAGTAGATAACATATGCAGGTAATCGCAGGAATGTACGTACAGCATGAATCTAAGATATGTGATTACAGTAATAACATGTCATGTGAATGCAGAATAATGGAAAGTACACTAGTAGGTACAGTCAATATGTGAAGCAATAATGACATGATAATAGTATGCAATAACTATGCAATAGGGATATAAGAAAGTAGATATGCAGCAATCATGAGGGTACACTAACAGGTACTACCAATATATGAAACCGTGCATAAGTGAATAGGTATGGGGTATGGAGTGAAATTTGTCATTCCCACGGAAACCTGACATCGTGGTAGGGTCACAATCCATTAAGACATTCAAATCCCAATTCTTCAAATCAGCCCCCGCATTGGGCTCTCACATCATATACGTCACACATCTCCTCAATGTACAATATCGAGTAATCTCCTATATCCCGAATGTACAAATCAGTAATCGCATAGGTATGTCCAATATCCAATCTCAATGAATCACCTAATATCCCAAGTCAAATCTCAAGTAAGAATCTAACATCCTAAAGGTAAATATGTACCGAAATAAATATGATGGGGGCAATACACATATATTAGCATCCCATTCCACTAATATTGGTGTAAGGGTATATATAACAACGGCTAAATCCCCTGTTATATATACAAAGGTGTTAAAGAAATATCATGAAAACCATGTGCCAAGCATCGACACAGAAATCCTGATCACGTATAATACGCTATCCCGAAAGCACGAGTGCCTAGTTCTGACCCTCGCCTTTCGACGTATGCATACGTACATGACTCCCAACGGTGTCTCCGTGATCCCCCGCCGAGTCATGGGTACTGTCACCGGTAGGTACTCGTCCGCCTCCAGGCTCAATCGGCAAAGTCCATCGATCTTCTTGCCGAGGGGAACCATACCGGGCCCCACCATGTACCCTCATACGGCAACCACACCTCGTATGGAGTATACAATCAGAACCGATAAATCTCATGGTGGCTGCGCGAATATCATATCAAGGAAACCGGGTTTTTCAATGTATGCATAATTTCATGAACTCCTGTGGTTCCCAAATCCAGAAATCATCATGTGAAATCAAAATAACAATGCGCAAATCCAGGAATACATATATGCGATATATCTGAAATGCGAGCATATAAATGAAAATATGTAGCTTAAACTAGATGTTTGCGAAATCAATAAGGTACAGCTAAGTATAGGTGTCTACCTATAAGTAAAAGATGTCGTATACCCCCTGGGTATAAGTAAAATATGAAGGATACCCCCTGTCACGTCCCGAAAGTACGGAACATGACCGGCACTTAAACTACGAATGTCTCGAGGCGTACGTAATCTAAGTAAACCGAAAACCCAGAAATGCAAATCAAGAAAAGTAGTAGAGTGAAGGAAAACCAATTTAAAACAAGTAGTTTTAATAGCATAAGCCGAATTATGCGGTTTTTAAGAACATCAAAAATTTACTGAAAATTTCGGCAGAGTCTCCTTTGTAAATACTGGCCCCCAAACGGGATACAACATGAATAGTATACGAAATCAATAAAAAGGCATCCCCAAGCGGGAGCTAGCTCTTCGTCAATCGACGGTCACAACCACACAAGCAAAATAATATACAACGCCAACGGCGAGGATCAAAACTCAAAAGGAAACTCAAAAGCACAAGAAATCTACAGAAACATAACGCGCGACTCTAAGGTCGAAAGAAAAACATCACTGGTTTCTAACTTAAAATAAATACATGTTTGGTTGATGGAACTTCTAGATACAACAGAGTAATAATATACAAGGTATAAAATGGGGGTACGATACAAGTAAACCCACCTACTAGCAAAACACCTGAAGGAAACTATGCCCGCAAGCCATAAAGAAACCTGTACGACAAACCTGCAAGAAACTGTGGCACAACGGGGGTGAGTTGCCAACTCGTGAATAGAAAAACATCTACGAAAAGAAATCGCATAAATAACGCAATCCTAGGTCAATGATCATAATATATCCTCAAATATATAACCAGCAACCCAACAAAAGTTAGGGCAAATATCTAACCCAAGTGTAAATCCATATGCCGTGTCAGTGCCTCAGGTAGCAATGTATGAATGCATGAAACAGAATGCATGTACTGAAGAAAACTGCTTTCTTAAATCAGTGAGATTTCTGTATTTTAAAAGTGAGGTACCATAAATGAAATCAGCATAAAACAGTGCCCAGCATCGACACAAAACAAGTGTCCAAATATCTCGATATCTCTGTATCACAATCTCTGTACCTCAATATCTCAAAATCAATATCTAGGGTGCCGTCAATCCAGACCGGCCCCTACCATCCATCTCAAGACCACGACGGTATCCTCCGGATATCCGACGCGTCGGGTAAAATCACCGGTAGGTAGTGCTCCCCTGCCAGGCTCACATCGTCATCATCACGCGCTTCTTGCCCCGGGGTACCTTACCGGGTCCACCATGTACCCGAAACGGTTCATCCGTCTCCTTGAATCGGGTCTCGAAATCCATCAGCAAACTCATGGTGGACGACTCATACATCATGGGAAAAACCGCACTTTTTTTATTTAAAAAAGAGAGAAATCAGTTTATATAAGTGTTGCGGTTTTCCCCGCCAAATCCAGAAAATTTCATGGAAATCCGAATCCAAATCATCAATAGCATGTAAAACCATGAATATAGGCATAACAATGAATAACAGTATGCATGAAGTGACAAGTAATAACTACAATGTTAAGCTGGCATATAAGGCAGGTACACTAATATCATGTCAAATTACTAACTAACAAGCTAAGTCAAGCAATAATATTTTCTAAGGTGTACGTGACATGGCAATTACCGATGAAGATGTGTGTGAGACGGCAAGTTAGTGTACGTGGTACATACGCATCATCGGTAATGGTGCTGGTGTCCTAACAATATGATATCAACATTGCAATAAGAAATTATAACATAAGTATGCGATGCGAAGCGAACCACAATAATAAGCGGGAGCTGAATACTAGACGCAACTGTAACTAACCTGCATTAATCCAATATAAGTCCTACAAATGGTGCCTTTTGAAATAACACGAATCATGGGGTTTTGAAAATAGGGGTTACGGTGTTTTTATGAAAAGATACGTCTTTTGAAATATCCGTAGGATCCCTTGGACTTTCTTTTAAAATACCCACGATTCGTTAGTTTTTGAAATAGGTAAGAATCGAATCTAATCTAACAACTAAACTAAACTAAAGGGCTAAGCTAAAAAGCTGGACTAAAGGTAAGGAAACCGCCTAACATCTGAGTCGATCCATATACATACCTGTATATATATTAGTCGGTGATCCCGCCTCAATAATATCATATCTGTAGGGTTCCTAGGCACGCTAATGAAGTCTCACAAGGCATCAACCATGCCAATTTCAAATTTTATGAGTGCCGAGAAACCCTAATACGGATCATTGACTAGAATTTTAGGCGAAACAATAAACTAGTTAACATCTTAACTAAAAGAAGAAAGCTACAACCTTTGTAGATCCGGTTATCCACTTCCTTAGCTCCATGTAGTCGTTCCCTCGCTGTCCATCTCGAATCCCGAACTCTCTCATCGGCTTCATCGGAGAAATGAGCGGACTAGTCGTCGGCTTCGATGCCGAAGATGATCTACGTCGAGGCTACACTGGATCAAGCTCCGACTTCACCTAGTTGTGAAACTTGTGAAGAAAACACCCAAAACCACTTGGCAAGAGGTAGAGGATGAAGAAATAGGAGGTGGGTTCACTTTAGAATTGGATTTCTCACTTTAGAACTCAAGATGCCATTAATGGAGTCTAGTTTTCTTTCTTGAAGAAGAAGGAGAAGATGAAGATAGAATATAATAAAAGTATTTTCATAATAAAAAAGAAATCAATACTTATCATATCCTAACTAAGGTCAAGTGTAGAGAATAGACCATGGTAAGTGGGAATGGTTAGGGTTAAGCATGAAGACAAAATGGTCTCTTTAGTCAAAGCTTCATGAAACTTCAACAAGCTTCATGATAAAAAGAAACCATTTTGTTTTCTTTTATCTATTTAAATAAATAAAGAATGGATAAATAAATGAGTGAATAAACCAAAACCCTAACCATGGTACAATTCTTTACACAAAGCCAAAATTCATGCATCATCAAACATGATACAATCAAGTTCATAAAAGTATATCACATATACAACTTGTGAACTTCAAGTGAGAAAATCCATTTAATGTGAACCAATACTAGTTAATACAAAGTAATATATCAAATATATAATTATACATTAAATCATTAAATCAACATTTGATTCAATGATCCGGTCATGTCGCACATAACCGACTAGTATCCAATGTATCGATTTATCGAATCAATGATTCGATAACTAGGTCATATCGCATACAACCAATCGAAACATTCATCGCGCGAATGAAATGCGGTATCACATACACGCATTATTCTCGGTCCCGCACATATCTTATATGCGCTCCTATTTCGTTTCGCTTGAGCCAGGAAACCTCTGTGTAGGACTCTAAAGACTCGTCAATACGCCGGTAGCAGATGATGATCATATCAAGCACCCACAAGCCGCAAGCGGTCTGCTAAACGTAACGGCCACCCGGGTATTAAGCGATTAGAAGATCGACGAGCTAGCCCGCTCACACTCCTGTGAATCCAACCAGTAACACTTACCGTACAGTCCGGTCTGTTCGTATGATATGTCGCATATCAAGTCTAGGGGTGGTAAACGTCAGACCCCAATAACTGATAAGTCGTGCCGATATGAGGCTCATAACGGGTCGAGAAACTACTGGTACCACTTACCAGCAAATCTCTGATCAGCCCTGGCCAGGGACTTCCCTGTTATGGCCAATCGAGCACTGCGCAACATCAACCCCCAATACCGGGAGAGACGAAACCCCTCCTATCGCTCATTGCCTCCATGTGACTCGGGACTGTACCCAAAGACCACCGTTTTGCACGCCCTCATGGACGTGGTAAGGTGGAGATCAAAACACAGTGGGAATCACACAAGACTCTATGACGATCTCGGGTCTACAGACTAACCTGCACAAGTGTCACCTGAGAACTGCCATCTGAAGTGAGGTATAATACCATCTGGGAGTTCTCGGCGAGTCCGTCCAGTGTACCCAGTCTCCACTGAGCACCCGTATACCATATCTGATGTCAAACACCAATGGATATGGGATCATCCATCGCCCATCTCATGGGTCGAGAAGCATATACGCTAGTCTACACTGGTATATCGATGCCCCGTCTCGATACACCCACGACTAGGGACCATGAAGGATGTACTTATGGACTACCATGACCCCACTAGTATGATTTGCATCATATTCCAGGTAGTCAAGTACACATCCTAAGGGCTTTACCGACATGTAACTATAAGACAGTTTAAAGAGACTAGTATACATGTTAAGATAAAGAGTAACCAGATAGCATACTATCATATCGAGCAAGAAAGTCATCTCTATATATGTCCAAGCATCCAATATAATATACATCATCTGTACAATACTGGCCTCTAGGGCATACATACAACTAACAATCTCCCACTTGCACTAGGGCCAGCTGCTGTAGTATCGCATACCGAGCAGCCCGAAGAGTCTCTCAAACTGTATCTGGGGAATGGCCTTCGTGAGTGGATCCGCCGTGTTGTTCTTCGTGTCAACCCTCCTGACCTCGATCTCCCGGCGATCAACTATCTCCCGGATCAGGTGATACCGCCTCAGAATATGCCTGGATCGCTGATGGGACCTGGGTTCCTTGGCCAAAGCCACTGCTCCATTGTTATCGCAATACAGAGGTATTGGATGCTCAATGGATGGAACCACTCCAAGTTCAGTAATGAACTTCTTGATCCAGACAGCCTCTTTGGCAGCATCGTTGGCAGCGATGTATTCAGCCTCCATCGTCGAGTCTGCCACGGTTTCCAGCTTGGAACTCTTCCAGCTAACCGCCCCTCCGTAAAGGGTAAAGACAAATCCCGACTGCGACTTAGAGTCGTCCTTATCACTCTGGAAGCTCGAATCGGTAAAGGACTCCACTTGGAGTTCTCCGTTACCATGCACCAAAAGCATCTCTTTAGTCCTTCGTAAGTACTTGAGAATGCTCTTCATAGTTGTCCAGTCACTCTCTCCAGGATCAGCTTGATACCTGCTCACTACACTTAGTGAGTATGCAACATCGGGTCTGGTACATAGCATCGCGTACATGATAGAGCTACAGCCGAAGCATAGGGTATCCCTTGCATGCGAGCTCTCTCCAAATCAGTCTTGGGAGACATCTCTTTGGAGAGAGTGACTCCAAAGATCGTGGGCAAGTTCCCACGCTTGGATTCTTCCATACTAAACCTCTTTAGTATGGTGTCAATGTACCTGGATTGGGACAATCCCAAAATCCTTTTGGATCTATCTCTATAGATCCTAATTCCCAATATGCAGGAGGCATCACCAAGATCTTTCATTGAGAATCTTTGTGATAAGAAGAGCTTGACCGATTGCAGCATAGGAATATCATTTCCTATCAAGAGTATGTCGTCTACGTACAATACGAGGAAGACAACCTTACTCTCTGCCACCTTCTTGTAGATACAAAGTTCATCTGGGTTCTTGACGAAATCAAACTCTTTGATAACGACGTCAAAGCAGATGTTCCAACTCCGCGATGCTTGCTTTAATCCATAAATGGATTTAAGCAGCTTGCACACCTTCCCGCTGCTCCCACTGTCTACGAAGCCCTCTGGCTGAGTCATGTACACGCACTCTTCTAAATCACCATTTAGAAAGGCGGTCTTAACATCCATTTGCCAGATTTCGTAGTCATGATATGCAGCGATGGCAAGCATGATCCGGATGGATTTAAGCATAGCCAATGGAGAAAAGGTTTCGTCATAGTCCACACCTGGTCTTTGACGAAAACCCTTTGCAACAAGTCTAGATTTGAAAGTCTCCACTTTCCCATCTACACCACGTTTTTTTCTTGAAGATCCACTTGCTCCCAATGGGTTTTACCCCTTCAGGAGCAACTTCCAAAGTCCATACTTTGTTGGTGTACATGGATTCAATCTCGGACCGCATAGCATCCAGCCATTTCACTGAGTCCCTACTCGTGATGGCCTGCTCGAAGCTAGTTGGGTCATCATCCTCCATGATGCAATCCTCGCTCCCACCATCCATGAGAAAACCGTAGTATCTCTCAGGTTGGCGAGGAACCCTACTAGATCGGCGGAGAGGCTGGGTTTCGTCGGGTACTACTGAATCCTCTGGTTATACCAAGTCTTCTGTTATAGTTTGTGTCGCTGGAACCTCTTCCAGTTCTACCTCAATGCCACTAATCTCTTTGTCAAGAAATTCATTTTCTAAAAAGGTGGCATGTCGAGAAACAAACACTTTTTGTTCCTCGGTGTGGTAGAAGATATACCCGCGCGAATGTTTGGGATATCCAATAAACTTACACAGAATGGACCTTGCCGCGAGTTTGTCCGGATTTTGCGTTTTTACATATGCCGGACAATCCCATATCTTAACATAATTAAGACATGGTCTCTTTCCTTTCCATATCTCATATGGAGTGGTTGGCACGGATTTGGTGGGAACCATATTCAATAGGTCTGCAGCTGTTTCCAGTGCATATCCCCAGAAGGAAATAGGTAACTCAGCTGTGCTCATCATAGAGCGCACCATATCTAATAGGGTGCGGTTTCTCCGTTCTGATACACCGTTCTGCTGTGGTGTATATGGAGGAGTCAGCTGAGAGAGAATCCCATTCTCTTTTAGGAAGTCCAGGAATTCATTGCTCAAGTATTCACCTCCTCGATCAGATCGAAGGATTTTAATACTTTTTCCGGTTTGGTTTTCGACTTCTTGTTTATATTCTCTAAATTTCTCAAAAGCTTCTGATTTGTGTTTCATCAGGAACACATATCCGAATCTAGAGAGATCGTCAGTGAATGTAATGAAGTACGAAGAACCATTCCTGGCATGTGTAGACATAGGACCGCATACATCACTATGTATCAGTCCCAAGAGTTCAGTAACTCTTTCTCCGTGTCCCGTAAACGGAGTTTTGGTCATCTTGCCTTTGAGACATGACTGGCAAGTGTCATAAGATGAAAATTCAAACGGATTTAAATATCCATCCTTATGCAACTTAGCCAGTCGTGTCGCATTGATGTGACCGAGTCTACAATGCCACAAGAAGGATTCGTTCAGTTCTGAACTCTTCCTCTTGTGTGTGTTTGTTATGCTCAGAACTGTTGATTGATTTAGAACATAAATGCCATTGCACAACGTGCCTGATCCAACCAACTTTTGGTTACGGAAAATGTTCATAACATTGTCCTGTAATACAAAATTATATCCCTCTTTACTTAATAAAGAAACCGATATAATGTTGCATATCAAGTTCGGCATGTAATAGCTTTCGTTCAGAACCAATGTATTACCAGTCGGTAAAACAAGGTGATATTCCCCGACAGTCTTAGCTGCAACAATTGCACCATTTCCAACTCTAATGTCTTTATCACCTTCTCCAAGTTCTCTACCTTTCCTAAGCCCATGTAACTGATTACATATATGGGATCCTGACCCGGTATCTAATACCCAGGACGTGGAGCAAATGGAGAAACAGTTCTCTGTAACGAACACACCCGAAGAAAATGCATCAACATGTACTTTCTTCATTCGGGTGGCATGGGAATCCTGGTATTCCCCTATATCCTGTTCATTCTTATAACTCTTATAAGAAAGAACGGAACCAACGTTCCCCAGCACAGTATAACATGCGGGTTCGGTCAATACATCCATATTATTATCTTTATTAGGGCATGACATGGTCGCTACCTGGAGAGAGAGAGAAGAAAACACTTTAGCGTATGCTCGTGCAAGATCAGATTGGTTATTATCTTATCTAATCAGGATGGCTCCCACTGGTTTTTATCAAATCTTCCTTCAAACCCTAAAAGGAAAGACTAGCCGGGATTAATTACACCGTACAACTTCGCCAATCTTTCAGCCAGGCCAGTGTCGGTACTTTGAGGGAGGTTCCCCGTGCTTTCGCACGGACCTAATTAAAGTAAACCTCTTTTTCCCAGAGGCGTAACCCCGTTGACACCTTTCTTGACACCTACTTGATCGGCTAATTGTAATGTGTAAAACTCTCCCAGGAGTAACTCTTACTCGCAGTGGGTATCGGGATCCAACTATCACATAGAAGGTATGCAATCTCATTGCAAATTTCAACACTTGAAATTCCCGATAATATTTTGCCCCTAGCGTCCTATGACCTTGACGCAGGCCAACAAACCATAGTGCGCTAGTCAAGTTCAACCCGTCATTTCCTGATTGAATTAAACCCACCCGCACGACCCTTGACGCAGGCCAACAAAGTCGCACGACTACATTAATCCAATCTGCATCATATGCATAAGCAGATAAATACTAGTTAGCTACCGCACACTACGCCTTGACGCAGGCCAACAAACGTAGCACGAATACTAACTACTACTTATCTGAAATGGCGGAGGGCTACGCTAGGTTTTTCTGAAAACCTATTGCGTAATGAACTTGATATCGTTGTAGAATCAAATGAAGTTTTGAAATGGAGTGATTTTGAGGCTTTTCTAGTTTTTCTAAAGGGGTCACTCCTGGTAAAGGGATCGTCGGCCCTTTCCTCGTCGAATGAGGTGCGGGATATATCATATATATCACTGTGCAAAGCAGAAACTATAGAAGCAATCAAAAGTCAAACCGAGTGTGTAGCATCTGCCAGTTATTGCTAAAGGAGTCACTCCCAGTGAAGGGATCTCGGTCCTTTCCTCATCGAATAAGGTGCAGGGTATATCATATATACCGCTATGCAAAGCAAGAACTGTAGCTACCTGTTTTGTTTAAAATTTGATTCTACAACATCTTAGGTTTCTTTTCTTTCATTAATCACATTAATGAAGTCCCATCATTTAAGTCACCTAAACATCACAGATAAATACGACGTACACTTATGCCATCCGCATTCGCCTCGATGTCCCTTCATGCACCGTTAGGTTAGGTAACTAACGACAGAGCAGGGCAGGGCTAGTGCGTGTGCAAAACATAAGTAACATCTATATAATATATCATATATAATATATAAAGTATCTATCACAGAACATCACATGATCACATCACAGATATCGCAGCAGAAAAAACATATGAAACATTGGATATACTAGGACGTCCGTGTTTTGAATACGAGCCAGTATAAAACACGGATTCCACGGTCATGATGAATAGCCAAACCCACACCCCTAGACCCCTACGAGAGCGGCAAGCAACCCTACCAATTCTAGAGTTAGGAGACCCGGACTCGACTCCTTGAGTTGGTCTCCCACTGGACCCTAGAACCCGGTTACTTGTGCTCTCCTCCTTGGGTCTGTCCTAGTGCAGAAAAGTAAATAATATACAAAGGGTGACATCTTCCGCAACATGGAAGTGCCCCAATAAAAGAATATTACATACAAGTTTTTACATGAATGAAAATGAAAAACACTCATCTAACATAAAAACCCCCGGCTATTCGAACACGACTATCCAATATAACATATCCAGCAACACATAACACCAAATGTCATCAACGTAAGTAAATATGCGCATTCCAATTGTCGTTGACATATAACAACGAAACCGGCGATATCACATATTACACTTATGGTCACAGAAAAGAAAGTGTAAAACAACAACAATTGGAATCCGCAACTTCTTTAGACATCGCATGCCTAATCAAATGAAATACGTAGACATCACATGCCTAACAGCTATAAATCCCGCATTTTAGTCTCATTATCGAAAACTCTTTTCAATATCATGTTGGACTAAAGTGCTAGATTTATAATATTCATTCAGTTATCTAATAACTGTTTGTGAATTCCAATTATTGTATCCCATTCCGGATAAATAGAAAATATTAAACTTTCCGATCGAACATTGGAATACCCAAGTTTTCCCGAAACCGATCAACACATGAAATAAGTTTAAAGACATTCACTTCATGCCTCAGTACCAACGGTCCAGCCGTAGAAGGGTCAAGCCAACGCCTCACATGTGGCACGCCGTACTGCCCCAAACCCGAAGGTTCAAAGGGCAGTTCAAGACGGTCACATAATCGAGTTAAGGTTTGTTGTCTTCTAGAGGGACCATCGCGTTACTTGCACTACTTAGAACGTCATTAAACTACGGAAAAGTCCAACAATTGGAAATTTCCCGGCAGGAGAAAGGTTGGGTATTTACATCCGGTCGAAACTTTTAACATATTCTAAATATCCGGAAAACACATAGACGAAATCTAATAATCCGATCGAATCATCGAATCCCCAAAACAACACCAGAAAATTCAATTCTTGAATAAATATTAAAAATACCCATAAAACTCAGCACTGTGAAAGAGGAATTACTGTGCAAATATGGAGGGCTGACGTCACCAGAGAGCCGCGGAACCGCCGCAGAAGCTAGGCTTATGCCGCGGTTCAGCCGCATGTTTGAGGTATCATTGGTCAAATTTTGCACCGTAATTCTTATAATTCCCTGCTGAATTTTTTAAGCATTTTTAATTTGGAAAAAACCATGTTTTTGAAAAAAGTCCAGAGAGCAATTTGTTTTAGGGTTTCGATGTTCATTCGGGTTTCAAACGTCGTCTAGACTTCGCCTAAGGCTCTAGCTAGGCTCTGATACCACTGTAGGGTTCCTAGGCACGCTAATGAAGTCTCACAAGGCATCAACCATGCCAATTTCAAATTTTATGAGTGCCGAGAAACCCTAATACGGATCGTTGACTAGAATTTTAGGCGAAACAATAAACTAGTTAACATCTTAACTAAAAGAAGAAAGCTACAACCTTTGTAGATCCGGTTATCCACTTCCTTAGCTCTATGTAGTCGTTCCCTCGCTGTCCATCTCGAATCCCGAACTCTCTCATCGGCTTCATCGGAGAAATGAGTGGACTAGTCGTCAGCTTCGATGCCGAAGATGATCTACGTCGAGGCTACACTGGATCAAGCTCCGACTTCACCTAGTTGTGAAACTTGTGAAGAAAACACCCAAAACCACTTGGCAAGAGGTAGAGGATGAAGAAATAGGAGGTGGGTTCACTTTAGAATTGGATTTCTCACTTTAGAACTCAAGATGCCATTAATGGAGTCTAGTTTTCTTTCTTGAAGAAGAAGGAGAAGATGAAGATAGAATATGATAAAAGTATTTTCATAATAGAAAAGAAATCAATACTTATCATATCCTAACTAAGGTCAAGTGTAGAGAATAGACCATGGTAAGTGGGAATGGTTAGGGTTAAGCATGAAGACAAAATGGTCTCTTTAGTCAAAACTTCATGAAGCTTCAACAAGCTTCATGATAAAAAGAAACCATTTTGTTTTCTTTTATCTATTTAAATAAATAAAGAATGGATAAATAAATGAGTGAATAAACCAAAACCCTAACCATTATCATAACCATGGTACAATTCTTTACACAAAGCCAAAATTCATGCATCATCAAACATGATACAATCAAGTGCACAAAAGTATATCACATATACAACTTGTGAACTTCAAGTGAGAAAATCCATTTAAAGTGAACCAATACTAGTTAATGCAAAGTAATATATCAAATATATAATTATACAATAAATCATTAAATCAACATTTGATTCAACGATCCGGTCATGTCGCACATAACCGACTAGTATCCAATGTATCGATTTATCGAATCAATGATTCGATAACTAGGTCATATCGCATACAACCAATCGAAACATTCATCGCGAGAATGAAATGCGGTATCACATACACGCATTATTCTCGGTCCCGCACATATCTCATATGCGCTCCTATTTCGTTTCGCTTGAGCCAGGAAACCTCTGTGTAGGACTCTAAAGACTCGTCAATACGCCGGTAGCAGATGATGATCATATCAAGCACCCACAAGCCGCAAGCGGTCTGCTAAACGTAACGGCCACCCGGGTATTAAGCGATCAGAAGATCGACGAGCTAGCCCGCTCACACTCCTGTGAATCCAACCAGTAACACTTACCGTACAGTCCGGTCTGTTCGTCTGATATGTCGCATATCAAGTCTAGGGGTGGTAAACGTCAGACCCAAAAAACTGATAAGTCGTGCCGATATGAGGCTCATAACGGGTCGAGAAACTACTGGTAACACTTACCAGCAAATCTCTGATCAGCCCTGGCCAAGGACTTCCCTGTTACGGCCAATCGAGCACTGCGCAACATCAACCCCCAATACCGGGAGAGACGAAACCCCTCCTATCGCTCATTGCCTCCATGTGACTCGGGACTGTACCCAAAGACCACCGTTTTGCACGCCCTCATGGACGTGGTAAGGTGGAGATCAAAGCACAGTGGGAATCACACAAGACTCTATGACGATCTCGGGTCTACAGACTAACCTGCACAAGTGGCACCTGAGAACTGCCATCTGACGTGAGTTATAATACCATCTGGGAGTTCTCGGCGAGTCCGTCCAGTGTACCCAGTCTCCACTGAGCACCCGTATACCATCTCTGATGTCAAACACCAATGGATATGGGATCATCCATCGCCCATCTCATGGGTCGAGAACCGTATACGCTAGTCTACACTGGTATATCGATGCCCCGTCTCGATACACCCACGACTAGGGACCATGAAGGATGTACTTATGGACTACCATGTCCCCACTAGTATGATTTGCATCATAGTCCAGGTAGTCAAGTACACATCCTAAGGGCTTTACCAACATGTAACTATAAGACAGTTTAAAGAGACTAGTATACATGTTAAGATAAAGAGTAACCAGATAGCATACTATCATATCGAGCAAGAAAGTCATCTCTATATATGTCCAAGCATCCAATATAATATACATCATCTGTACAATACTGGCCTCTAGGGCATACATACAACTAACAATATCCGATACCATATCTACAATCAGACATCCCAAGTTATGAGTACGGATCAATCATCAAGATATAGCTCGTACGTAAATCCGTCGTACGGCATCCCCAAATCTGGGTACGGGTCAATATCATATTCCTCACAACATTCCTCTGGTATCCTCTTTATTCAAGATCGTAGTCTAGGGTACTGACCTATGTCTAGTACAATACTAATATCCTCAAGATACTCATGATCTGACTACTGATCGACAATCTCGTACAAACCGATATCATTAGCACATATCATCATCAAGAGGTATACATCGCCCAATACGGCCTAGTATCAATATCCTAGCATATCATATCTTATATCACGATCACATGTCGACCATTTTATTAATAACACTATTCACCCGTATCGCCGTCCCAAGATCCGCTATAACACCAGGACGTACCTCAAGTACGAATCCTGCCATATCACCGATATCACAACCACAAAACAAATCTCATCGACTTAGCTCAATCCCAAGTATCATCCTCAAATCCGTATGTGAACACATAGTCCCATACCCATGTGAACACATAACTATAAAGAATCCCATGAGCACATATAAAGAGGAATGTATGCAAGTATGTATGTGTGTATGTGTAGTGCAACACTACCCTAGGGTTCGCAACACTAAAGTAATCCAATACACCAATATCCATCCTAACATCGTCATTAATCCCAAATAACATATAATAATTGTTGGTGTGTATACGCATCCGTATACACCACCACGGACTGCGGGGGTGCTATACGCCATCCACCCGACTTCTCCCCGTAGATATAAATCTACTCACCTGGTCCTCGCTCGCCGGTGCCGACGTCGCCACGCGCTTGCTTGTCGTCTCGAAGTCCACATGGGGTACCTACATATCATAACGCACCGTATCACATTAAAATCCGACTCATGACCAAAACGACTCACGAATCCCACATAGGTCAAAACCTATGGTTTGCTTTCACAAATCAACCCAAAAACCCTCGACGTCGGCGTACAAACGCCGATTAATCGAGAAAAACACCAAACGTGCCAATAATGGTTTCAAAACTCACTAACTGTATAAGAAATAGGGATTAATTCATCAAATCCATAAAATTAAACCAATCGTTTTATTTTCCAAAATCTAGTTATCACAAATTCCCATTTCGGTTCAAAACTTGATGTTTTAACCAATCTACAAATTTTAACGATTCAAATGGCCAAAATGCTCATTAAATAACATAATTAGGTCATAAAAATCACTTTCATAAATTAAACTCATCAATTTGCATATATTCCAAATTCCTAGTTTGCAAAAATACCGATTTTAACTCTTTTTAAAGTAAAATTCACAATTTTACAATTAAGCTTGGTTTTGAATATACTAAAATATTAAACCACAATTTATAATGTTAATAATGCCATGAAACCCTAATTAGAATTTTATCTCACCAAAATATATATATTTTTAAAACCTAGTTTCCAATTTATATAATTATCACAATTTAAATTAACAAAAATGCAAACTAGCAACTAGATTTGATTTGTCATGCCCACTACATGTTAACTATATCACACAACCACAATCTCATCACTAAAAACCTAACTTGACTTTTGAAACCCTTCTCTTGAATTCACAAGTTTTAAATTTAGAACCTAATTAAGCATCTAATTTAGTCGAATTGAAGCATTAAAGCAACAATTTAACTATAGGGCAAGGATTTATACCTCACAATTTTAAGAGATCTATCATGAATCTAGCACCAAAATCTTGGCCTCCAAAATGAAAACTTTTCACCAAAATCCATGCTTGAGAGGCTAAGGAAAAATGGGTAGGAGTTAGATTTTGATTTTGTGGGATTTTTGGTGGATTTTTGATGCATTTTGTGAGGATTTTTGATGAGGAATTGAGAGGGGAAATTGGGGGCTGTTGTAGAGGGAGGGCTCGGCCAGAAAATGGGGAGGAGAGGAGAGAGAGGGAGGTGGGGAAAATAGAGTCAAGTCCACACAAAAGTCAAAGCCCACTCACTTATCTATTTCTTTCTTCTTTTCCTTTGTTTTCTTTTCTTTTCTTGGTGATTGGAGAGAGAGAGAGGGGGAGGGCTGTCATGGTGGGGCCGGCTACATGGGGAGGGGAAGAGAGGGTGAGGTGTGGGTGTGTGGGTTGGGGAAAAAGATAAATGTATTACCCCAATACCCATTAACACTAAAAAAAAGGCTTTTTCTTCGATATTTTCTAAACCGTTTTGGCAAACGATTTCGTTTCAAAAACCACATGATAAAATTTTATTTAATGTTTTATGATGCACAAAATTTGTTTCAACTCATTCCAATTTGTAATTTTCCCTAATTAAATGTATTAGTGACGGCTTAAAATAATAATAAAATAATTCTTTTCAGAAAATTTGAAATTTCACCAGTGGCTCAATAAACACTAAATACTAGCAATTACATAGCTAGAATATGTATATTTAATTTTTATAATAAGATATTTGTATTTTGAATTTTTACAGAAAACCCCCTTATTTTACCGGGTTTTCGAAATTTCACCGAAACGATTTTCAAAACGTTACACCCCCCCGGGTATAAGTAAAATATGTGCAAGGTATACCTGTAGCTGTATCGCAAGGTGCAGATGTACCTATCACTAATGGTAAGATACACTATAGGTATACCGATAAGCTAGATGTCAAGTATGATAAGCAATAAAGTATCTATAAGGGGTTGTGTGTGAAATGGCAATTATTGACGGTGTGTGTGTAGCATACAATCCGTGCTCATGCAACATGAACCGTCAATAATATGTGCAGTGTCCTACGGCTGCTAGTCACAGTACAACTATATCAAGGAAATAAAGTAAAAGCGCAATTCTAACAATGACGTAGAATATGCGACAGGTATTTGAATCCTAGCCCAGACGCATAACGCCATGCGGGCGATTCCCATGTAGATGTTAAATCTACTCACCTACGCTCCACGCTAGGTGAATCCTACCGTGTTCTCCCCCTTGTAGCCGTGTCCGTAGTCCCTGCCTGCAAACCTGCAAATAAGACATGGAAATCATATATAAGCCAAATATTCCGCAAAACGCGATATCGAACCAAAACGAGAAACTCGCGTCGCGAACTAAACGCGCGTGTGCACGATACGCTGAATCGTGTCTATACGCGTCTAAAACCATCGCGACACGCCGCGATACGCTGGATCACAGAACCCTCTCACGTATCGCGCGTATCGCGCAAACACAACGGACATGCAAAACGATATATTGTCCCAGATTTTCCTACAGGTCAAATCTTACAAAACTAGACATGCCAAAACACTAGACTACACAGAGTAGAACCCTAGCCAAGACCCCAACACCCATGTCCACTTCCTGGCCGCAATTTGCGGCCAGAGGCATTAAATCTGCGGCCAAGATGAAACATTTGGGGCTCGTGTTCTGGTGGTGTGTTCTAGACCTAGTGTTCATGCCCTAGTTTCCTCAATTTTGTTCTGAAGGGTCCGGGTCAATAGCAGATCTCAGATTGCCAAAATATCGCATAAAAACACCAACTTAGCACAAAGATCAAACCCTATGGTATTTTAGTGAAATCTGGGTTATTTCTCAGTTGAAGTGACCCTAATAACACTAAAATAAGCTAGGTTAACTAACACAATCATCACTTAATCAATATTCCACACAAATCACCATAATCTAGCACTAAACTCATAATTAACACAAACCGACACCAACTATCACACAACTAAGCAAACTAGGAATTGGTGTTCAGAAATTATACCCTCTGGAACCCTAAGAAGCAAGTGAAGGGGAAGAACTGAGTTGCTACAGCAGCTGGTGATGCAGGGGATGCAAGTTGCTGTTGCTGCAATGAAGCTGCTCCTGATGCTGTCTGTGCTGATGCTGATGCTGCTGTTGGTGCTGCTGCTGAAGAAGCTGATGGTGGTGTGGGTGTGTGTGTTGCTGATGGAGCTGCTGCTGTTGCTATCTTCTGGTGATGCTGATGCCACTGCTAAAGCTGTTGCTGTCTGCTGCTGCTCCTTCTCTGCTGCTGCTGCTTCAGTTGTTGTTGTTGTTGTCTTTGCTGCTGCTGTGTTGTTGTGTGTGTGTGTGTGTGTGTGTGTGTGAGTTTGAGAGTGAGAGGATGAGAGAAATGAGTGAGAATGAGAGAACACCAACAAGTCAACCCCCTCCTCTCTCTCTCTTCATTAATTGAAGGCATGGGCAATCCATCATGCCTCATAATGCACTCTCTCTCTCTCTCACCAAGTCAACACAATGCAATCATACACCATAATTAAAACCCAAAATGACTTAATACAAAACTTAAAATGGCTTAAGGAAATATTTAGTCCACCATGGTTGCCAATCATGGTTAAACCCCAAAAACAACCCTAGTTATCATGCACAAGTGTGTGCAAGCCTAGGAAAAATCTAATAAAATACTCAATAAATAGGATAAAATATTTGAAACTTAATTTGGTAAACTTTTTATTAAAAACCATACATTAAAATATAATTAGCTACAAAACACATTCTAAGGTGTTACAATCTCCCCCCTTAAAAGAAATTCGTCCCCGAATTTAAAAATATACTGCTACGCGTACCTTCAAGGAGAAGATTACAACTCCCAAATCTCGTTCGCAGCCTCCCAAGTGATTACCTCATTATACGGCTACGTCCAAGAAAAACCCTTCACAGTTGGCAAGACCCTTGACCAATGTTCCTCCTCCTGCCGAGCCATTAACACACATGGTTGCTGGTGAACGAAAGATCGCGTCCAAGCTAATTGGTCTGGTGCCAAATCATGTGAGAAAGGTCAAGAAGGTAATTGTAAAGTATCATCACAAGGAATACGGGGTGAAAACTTAATAATCTGGGCGGAAGTGCCAAATTAAGGGAAACGAAACTAACTCGCTTATAGGATCTCAGAAGGACCAAAATTCTGGGATAAGCTTCCCAAAATCCAACACTTCTTTTATCGGAAAAATCCGCAGGAATATATGGTTTGCCATTGCGCACTTAAGTCTACGACCAACACGGTTTCATAAGACCTCTGTCCACGATGAACAATTTTCATCCTGACCTGAATCAATTGGATCATCTCCGAAGTCTCTAGACATAGCTGGGGTCCAAAATCCTACTTACGCAGAGTCAGAAAAACAACAGACTGGTGATCGACACGACCTAACCCCTAAGCCTAAAGGTTGCCAATTGGAGCGTCTCCTGATAACAGCTATCGAAGAAGAACCCTAACAATGGCGAGTGATGATCCCCAACTGCTGACAACAAACAAAACAAACACACAACTAACCAAGAACAACTGAGCAAACTGAGTAAAACCGGCCGACAAGAATCCGAATGGAGTCACACCCTGACTAAACTTGGGTAGAAACCATAACGAAATTTGTGGAGATCTTCTCCCACTCCTACATCGGAATGGTAAAAGGTTGCAACTCTTCAGCCGGCCTCAGATGCTCGACCCAAGCACACAATAAGACAGACACCTTGAAATGAACCATGAAACTTCTCCTTACATCCCAGTCCACCCGTAACTATCTCACAAGTCACGTCAATGTTGGTGGAACTTGAATGGATACAGAGAGTTGACTGATGTGCCTTCTCTAGGATTTCACGTCTTTACCTGATAATATCAGGTACACCCACGCGTCCCTAACTTAGCACACCGTGTCACAAATCAAGGACTCCGAATCATTACCCAGCCGAGTATGCTTAAGTATCTCTGACGAACGAGCATCGGCGGGTAGTGTCTCGCGAAAGCGATTTATGGAAAGTGGTCGGGCGCGGACATGAGCAAGCTGTCCCCTCCGTAGAGACGAACTTAAGCTGTACTCAACGATCACACAAGAACTGTAAATCTGCAGAAGACTATCACAACAATCAAAATCCGCTGCAGGAAGATGTACGTTAAGCTCTGGTGGTCCATGGAAAATCTGACACGACTCACGGACAAATAGTGTCTCCAAATCTCCAACGCAAAACCACTGCGGCCATCTCCAGATCATGAGTGGAATATCCTTCTCGTACTTCCTCCAAATGTAGGAAAGCAAAAGCGATAACTCTATAGTGTCACCTCAGTACACACTCGAGCTCCACTCAAGAAACATTACAGTTAAGCAACAAGGTCGCCCGAACCAAAAGCGAGAAAGAACTGATGCAGTTGTTGAACAGAATCTTCAACTGCAGAAAACTCCGCACACATGCCTCAGTCCACAGAAAAGAAACCTCCCTTCCGGTCCATTCAGTCGACGGTGCAGTATTACTCTAGCAATCCTGCACGAAACGGCGGTAAGAACCTGCTAAGCCCGAAAATCTGCGGACTTCCGTCCTGCACACAAGTCTGGGCCTAAGCGGTATGGCCACAATCTCCCTCGGAACCATACGAAACCGTCTCCCGTGACTACAAGACCTAGGAGTCAACACAAACAAGCCCACTCCAAGAATCTAGCAACTGCTGGTGCTTTCCCAGTATTTGCATAACAAATCCTCAAGTGCTACTCCTGTTCCTTAAGACACATTAAATAGACCAGAATGTCGTAAATAACACAACAATAACTGGTCGAGGAACGGCCTGCAGAAATCTGGTTCATCACATCTACAAATGCCGCCAGGGCACTGGTGAGTCCAATGACACACCAAAACACACAAAGCCCGTAGCACGCACAAGGCAGTCTTCGGAATGCCGTCACTTCGAACCGCAATAATGATGACCTGATCTCAAGCAAACTTAGAAAGTGTCCCGCACTCTGGAGCTGATCGAAGAAATCGTCATGGCGAGGTGAAAGATACCTATCCGTACCGTAAGCCGGTTCAATTAACGATCCGTCGATACACAACCCTAAACTTCCGTCTTCCTCCTCGACGAACAGAAATAGGAGCCTCCTAATGCGAAGCACTCAGACGCACAAAACTCCCCAAATTACAACTCTGCAGCTGATCCTTAAGCTCCCTAAGCTTCGCCGGCTCATTCGGAACAACGTCGGAAAAACTCTCGCATGAAAGGAACCCGGTCCAACAATCCCACTGTGTCTCCGGTATCACGAATGAACGCCAAGAATCCACGACATCTCCTCAAAAGCTAACTAGCGAAAAAGGCTGAATTCAAGCTGTGAAAGGCGACACAACTATCCACCCGCACAACAAGGACTGACTTGCCGGGAAAACCATTCCTGACTGTTTCCTCACGGTAGTCCATAGACGCCTAGCACGTAATTAACCAGTCCGTGCCCAGGAGAACGTCAAATCCAACATCTCTAGAAGGATCAAAACGACGGACGAATCTCTATCTCCTATCCGATTGGCACACAACTGAAATACGTGTTGCGCAACAAAAGAATCGCTGACAGAAGTTAACACAACTACGACTAATCTACCCAACCACGACACAAGCATGAAAAACAAACGAGTACATCAAAAGAACATGCGAAATAAGGATACCTGAAAACTCTGCATTGGACGTCTGCGCGTCCCGATGAGTAGAAGCGAACTCCTGTGTCTGCCCTCTACCCGCAACTGGCTGAACTCCTCTGGTAGACTGAGCCATCTGAGAGAACCTTCCACGTCCACAGCCTCTTTGAAAACGATCCTGACGAGGTGCTAAGGAACAATCCCTGACGAAGTACTGAAGGCTCCCGCATCGAAAACATCCACGTGGTGACTGCTGACCATCCTGGGGATGAGAGCTGAACGGCTATCCTCGTCCTAAGCCTCTGCTACTCCCGCGATGGCCACGAAATCTGTCTCGATGACCAAACCTCTGTCTCTGGGCTGGTACGAGTCCTCCACCGTCCGGGAACTCTCTGAGCCTCTGGAATATACGCCTCATCAACTGGAGCTGCAACCACTGGTGCTATGGAGGTTACGGACTGCTGCATGATGATCGTAAGTGACAACTGAGTAACTGGGGTGACAACCTCCTGTCGTAGCTCCCGAACGACATCAACTAATGAACTCATAGTCTGGCGGAATTCCTGCATCTCTGCCAAAAGTCTATCAATAGTGTATGTCGTAGGCTGATCCGTCTGCACCTGTGCAACTAGAGTGCCATCCTGGTCAGTACTCGCCTCACCCGGGCCAACTCTGACCTCGGCCCTCGCTGCATCACTCTGAGTCCCCATAGTCATCGGTGGCAAGGCTATAAATAGATATAAGATTCGATGAGAATAAGGAATCGAATCTCAAGGATATGAATCATCAAGGAAGGAATTTCAAGCAAATTGTACTTAGGTCACTTAAGGCGAAGTACCGCATCGTGGGTATGCTGCAGACATACACACACTACGTTACTCTGCTTAAGCTACCTACTCCATCATACTAAGGTCATCCTACACTCCGAAAGGTAAAACCTAGCGCTCTGATACTAACTTTGTCACGACCCGAAATTGGCCCGTGACGGCCTTAATACTACGCAACGCCTAAAGACGTAACGCAGTAAAAGAAAGCCAAAACCCAGAAATCTAAACCATAAAAATACGGAAAAGATAATAAAAGTTTTTTGAAACATTTGAAATCACAACCCAAATTCTTTTAAAAATCCCACTTTCTATATTTAAAATTTTAGCAACACCCCTTTTGTAAAAACTAGCCAAGATGAATACAACACAAATATACGACGCCGTAGCGAAAAATAAAGACAATGGAGAGAAAGCTGTATATAAAAGACAACAAATCCACAAATAATATACAATATCGTCCTCACCAAGTCTTTAGGTCAACAACATGATAGTAGATGGAGAGTACAAATACAACGAAGGTACAATACAAAATACAGATAACCACCAAAACCCACTTAAGCAAAATAGTACTGTGAGCTGATGCGGTATCTGTAGCACAAGATGATAGATGAATACTGAATAGCCTGCCTCGACTACTCTGGGGAACAACCTGAAACACCTGTGGCACAACGGGGGTGAGTTGCCAACTCGTGAATAGTAGATAACATATGCAGGTAATCGCAGGAGTGTACGTACAGCATGAATCTAAGATATACGATTACAGTAATAACATGTCATGTGAATGCAGAATAATGGAAAGTACACTAGCAGGTACAATCAATATGTGAAGCAATAATGACATGATAATAGTATGCAATAACTTTGCAATAGGGATATGAGAAAGTAGATATGCAGCAATCATGAGGGTACACTAACAGGTACTACCAATATATGAAACCGTGCATAAGTGAATATGTATGGGGTATGGAGTGAAATATGTCATTCCCACGGAAACCTGACATCGTGGTAGGGTCACAATCCATTAAGACATTCAAATCCCAATTCCTCAAATCAACCCCCACATTGGGCTCTCACATCATATACGTCTCACATCTCCTCAATGTACAATATCGAGTAATCTCCTATATCCCGAATGTACAAATCAGTAATCGCATAGGTATGTCCAATATCCAATCTCAATGAATCACCTAATATCCCAAGTCAAATCTCAAGTAAGAATCTAACATCCTAAAGGTAAATATGTACATAAATAAATATGATGGGGGGCAATACACATATATTAGCCTCCCATTCCACTAATATTGGTGTAAGGGTATATATAACAACGGCTAAATCCCCTGTTATATATACAAAGGTGTTAAAGAAATATCATGAAAACCATGTGCCAAGCATCGACACAGAAATCCTGATCACGTATCATACGCTATCCCGAAAGCACGAGTGCCTAGTTCTGACCCTCGCCTTTCGACGTATGCATACGTAAATGACTCCCAACGGTGTCTCCGTGATCCCCCGCCGAGTCATGGGTACTGTCACCGGTAGGTACTCGCCCGCCTCCAGGCTCAATCGGCAAAGTCCATCGATCTTCTTGCCTAGGGGAACCATACCGGGCCCCACCATGTACCCTCATACGGCAACCACACCTCGTATGGAGTATACAATCAGAACCGATAAATCTCATGGTGGCTGTGCGAATATCATATCAAGGAAACCGGGTTTTTCAATGTATGCATAATTTCATGAACTCCCGCGGTTCCCAAATCCAGAAATCATCATGTGAAATCAAAATAACAATGCGCAAATCCAGGAATACAAATATGCGATATATCTGAAATGCGAGCATATAAATGAAAATATGTAGCTGAAACCAGATGTATGCGAAATCAATAAGGTACAGCTAAGTATAGGTGTCTACCTATAAGTAAAAGATGTCGTATACCCCCCTGGGTATAAGTAGAATATGAAGGATACCCCCCCGGGTATAAGTAAAATATGTGCAAGGTATATCTGTAGCTGTATCGTAAGGTGCAGATGTACCTATCACTAATGGTAAGATACACTATAGGTATACCGATAAGCTAGATGTCAAGTATGATAAGCAATGAAGTATCTATAAGGGGTTGTGTGTGACATGGCAATTATTGACGGTGTGTGTAGCAGACAATCCGTGCTCGTGCAACATGAACCGTCAATAATATGTGCAGTGTCCTACGGCTGCTAGTCACAGTACAACTATATCAAGAAAATAAAGTAAAGGCGCAATTCTAACAATGACGTAGAATATGCGACAGGTATTTGAATCATAGCCCAGACGCATAACGCCATGCGGGCGATCCCCCTGTAGATGTTAAATCTACTCACCTACGCTCCACGCTAGGTGAATCCTACCGTCTGCTCCCCCCTGTAGCCGTGTCCCTAGTCCCTGCCTGCAAACCTGCAAATAAGACATGGAAATCATATATAAGCCAAATATTCCGCAAAACGCGATATCGAACCAAAACGAGAAACTCGCGTCGCGAACTAAACGCGCGTGTGCACGATACGCTGAATCGTGTTTATACGCGTCTAAAACCATCGCGACACACCGCGATACGCTGGATCACAGAACCCTCTCACGTATCGCGCGTATCGTGCAAACACAACGGACATGCAAAACGATATATTGTCCCAGATTTTCCTACAGGTCAAATCTTACAAAACTAGACATGCCAAAACACTAGACTACACAGAGTAGAACCCTAGCCAAGACCCCAACACCCATGTCCACTTCCTGGCCGCAATTTGCGGCCAGAGGCATTAAATCTGTGGCCAAGATGAAACATTTGGGGCTCGTGTTCTGGTGGTGTGTTCTAGACCTAGTGTTCATTCCCCAGTTTCCTCAATTTTGTTCTGAACGGTCCGGGTCAATAGCAGATCTCAGATTGCCAAAATATCGCATAAAAACACCAACTTAGCACAAAGATCAAACCCTATGGTATTTTAGTGAAATCTGGGTTATTTCTCAGTTGAAGTGACCCTAATAACACTAAAATAAGCTAGGTTAACTAACACAATCATCACTTAATCAATATTCCACACAAATCACCATAATCTAGCACTAAACTCATAATTAACACAAACTGACACCAACTATCACACAACTAAGCAAACTAGGAATTGGTGTTCAGAAATTATACCCTCTGGAACCCTAAGAAGCAAGTGAAGGGGAAGAACCGAGTTGCTACAGCTGCTGGTGATGCAGGGGATGCAAGTTGCTGTTGCTGCAATGAAGCTGCTGTTGATGCTGTCTGTGCTGATGCTGATGCTGCTGTTGGTGCTGCTGCTGGAGAAGCTGATGGTGGTGTGGGTGTGTGTGTTGCTGATGGAGCTGCTGCTGTTGCTATCTTCTGGTGATGCTGATGCCACTGCTGAAGCTGTTGCTGTTTGCTGCTGCTCTTTCTCTGCTGCTGCTGCTTCAGTTGTTGTTGTTGTTGTTGTTGTTGTTGTTGTTGTCTTTGCTGCTGCTGTGCTATTGTGTGGGTGTATGTGTGTGTGAGTTTGAGAGTGAGAGGATGAGAGAAATGAGTGAGAATGAGAGAACACCAACAAGTCAACCCCCTCCTCTCTCTCTCTCTTCATTAATTGAAGGCATGGGCAAGCCATCATGCCTCATAATGCACTCTCTCTCTCTCTCACCAAGTCAACACAAAGCAATCATACACCATAATTAAAACCCAAAATGACTTAATACAAAACTTAAAATGGCTTAAGGAAATGTTTAGTCCACCATGGTTGCCAATCATGGTTAAACCCCAAAAACAACCCTAGTTATCATGCACAAGTGTGTGCAAGCCTAGGAAAAATCTAATAAAATACTCAATAAATAGGATAAATTATTTGAAACTTAATTTGGTAAATTTTTTATTAAAAACCATACATTAAAATATAATTAGCTACAAAACACATTCTAAGGTGTTACACTAAATTATCCGGAAAACATAACGAAACTAAACTTTACGATCGAATCAACGAATTCAATACAATCCCTAGAATACTCAACACTTGAGTCAGATTAAAAACACCCAGAAGAATGTACAAGTATCTACGGATATTAATGCACAAAACACTAACCCTAATTCTACCGTTCCGCCGCGGAACCGCCGCGCAAGCAAGGTATTGCCGCGGTTCCACGTCTCTTTAGTGGAATTAGGATGTCGTGTTTTACAGTAACTCTTAGAATTCCTTGCTGATTTTTTTGAGTATTTTTAATGCAGAAAAAATCACATTTTTACAAAATTTCCAGAGAGGGGGTCATTTTCGATGTTTCGGGGTTCGAGCGAAGTTTTAACTTCATATACATGTCGCCTAATGCTCTAGCTTGGCTCTGATACCACTGTAGGGTTCCTTGGCACTCATACAAGGGTTTATAAGGCATCAACCATGCCCGGATAAAAAATTAGACGTGCCGAACAACCCAAAGCCGGGATCTTTGTTAGATTATTAGGGTTTCATATGCAAGTAAACACCATTTACGACTAAGTGAATACGAAATACAACCTTTGTAGATCGGTCCTTCACTTCAAAAGCTCCTTGTTGTAGTCCCTTCACTGCGATCATAGTCCTCTCGGGCTCTTGCATGGCTTCACGAGGCAGAAGGAGCGTCCTTGCTTGAAGTCTTCGAGGCCGAAGATGATCTACGTCGAGGGAATACGAACTCAAACTTCTTCTTCACTAACTAGAGAATTAGTGAAGCAAACACCCTAAACTAAAGTGCTAGTCTAGTAGAGGATGAGAAAATAGGAAGTGGGTACACCTTAGAATTATTTATCTCACATTTATTTCTCACTTAATCAAAAACCTAGAGAGCTTTTGAGCTCAAGGAAGAAGATGAACAAATAATGAGATGAGGATAATGATCAAGTGAGTGAGCTAACCATGGGTGAGTGAGTATCATATACCAACTCATGTAGAGACATAACCATGGCTAATCTAAATGGTTAGGTTAATAAAATTCTAAAGTAAAGACAAAGTTAGTGGACTTTGTCAAAGCAAAGCAAGCTTCTACAAGCTTCATGCTCTTTCCAAATCTCCACTAATTTTGTAATTACCTTAAATAATTATAACCCACCATAATAAATAGAATGGTGTATGTCTTACACACCCATGAATGATGTATCAACAACCATGATACAAAAAGAAAACACATTTTAATATATATCACATATATATTAAAGTTGTGCACATGTGAGAAAAATCCTTAAGTGAACAAATGTTAGTTAATGTAAATTAGTATATCAAATATACAATTATACACTAAATTATTAAATCAACACTTGACTTAATAATCCGGTTATATCTCATATAACCAACTAATATCCAATGTATCGTCTTATCGAATCAACACTTGATTCGATAACCCGGTTATATCACATATAATCGACCGATACAATAAGTCGCGAGAATAGAATACGGTATCACATACACGCATTATTCTCGGTCCCACACATATCACATATGCGCTCCTATTTCGTTTTGCCTGAGCCAGTAAAACTGTTGGAAATAGTGCCCTCTAAGTCAATTATTGGATCGCAGGTACGTGATTGCAATGATTGAGAGAGGACCTATATATGACTGTCTTACTCGAGATGATAGTATGCTATCTGGTTTGTCTTTATCATCGTATACATGCTTTAGTTCACTATTGCATGTTGATAGAGCCCATAGGATTCTTGCTTGACTGCCAGCAGTATGATGGAGATCATATACGTGGGAGCTGGCGTCTATAAGCACATCCTTAAAGTGTCCCTAGTCGTGGGAGTTTCGAGACAGGTCATCGATACTCCAGAGTAGACTAGTGTATACAGTCGAGACCCCGATGCGGGGCGGTGGCCGGTCTCACAAGCCACTGGTGTCAGTTGGATCACCTAAGATGTATACAGGTGCTTATTAGGTTATGAATACACCGGACAGGACTCGCCGGGAACTTGCTAGTTGGTATTTTACATATTGTCATATAGCAGTTCCCTGGTGACATGTGTACAGGTTAGTTTGTCGACCTGAGATCGTCATTTGTCTCGTGTGAGTTCCCACTGTGCTTTGATTACTACCCTACCACGCTCAAAGAAGACGTGCAAACAGGTTTTAGTTGGGTACAGTCCCGAGCCACATGGAGGCAGTGAGTGGATCGTCGGGGATTCGTCTCTCCCGGTATTGGGGGTTGATGTCGCACATTGCACGGGTGTCCATCACAAGAAATCCCCGGCCGAGGTAGTGGAGAATTACTGATTTGGATCAGTAGTTTCTCAGGAGGTGATGGGCTTCATACCGACACGAATTATCACGTTATTAGGGGTCTGACTTTATCCACCCCCTAGACTCGATATACTATACTCTTAGACGAATGGACCGGACTGTACGGATATTGTCACTGTCAGGCTCAGTAGGGTTTCTGGATGAGTTCGCTCGTCAGCTTCCCTTCCAATCAATACATAGGCAACCGTTACGTACAGCTTGTACCTCTGACATGCTAGTGGTTATACCCAGTGCCAGTGTGTTGATGAGTCATTAGAGTCCCCCACAGACTGTTTCCCAAGTTCGGGCGAAACGTTGTAGAGGCCGTATGGTTTTATGGCAGGGTTCAGAAAATGCACGTGCGTTTACGCACGTGTCATATTTCGGGCAGATAATACTGGTAGGCTTTGGTTTAAGCCGGATCCGAGTATTATACTGTGTAGATATAATATCTTTATCTCGGTTGCATTTGTATTCGGTCGTAATACAAATACGGGTATGTTTATACTGTTACGGGGTTATCCTGAAATTCGTTTCGGGCTCGCTTTTGGAAGTTGCCAGTTTCCTGTTTTCTATCACCCGCTTTAACATTCGGTTAAATGCGGATTTATCTTTTCGTCATTAGGGTGAGTCATGAGGGTGAGTCGTGGTTCTAGAAGATTCTAGATGTTGACTAGGCTGGTGAGTCATTAGTGCATTAATTGTTCATTTAATGAGTTGATGACTAGGTTAGATGAATCATTTGTCTGCATTAATGTTTTGTGCAAGGTGTTAGATGACACATTCTTCTCTTTAATGCTAATGGTCACTCTCCCTCCTCCCACACTCACCCCCCTTGCCCATATATATGGCCGGCCATTCCTAGTGGGGAATATGGTTGCTTGAGAGAAAAAAGAGATTAAGGAATTTGCTTCATGAAAATTTCACAAGTTCATTTATTATTTCCGATTCAAAAGGCAACTTCATTAACCGTTCGTCCATAGCTTTGGACGAAGCGAGACAAAGTGTTCTACTCATTCTCTACATCAATCTTGGTCATATTTTTTAGCAAACTTGATGATCGAGTTGCCTCGGTCTAGAGGCGGGAGCCCGTTTAAAGATCCGTCGACGTGGTGCCACCTGGACGAAGAGACTGGAGATTCAGGAGATTGGAGCAGCCGCAACAATGCGTGGGATGATGGTTGAAGACCGAAGGACTCGGATCGTTCGGTATAACATTTCTACCCACTTTTTAGTTTGTTAGTTTAGCTTTAATGGCAGATCCGGGTGATAGTATACGATAGCGCCAGTCAAAAAGTTTTTGTTCCGCATTTGGCGTCTGTTAGACGGCCGGGGCGCTACCGTGTACTTACAGTGGTATCAGAGCCTCACCATTAAGCTTTACTAACTTGTGCTAACGCGTTTAAAACAACAATCGAACGGATTTTCGAAAACTACAATTATCAGTGCAAAAGTTTCTGTCGATTTTTAAAAGGGTCTAAAAATTATTTTGAGCATCACAGAAAAACAAGCAGGCTTTTTTAAGAAAACAGAAGAAATCCAATCCTTTGACTCGTCCGTACGGCCGCGGAACCAACGCCAAAGCCATGCTTTGGCCGCGGATCCGCGGCCATCTTGGAGCTTCAGAGGGTCAAATTTCTTCTGGGGTTTCTAAACAGTGAATTGTGGTTTCTGCTATATTTCTTTTGGACCCATATTTTATTACTGTACAGCAGATGTACGTGGGGCCCACTTTTGGAAGTTTGGTCGATCGAAATTTTAAACTTGTTAGTATGTATTACTTACATTATATCTCCGACCGGGAATGTCATTTGAGCGGTAAATTGCGTCTATTGCTATAGTAATTTTAGACGGATTTGCGAACGTGACATTCGCGTTAATGTTCTGTATTGTGCTGTGATGTTGCGGATTTGTCGTGGTGGATAGCAGTGTGCAATGATAGTGCTGTTTGGATTTATTTGTACATTTGATATTGCGGGGCGAGCGTCCAACATGTGGACGGCCGTTACTGCCTGTTTGTGTAATATTCTTTTTGGGGCACGACCGGGCTGAGGTCGATGTACCCATTGTACATATTTTTTTTTCTGTACTAGGTTTACCCCGCGACAGAGTGCACGGATAGCCGGGTTCTAGAGGGAAACGGGTCCGTATCTCATGGCTTTGAGAGGCAGAGGGGCCTCACTCTAGAATTGGCAGACTATTTGCCGCACTCGTAGGGGGTACAGGTTGACCAAAGGAGGGGAGCTCAAGTTACCGGATTCTGTGAAGTGCCGGGTGGTCCATTCACTATGCTGTAGGGGGCTGCCTCTCTTCAGGTTTTGGCGGGTAACTTGCCGCACCCGTAGGGGTCTAGGTTTCATTGCACATGCTATCCACACGACCAGGGGAACGTCGGGTTTCAGTAGCGGCTCTGTGAAACCCGGGGATCCCAGATTATCTGTATTGTTCTGTGATGCTTATTACTTTTCTGTAATGTTGCATATTATCATGCCTGGAGCGATTATTGTATATTGGTATATATACTATTAGATGTTGTATATGTTTTACACCCGCGCTAGTCCAGTCCCCGCTCTGTCGTTAGTTAAGTAACCTAACGGGTGATGACGGGACCCAGTGACGAATGCGGATGGCATATACGTACATTTTATTTTCGTTCTTTTCTGCTGTGATTAAATGATGGGACTGCGTTGATTCTGATCAATGCAAAGGAATACAAACCTGTTTTGCAGTTGTTGGAACAGTTTTAAAAAGTGTTATTACAAAGACGTTTCCTTTTGTTTTGCACAGTGATATTCGGTTGGAATATCCTGCACCTCATTCGACGAGGCAAGGGCCGATATCCCTTCAGCGGGAGTGACCCCTTGGGCAGAAGTTTGTGTCAGGATAATAACTTCACTATAGTCGATTACAAGTTGCTTTGCATCGCGGTATTCAGTTGGAATATCATGCACCTCATTCTACGAGGAAAGAGCCGAGATCCCTTCGCCGGGAGTGACTTCTTTAGCAAAGGTTTTCGCCACTATATTTTTATAAAAAGCTATCAGGTTCCTTCATCGATATCAAGTTCATTACGTTAAAGGTTTTTCGCCAAAAACCAGTTGTAGCCCTCCGTCATTTCTTTTGGGTATTCAGTAGTATTCAAGCTATGTATTTTGACCAACGCCAAGGAATAGTGTTTGGTAGCTGCTGGGTATTCATTTGTTGCATAGATAGATGGGTTGGTTTGGGACAGTCATTCTGCCATTTTGTCCAACGTCAAGGGCATGTGCGGGTGGGTTCAAATTGACTTGGATAGTGACGGGTAGAACTTGGCATATGACTTATGACATTTTGACCAACGCCAAGGTCATAAGAGCATGGGGCAAAAATCATATCGGGAGTTTCTAAAGAAACTGAAACTTGCCAAGTATGCGCATACCTTCTGGAGTGTGATAACATGAGTGGATTCCGTCATGTTATCATGCGATGAGAGTTGGATCCCGATTCCCACTGATGAGTTGGTTTACTCTTCGGGTGATCCCGATTGATTCTTCTTTTAGGTTTGGAGGAGAATTTGACAGTACAGTGGGAGGTTTCCAGATTAGATAAAGTGATAACCATTCTGATCTAGGTTAGAGTGCACGCAGAGTGTTTCTTTTCTCTCTCTCTTTGGCAGCGACCATTGACCGACCCTAGACTATGACTCAGTAACCAAGTTGACCGAACCTTCTTAAAATACTGGCTTTTGGATTGTCTCAAGTTGCATAAGTCATTGCTGCTCCTCCTTTTACCCTTTGTTTTTCTCAGAACACCCCGTATTACTACGGACATCCACTTCCATTGGATAGATCCATCGTATGGTTATATACGAACTCGGAGGGACTACTTCGAGGATGGATCCAGGTTCAGGAGAAATTGAATTGTTTGTTCAGTTGTCTTTTATTATCACCTTCTCTCAGGTTGCGAGAGCTCCTTGGTTTAGGAGAGTACACCTATTACGCTTATTGGATAGTCTTATTCCAAACCATAGGCAGGTGCCGAAAGGTAGGGAATGAAGAAAACCAATTAGCCTAAGTAGGGTGTACAGAAGGTAATAACTAAAGACAAAATAAAGGGATTGGAAAGAGGGCAAAGTAAAATTGCGACTGTTATCATTCTCGACCAAACCGCGTACTTCATCGCCACTCCTATTTTACCTTTAATAGAATAAGGTATTATTCAGTTGTCTTTTATCATCACCTTCTTTCAAGTTGCGAGTACTCCTACGATTAGGAGAGTACACCCATTATGCTTACTGGATAGTCTTCTTCCAAACCATAGGTTGGTGCCGAACGGTAGGGAAGGAAGAAAACCACTTAGCCTAAAGGGGTGTACAGAAGGTAATGAATAAAGACAAATAAAGGGATTTGGGGAGAAGGCAAAGAAATATAGGGTTAAAATTATGAATTGGATCTTGGAAGAGGCATTACTATGAATACCAGGATACCCCTATGAAACATTTTTTTGTTTCAGTGCATTGTTAATGGAAAACTGATTTCCCGATTTGATACTTACTCCAGGGTATGTATTTACCAGGGATGATTCTCACATCTGTATGGTTTTACAGATGGGGAGTGGGAGTAGGTTATTGGGAATAAGGTGATCATCCTCATTATATCGGAATTCGTTGTAATTGGTGATATTTGAGGAAGTCGCCTGAGTTTTTGCCGGACGACATGTATTTGGTTTTGAATATCCGTTGTTGTGCACCAATTTCAAAATGATATATCTGTACGTTTATTTTTTATAAAGTGAGATATAACTTTTTGAAATTATGTCTGTGACATTTACCTATATCAGTTGACGATTGGGTTAGGAGCATTAAACAACGGAGTAGTTCTTAAACCATAAGTACAGTTTTCAACCTACGATGCACAGGTTTTGAGTTATTCAACTCAGCGGACTTATACAGTGTATTGTATGTTGTCCAGAGTCCGTTAGGACAAAGTGGTTGGTCCTCGTACTATGTTCTGTTTACTTATGACTTCTTTAGATTTTAGACAAGTGTTTCGTAGAAATACAAGGTCTAAGTTTTGAGAAGTTGTGGGTATAAGAATAAAGTAGAGAACTAGGTGTCACAAGTATTGGGATTCTTCAAAGAGATCGAAGATGTAGATTCTTGTGATATGTATTCAGATGATAGTAATGGTTTTGATAAACTTGTTTCTCTTTCAGGTTACTCATAATTGGATGTATTCCTAAGTTGAGTAATACTGATTAGCCTCTCTCAATTAAGTTGATATGCACTGGAGACAGCTGCATGATTAGAATCTGGTTCCAATTAAATAAGTGCCAAAGTTTCTATATTAAATATAGAATGGTTCATATCTTAACGATATTAAGGTACGGGGAGTTGTCCAGCTTATGCTTAAAACCAGACACTGGATAACTCAAGGCACGTTTCTGTAATGGCAGTTTGTGGGTTGACCCTGGCTTTGACGAGGGTTGATTTTCTACCATATGGAAGATCAATAGTGATATTGTTCTTGACTCGCCACAGTTTTAGTAAAATGATTTTTTTTTTCAGAAAACAGTAGTGGGAGTATGGTAGTACTGGAAGTGATTCCAGAACCGCAAACGATTACGGAAAATTTAATAGGACCTACATATTCAATCAGGTTTGACATTCCATTAGCCACTCCACAGATATGGTGGGTAACCTTAGACACTCTAGAGGTACTCAGGTAGCCTTAAGGACGGTGACAGGGAGGTTCTTGTTTACCCAGACTTGATACTACTGTTGTTCCAGGCTATGAGACCCGGCAGGAGGATAAGTATAGCGTCGTTCTAAACTAGCTTTAGAAGTGTACGTATATATTATTCTGCCAGAGGGTTGTCGTAGGCAGTTGGAGCAGCGGAAGCATAGTGGGCAAGAAGCTTATGTCTTGAGCAAATATAGCGGAGACAAGATCATCTATTTTTGATGTTACAGTTATGGGTTTGACTTCATCAGAATAGAGGATGGATCTGTTAAGGAGGTAGTAGGGTGTAATGTCCTGGTATTTGGATGACATACACAGAGTAGGAAGTAAAATTCATATACTACAATCGGTTATACTGTGGTTGTCACACAGTTGTTTCTCCACAAAGGACATGGATATAATATCTTACATTCTGGTAACTAGATCTATGGTTTTAGATCTAGATTTGGCTAGTTTCCCAATGTGGGTACTTTGACAGTATTCTAATAGTATTTTAGAATAGATGACTCCTGGCATGTGTTAGTTATATGTATGCCCTAGAGGCCATTACTGTACATTGGATGTACATTGTAGTGGATGCTGGGACATATATAGGGAGGACTTTCTTGCTCGACATGATAGTATACTATCTGGTTACTCTTTACCTTAACGTGTATAGTGATTGTCTCTCTGTTACATGTTGGTAAAGCCCTTAGGATGTGTTCTTGACTACCTGGACTATGATGCGGATCATACTAGTGGGGACATGGTAGTCCATAAGTACATCCTTCAAAGTCCCTAGTCGTGGGTGTATCGAGATGGGGCATCGATATACCAGAGTAGACTAGCGTGTACCTTCTCGACCCATACAGATGGGCGATGGATGATCCCATATCCATTGGTGTTTGACATCAGAGGAGATATACGGGTGCTCAGTAGAGACTGGGTACACTGGACGGACTCGCCGAGAACTCCCAGATGGTATTATACCTCACGTCAGATGGCAGTTCTCAGGTGACACTGGTACAGAGTAGTCTGTTGACCCGAGATCGTCATAGGGTCTTGTGTGGTTCCCACTGTGCTTTGATTTCCATCTTACCACGTCCAAGAGGGCGTGCAAAACGGTGGTTTTTGGATACAGTCCCGAGTCACATGGAGGCGATGAGCGATAGGAGGGGATTCGTCTCTCCCGGTATAGGGAGTTGATGTTGCACTATGTTCGATTGGCTATAACAGGAAGTGCCTGGCCAGGGCTGATCAGAGAATTGCTGGTAAGTGTTACCAGTAGTTTCTCGACCCGTTATGAGCCTCATATCGACACGACTTATCGAGCTATTGGGGTTTGACGTTTACCACCCATAGGCAAGATATGCGACATATCAGACGATCAGACCGGACTGTACGGTAGTGTTACTGGTTGGATTCACTGGAGTGTGAGCGGGCTTGCTCATCGATCTTCAGATCGCTCAATACCCGGGTGGCCGTTACGTTTAGCAGACCGCTTGCGGCTTGTGGGTGCTTGATATGATCATCATCTGCTGCCGGCGTATTGACGAGTCTTTAGAGTCTTACACAGAGGTTTCCTGGCTCAAGCGAAACGAAATAGGAGCACATATGAGATGTGTGCGGGACCGAGAATGATACCAGTATGTGATACTGTATTCAATTCTCGCGATATGTGACATTGATCGGTTATATACGATATAGCCGGGTTATCGGATCAAGTGTTGATTCGATAATTTGTTACTGTTGATATTAGCCGGTTATATGCGACATGACCGGATCATTAAATCAAGTGTTGATTTAATGATTTAATGCATAATTATATATTTGATATATAAGTTTGCATTAACTAGTATCGGTTTACTTAAGATGGATTTTCTCACTCGGGTGTACAAATTGTATATGTGATATACTTTTGTACACTAGTTTGTATCATGTTTGATGATGCATGCTCATTAGGGTTTGTGTAAAGTTTAAACCATGGTTGTGTAATGATTAGGGTTTTCATTTTCTTATTCATTAATTAATTCTTTATTCTTTTTGGAAAATGATAAGCATAATGCAAAATGGTGGCTTTGTTTAGAAGCTTGTTGAAGCTTCATGAAGATTTTGACCAAGTGACCATTTTGTCTCATGCTTAACCCTAACCATTCCATTCAACCTTGATTGACTTTCTAAACATTACCATGGTTACATTATGATAAGTATTCTTATTATTTCGTTTTTGAAAAAGAACTTATCATTATATTATCATCTTCTTCTTCTTCATCTTAAAAGAAGAAACCTTGACTTCATCAATGGTGGATTGATGAAACAAGTGAGAAATCCAATTCTAAAGTCTACCCACTTCCTATTTCTTCATCCTCTACCTCTTGACAAGTAGTAGAGTGTGCTCTCTTCACTAGATTCATGACTTGGTGAAGTGGGAGCTTGATCTTGCGATGCCTCGACGTAGATCATCTTCGTCACGTCGTCGATGACCTAGCCCGTCCATTCTCCGATGAAGCCGACGCTAGAGCCCGGGGTTCGACTTGGACAGTGAGGAGACTTCATTGCGGAGCTATGGAGGTGGAGCACCGGATCTACAAAGGTTATATTTCCGTTAAACTATTAGTTAAGTGTTAACCAGTTCTTGTTTTCGCCTAGAAATCTGGCCAACGATCCGTATTAGGGTTTCTCGGCACCCCGTATTTTTGAAATTGGCATAGTTGATGCCTTGTGAGACCTCACTAGAGTGCCTAGGAACCCTACAGTGGTATTACAGCCTAGCTAGAGCCTTAGGCGAAGTCTAGACGGAATTTGAAACCCGAACGAACCCGAAACCCAACTCAAAAATGCTCTCTGTCCTTTTTCTAAAATCTGGGATTTTTCAACATTAAAAATATGCAGAAAATTCAGCAGGCAAATCTAAGAATTACGGCGCAAAAAGTTTCTCATGAACAGTCATAACGGCGGCGGAACCGCGGCAGAAGCCTAACTTCTGCGGCGGTTCCGCGGCCCATTGATGACGTCAGCTTCCCTTGTTTGCACAGTAATTCCTATTTTCTGAAGTTGGATTTTCTGGGAATTTTTAATACTTATTCAAGAGTTGAATTTTCTGAGGTTGTTTTGGGGATTCGTATGTTCGATCGTATTATCAAATTTTGTCTGTGTGGCTTTCCGGGTAAATTTTAGAATATGTTAAAAAGTTCGACCGGATATAAATACCCAATTTTTCCCCTGTCGGGAAATTTCCAAGTGTTGGATTTTTCCGTGGTTTAAAGACGTTCTAAGTAGTGCAAGTAACGCGATGGACCCTCTAGAAGATAACAAACCTTAACTCGATTATGTTACCGTCTTGAACTGCCCTTTGAACCTTCGGGTTTGGGGCAGTACGGCGTGCCACATGTGAGGCGTTGGCTTGACCCTTCTACGGCTGGACCGATGGTACTGAGGCACGAAGTGAATGTTTTTAAACTTATTTCATGTGTTGAGCTGTATCGGGAAAACTTGGGTGTTCGATTGTTCGATCGAAAAGTTTAACATTTTCTATTTATCCGGAATGTGATACAATAATTGGAATTCACAAGTAGTTATGAGATAACTGAATGAATATTATAAACATAGCAGTTTAGTCTCACTTGATCGGTTGCCACGAAATTTTGATGTGATCAAAAGTCCGTCGCAATCACGTAGCGTACGCGGATACTCGCCGGATAAACTTAATAGACAGCCTCACCCCATAGCCCCGACCAAGTGACTGTAGGAAAACCCCGTTGCCGAAAGCATTCGCCCGGGTGCTCGCGGTAGCGGTGTTCCGCCTTGGTGCACTTCGTCGACGGTATCGGGGGTGCAGCCGTCTACTGAAGTTTGCGACGAGCATTCGATCAGGATGTCGGGAATCTTGTTGAATTCCCGACTTGATATTGAAAAGTGTTTTCGATAATGAGACTAAAATGCGGGGTTTATAATTGTTAAGCATGCGATGTCTAAGTAATTCATTTGGTCAGGCATGCGATGTCTGAGGTGGTTGCGGATTCCAACTGTTGTAGTTTTACACTTTCTTTTCTGTGACCGTAAGTGTAATATGTGATATAGCCGGTTTCGTTGCTATATGTCAACGACAATTGGGATGCGCATATTTACTTACGTTGATTACATGTGATGTTATGTGTTGCTGGATATGTTATATTGGATCGTCGTGTTCGAATAGCCGGGGGTTTTTATGTGAGATGAGTGTTTTTCATTATCATTCATGTAAAAACTTGTATGTAATATTCTTTTATTTGGGCACTTCCAGGTTGCGGAAGATGTCACCGTTTGTATATTATTTACTTTTCCGCACTAGGTTAGACCTAAGGAGGAGGGCACAAATAACCGGGTTCTGGAGTCCAGTGGGAGACCAACTCGAGGAGTCGAGTCCGGGTCTCCTAACTCTAGAATTGGCAGGGTTGCTTGCCGCTCTCGTAGGGGTCTAGGGGTGTGGGATTGGCTATTCATCACGACCGTGGAATCCGTGTTTTATACTGGCTCGTAAAGAAAACACGGACGTCCTAGTATATCCAATGTTTTATATGATTCTTCTGCTGCGATATCTGTGATGTGATCATGTGATGTTCTGTGATAGATACAGTATATAGTATATATGATATATTATATAGACGTTACTTATGTTTTACACCCGCGCTAGCCCTGCCCCGCTCTGCCGTTAGTTACCTAACCTAACGGTGCACGAGGGGACATCGAGGCGAATGCGGATGGCATAAGTGTACGTCGTATTTATCTGTGATGTTTAGTTACTTAAATGATGGGACTTCATTAATAAGATTAATGAAATAAAAGAAACCTAAAGATGTTGTAGAATCGATTTTCAAAATAAAACAGGTAGCTACAGTTCTTGCTTTGCACAGCGGTATATATGATATATCCTGCACCTTATTCGATAAGGAAAGGACCGAGATCCCTTCACCGGGAGTGACTCCTTTAGCAATAACTGGCAGATGCTACACCCCTCGGTTTGTCTCTTGATTGCTTTTAAGTGTTTTTGCTTTGTACAGTGATATATATGATATATCCCGCACCTCATTCGACGAGGAAAGGACCGACGATCCCTTCACAGGGAGTGACTCCTTTAGCAAAACTAGAAAAGCCTCAATAACACTCCATTTCAAAATTCATTTGATTCTACAACGATATCAAGTTCATTACGCAATAGGTTTTCAGAAAAACCTGTCGTAGCCCTCCGTCATTTCAGATAAGTCCTTTTTAGTATTCGTGCTGCGTTTGTTGACCTTGTCAAGGCGCAGTGTGCGGTAGCTAACCAGTATTTATCTGTTTATGCATATGATGCAGATTGGATTAGGGTAGTTGTGCGACTTTGTTGGCCTGCGTCAAGGGTCGTGCGGGTGGGTTTAATTCAATCAGGAAATGACGGGTTGAATTTGACTAGCGGACTATGGTTTGTTGGCCTGCGTCAAGGTCATAGGACGCTAGGGGCAAAATATTATCGGGAATTTCAAGTGTTGAAATTTGCAATGAGATTGCATACCTTCTATAAGATAGTTGGATCCCGATACCCGCTGCGAGTAATTGTTACTCCTGGGAGAGTTTTATACATTACAATTAGCCGATCAAGTAGGTGTCTAGAAAGGTGTTAACGAGGTTACGCCTCTGGGAAAACGAGGTTTACATTAATTAGGTTCGTGCGAAAGCACGGGGGACCTCCCTCAAAGTACCGACACTGGCCTGGCTGAAAGATTGGCTAACTTGTAGTGTGTAATTAATCCCGGCTAGTCTTTCCTTTTAGGGTTTGAAGGAAGATTTGATAAAAAACAGTGGGAGCCATCCTGATTAGATAAAATAATAACCAATCTATTCTTGCAAGAGCGCACGCTGAGTGTTTTTTTCTCTCTCTCTCCAGGTAGCGACCATATCACGCCTTAATCAAGATAATAATACGGATTATTGACCGAACCCGCTTGTTATACTGAGCTGGGGAACGTTGGTCCCGCTCCAACTTATAATAGTTATAAGACAAAGCAGGAAATTGGGGAATACCAGATTTCCCGTGCCGCCCAAACGAAGAGAGTGCATGATGATGCATCATCTTCGGGTATGTTCGTTACACAGAACTGTTTCTCAGTATCCACTGAATCCTGGGTATATGATACCGGATCAGGATCCCAGATATGTAATCTGTTACATAGGGCTACAAAAGGGTAGAAAAACTGAGAATGGGTGATAAGTTTCATGAGGCAGAAAACGGGGCAAGTGTTCCAGCCAAGTCTGTCGGTCACTGTCACCCTGTATTACCGATACATTGATTCTGAACGAAAGTTATTAGATACCGAACCTGATATACAAAATCATATCAGTCTCTTTATTAGTAAAGAAATGATAAAATTTTGTATTGTTGGATAATGTTTTGAACATTTCCTATATCAAAAGTTGATCGGTTCAGGCACGTTATCTAAAAGCATTGATGTTCTAAATCAAACTACAGTTCTTAGTATACAGAACACACACAAGAGGAAGAGTTCAGAAATGAACGAATTCTTCTTGAGGTATTGTAGACTAGGTCAGATCAATGTGACCCGACTAGCTAGAGTTACATTTAGATGCATATTTAAATCAGTTTGAATTTACATCTTATGAAACTCGCCAGTCATGTCACAAAGATAAGATGACCATAGCTCTGTTTAATGGAAACAGAGAAAGAGTTAGTGAACTCTTGGGATGATACATGTTGATGTATGTAAGGTCCCCTGTCTACACATACCAAGACCGGTTATTTATACTTCATTGTATTCTCTGATAATCTCTCAAGATTCAGTCATATGTTCCTGTTGAAACACAAGTCCGAACCTTTTGAGATATTCACAGAATATAAGTTAGAAGTAGAGAACCAAAATACGGGTGTAAGTATTATGTCCTTTGATGTGATCGAGGAGGAGAATACTTGAGCACGGAAATCCTGGATTATTCTAAAGAAGAATGAGATTCTCTATCAGCATTACTCCTCCGTATACACCACAGCACAACGTTGTATCGGGGCGGAGCAATCACACCCTATATGATATGGTGTGCTCTATGATGAGTACTACTGAGTCACCTTTTTCCTTTTGGGAGTTATGCACTTATGAAGTTGCATACCTATTGAATAGGGTTTCGATCAAATCAGTAGCCTACCGCTTCATATGTGATATGGAAAGGGAAGAGCCCATATCTTAAGTTGGTTAAGATTTGGGGTTGTTCGGCCTATGTCTAAAAGCAAAATCCGGAAAAGCTCGAGGCAAGGTCAGTTATGTAGAACTGCAAAGGTTCCAGCTATACAAACTCCATCTGATGATTTGGTAGAACCGAAAGATTCAATAGTAACCAACGAACCTCAGCCTCTCCGCCGATCTAGTAGGGTTCCTCACCCACCTGAGAGATACTTTGGTTTCTCGATGACAGTGGGAGCGAGGATTGCATCATGAGATGATGACCCAACTGGTTTCGAGCTGGCCATCAGGAGTAAGACTCTGTAAGAATGGCTGGATGCTTAGCGATCTGAGATGGAATCCTTATACACCAACAAAGTATGGACTTTGGTTGCTATATCTGAAAGGTTAAATCCCCATCAGGAGCAAGTATATCTTGAGAAGATTACTTGGTGTACATGGAAAAGTTGAGACTTTCAAAGCTAGACTTGTTAAAGGTTTGCATCATTGACCAGGCGTGGATAATGATGAAACCTTTTCAGTGCCTATGCTTAAGTCCATCCAGATCCTACTTGCCACGACTACATACCATGACAACGATATCTGGTGGTTGGGTGTCATGACTGCTTTTCTAAATGATGTTTTAGAAGAGTGCGTCTATAAGTACACAGCTAGAGGGCCTCGTAGACAGTGGTAGCAGCAGAAACGTATGCAAGATGCTTTATAGGATAAAGCAGGCATCGCGGAGTTGGAACATCTGTTTTGATGGATTAGTCAAAGAAGTTGACATCATCAAAATGGTAGATGAACCTTGTATATACAAAAAAGGTAGTAGGGAGTATGGTGGTGATCCTCGTAGAGTACGTGGATAACATACTCTTGATAGGGAAGGAGTTTCCTATGCTACGCTCGGTCAATCTCCGCTTATCACAAGGATTCTCTAGATATGATCAATCTGATACCTCCTCCATCCTGAGTTTTCATCTATGAGATAGATGTTATTTAGGTGTTAGTATACTCACTAGTTGTAGTGAGATGGTATCAATCGATCCTGGGGAGAATCACTGGAAGGGTTCCAGGGTGATAAAGACGACTGAATGTCAGTCGCAGGCATTGTCTTTACCCTCAGTAAAGGGACGATATGTTGGAAGAGTTCCAAGCTAGATACCGTGACATACTAGACGATAAAGGCTAGATACATCGCTACTTAAGATGCTACCAAAGAGGCTGTTTGGATGTATAATGGTTCATGAGATGAACTACGTTCCTACCATTGTGAGACAATGGAGTTGTGGCTTATGCCAAGGAACGCCGGTCCCATCAGTGATCCAGACTTATTCTAAGGCAGTATCACCTGATCATGGAGATGGTTGATCTCCAGGTTGATCGAGGAAAGGAGAGCAGACTTAGAGGATAACGCAGCGGATCCACTCACGAAGGCCTATTCCCAGAGAGAGACTTTTATGGGATGGTTGAGTATGAGTTACTACAACCACTGCTACAGATGGCCCTAGTGCAAGTGGGAGATTGTTAGTTATATGTATGCCCTAGAGGCCATTACAGTTCATTGGATGTACATTGTAGTGTATGCTGGGACATATATAGGGAGGACCTTCTTGCTCGACATGATAGTATGCTATCTGGTTACTCTTTACCTTAACGTGTATACTGATTGTCTCTCTATTACATGTTGGTAAAGCCCTTAGGATGTGTACTTGACTACCTGGACTATGATGCGGATCATACTAGTGGGGACATGGTAGTCCATAAGTACATCCTTCAAAGTCCCTAGTCGTGGGTGTATCGAGATGGGGCATCGATATACCAGAGTAGACTAGCGTGTACCTTCTCGACCCATACAGATGGGCGATGGATGATCCCATATCCATTGGTGTTTGACATCAGAGGAGATATACGGGTGCTCAGTAGAGACTGGGTACACTGGTTGGACTAGCTGAGAACTCCCAGATGGTATTATACCTCACGTCAGATGGCAGTTCTCAGGTGACACTGGTACAGAGTAGTCTGTTGACCCGAGATCGTCATAGAGTCTTGTGTGGTTCCCACTGTGCTTTGATTTCCATCTTACCACGTCCAAGAGGGCGTGCAAAACGGTGGTTTTTGGGTACAGTCCCGAGTCACATGGAGGCGATGAGCGATAGGAGGGGATTCGTCTCTCCCGGTATAGGGAGTTGATGTTGCACTGTGTTCGATTGGCTATAACAGGAAGTCCCTGGCCAGGGCTGATCAGAGAATTGCTGGTAAGTGTTACCAGTAGTTTCTCGACCCGTTATGAGCCTCATATCGACACGACTTATCGAGCTATTGGGGTCTGACGTTTACCACCCCTAGGCAAGATATGCGACATATCAGACGATCAGACCGGACTGTACGGTAGCGTTACTGGTTGGATTCACTGGAGTGTGAGCGGGCTTGCTCGTCGATCTTCAGATCGCTCAATACCCGGGTGGCCGTTACATTTATTAGACCGCTTGCGGCTTGTGGGTGCTTGATATGATCATCATCTGCTGCCGGCGTATTGACGAGTCTTTAGAGTCCTACACAGAGGTTTCCTGGCTCAAGCGAAACGAAATAGGAGCACATATGAGATGTGTGCGGGACCGAGAATGATACCAGTATGTGATACTGTATTCAATTCTCGCGATATGTGACATTGATCGGTTATATACGATATAGCCGGGTTATCGGATCAAGTGTTGATTCGATAATTTGTTACTGTTGATATTAGCCGTTTATATGCGACATGACCGGATCATTAAATCAAGTGTTGATTTAATGATTTAATGCATAATTATATATTTGATATATAAGTTTGCATTAACTAGTATCGGTTTACTTAAGATGGATTTTCTCACTCGGGTGTACAAATTGTATATGTGATATTCTTTTGTACACTAGTTTGTATCATGTTTGATGATGCATGCTCATTAAGGTTTGTGTAAAGTTTAAACCATGGTTGTGTAATGATTAGGGTTTTCATTTTCTTATTCATTAATTTATTCTTTATTCTTTTTGGAAAATGATAAGCATAATGCAAAATGGTGGCTTTCTTTAGAAGCTTGTTGAAGCTTCATGAAGACTTTGACCAAGTGACCATTTTGTCTCATGCTTAACTCTAACCATTCCATTCAACCATGATTGACTCTCTACACATTACCATGGTTACATTATGATAAGTATTCTTATTATTTCCTTTTTGAAAAAGAACTTATCATTATATTATCATCTTCTTCTTCTTCATCTTAAAAGAAGAAACCTTGACTTCATCAATGGTGGATTGATGAAACAAGTGAGAAATCCAATTCTAAAGTCTACCCACTTCCTATTTCTTCATCCTCTACCTCTTTCCAAGTAGTAGAGTGTGTTCTCTTCACTAGATTCATGACTTGGTGAAGTGGGAGCTTGATCTTGCGATGCCTCAACGTAGATCATCTTCGGCACGTCGTCGATGACCTAGCCAGTCCATTCTCCGATGAAGCCGACGCTAGAGCCCGGGGTTCGACTTGGACAGCGAGGAGACTTCATTGCGGAGCTATGGAGGTGGAGCACCGGATCTACAAAGGTTGTATTTCCGTTAAACTATTAGTTAAGTGTTAACTAGTTCTTGTTTTCGCCTAGAAATCTAGCCAACGATCCGTATTATGGTTTCTCGGCACCTCGTATTTTTGAAATTGGCATGGTTGATGCCTTGTGAGACCTCACTAGAGTACCTAGGAACCCTACAGCATGGTGGTGTACCTGCAGGTGATGGAGTCACCCTCTCTAAAGGTGTCTTACAAACTAAAGGGGAGAGGGACGTGCATGATTGGCAGATCACTTGCTTAGGCAATTGAGTCAATCGTGAAAAGTCAAGTACCACACCAGATGTTGTTTTTGCACTAGGTGCGATAAGTTAATATTAATCCAATCCTGGAGAAACATAAGGAAGCAGTTTTAGATAATAAGTGACTGTTCTACGGATTTGATGACGGCAGCCTCCTTCGGGAGACGGTTATCATTCCAGACTTCAAAGGTGACATGGATGACAGAGTGATTGTCAGAGTTATAGTTTTCCCTATGATGAGGGACAGTATTATGGACAGGTGGTCCAAGAGGATACTGTGGGAAGCATGGTGCTGGATACTGATTAGGTTCAGTGATCACTACAGTCTAAGAAGTTTGGATTTGATGTTAATTTATGAACTAGGTCCCATCAGATATCCAGACATATTCTAAGACAGGTATTACTCGATTCGGGAGATGGCTTTCTCCGCGAACTTGAGATTAAGAGAGACATAGAAAGAAATATCAGGGCAGATTCACTCACTAAAGCTATGAGTATGAGACATCGCAATAATAGCCTTAAGTTCAAGTGGGAGATTGTTGGATATAGTTCCCTCTAAGTCAATTATTGGATCGCAGGTACGTGATTGCAATGATTGAGGGAGGACCTATACCGATATGACTGTCTTACTCGAGATGATAGTATGTTATCTGGTTTGTCTTTATCATCGTATACATGCTTTAGTTCACTATTGCATGTTGATAGAGCCCATAGGATTCTTTCTTGACTGTCAGCAGTATGATGGCGATCATATACGTGGGAGCTGGGGTCTATAAGCACATCCTTAAAGTGTCCCTAGTCGTGGGAGTTTCGAGACAGGGCATTGATACTCCAGAGTAGACTAGTGTATACAGTCGAGACCCCGACGAGGGGCGGTGGCCGGTCTCACAAGCCACTGGTGTCAGTTGGATCACCTAAGATGTATACAGGTGCTCATTAGATTATGAGTACACCGGACATGACTCGCCGGGAACTTGCTAGTTGGTATTATACATATCGTCAGATAGCAGTTCCCTGGTGACGTGTACAAGTTAGTTTGTCGACCTGAGATCGTCATTTGTTTCGTGTGAGTTCCCACTGTGCTTTGATTACTACCCTACCACGCTCAAAGGAGACGTGCAAACATGTTTTAGTTAGGTACAGTCCCGAGCCACATGGAGGCAGTGAGCGGATCGTCGGGGATTCGTCTCTCCCGGTATTAGGGGTTGATGTCGCACAGTGCACGGGTGTCCATCACTAGAAATCCTCGGCCGAGGTAGTGGAGAATTACTGATTTGGATCAGTAGTTTCTCAGGTGGTGATGGGCTTCATACCGACACGAATTATCGCGTTATTAGGGGTCTGACTTTATCCACCCCCTAGACTCGATATGTGATACTCTTAGACGAACGGACCAGACTGTACGGATATTGTCACTGTTAGGCTCAGTAGGGTTTCTGGATGAGTTCGCTCGTCAGCTTCCCTTCCAATCAATATATAGGCAACCGTTACGTACAGCTTGTACCTCTGACGTGCTAGTGGTTATAACCAGTGCCAGTGTGTTAATGAGTCATTAGAGTCCCCCACAGACTGTTTACCAAGTTCGGGCGAAACGTTGTAGAGGCCGTATGGTTTTATGGCAGGGTTCGGAAAATGCACGTGCGTTTACGCACGTGTCATATTTCGGGCAGATAATACTGGTAGGCTTTGGTTTAAGCCGGATCCGAGTATTATATTGTGTAGATATAATATATTTGTCTCAGTTGCATTTGTATTCGGTCGTAATACAAATACGGGTATGTTTATACTGTTACGGGGTTATCCTGAAATTCATTTCAGGATAGCTTTTAGAAGTTGCCAGTTTCCTATTTTATATCACCCGCTTTAACATTCGGTTAAATGCGGATTTATCTTTTCGTCACTATGGTGAGTCATGAGGGTGAGTCGTGGTTCTAGAAGATTCTAGATGGTGACTAGGCTAGTGAGTCATTAGTGCATTAATTGTTCATTTAATGAGTTGATGACTAGGTTAGATGAATCATTTGTATGCATTAATGTTTTGTGCAAGGTGTTAGATGACACATTCTTCTCTTTAATGCTAATGGTCACTCTCCCTCCTCCTACACTCACCCCCCTTGCTCATATATGTGGCTGGCCATTCCTAGTGGGGAATATGGTTGCTTGAGAGAAAAAAGAGATTAAGGAATTTGCTTCATGAAAATTTCACAAGTTCATTTATCATTTCCGATTCAAAAGGCAACTTCATTAACCGTTCGTCCATAGCTTTGGACGAAGCGAGACAAAGTGTTCTACTCATTCTCTACATCAATCTTGGTCATCTCTTTTAACAAACTTGATGATCGAGTTGCCTCGGTTCAGAGGCGGGAGCCCGTTTAAAGATCCGTCGACGTGGTGCCACCTGGACGAAGAGACTGGAGATTCAAGAGATTGGAGCAGTCGCAACAAAGCGTGGGATGATGGTTAAAGACCGAAGGACTCGGATCATTCGGTATAACATTTCTACCCACTTTGTAGTTTGTTAGTTTAGCTTTAATGGCAGATCTGGGTGATAGTATACGATAGCGCCAGTCAAAATGTTTTTGTTCCACATTTGGCATCTGTTAGACGGCCGGGGCGCTACCGTGTACTTACAAAACCTCTATGTAAGACTCTAAAGACTCGTCAATACGCCGGGAGTAGGTGATAATCACATCAAGCACCCATAAGCCGCCAGCGGTACTAGCTGGACGTAACGGCTACCTGGGTATTGAGCGATTAGAAGATCAGCAAGCAAGCCCTCTCCAACTCCTGTAAAAGCCTAACGGTAACACTTGTCATACAGTCCGGTCTCCTCGTCTGATACGTCGCATATCAAGTCTAGGGGTGGTAAACGTCAGACCCCAATAACCGATAAGTCGTGCCGATGTGAGGTTTATAACGGGTCGAGAAACTACTTGTAACACTTACAAGTAAATATCTAAATCAGCCCTGGCCAGGGACTTCCCTGTTATGGCCAATCGAGCACAGCGCAACATCAATTCCCAATACCGGGAGAGACGAAACCCCTCCTATCGCTCATTGCCTCCATGTGACTCGGGACTGTACCCAAAAACCACCGTTTTGCACGCCCTCTTGGACGTGGTAAGGTGGAAATCAAAGCACAGTTGGAATCACACAAGACTCTATGACGATCTCAGGTCTACAGACTAACCTGCACAAGTGTCACCAGAGAACTGCCATCTGACGTGAGGTATAATACCATCTGGGAGTTCTCGGCGAGTCCGTCCAGTGTACCCAGTGTCCACTGAGCACCCGAATACCATCTCTGATGTCAAACACTAATGGATATGGGATCATCCATCGCCCATCTCATGGGTCGAGAAGCGTATATGCTAGTCTACTCTGGTATATCGATGCCCCGTCTCGATATACCCACGACTAGGGACATTAAAGGATGTACTTATGGACTACCATGGCCCCACTAGTATGATCTGCATCATACTCCTGGTAGTCAAGTACACATCCTAAGGGCTTTACTAACTTGTAACTATAAGACAGTATCAAGAGACAAGTATACATGTTAAGATAAAAAGCAACCAGATAGCATACTATCATATCGAGCAAGAAAGTCCTCTCTATATATGTCCATGCATCCAATATAATATACATCATTTGTACAATACTGGCCTCTAGGGCATACATACAACTAACACACAAGCTGGCTCTCCTCAAGGCCCCCTGCAAATTGGCATCCTCGGCCTCTCAGCTCACCCCGAGCTACCACAAGACCAAGATGCCTCGGCCCTCCCGCTCGTTCCCGAACTCTTCCGCCAAGGACATCTTCCTCGGTCCCTCCGACCGACCAACTCCACCGTTCGCAGGCGTAACCACCGCCCCGGAAAACTCGCCATGTACAGATTCTCCGCCAGCAACATCCCACGTTCCACGCCATCACGATCCCCATTAATGGGCGATCCACTCTTTACGCGGGCGTGACGTCGGGAGCGTAACTGCCGGCGAGTTCCTCGCGCCTGCTGCTGCATGCCGCCGCCGCTATATAAACCCCCCATCACAGAAGGGTCAGGTAAGACATTTTTTTGATTCCACTTAGCCGTTACTCTTCTCGGATCTAGTGCTAACTTGATCATCGGAGGGTCCTCGGTGGTACCAAACTACCCCGGGACTTCTTTGCAGGTAGTCGGCGCTAAACTCCCCAAATCAACGATCTCCTCAAAACCCATTGAGACTCACACGCAACAGGAAATCACCTCCAAAATGCACCGGGAGATCGACGGAAGACAACATCTGACGGAGGTCCGAAAATGAGCTCCATCAGTTGGCGCCATCTATGGGAAACTAGACTCCACAAAACACAAAGTTGGCCTTCCGATCACCCTGAGGACCCAGGTACTAGCCGCCGCCTTCCTCTCGCTGGAGGCATGGATGAACCTCCTCCGACGACCGCCATCAGTACCCTCGCCGTCCGAATAGACCGACTACAGGCCATGGTGGAGGCGCTCATCCACGTCCAAGCGACTAGGCCAGGTGGCCAGATAGCTGCTCCTCCGCCTCCAGAAGACTTTGCCCTCATCGGCACGGCTGACCACGAGCAGGTTACGTCCCACGGCCATAGATCTCGCGGGCCGATACTCCCTGAGTCCCGCTGGGCGCCCCACGGCTCCACACCGGGGTCCGCCGCCAGAGCGCCTCACCTCGAACCTCCTCACCACCCTTACCCTCCTGAGGAGATGTCGGTCACCTCGCCTATCCCCAAGCATGATCGACGCCCCCTCCCCCGACGGGGTCGCACAGAGGAGGCCCACTATGACGGCTCGAGGGCCACCTCGCCCGGGGATCTGAGGAACCTCATCGAGAGGAACCAGGGCCATGCCCAGACGCGGACCTCCCACAGGAGGAGCAAGGGATCACCAGGAGCTGAATCCTCAGGGTACCGCGGCCGCCTCGATGCCCTCGAAAAGAAGATCGAGGGCATGCACCGGGAAGGACACCTCTCGGGCGACGGGGCTAAGTACGCCGCCGACTCGCTCACCAAGCCGTTTGCCGAGGAACTGCTCGCTTTCCATGTCTCCTCGCGCAACAAGCCCCCGAAGGTCTCTCTGTTCGATGGGAAAACCGACCCGAAAGACCATTTGGACGCTTTCACCACGGGGATGAGCTTCCAGGACAATTCCGACGCCGCCCAGTGCAAGGCCTTCCCAGCCGCCCTCACCCGCTCTGGCCGGGACTGGTTCCGAGGACTCGAACCTCGCTCAATCTCGACCTTTAACGAGCTGGCTACTTAGTTCCTCGGCCATTTCTTCGGGAACCGTCGGCAGAAGCGCACGGTCGACTATGTATTCACAATTAAAAGCGGGGACAAGGAAACGTTCAAAGCTTACATCACCCGCTTCTACAACGCCCTCCTCGAGGTTCCCGAGCACCGGGATGAGGCCGTCATCACGGCGCTCAGGACCGGTCTGAGGCACAAGGAGTGGTTGCGCTCCTTTGCGTTAGCACAGCCTGAGACCATGGCCGAGGTCAAGGTGTGGACCGAGCGCGAGGTCCAACTAGAGTCCGAGGTGAACGCGAACCTCCCATGAGCAGACCGGTCGGACCAGAAGAAGAGGGCCCGGGAGGAAAGGCCGGAGCATCAGCAGCCCTATCACTCGAAGTTCCAGGAGTACACCCTATTCAACGTCTCCCTCGCAGTATTGCTAGAGGAGGCCCAGAACGAGGGGTTCTTCAAGTTCCTTCCAATCCTGCGTCAGGCCTCGAAGCGAACTCGGGGCCCTTACTGCGCCTTCCACCGGACACTGGGCCACGCCACGGAGGATTGTAAGCAACTCCGGGAATACATCGAAGAGCTCATCCGAACGGGGCACCTCGCCACCTACTTGAGAGACAAACGGCAGGCCTACCGCCAGCAGGGGCAGCGTTCCCCTCCCGCCGAGCCGACCATCGGCCAGATCATGCACGTTTCGACAGACGACCAGCCTGGCGCTCAAGGAGCTCCGTACCGGGTGCCGAGCACCGAAACCAACGGGCCTCCGGGGGGCTCTGGCCGCACTAATAAGATCGTCTATTGGCATGTACTTTTCTCTTAAGGCAATGTAAACTCTTCCTAGGGTCTGTTGTTAATTTAATAAAGATCAATGGAACATTGCGAAAAAGAAGGAAAGATCTTGTTTATTCAAAAAGGTATTATGGGCTCCTCAGCCATACATAAAAAAAGAAAAAGAAAATTACAACAGCGGAGGAAGGGGGTACAGAGAGCACTGCTCATGGTACTCGGTGAAGATCTCTGCCAGCCGAGGCCTCGCGAGATCCAGCCTCAGCCCTCGGTTCCCACCGCGCGCGTTGACCCCGAGCCTCAGTTCGTAGCACTCATGGACGAGTTCCTGTGAGAGAGCCAGCCGATTCTCGGAAATCAGGTCGAAGCGCCTCAGGGACCGCACCTTACCCACGACCTCGTCATAGAGCTGCTCGGACAAGGGGTTATAAAGCCTCGGCAACGCCCTCCAGATGGAGTACATCAGCAGCTGCAGCAGGGAGGAGCGCCGGGGGAGCAACCGGACGAAATGGTCTTCGATGCTTCCATAGACCAACTGCACCGTGTCCTCGGTGCAGTTCTGGTCATAGAGGTATATGTCTTCGAAGTGGATGATTTTGGGGATGGTAAAGGGGAAGTCCTATATTCTCAACGATCTGTCTACCAAGAAAGGAAGGACCAGTGCTCCTTCACCCTTATATAGCCCACTGCGCCCTAACGGAGCTCAACAATCGCCCGGTTTCGCCCAAAAAGTCGCTGCCACACGGTGATCATCGAGCCTTCTCTGGCGGAATCAAAATGACGTGACCCTAGCGCTTCGCCTCCCCCCGCATTCAATACGGTCGCCGTGCGCACGGTTGCCGCGACCGTTCCTGTTCCCCGTACCTGCAACGAGATGGTCGGGCGAAACCTCATGAAGATTTAGCCGAGCGACTACCCTGCTCGGCTATACCTGACCGGTAGCTTCCTTACTCGCAACGCAAGGATCAAAGCCCTCGCCAAGAGGCAGCCGCGCAGCCTCACTGCCCGGTTATCCTTAGCAAGCCTCCTACGGCCCCTCCAACGCTAAGGATCCAAGCCGTCCTTAGAGGCAGCTTACCAACTTCCCTTTTCGGCTATCCCTGGCCGGTAACTTCCCTACTCGCAAAGCCAGGGATCAAAAGCCCTCGCCAAGAGGCAGTCGCGCAACTTCAATGCCCGTTTATCCTTAGCAGGCCTCCTACGGCCCCTCCAACGCTAAGGATCCAAGCCCTTCTTAGAGACAGCTCAGCAGCTTCCCTGCTCAGCTATCCCCAGCTGGTAGCTTCTTACCATAACCAACAGGGATTGAAAGCCCTCCCAGAGGCAGTCGAGCCCGAGGATCCCTCACTCGGCTATCCTTCAAGACAAAAGCCTTCGCCAAGAGGCACCGGGAAGTAACCTTGCCCGTCCAAGGGTCCTTGGTAGGCTTCTTACAGCCCCTCCCATGCTAAGGACCAAAGTCCTCCCAAAGGCAGTCGAGTCCTTGCTCGGCTATCCCCGGCCGGTAGCTTCCTACCACAACCGACAGGGATCAAAGTCCTTGCCAAGAGGCACTGGGCAGTAACCCTTCTCGGTCCCCGTCCTGAAGGATCAAAGCCCTCGTAAGAGGCAACCGAGTAGCTACCCTGCTCGGTCACCTCCGACTGGTAGCTCCCTACCCATGACGCCAGGGATCAAAGCCCTCGCAAGAGGCATCCGAGAGGCTGCCCCGCTCGGTCATCCCCGGCTGGTACTTGCCTACCAACGACGCCAGAGATCAAAGCCCTCGCCAAGAGGCGACCGCACAGCTTCACTACCCGGTCATCTTTAGTGGGCTTCTTACAGCCCCTCCAATGCTAAGGATTCAAAGTCTTCCCATAGGAAATCGATCCCGACCCATGCTCGACCATCCCCAGATAGTGGTCGTTGCTCGCATTGCCGGAAGTCGAAAGGCCCCCACCAGGGGGCAACAAAGCAGCTTCCCATTCATGCTCGGCCCAAATACGGCGACAGCCCTCTGCCCATCACATGCAGTGGATCCGAGGCCCCAAAAAGGGCCATCGAGTCTATCCAAGTCTAAGCGACCCCCCCTCAACATCGGGGCCATGAAGATGCCTCCTCGGCAGTGCTTGGCACGCTTGGCAAGTGATCAAAATCAACTCGACGAACGATCGCTAGAAAGATGGCCGACCTGACATGGAAGCCCAACAGTGCAAGCATAGATATTTTACAAGCATTCTTTGCAAACAGAAGATAAAGTGTGAACCGATGAAACCAAAGGAAAACGTTTTATTACTACCAAAGGCAATGTCTTTACAAAGGGTATTTTGGGATCCCCAGCCTTACAAAATGCCCAGAGGCTTACAAAAATTCCAAAAACAACAAAATAAAAGGAGGAAGACGGGGGCTTTAGGCCTCGGGGCTAGGTGCGACCTCGGGGCCCTTGACGTCCACCACATGACGGGCAGGGTCCTCGGCGACTTCCTCGTCAGGAATCTCTTCCCCCTGCTCATTGGCGTCCATGAGGGAGAATTCGGCCTGGAGCTCTCCGTCGGCAAACTCCGGCATCCGGGCCTTAACGGCGTCGAGGGCTTCGTGCCAGATGCGGGTTGTGGCCACAGCCAGGTCATCGTAGAAGTCCTTCGACTTCTTGTAGCCCTCCACCACCTTTGCCGCCGAGAGATCGGCCAACTTCGCCGCTCTCAGGTCGGCCGACTTCGCCGCCTCGGCCGCCGCCCCCAGCTCCTTCCGGAGGGTCTGCACCGTCCTCTTCAGGTTGCCGGCGAGCACCTGAGCGTCCTCAAGCTTGACCTCGGCACCCATGGCGGCCTCATGGTACCGGGAAACCTCCCGTTTCCCGGCCTCCACCTCACCCTCCAAGGCGGCAACCCTCGCCGTCACCGCCTCCAGCTCCCGCTTGGAGCTCTCTTCCAGCGAGGCGAGCTGGCCCGCAGCCTTCATTGCCTGGGCTATCACCTCGGCCTCCATGCGTAAGGTAAAGGCAACGTGCTGGAGAACTTGAGAGATAGGAAAGAGATCAGAAATACGAAGGAGGCACCGAATCTCACAAAAAACCAAACATTTACCTGCACGGACTCCTGGGAGATGGACGCCATCTGAGCCCTGAAGGTCCTCCCGGGGACTCTACCCCTGGCCGATGCCTCTATTTCATGCAGAAGGCTATCCACGACGGATAGCCCCGATGGGACTGCGAACCGGAGGCCCCCTTCCTCCACCATGTTCGGCGAGGACCGGCCCCAGGAAGATCTCCGGGAGCTCCTCTTGAGCGGCTCCGAGGGAGAGCCGATCTCCTCCTCCGAGACCGGGTCATCCAGAATCAGAGCCCGCTTCCGGCCCGACACTCTGCTAGGACCCGGGGCGGGATCCGCCCCCGAACGCTCACAGGACGCAACCAACATAGGAGAGGGAGCCGGGGCAGGCTTCGCACGAGAAGAGCTGGCTCCCCCAGCCTTCGTGACCTTCCTCGGTTGGCGCATGGAGGCTTTGAGCGAGTCCATATCCATGGGTCATGCACAAAAACAAATAAGTCAGCGACACAAGCAATATACAAGCCAAAAAGCAAGCCTTACTTACCGACGAACTCAACGGGACTGAGCCCGGCCCAACTCAGGGCCCTCTCAGACAGCAGCACGTCGGATCGGGAGATGGGCTCCCACGACGCCACTCTCACCACGGCGGGGTCATTGGACTGGTTCCCCGACAGGCATTTTCCCTTGACCACTTGGTAGGCACGGGCCAGTCCTCGCCCTCGGGAGGGAAAACGAAGAAGAACTTCTTCTTCCAGTCGTGAATGGAAGAAGGCAGAGCTACAAAACCTGTCCCGGCGGCGCCCCCCTGCCATTTTCTGAAAGAAAGGTATACCCACCTCGGGTCGCCCGCTCAACCACCAGGGTGATTTTTGAAGACGAGGGAAGAATCGAGGAGGGAGAGGCTAAAGGGATCCGCCTGTAACTTCAGGCGGATCGAGAACCCGAGGAGAATCCTCCACGAGTTTAGCACTAACTGGCCGGGGGCTAACCCGAAGAAGTTCAGTGCTTCGACGACCTCCGGAGAGAAGGGCAGGCGCATTCCACCCCAAAAAGCTTCCAAGTACAGGGCGATCTCCCTACCCGGTACTTGGTCTGCCCTCTCTCCCTCCTTAGCAAGACGAACCGTATAACGTGAGGGGATGTGGAAGCGAGCCCGTGCATTGGCGAGCTCGTCATCATGCCTCACCCAACACGAGGCACCGGGGGCAGCATATACCGCCTCCTCCCTGGGGGCTGCTCCCGCCGCACGATCCCGAGAAGAGGGTCCAATATCTACTCCCCGAGAAGACTCAGGCTCAACTAAAGGGTCCCTAGAACCTACTCCTACGACATCTATAGGCTCTACGAAAGAAGACATCTAACCTGGAGAAGAGGGATCCTCGGGATACGAACGCAGAAGAAGGGAAACGGGCGCCGAGTAACCAGGGCTTACAGCGAGGAAATATGCAGGAGTAGGGCCCCTAGAGTGGGCCCCGCCCCTATTTATCACCACAAACATCCTCATCCAACGGCGCCCGTCATCTCCCGCCAAAACGCCTCCTCGTGTCCAACGGCTCCGATCGCTCCACGTGTCGTTCCCGCACTGGGTCGTATCCCATCAGACGCCGCAGGCCTGCATACGTCGCGTCGGCCAACCGACGCTTGACACGTGGACCGTCGCTTCAGTGGAAGGATGCACGAACCGGCGAACCTTCCTTAAATGCAGAGATCTCGTCTTGATTCGTTGGAAAAAAAGACAGCTGACAGCTCGGGGACGCGACCCGACGAAACCTTAGGAGGGAGCTCACCCCGGGCGGCCCGGCAGTCTACTCCTGACCCGACCCACTAGTTGGTCGGGACAAGAGTAGGGAGCTCACCCCGGGCTTTGATTTAGAAAAGAAATAGAAAGAGGTGCATGCATGTGAGTGTGAATGCATTTATGTGCATTTATCACATGAAAGTGCTAGGAAATTCCCTCACCTTCCTCCATATTGGCCGAGCCCTCCCTCTCTCTTCTTCCCTTAACCATTTCTTTCTTCATTTGCAACAACTCCTAGCTCAATAATTCTCCAAAATCCCAATTTATATCACAAAAATCTTATCTTTGATCACTTTTTCCTTTTGGATGCCTAGGTGCATGCAAAGCTTGGATCTTTGAGTTCTTTTAGCTAGGTAATGATCTCTATCTCTTCTTTAATTAGTTTGTGTGCTTTGTAGATAGTTATTTTCAGTTTAGATTGGTTAAAGTTAAGTTTTGTGCAATATATCGTATTTTAGTGTCGATTTGTGTTATCTATGAACTGCTATGACCTGGAAAGTGTACGAGAAAACCAAACAAAATTGTTGTGTTGTACCAGTGAACCTAAGACCTCACCTGAGACATGAGAACCACCCCACCGGCCGGGGCCGGCGACCTCCTTGACGAATTCCGGCGAGATCGGCTAGGGTTTGGAGTTGGGGTGGAGGTTTTTGAGGGTAGATCTATGCTCGGGTTTGGGTGTATTTGGTTCTGTTTGTTTGTCTAGTTTTCAGAGTATGCAAAATCTGGGATCACTTAGGCAGGTTGTAGTGTTTTGTGTTCGCGCGATACGTTATACGACACAGATCGTGCACTTTGTGTGGTTTTGCTCTTGGGTTAGTTTCGTCAAGTCGCTACGCACGTTAGCCACAATAGGAACACTTGAGAGTATGTTTTGTGTTGTTGCGTCGGTCTAATGTAGTGTGTACGTGTTTTAGGGTTATTATTAATATACACTTGTTTTATTGTCTTACTGTTGTAGGTTCGCAGGCGGGGACTACGTACACGGCTACAAAGGGAAAACAGGTGGTTGGATACACTTAGCCAGGAGTGTTGGTGAGTAGATTTAAAATCTACAGGTGAATCGCCCGCATGGCGTTATGCGTCTGGCCTAGAGATGTTACTTTTGTCGCATATTCTATATCAGCTTTAGAATTTGCGCATTTACCCTACTGCTTAGTAAATTATTGTGCTTGGACTAGTATCCTTAGGACACTGCACTATTATTGACGGCTCATGTTGCACGAGCACTGATTGTATGCCACACACACCCTCAATAATTGCCATGTCATGCACAACCCACATATAGAAATGATATTGTCTGGTTATGGATATTGTGACATTGATTCAAATTTCTTATCGCATATGATATATAGCATACCTGTTTACCTACATGCTTACACATATACTTTGACATGCTAGTTACCTGTATACCTATAGGGTATCGTACCATTAGCGATAGGTACATACACACATAGGGACATAGCTACAGATGTACTTTGTATTTCATACTTCAGTTATACCTGGAGGGTATATCACATCATTACTAATAGGTAGATATCTATATTTTCTGCTATACCTTCATGTGTTCACATATATCTGGCTATAGCTACGTATTTACCCTTATTGATGTATTATTAAGAATTGGAGATATTAGGAACCGCACGATATTTATATTAACTGGTTGCAGTTAATTAGCGGCTTTTCCTTTATACGCTTACATTACAGTTTTATGTTGCGTATAATTTATTCATGGATTTTCATATTGAGATATGGATTTTTCATGATGTTTTCAGGATTTGGGGACCGTGGGAGTTCATGAAATTATGCATTATTTGAAAAACCCGGTTTTCCTTGATATGATATTTCAGTATCCACCATGAGATTTATCGGTTCTGATTATATACTCCATACGAGGAGTGGTGCCGTATGAGGGTACATGGTGGGGCCCAGTACGATTTCCCTCGGCAAAATGATCGACGGTCAATGCCGATTGAGCTTGGAAGGTGGGCAAGTACCTACCGGTGACATTAGCAATGACTCGGCGGTTATCATGGGGATACCGACTGGAGTCATGTGCGTATGGATGCGTCGAGAGGCGAGGGTCATTGCTAGGCACTCGAGCTTTCGGGATAGCGTATGATACGTACCTATCAGGTGGCCAGTCATGGTGACAGCACCTGATAGATCAGCAATTCTGTGTCGATGCTTGACACATTGGTTTCATGATATTTCTTATTACTCCTTTGTAAAGGGATTTGGCCGCTGTTATATATGCCCTTACACCAATATTAGTGGAATGGGATGCTAATATATGTATATTGACATTAAATTATATACATCATCATAATTATTCATGCAAATATACCTAGAATGTAAAGGACTCATTGACATAGGATTTAGGACATTTGAGAATTTATTTGATATCGATTACGAGATATGTGAGATCTACTTGATGTTGTACATTCGAGATATGTGAGATATACTTGATATGGTACATACGTGATATGTGAGATCTACTTGATGTTGTACATTCGAGATATGTGAGATATACTTAAGGTTGTACATTATGGATATGTGATACTTACTTGATATGATAGCCAAATTGGGGGCAGATTTGAGGAATTGAGATTTGGATTGTCTTGATGGATTTTAATCCTACCACGATGTTAGGATTCCGTGGAAACGACATGTTTCATTCCATACTCTACATTTACTGTTTATGCACTGCTTCATGCATTAGTGTACCTGTTAGAGTACCTTCCATGACTGTTGCATTTACATACCTGTATTCATATCATTTCTTTATGTACTTGTAGTACCTGATAGAGTACCTTACATGACTGTTACTTTTATATCGTCATGTTATTGCTTCATGTTTTAATTGTACCTGCTAGTGTACTTTTCATGATTATTGCATTACATATGACTATTCATTGATATTAAATGCTTATGTTAGATTCGCGCTGTACGTGCATACTCGCGATTACCTGCATATGTTATTTACTATTCACGAGTTGGCAACTCACCCCCGTTGTGCCACAGTGTTTGCAGGTGTTCCTCAGGATAGTCAGAGGTATGCTATTTCCATCCTTCGTATCATCTTTTGGCTGCGGATACCACTTCGCCTGACAGTGTGCAGTTTTTCCCAGGTGGGTGTTGTGGTTATCCGATGTTGTATTGTATATTCGTTGTATCCATGTACTCTCCATCCACCAGTATTATATTGTATGACTTAGAGACTTGATGAGAGGACGATATTGTATATTATTTTGTGACTTGGAGGTTTTATGCAGTTTTATTTATATCGTCTCTTTCTTCGCTACGGCGTCGTATATCTGTTGTGGTGTTTGTTTTCCGCCGTTGGGCATGGATTTTGCTTCCGTTTGGGATGCTTTACTTTATATTTATGTTGTACCCATTTTGGGGGCTTATTTTACAAAGGAGGTGCTTCTAAAATTTTAAGGAATAAAAGTGAGACTTTAAAGAATTTGGGTTGTGATTTCAAAGGTTTTTAAAATACTATTATCACTTTCTTATTTCTTTTGATGGTTTATATTGCTGGGTTTTGTCTTTCTTTAACTACTTTACGCCTGTAGACGTTGCGTAGTATTAGGGCCGTCACGTGCCAATTTTGGGTCGTGACAAAGTTGGTATCAGTGCGCTAGGTTTTACCTTTCGGAGTGTAGCATGACCTTGGTATGTTGGAGTAGGTAGCTTAAGCAGAGTAACGTAGTTTGTGTATGTCTACAGCATACTCACGATGCGGTACTCCGTCTAAAGTGACCTAAGTACAATTGCCTGAAATTCCTTCCTTGATGGTACATATTCTTGTGATTCGATTTCCGTGTTCTTATCGAATCTTATATTCTATTTATAGCCTTTGCCGCCGACGACTATGGGGACTCAGAGAGGTGCAGCGAGGGCCGAGGTCAGTATTGACTCGGGTAGGACGAGGACTGACCAGGATGGCACGCTCTTTGCACATGAGCTGACGGATCCGCCTTCGACAGATTATCTCGTTAAGCTTGTGGCAGATATGCAGGACTTGCGCCAGACGATGAGTTCATTAGTTGAAGCCATTCGAGCGCAGCGATAGGAGGTTGTCACCCCTGTTATCCAGTTTTTCCTTGCGGTCAGCACACAGTATTCCGTCACCTATGCAGCACCAGTGGATACAGCCCTAGTTGACTAGACACGTCTTCCTGAGACTTTAGAAGTCCCTGAACAGTGGAGGACCCGTGCCAATGTACCAGTCCAGAGACAGAGGTTCAGTCATCGTGACAGGTTTCGTGCACGTCAAGGGAGTACCAGAGGCTTGAGGCGTGGAAAGTCGTCTAGCTCTTATCCCCAGGATGGTCAGCAATTTTCTTCCGGATGTTATCGGTGCGGGAGTTTGGATCATCGGGTTCGAGTTTGTACTGAGCCACGTGGTCATGAGGAATCTATACCGCAGAGAGGAGGATTTTAGCCTATTTCGGGTAGAAGACAGACTCGGGAGTTTTCTTCTACTCATCGGGACGTGCGGGCGTCCAATGCTGAGTTTGCAGGTACTCTAAATTCACATGTTCCTGGATGTACTTGTTGCTTTGTACACTTTATGCCGTGGTTGGGCTGAGAGTCGTGTTAGCTAGATCAGCCGTTTGTTGTGTTAACTTCTGTCAGCGATTCTTTTGTTGCGCGACACGTATTTCAGTCGTGTGCCAATCGGGTAGGAGATTCATCCATCCCTTGATCCTTCTAGAGATGTTGGATTTGACGTTCTCCCGGGCACGGATTGGGTAGCTACGTGCTAGGCGTCTGTGGACTACCGCGAGAAAACAGTCAGGTTTGTTTTCCCGGCAAGTTAGTTCTTGTTGTGCAGGGGGACAGTGGTACCGCCTCTCACAGCTTGAATTCAGCCTTTTTCGCTAGTCGGTTTTTGAGGAGAGGATGTCATGGATTCTTGGCGTTCATTCGTGATACCGTAGCCACAGTGGATTTGTTGGACCGGTTTCCTTTCGTGTGATAGTTTTCCGACGTTGTTCCAGATGAGCCAGCGAAGCTTAGGGAGCTTAAAGATCAGCTGCAGAGTTGTTTGTTGGGGGGTTTGTGCGTCTGGTTTTTCTCCTTGTGGAGATCCTATTTCTGTTCGTCAAGGAGAAAGACGGAAGTTTGAGGTTGTGTATTGTTGGATCGTCAATTGAACCGTCTTATGGTGCGGATAGGTATCCTTTACCTCGCATTGACGATTTCTTCGATCAGCTCCAGAGTGTGAGACATTTTCTAAGTTTGTTGGGGATCAGGTCATCATTGTTGCGGGTTCGGAGTGATGGCATTCCGAATACTATTTTTGTGCGTGCTATGGACAGTTTGTGTTTTGGTGGTGTCGTTAGACTCACTAATGCCCTAGCAGCATTCCTGGATATGATGAACCGGATTTCTTCACGCCGTTCCTCGACTAATTATTGTTGTGCCATGATAACATTCTGGTCAATTCCATGAGTCGTGAGGAACAAGAATAGCACTTGAGGATTTGTTTTGCAGACATTGGGAGAGTGCCAGCTGTTTGTTAGATTCTCGGAGTGTTCCTTCAGGCTTGTTTGTGTTGACTCCTAGGTCTTGTAGTTACGGGAGACAGTTTCGTATGGTTCCGAGGGAGATCGAGACCGTACAGCTTTGGCCCAGACTGGTGTACATACGGAGGTCCGTTGATTTTGGGCTTAGCAGGTTGTTACCGTTGTTTCGTGCAGGATTGCTAGTGTAGTGCTGCACCGTTGACTGGACTGACCTGAAAGGAGGTTCTTTTCTTCGGACTGTGGCATGTGTGCGGAGTTTTCCAGCAGTTGGAGATTCGGTTGACAACTGCACCAGTTCTTCTTGCTTTCTGGTTCGGGCGACTTTGTTGTTTAACTGGGATATTTCACGAGTGGGGCTCGATTGTGTACTGAGGTGACACTATAGAGTTAGCGCTTTTGCTTCCCGACAGTTGGAGGAAGTACTAGCAGGATATCCCACTCATGATCTGGAGATGGCCGCGGTGGTTTTGCGTTTGAGATTTAGAGACACTACTTGGTTGAGAATCGTGTCAGATTTTTCACGGACCACCATAGCTTAATGTACATCTTCCTGCAGCGGGTTTTGATTGTTGAGACAGTCTTTTGTAGATTTACAGTTCTTGTTCGATCGTGGAGTGCAGCTTAGGTTCGCCTCTTCTGAGGAGACAGCTTGCTCATGTCCACGCCTGACCACTTTTCCCTAATCGTTTTCGCGAGGCACTGCCCGCCGATGCTCGTTCGTCAGAGATACTCGAGCATACTCGGCAGGGTAAAGATTCGGAGTCCTTGATTTGTGACTAGGGTGTGCTACGTTTAAGGACGCGCTTGTGTGTACCTGGTGTTGATGGGTAGAGACGCGAAATTCTAGAGCAGGCGCATCTTTCCACTCTCTGTGTACATCCATGTTCCACCAACAATTGACGTAACTGGTGAGATAGTTACGGGTGGGCAGGGGTGTAAAGAACAGTTTTGGGTTTTGTTTCAAGGTGTCTGTCTTGTTGTGTGCTTTGGTTGAGCATCTGAGACCGGCTGGAGAGTTGCAACCTTTAACCATTCCGAAGTGGGAATGGGAGCAGATCTCCACGAATTTCATTATGGTGTCTACCCAGGTTTAGTGAGGGTGTGACTTCATTCGGGTGTTGTTGTCCGGTTATACTCAGTTTGCTCAGTTGTTCTTTGTTAAGTTGTGCGTTGCACGGAGTTCCTTCATGAGTCGTATCAATGGAGGCACCCTGTTTGCTTGCCGTTTTGGGCAGGAGCTTCAGGAAGCCTTGGGTACTGATTGAGCTTTAGCTCCATCTTTCCATCCGCAGGATTATGGTTTTGTGAGAGCGGGCTATACCGACTCTAGAGGTTATGCTTGTGCGTACGTACTAATTGTTGTCGACAGATGGGGATCATCACTCGCCATTGTTAGGGTTCTTCTTCGATAGCTGTTATCAGGAGATACACCAATTGGCAACCTTTTAGTTTTCTTAGTGTAAGTCGATGTACAACACCCCAATACTTGTGGGGAGGCGGAATTTTCAAAAACGAACTTGTTTAGTGAACAAACATCGACTAACCGCTTGAATCGAAGCTAAACGATAACTAACATAAAACATAGAGTTTCTATGCTACTATGTTTAGGGATTATACATAACGAATCGTGTCCTTCGTCTTTGCGAACTCCACCTCCTCCTCGGCCTTCTCGAAGTAGTAGACGATCCACCTGAGAGCTTTACTCCAAGCTTAGCCTCTAAACTTGAGGCAACTAAACTTCTCTAAGTGCTAATCAAAGAAGCTAGGTGTAATATAGAGAGGGTTATGGATTAAGTAGTCTAACTAATCCTTGTACTCAACACATGAGAGGGGAGGATTAGTGTTTGAAGAGGGAGAGCTTGAGGAGAGAGAAGGTGAGGATAAAAATGAAGTGAGAATAATGAGTTATGATAATATATATCAAGCATTTCTTTTATCAAGAATAGAATAAGAAATGAATTTAGCAACCATGCTTGATAATATCTAGTGATGATTCACTCCATGAGTCATTAAGCATTTATCATGCATTAATGACATGGATGAATCATCCATATGACTCACTAATCACATTCATTGCTTATGCCACCTTAACCTCCTTAGTCACCACCTTCTAGAAGCTTCTCGCGCAATTACGAGAACGCCCCTCCTTTCCGCAAAAATACGGAAAAACTTTAGACTGTATAAATCCAATAACCGGATACCAGTAACTGGCTTAAACCAAAGCCGACTGGTAAAAACTGTCCGAAAGTCGTACGCGCGTAAACGCACGTATGCGTCTGAACCCTTGTCGTAAAACCATACGACCTCTATATCGTTTCGCCTGGAGTAGGGAAACTCTCTGTGTGGGACTCTAGAGACTCGACTACTACGCTGGCAGTGGGTTTAACCACAGACCGCAAGCGGCACTAGCTGTACGTAACGGTCCCCAGGTAGATGTCGATAAGAAGGCCGATGAGGGAACCCATCCGAACTCCTACTGAGTCTGATGTGACAATCTCCATACAGTCCGGTCCGTTCGTCCAAGACTATCGCATATCGGGCCTAGGGGGCGGCAAGCGTCAGTCCACTAATAGCGGTATAAGTCGTGTCGGAGGGAAGCCCATTACACCCTGAGAAACTACTGGAACCTACCAGCAAATCTCGCTTGTCCTGGCCAGCGACTTTGCGTAATGGCTTTCTGACACAGCGCGATATCAACTCCCAATACCGGGAGAGACGAATCCTGTCTAACCGCCACTGCCTCCAAGTTCTCGGGACTGCACCCAACCGCTACCTGTTTGCACGACTCCTTTGAGCCGTGGTAGGGTAGCAATCTAAGAACAGTGGGACACACTCGAGGCGAAGCAGCAGTGTCAAGTCCGTGGACTATGCTGTACTCATGTCACCTGGGAACTGTTCACTGACGACTGGTATAAAACCAACCAACAGTTCCCAGTGAGTCCTGTCCGGTGTAACCGTAACCCAACGAGCACCTGTATACTATCTCCAGTACCACGTACTGACGGCTGTGGGACAGACCATCTCCCCAACTGGGATGAGAAGCGTACACACTAGTCTACTCCGGAGTATCGATGCTCTGTCTCGATAATTCAACGACCAGGGACCTGAATAAGGATGTGCTTGTAGACTACCCAGCCCCCACTAGTGTGACTGCCATCACAACGCTGGTAGTTAAGCAAGATCCTAAGAGCTCTATCAATACGTATACTCACATATTAAGATAGAAAAACCAAGTAGCATACTACCATGTTTAGCAAGACTGTTATATACATGTGAATATCCCAAGCTTCCATTAAGTAATATACAAACTAGTATGATACAGTAATGGCCTTCTAAGGCATAAACACTAACAATCTCCCACTTGCACTAGGGCCATGTACTGGCATATCGAAGACCAATGATCTCGAGTAGCCTCTCGAACTGAATCTGAGGTAGGGCCTTTGTGAATGGATCAACAATGTTCTCTTCAGAAGCAACTCTTCGAACCTCGATCTCCTGACGATCAATGATCTCCCTGATCAGGTGATACCGCCTCAAGATGTTTCTGGACTTCTGATGGGACCTTGGTTCCTTCGCTAAAGCTATAGCTCCGTTGTTGTCGCAATACAGAGGTATTGGATCAACTATGGTAGGAACCACCTGAAGTTCTGTTAGGAACTTCTTCATCGAGACTGCTTCTTTTGCGGCATCGCAAGCAGCTATATACTCTGCTTCCATCGTCGAGTCAGCAACGGTGTCCTGCTTGGAGCTCTTCCAGCACACCGCCCCTCCATTGAGGGTAAATACATAACCTGACTTGGACTTGGAATCGTCCTTATCACTCTGGAAGCCGGAATCAGCAAAGGCCTCCAACCTGAGGTCTTTTCCGCCGTAAACCAAGAACATCTCCTTAGTCCTTCTCAGGTACTTGAGAATGTTCTTTACTGCTATCCAGTGCTTCTCCCCTGGGTCTGACTGATACCGGCTTACGACGCTTAGTGCGTAAGCTACATCTGGTCTGGTACACAACATCGCATACATTATAGAGCCTACCGCAGAAGCGTAGTGTATAATAGACATGCGTTCCCTTTCCAAATCAGTCTTGGGAGACATCTCTTTGGAGAGGGTGATTCCGTGACAAGCCGGTAGATTACCGCGCTTAGAATCTTCCATACTGAATCTTTTCAGTACAGTGTCGATATACCTGGACTGCGAAAGTCCCAACATCCTCTTGGATCTATCACGATAGATCCGGATCCCCAGAATGTAAGAGGCATCACCCAGGTCTTTCATGGAGAACCTGTGTGACAAGAATCCTTTGACAGATTGTAGCATAGGAATGTCATTTCCTATCAATAGAATGTCATCCACGTACAAGACGAGGAATACGACACTTCTGGCTCAACTTTACTATATATGCACGGTTCATCTGGATTTTTGATAAAGTCATATTCTTTGACTGTCTCATCAAAACAGATGTTCCAACTCCGCGATGCCTGCTTTAGTACATAAATGGACTTAAGCAGCTTGCATACTTTCCCGCTGCTCCCACTCTGATTGAAACCTTCTGGCTGATCCATATAGACGCTCTCTTCTAAATTTCCATTCAGAAAAGCCGTCTTTACGTCCATCTGCCAGATTTCATAATCATGGAAGGCAGCAATAGCAAGAAGGACCCAAATGGATTTGAGCATAGCCACTGGAGAAAAAGTTTCGTCATAGTCCAAACCAGGTCTTTGACGAAAACCCTTTGCAACAAGTCTAGCCTTATAGGTTTCCACCTGTCCATCTACACCAATCTTTTTCTTGAAGATCCATTTGCATCCTATGGGTTTTACCCCATCTGGACCAAAGTCCAAAGTCCATACTTTGTTGGTGTACATGGACTCCATTTCGGTCCGCATTGCATCTAGCCATCGTACCGAGTCGCCGCTCTGGATGGCCTGCTGGAAGTCAGTAGGTTCATCATCATCTATGATGCAATCCTCTCTATCCCCATCTTTGAGAAAACCGTAGTATCTCTCAAGCGGATGAGACGGCCTACTACTCCTGCGGAGGGGTGCGGGAATGTCCTGTACTTCTTGAACTTCCGGTTCTACCAAACTTTCAGTAGCAGTTTGTGGTTCTGGAATTTCTTCCAGTTCTACTACGCTCCCACTCTTCTGATTTTCTAAAAATTCAGTTTCTAAGAAGCGGGCATGACGAGAAACAAAAACCTTTTGTTCCTCTGCGTAATAGAAAAAATATCCCATAGAGTTCTTTGGATATCCCACAAACTTACATTCTACTGAGCGTGCTTCGAGCTTGTCCGGATGCTGCTTTTTTACAAAAGCTGGACATCCCCATGTCTTCAGGTACTGAAGATAGGGTTTCTTCCCACTCCACATCTGATATGGTGTGGTAGGCACAGTTTTGGTTGGAACTCTGTTCAAAAGATATGTCGCTGATTCTAGCTCATAACCCCAGAAAGATCGCGGTAACTCAGCATTACTCATCATGGATCGTACCATATCCAATAGGGTTGGATTCCGTCTCTCCGATACACCGTTGTGCTGTGGAGTGTATGGAGGAGTAAGCTGAGAGTGAATTCCTTTCTCTTTTAGGTAACCTAGGAACTCGGCACTTAAGTATTCTCCACCTCGATCAGATCTCAGTGTCTTAATACTTTTGCCTGTTTGGTTTTCCGCTTCACTCTTGTATTCCTGGAATTTCTCAAAGGCCTCGGATTTATGCTTCATTAAGAAGACATGTCCAAACCTAGAGAAATCATCCGTAAAAGTAATGAAGTAGGAATAACCACCTCTCGCATGTGTAGACATTGGACCACATACATCGCTGTGTATGAGTCCTAAGAGCTCGCTCGCTCTTACTCCTTGTCCAGTAAATGGAGTCTTTGTCATCTTTCCTTTGAGACAAGATTGACAAGTGTCATAAGTTTGATATTCGAACGAGTCCAAATATCCTTCTCTATGCAACTTAGTCAACCTTCTCTCATTGATGTGACCCAGTCTACAATGCCATAAGAAAGCTTTATTTAAATCTGGAGACTTTCTTTTTAGTGTGTTCTGGACATTGAAAATTTGGAGTTGGTTTAAAACATATATACCGCTATTTAGTGTACCGGACCCAATCAAACCATGATTAAGGTGGATGTTGACAACATCTCTTACAAACGTGAAATCATAACCTTTATTTGATAACAAGGAAACTGATATGATATTATACGTTAAGGTTGGTACAAAATAACAGTTATGTAAAACCAAAATGTGTCCACTCGTCAATCCTAGGTGATAATCCCCGACGGACGCAGCTCCCACGCTAGCTCCGTTAGCAACCTTTAGGGTCATATCACCTTCCTTCAGCACTCTACGGTTTCTCAGTGCCTGCAATGAATTGCAAATATGAGATCCTGATCCGGTATCCAATACCCAGGAAGTAGAGTTGATCGACAGAAAATTCTCAATTACAAACACACCTGAAGTCGAAGCCACAGCTTGCTTCGGTTCCTGGTTCTTGGCGTTCCACGCCGTGCAATCCTTCTTCCAGTGCCCTTTCCTGTGACAATGGAAGCACTCATCCTGGTCAACTACCGGTACTGCAAACTTTTTCTTTCCCTTCCCTCCCACCTTACATACACCTCCTCTAGGTCTGGGTGCGGCCTTCTTCTTCCTTCCTTTGGCCCTAGCCTTGGACCCGGAAGAAGATGAACCGCCAACAAACATAGCGGGTGTTTCCCTTGCTTTCTGCAAGGTGCCCTCTGCACTCCTTAACATGTTCAGGAGTTCCGGAAGTTCAACTTCTTTTCTTTGAATGTTGAAGTTCAGGATAAACTGGGCTTAGGTGGAAGGAAGGGACTGGAGAATATGGTCTGTATAGAGCTCATTATCCAAAGTCGTCCCAAGGTCTGCGAGCTCTTCTATATAGCTGATCATCTTTAGGACATGTTCTCCTACCGATGACCCGACAGCCAACCTCGCTCGAAACAAGTTCTTTGAGGTCTCGTATCTTGCTATACGAGATTGCTCTCCATAAAGTTCCTTTGTATGGAGAAATATGGCATCTAGTTCCATATCCTCGTGCCTCCTCTGATGTTCATTGTTCATCGAGGCAAGCACGATGCACTTGGCTTTCGCGCAATCTAAATCCCAGGTTTTGCGGATTTCCTTATCCGCATTGCTGGATTTGGGACCAGGGACAGCAGGTGCCGTAGCGGTGAGGACGTACCCCAATTTGTCATAGGTCAAAGCCATTTTGAAATTCCGCAGCCAATCTTTATAGTTTGGCCCTGTCAGTATATTTTTCTCTAAAAGTAACTTAAGTCCAGTCATTTTCAGGGTCGCTGCAATTAGGAGAGAGAGAAGAAAACTCTTTAGCATGATGCTCTTGCAAGTTTAGAGTGGTTTTTAGTTTATCTAAACTGGATGGCTCCCACTGTTTCTCGAATCCTTCCTCAAACCATAAAAGAAGAATTAGCCAGGACTATTCTCACCGTACAATACTTGCTTAACCGTTCAGCCAGGCCAGTGTCGATACTTCGAGGGAGGTTTTCCAACGCTTTCGCGAAGTTCCTTAATTAAATAACCTCTTTTCTCTGGGGGCGTAACCCCGCTGACACTTTTCTGGATACCTACTTGGTTTATAGCATTGATCGTTAAGTGACGAATATCCTGATAAGTAGCATATACTCACAGTAGGATCGGGATCCAAATATCATCGTATGATAATGTTGAAGGAATCCTACCAACATTCATCAAACTCCAAATGGTATGCATCTCTTTGCAAATTTCAGTTTCTTTAGAAATTCCCGATATAAGTTTTTGCCCCATGCTCTTATGACCTTGACGTATGCCAACAAATCATAATTCACATGTCAAGTTCTGCCCATTATTATCTTGTTAATTTGAACCCACCCGTATATACCCTTGACGTATGCCAACAAGGTAATGCGACTGTCCCAAACCAACACATCTATCTATGCAACAAATGAATACCCCAGCGGCTACCAAACACTATGCCTTGACGTATGCCAACAAGCATAGCTTGAATACTACTGACCATCCATAAGAAATGACGGAGGGCTACGACTGGTTTTGGCGAAACCGTGAACGTAGTGAACTTGATATAACCGAAGGAACCTGATAGCTTTTAAAAGGAGTGGTTAAGTCTCCGCATTTAAAAATATCTGTTTTTAAAATTAACCGAGTGGTTTCTTTTAAATTGTTCCAACGATTAAAACTTTGGTTTATTTTCTTTGCATTATAGATAATGCGTCCCATCATTAACCCATCATTGCAGAAAACAACGAAATACAACGTCCTCTTATGCCATCCGCATTCGCCACGGGGTCCCGTCATTACCCGTTAGGTTACTTAACTAACGACAGAGCGGGGGCTGGGCTAGCGCGGGTGTAAAACATAAGTGACGTCTAAATAGCTATCATAAATATAGATATTTTACATTCGTCTGACGCAATGATATTCATTCCAGATCACAGCTGAACTTAATTGGATTTGCAAGCAATCCGTGTTTGTTTTGAGCCTGCAACAAAATACGGATTACACAGTTGTGATGAATAGCCATTACCCCACCCACGACCCCTACGGGTGCGGCAAACTACCCGCCCGGCAGTTTGTGCACCCCACCTTGGGTCTGTCCTAGGAGCAAAAACAGTAAAATGAAATAATACAACGGTGGCTACAACCGCAACTTGGATGTGCCCCGCATAATAATATTACAACAAATTACATTTACATCAAATGAATTAAATAATAACCCATCATATAACCCCGGCTATACATCACAACAGTCCAACACAGTTCATATGCACAAACAGATAAAATCCATTCCAGAAATGTGCAACCCCCTGCCAACTGACATACAAGCAGTTAGGGGAGGTTTACAAACACATTATACAATCACAGATATAATCCAACAAGCAAATACTGTATAATTTCGATCGATTAAACACTTTTAATTTTGCTCCAATACTGCTCTGCAAATCTGAAACCTGAGCAAAAATTAAATATTCCAGAAAATACCAAATCACACAGAGGACCCACACAGGAAAATTGGGTTCCTGAATCGCCAACTCGGCGGCGGAAGCGCGGTGGATCGGTGGGATCCGCGGCGGTTCCGCTGCGCTTTAGGCAATTCAGGGGCCCAATTTTCTTGTGTGTTCTTCTGGTGTCTTTTCAAGCTTTCTGAGCATCCCTGAAAAATTTTTGGACTTCATTTAAAAATCGACAGAAACTGAAGTTTTCAGGCTTTTCCGGTTTCGTTTTTTCCGTTCGAAATTCATACAAATTTGCAAGTAAGTTATTTATTGTTTAGCAAGGCTCTGATACCACTGTAAGTCGATGTACAACACCCCAATACTTGTGGGGAGGCGGAATTTTCAAAAACGAACTTGTTTAGTGAACAAACATCGACTAACCGCTTGAATCGAAGCTAAACGATAACTAACATAAAACATAGAGTTTCTATGCTACTATGTTTAGGGATTATACCTAACGAATCGTGTCCTTCGTCTTTGCGAACTCCACCTCCTCCTCGGCCTTCTCGAAGTAGTAGACGATCCACCCGAGAGCTTTACTCCAAGCTTAGCCTCTAAACTTGAGGCAACTAAACTTCTCTAAGTGCTAATCAAAGAAGCTAGGTGTAATATAGAGAGGGTTATGGATTAAGTAGTCTAACTAATCCTTGTACTCAACACATGAGAGGGGAGGATTAGGGTTTGAAGAGGGAGAGCTTGAGGAGAGAGAAGGTGAGGATAATAACTAAGTGAGAATAATGAGTTATGATAATATATATCAAGCATTTCTTTTATCAAGAAAAGAATAAGAAATGAATTTAGCAACCATGCTTGATAATATCTAGTGATGATTCACTCCATGAGTCATTAAGCATTTATCATGCATTAATGACATGGATGAATCATCCATATGACTCACAAATCACATTCATTGCTTATGCCACCTTAACCTCCTTAGTCACCACCTTCTAGAAGCTTCTCGCGCAATTACGAGAACGCACCTCCTTTCCGCAAAAATACGGAAAAACTTTAGACTGTATAAATCCAATAACCGGATACCAGTAACTGGCTTAAACCAAAGCCGACTGGTAAAAACTGTCCGAAAGTCGTACGCGCGTAAACGCACGTATACGTCCGAACCCTTGTCGTAAAACCATACGACCTCTATATCGTTTCGCCTGGAGTAGGGAAACTCTCTGTGTGGGACTCTAGAGACTCGACTACTACGCTGGCAGTGGGTTTAACCACAGACCGCAAGCGGCACCAGCTGTACGTAACGGTCCCCAGGTAGATGTCGATAAGAAGGCCGATGAGGGAACCCATCCGAACTCCTACTGAGTCTGATGTGACAATCTCCATACAGTCCGGTCCGTTCGTCCAAGACTATCGCATATCGGGCCTAGGGGGCGGCAAGCGTCAGTCCCCTAATAGCGGTATAAGTCGTGTCGGAGGGAAGCCCATTACACCCTGAGAAACTACCGGAACCTACCAGAAAATCTCGCTTGCCCTGGCCAGCGACTTTGCGTAATGGCTCTCTGACACAGCGCGATATCAACTCCCAATACCAGGAGAGACGAATCCTGTCTAACCGCCACTGCCTCCAAGTGCTCGGGACTGCACCCAACTGCTACATGTTTGCACGACTCCTTTGAGCCGTGGTAGGGTAGCAATCTAAGAACAGTGGGACACACTCGAGGCGAAGCAGCAGTGTCAAGTCCGCGGACTATGCTGTACTCATGTCACCTGGGAACTGTTCACTGACGACTGGTATAAAACCAACCAACAGTTCCCTGTGAGTCCTGTCCGGTGTACCCGTAACCCAACGAGCACCTGTATACTATTTCCAGTACCACGTACTGACGGCTGTGGGACAGACCATCTCCCCAACTGGGATGAGAAGCGTACACACTAGTCTACTCCGGAGTATCGATGCTCTGTCTCGATAATCCAACGACCAGGGACCTGAATAAGGATGTGCTTGTAGACTACCCAGCCCCCACTAGTGTGACTGCCATCACAACGCTGGTAGTTAAGCAAGATCTTAAGAGCTCTATCAATACGTATACTCACATATTAAGATAGAAAAACCAAGTAGCATACTACCATGTTTAGCAAGACAGTTATATACATGTGAATATCCCAAGCTTCCATTAAGTAATATACAAACTAGTATGATACAGTAATGGCCTTCTAGGGCATAAACACTAACAGTTAGTTAGGTGGTGTCGTTATCCAGTCTGTTTTTCTGACTCTGCATAGTAGGATTTTTGGACCCAAGCTAGTCTAGAGACTTCGGAGATGATCCAGTTGGTTCAGTTTAGGATGATGACAGTCCAGTGCGGACAGAGGTTTTATGTCGACCATGGTGGTCGCAGGCTTGAGTTCGCAGTGGGAGATCATGTATTCCTACGGATATTTCCGATAAATAACGTGTTGAGTTTTGGGAAGCTTATCCCAGGATTGTAGGTCCTTTTGAGATCCTTAAAGCAAGTTGGTTCCGTTGCCTATAACTTGGCACTTCCGCCCAGATTATTGACTATTCACCCCGTTTTCTTTGTGTTGATACTTTGCAAATACCTTCATGACCTTTCTCACATGATTCAGCACCAGACCATTTAGTTTGGACTCGATCTTTTTGTTCACAGGCAGCCATTTGTGTTAGTGGCTCGGCAGGTGGAGGAACATCGGTCAAGGGTCTTGCCATCTGTGGAGAGTTTTCTTGGACGTAGCCATATAGTGAGGTGGTCACTTGAGAGGCTGCGAGCAAGATATGAGACTTTGTAATCTTTTCTTTGAAGGTACGCTTAGTGAGAATCTTAAATTCGGGGACGAATTTTTTAGAAGGAGGGAGATTGTAACGTTTTAGAAATCGTTATGTGAATTTTTCCGTTTTTGGGTAAAATTGTCGGTATTTTCCGTTTTAAACCGTCAGTGATCAAACGACCATATAGACTTGCCAGCACCAAGTTTTGCTAAAATAAAGCTAGTGCGCAAGCTTTGGGGGTATATGGGACGTTTTGGTCCAATTTGAATTTTTCCCAATTTTAATATTATTTTAATGCGGTATTCACATTTTGGGAATTTTCTCTTAAGTCTTCTTTTGAAAAATTAAGTTGAGTTAATAAAACCCTTCACATAGCATCTAGATATTTGTATGGGTTTTGATCTAAATTTTAAAAGAAAAGAAAAGAAATAGAAAGAGGTGCATGCATGTGAGTGTGAATGCATTTATGTGCATTTATCATATGAAAATGCTAGGAAATTCCCTCACCTTCCTCCATATTGGCCGAGCCCTCCCTCTCTCTTCTGCCCTTAACCATTTCTTTCTTCATTTGCAACAACTCCTAGCTCAATAATTCTCCAAAATCCCAATTTATATCACAAAAATCTTATCTTTGTTCACTTTTGCCTTTTGGATGCCTAGGTGCATGCAAAGCTTGGATCTTTGAGTTCTTTTAGCTAGGTAATGATCTCTATCTCTTCTTTAATTAGTTTGTGTGCTTTCTAGCCAGTTATTTTCAGTTTAGATTGGTTAAAGTTAAGTTTTGTGCAATATATCGTATTTTAGTGTCGATTTGTGTTATCTGTGACCTGCTATGACCTGGAAAGTGTACGAGAAAACCAAACAAAATTGTTGTGTTGTACCAGTGAACCTAAGTCCTCACCTGAGACATGAGACCCACCCCACCGGCCGGGGCCGGCGACCTCCTTGTCGAATTCCGACGAGATCGGCTAGGGTTTGGAGTTGGGGTGTTGGTTTTTGAGGGTAGATCTATGCTGAGGTTTGGGTATATTTGGTTCTGTTTGTTTGTTTAGTTTTCAGAGTATGTAAAATGTGGATCACATAGGTAGGTTGTAGTGTTTTTTGTTCGCGCGATACGTTATACAACACGGATCGTGCATATTGTGTGGTTTTGCTCTTGGGTTAGTTTCGTCGTGTCGCTACGCACGTTAGCCACAATACGAACACTTGAGAGCATGCTTTTTGTTGTTGGGTCGGTCTAATGTAGTGTGTACGTGTTTTAGGGTTATTATTAATATACACTTGTTTTATTGTCTTACTGTTGTAGGTTCGCAGGCGGGGACTACGGACACAGCTACAAAAAGAAAACAGGTGGTTGGCTACACTTAGCCAGGAGTGTTGGTGAGTAGATTTAACATCTACAGGTGAATCGCCCGCTTGGCGTTATGCGTCTGGGCTAGAGATGTTACTTTTGTCGCATATTCTATGTCGGCTTTAGAATTTGCGCATTTACCCTACTGCTTAGTAAATTGTTGTGCTTGGACTAGTATCCTTAGGACACTGCACTATTATTGACGGCTCATGTTGCACGAGCACTGATTGTATACCACACACACCGTCAATAATTGCCATGTCATGCACAACCCACATATAGAAATGATATTGTCTGGTTAGGGACATTGTGACATTGATTCATATTTCTTATCGCATATGACATATAGCATACCTGTATACCTACATGCTTACACATATGCTTTGACATGCTAGTTACGTGTATACCTATAGGGTATGGTACCATTAGCGATAGGTACATACACACCTAAGGATATAGCTACAGGTGTACTTTGTATTTCATACTTCAGTTATACCTGGAGGGTATATCACATCATTACTAATAGGTAGATACCTATAATTTCTGCTATACCTTCATGTGTTCACATATATCTGGCTATAGCTACGTATTTACCCTTATTGATGTATTATTAAGAATTGGAGATATTAGGAACCACACGATATTTATATTAACTGGTTGCAGTTAATTAGCGGCTTTTCCGTTATACGCTTACATTACAGTTTTATGTTGCGTATACTTTTTTCATGGATTTTCGCATTGAGATATGGATTTTTCATGATGTTTTCAGGATTTGGGGACCGTGGGAGTTCATGAAATTATGCATTATTTGAAAAACCCGGTTTCCCTTGATATGATATTTCAGCATCCACCATGAGATTTATCGGTTCTGATTATATACTCCATACGAGGAGTGGTGCCGTATGAGGGTACATGGTGGGGCCCGGTACGGTTCCCCTCGGCAAGATGATCGACGGTCCATGCCGATTGAGCTTGGAAGGTGGGCAAGTACCTACCGGTGACATTACCAATGACTCGGCGGTTATCATTAGAATACCGACTGGAGTCATGTGCGTATGGATGCGTCGAGAGGCGAGGGTCAGAACTAGGCACTCGAGCTTTCAGGATAGCGTATGATACGTACCTATCAGGGGGCCAGTCATGGTGACAGCACCTGATAGATCAGCATTTCTGTGTCGATGCTTGACACATTGGTTTCATGATATTTCTTCTTACTCCTTTGTATATATAACAAGGGATTTGGCCGCTGTTATATATGCCCTTACACCAATATTAGTGGAATGGGACGCTAATATATGTATATTGACATTAAATTATATACATCATCATAATTATTCATTCAAATATACCTAGAATGTAAAGGACTCAATGACATAGGATTTAGGACATTTGAGAATTTATTTGATATCGATTACGAGATATGTGAGATCTACTTGATGTTGTACATTCGAGATATGTGAGATATATTTGATATGGTACATACGCGATATGTGAGATCTACTTGATGTTGTACATTCGAGATATGTGAGATATACTTGAGGTTGTACATTATGGATATGTGAGACTTACTTGATATGATAGCCAAATTGGGGGCTGATTTGAGGAATTGGGATTTGGATTGGATTGATGGATTTTAATCCTACCACGATGTTAGGATTCCGTGGAAATGACATGTTTCATTCCATACTCTACATTTACTGTTTATGCACTGCTTCATGCATTAGTGTACCTGTTAGAGTACCTTCCATGACTGTTGCATTTACATACCTGTATTCATATCATTTCTTTATGTACTTGTAGTACCTGATAGAGTACCTTACATGATTGTTAGCTTCATATCGTCATATTATTGCTTCATGTATTAATTGTATCTGCTAGTGTACTTTTCATGATTATTGCATTATATATGACTATTCATTGATATTAAATGCTTATGTTAGATTCGCGCTGTACGTGCATACTCGCGATTACCTGCATATGTTATTTACTATTCACAAGTTGGCAACTCACCCCCGTTGTACCACAGTGTTTGCAGGTGTTCCTCAGGATAGTCAGAGGCAGGCTATTTCCATCCTTCGTATCATCTTTTGGCTGCGGATACCACTTCGCCTAACAATGTGCAGTTTTGCCCAGGTGGGTTTTATGGTTATCCGATGTTGTATTGTATATTCGTTGTATCCATGTACTCTCCATCTACCAGTATTATATTGTATGACTTAGAGACTTGATGAGAGGACGATATTGTATATTATTTTGTGACTTGGAGGTTTTATGAAGTTTTATTTATATCGTCTCTTTCTTCGCTACGGCGTCGTATATCTGTTGTGGTGTTTGTTTTCCACCATTGGGCATGGATTTTGCTCCCGTTTAGGATGCTTTACTTTATATTTATGTTGTACCCATTTTGGGGGCTTATTTTACAAAGGAGGTGCTGCCAAAATTTTAAGGAATAAAAGTGAGACTTTAAAGAATTTGGGTTGTGATTTCAAAGGTTTTGAAAATACTATTATCACTTTCTTATTACTTTTGATTGTTTAGATTGCTGGGTTTTGGCTTTCTTTTACTACGTTACGTCTATAGACGTTGCGTAGTATTAGGGCTGTCACGTGCCAATTTTGGGTCGTGACACCCCCTTAGTTCTGTCGTTGGATGAAACCCCCTAAAGTTTACAATCGTTACCTAGCTCCACTTAACCCGTTAAATCCCACTTTTAAGTGGTCATGTGACCTCACGTGACCATTTAAATTTTTTTAAATCCCCATTTTATCTTTTTCATTATAGCATCCCACTTTTAAGAGTTCGAGCATCATGATAGAGGACAATGTGTACTACTGCCTATACGGCTTGATATCACCGGTCAGAGTTGCAGCCACGGTAGAAAATGCAGGTAAGAAATTCTTTGGCTGCTAATATTACCCTAAGAGGTGTCGATTTTTTTAAGTGGGTGACTTCTGATACGACTCCAAAAACAATTGAGCACTTTATGATCGTGTCTTGGAGCTGGAGAGACAGTTGATGATGATTACATAGAACATTGAAGCACATAAAGATGCTGCAGAAGCACCAAATGCTCCAGATGTTCCAAATATCAGAGCAATTCCAACTACCCTAAGTATAGCTGATCAAACTTGGTTGGTTAGGGTATTGCTTGTAATAGTTATATTCTTGTTGTTGATTCGTATACTTGAGAGGATCACAAAGTTATTTTACAATGTGGAATTAGTGAATGTTGTGGAAAATGTATGTGAATCGCTGATGTGTTTTGCTAAGTAATATGTTTGTAAGAAATGTAGATTTTGTCGTGGCAAATGTATGTAAATGAATGATGGTGTTTAGAATGTGTTTGTGTAAATGCCAAAAATAGATGATGGGGTTTTCTTTGTTAGTTGTATGTATGCCCTAGAGGCCAGTATTGTACAGTATATGTATATTATATTGGATGCTTGGATATATATAGAGAGGACTTTCTTGCTCGATATGATAGTATGCTATCTGGTTGCACTTTACTTTAACATGTATACCTGTCTCTTTATACTGTCTTATCGTTACATATTGGTAATGCCCTTATGATGTGTACTTGACTACCTGGACTATGATGTGGATCATACTAGTAGGGACATGGTAGTCCATAAGTACATCTTTCAAGGTCCCTAGTCATGGGTGTATCGAGACGGGGCATCGATATACCAGAGTAGACTAGCGTATACGCTTCTCGACCCATAAGATGGGCGATGGATGATCCCATATCCATTGGTGTTTGACATCAGAGATGGTATACGGGTGCTCAGTGGAGACTGGGTACACTGGACGGACTCGCTGAGAACTCCCAGATGGTATACCTCACGTCAGATGGCAGTTCTTTGGTGACACTTGTGCAGGTTAGTCTGTAGACCCGAGATCGTCATAGTGTCTTGTGTGATTCCCACTGTGCTTTGATTTCCACCTTACCACGTCCATGAGGGCATGCAAAACGGTGGTTTTTGGGTACAGTCCCGAGTCGCATGGAGGCAATGAGCGATAGGAGGGGTTTCGTCTCTCCCGGTATTGGGGGTTGATGTTGCGCAGTGCTCGATTGGCCGTAACAGGGAAGTCCCTGGCCAGGGCTGATTAGAGATTTACTGGTAAGTGTTACCCGTAGTTTCTCGACCCGTTATGAGCCTCACATCGGCACGACTTATCGGTTATTGTGGTCTGACGTTTACCACCCATAGACTTGATATGCGACATATCAGACGAGGAGACTGGACTGTACGGGAAGTGTTACCGGCAGGCTTTTATAGGAGTTGGAGCGGGCTTGCTTGCTGATCTTCTGATCGCTCAATACCCGGATAGCCGTTACGTCCAGCTAGTACCGCTGACGGCTTGTCGGTGCTTGATGTGATCATCACCTACTGCTGGCGTATTGACGAGTCTTTAGAGTCCTACATAGAGGTTTTACTGGCTCAGGCAAAACGAAATAGGAGCACGTATGTGATATGTGCGAGACCGAGAATAAATGCGTGTATGTGATACCGTATTATATTCTCGTGACTTTTTTTTCTATCGGTCGGTTATATATGATATAGCCGGGTTATCGAATCAAGTGTTCATTCGATAAGTCGATACAATGATTGTTAGCCGGTTATATGAGATATGACCGGATTATTAAGTCAAGTGTTGATTTAATAATTAAGTGTATAATTATATATTATATATACTAATTTACATTTACTAACACTTGTTCACTTTATGGTTTTTCTCACTTTTACACATCTTTACTATATATATGATATATATTAAAATGTGTTATATATTTGTATCATGGTTGTTGATACACTAGACATGGATGTGTAAGACTTACACCATTCTATTTTTAAATGGTGGTTTATATTTATTTAAACTAATTACAAATTAGTGGAATTTTTTCATAAGCATAAAGCTTGTAGAAGCTTGTGGATGCTTTGAAAAATTCCACAAGTTTCGTTTTACTTTAGATTTTTATTAACCTAACCATTTACACTTAGCCATGATTATGTCTCACCATGAGTTAGGATATGATACTCACTCACCATGGTTAGCCTTCTCACTTGATCATTATCCTTTCCTCTTTATTTTGTTCATCTTCTTCATTGAACAAAAGAGAAAGCAAACTAGGGTTTTGAAAAGAGAGAAAAAGATTGTGAGATATAAAATTCAAAAGAGAACCCACTTCCCATTTTTTCATCCTCTACTAGACTAGCACTTTAGTTTAGGGTGTTTACTTCACTAATTCTCTAGTTAATGAAGTAGGAGCTTGAGTCGGAATTCCCTCGACGTAGATCATCTTCGGCCTCGGAGACTTCAAGCAAGGTCGCACCTTTCGCCTCGTGAAGCCATGCAAGGGTCCGGGAGAACCACGATCGCTGCGAAGGGACTTCATCAAGGAGATAAAGAAGTGAAGGACCGATCTACAAAGGTTGTATATCGCATCCCCTTAGAGTAAAGTTGTTTACTTGCTAATTTATTCGCCTAAACTCTAGTATACGTTCTTGCTTAGTGTTATTCGGCACATAAAAAATTTAATTTTGGCATGGTAGATGCCTTGTAGAGCCTTGTTAGTGTGCCTAGTAATCCTATAGTGGTATCAGAGCCTAGCTAAAGCATTAGGCGATGTGTTAACAAAGTTAAAACTCCGAACGAACCCGAATACGACAAAATGAAACCCTCTCTGGACAATTTCTAAAAATGTGGATTTTTCTGTATTAAAAATTCCTAAATAATTCATCAGGGAAATATAAGACTTTTGGTGAAAAACGAGGGAATACACTGTTCACTGTTCATACCACCGCGGAACTGCGGCCGTACCGCGCTTTGGCCGCGGATCCGCGGCAGAAAAGATGACGTATGCCCTAGTTTTTACACTATAATTTCTTTGTCTGTGAATGCTATTTTCTGGGTATTTTTAACCTGACTCAAGTGTTGAGTATTTTGGGGTTTATTTTGTAATCGTCGATTCGATCGGAGAATTTAATTTTGTTCTGTTATTCCGGATAATTTAGAAAATATTAAAATGTTCGAACGGATATCATTAACTCATTAATTTCCCGGCACGAAAAACATTCAAGTGTTGAATTTTACTCGGGTTTAAATTTTTCGGAAAAACGTGCATGTGACGCGATGGACCCTCTAGAAGACAACAAACCTTAACTCGATTATGTGACCGTCTTGAACTGCCCTTTGAACCTTAGGGTTTGGGGCAGTACGGCGTGCCACATGTGAGGCGTTGGCTTGACCCTTCTGTTAGTTATATGTATGCCCTAGAGGCCATTACTGTACATAGGATGTATATTGTAGTGGATGCTGGGACATATATAGGGAGGACTTTCTTGCTCGACATGATAGTATGCTATCTGGTTGCTCTTTACCTTAACTTGTATACAGATTGTCTCTCGATTACATGTTGGTAAAGCCCTTAGGATGTGTACTTGACTACCTAGACTATGATGTGGATCATACTAGTGGGGACATGGTAGTCCATAAGTACATCCTTCAAAGTCCCTAGTCGTGGGTGTATCGAGACGGGGCATCGATATACCAGAGTAGACTAGCGTGTACCTTCTCGACCCATACAGATGGGCGATGGATGATCCCATATCCATTGGTGTTTGACATCGGAGATGATATACGGGTGCTCAGTAGAGACTGGGTACACTGGACGGACTCGCCGAGAACTCCCAGATGGTATTATACCTCACGTCAGATGGCAGTTCTCTGGTGACACTGGTACAGAGTAGTCTGTTGACCCGAGATCGTCATAGAGTCTTGTGTGGTTCCCACTGTGCTTTGATTTCCATCTTACCACGTCTAAGAGGGCGTGCAAAACGGTGGTTTTTGGGTACAGTCCCGAGTCACATGGAGGCAATGAGCGATAGGAGGGGATTCGTCTCTCCCGGTATAGGGAGTTGATGTTGCGCTGTGTTCGATTGGCTATAACAGGAAATCCCTGGCCAGGGTTGCTGAGATTTACTGGTAAGTGTTACCAGTAGTTTCTTGAATTGTTATAGACCTCATATCGACACGACTTATCGAGCTATTGGGGTCTGACGTTTACCACCCCTAGGCAAGATATGCGACATATCAGACGATCAGACCGGACTGTACGGTAGTGTTACTGGTCGGATTCACTGGAGTGTAAGCGGGCTTGCTCGTCGATCTTCAGATCGCTCAATACCCGGGTGGCCGTTACGTTTAGCAGACCGCTTGCGGCTTGTGGGTGTTTGATATGATCATCATCTGCTACCGGCGTATTGACGAGTCTTTAGAGTACTACACAGAGGTTTCCTGGCTCAAGCGAAACGAAATAGGAGCGCATATGAGATATGTGCAGGACCGAGAATAATGCGTGTATGTGATACCGTATTCCATTCTCGCGATGAATGTATCGAATGGTTATATGCGATATAACCTAGTTATCGATTCAAGCGTTGATTCGATAAGCCGATACATTGTGTACTAGTCGGTTGTGTGCGACATGACCGGATCATTGAATCAAGTGTTGATTTAATGATTTAATGTATAATTATATATTTGATATATTACTTTGCATTATCTAGTATCGGTTCACTTTAATTGGATTTTCTCGCTCGGATGTGCGCATTACATATGCGATATGATTTTGTGCACTTGCTTGTATCATGTTTGATGATACATGCCTTCTTAGTTAAGTGTATAGAATTAAACCTTGGTTAATGGAATGGTTAGGTTTTACTTATTTATTTATTGATTAATCTTTTTCTTTTTGGCAAAAGGAAAAGGAAATGAGAAAATGGTGGCATTCTTTTGTTTATTCATGAAGCTTCATGAATACTTTGACCATTCCAACCATTTTTGTCTTATGCTTAACCTAACCATTCCACTAAACCATGATTGATTCTCTACACCTAACTATGGTTCAATTATGATAAGAATGAATTTATTTTCTCATTTTGATTATTCTTATTCATAATAACATTCTTCATCTTCTTCATTCTTCAAGTGAAGAAAGCTAGGTCCATCAATGGTGATTGATGGAAACAAGTGAGAAATCCAAAACTAAAGCTTACCCACTTCCTATTTCTTCATCCTCTACCTCTTGCCAAGTAGTAGAGTGTGTTTCCTTCACAAGTTTTCATGACTTAGTGAAGGTGGAGCTTGATCTTTCGATGCCTCGACGTAGATCATCTTCGGCATGGACATCGACGACCTAGCTTGCCCATTCTCCGACGAAGCCGACGCTTGAGCCCGGATTTGATTTGGACAGCGGAAAGGACCTCGTTGCGGAGCTATGGAGATGGAGCACCGGATCTACAAAGGTTGTATTTCCGTATTCTCATTAGTTAAGTGTTAACTAGTTTTGTTTCGCCTAGACATCTATCAAACGATCCGTACATTAGGGTTTCTCGGCACTAGAATTTTTGAAATTGGCATGGTCGATGCCTTTAGAGACCTCACTAGGGTGCCTAGGAACCCTACAGTGGTATCAGAGCCTAGCTAGAGCCTTAGGCGAAGTCCAGACGGAATTTGAAGTCCGATCGAACCGAAAACACGAACCCAAAATTGCTCTCTGTCCAGATTTTAAAATTGTGGATTTTTTAAGATTAAAAATATCCAGAAAATCAAGCAGGGTTTTCTAAGAATTACTGTAAATTTCGAGGACCTAATTCAACTTTACCACCGCGTTTCCGCGGCACGAGCATGGCTCGTGCGGCGGAAGCGCGGCCGTTTTGTCGTTTTGTGAGGTAATGTTTGCACAGTAATTCTCAGTATTCTGTTCTGGTTTTCCTGGGATATTTTAATATTTATTATACAGTTGAATTTTTCAGAGGTGGTTTTAGGGTTTCGGAGTTTCGATCGGAATATCAAATTTTGTCCATGTGGCTTTCTGGATAAATTTTAGAATATGTTAAAAAGTTCGACCGGATATAAATACCCAATTTTTCCCCTGTCGGGAAATTTCCAAGTGTTGGATTTTTCCGAAGTTTAACGACGTTCTAAGTAGTGCAAGTAACGCGATGGACCCTCTAGAAGACAACAAACCTTAACTCGATTATGTGACCGTCTTGAACTGCCCTTTGAACCTTCGGGTTTGGGGCAGTACGGCGTGCCACATGTGAGGCGTTGGCTTGACCCTTCTACGGCTGGACCGTCGGTACTGAGGCACGAACTGAATGTTGTTAGACTTATTTCATGTGTTGATCTGTATCGGGAAAAGTTGGGTGTTCGATTGTTCGATCGGAAAGTTTGACATTTTCTGTTTATCCGGAATGGGATACAATAATTGGAATTCACAAAAGTTATGTGATAACTGAATGAATGTTATAAACATAGCAATTTAGTCTCACTTGATCGGTTGCTACGGAATTTTGATGCGATCAAAAGTCCGTTGCAATCACGTAGCGTACGCGGATACTCGCCGGGTAAACTTAATAGACAGCTTCACTCCATAGCCCCGACCAAGTGACTGTAGGAGAACCCCGTCGCCGAAAGCATCCGTTCGGGTGCTCTCGGCAGCGGTGTTCCGCCTTGGTGCACTTTGTCGACGGTATCGGAGGTTCAGCCGTCTACTAAAGTTTGCGACGAGCATTCGATCAAGATGTCGGGAATCCTGTTGAATTGCCCGACTTCATATTGAAAAGTGTTTTCGATTTTGAGACTAAAATGCGGGGTTTATAATTGTTAGGCATGCGATGTCTAAGTAATTCATTTGGTCAGGCATGCGATGTCTGAGGTGGTTGCGGATTCCAACTGTTGTAGTTTTACACTTTCTTTTCTGTGACCGTAAGTGTAATATGTGATATCGCCGGTTTCGTTGCTATATGCCAACGACAATTGGGATGGACATATTTACTTACGTTGATGACATGTGATGTTATGTGTTGCTGGATATGTTATATTGGATCGTCGTGTTTGAATAGCCGGGGGTTTTTATGTGAGATGTGTGTTTTTCATTTTCATTCATGTAAAAACTTGTATGTAATATTCTTTTATTGGGGCGCTTCCAGGTTGCGGAAGTTGTCACCGTTTGTATATTATTTACTTTTCTGCACTAGGATAGACCCAAGGAGGAGGGCACAAGTAACCGGGTTCTGGGGTCCAGTGGGAGACCAACTCGAGGAGTCGAGTCCGGGACTCCTAACCGTAGAATTGGCAGGGTTGCTTGCCGCTCTCGTAGGGGTCTAGGGGTGTGGGTTTGGCTATTCATCACGACCGTGGAATCCGTGTTTTATACTGGCTCGTATTGAAAACACGGACATCCTAGTATATCCAATATTTCATATGATTCTTCTGCTGCGATATCTGTGATGTGATCATGTGATGTTCTGTGATAGATACAGTATATAGTATATATGATATATTATATAGACGTTACTTATGTTTTACACCCGCGCTAGCCCTGCCCCGCTCTGCCGTTAGTTACCTAACCTAACGGTGCACGAGGGGACATCGAGGCGAATGCGGATGGCATAAGTGTGCATCGTATTTATCTGTGATGTTTAGGTAATTTAAATGATGGGACTTCATTAATATGATTAATGAAATAAAAGAAACCTAAGATGTTGTAGAATCGAATTTCAAAATAAAACAGGTAGCTACAGTTCTTGCTTTGCACAGCGGTATATGTGATATATCCTACACCTTATTCGATAAGGAAAGGACCGAGATCCCTTCACCGGGAGTGACTCCTTTAGAAATAACTGGCAGATGCTACACACTCGGTTTGTTTTTTGATAGCTTTTAAGAGTTCTTCTTTGCATAGTGATATATGTGATATATCCCACACCTCATTCGACGAGGAAAGGACCGACGATCCCCTCACCGGGAGTGACTCCTTTAGCAAAACTAGAAAAGCCTCAAAAGCACTCCATTTAAAAATCATTTGATTCTACAACGATATCAAGTTCATTACGCAATAGGTTTTCAGAAAAACCTGTCGTAGCCCTCCGTCATTTCAGATAAGTAGTATATAGTATTCGTGCTGCATTTGTTGGCTTTCGTCAAGGTGCAGTGTGCGGTATCTATATGCTGCTTATCTGCTAGCATACGATGCGATTGGATTAGGGTAGTCGTGCGGCTTTGTTGGCTTTCGTCAAGGGTCGTGCGGGTGGGTTTAATTCGATCAAGAAATGTACGGGTTGAACTTGACTAGCGGGCTATGGTTTGTTGGCTTTCGTCAAGGTCATAGCACGTTAGGGGCAAAATATTATCGGGAATTTCAAGTGTTGAAATTTGCAATGAGATTGCATACCTTCTATGAGATAGTTGGATCCCGATAACCGCTGCGAGTAAGAGTTACTCATGGGAGAGTTTTATACATTACAATTAGCCGATCAAGTAGGTGTCTAGAAAGTTGTCAACGAGGTTACGCCTCTGGGAAAACGAGGTTTACATTAATTAGGTTCGTGCGAAAGCACGGGGGACCTCCCTCAAAGTACCGACACTGGCCTGGCTGAAAGATTGGCGAACTTGTAGTGTGTAATTAATCCCGGCTAGTCTTTCCTTTTAGGGTTTGAAGGAAGATTTGATAAAAAGCAGTGGGAGCCATCCTGATTAGATAAAATAATAACCAATCTGATCTTGAAAGAGCGCACGCTGAGTGTTTTCTTCTCTCTCTCTCCTGGTAGCGACCATATCACGCCTTAATCAAGATAATAAAACGGATTATTGACCGAACCCGCTTGTTATACTGGGCTGGGGAATGTTGGTCCCGCTCCAACTTATAATTGTTATAAGACAGAGCAGGAAATTGGGGAATACCAGATTTCCCGTGCCGCCCAAACGAAGAGAGTGCATGATGATGCATCATCTTCGGGTGTGTTCATTATACAGAACTGTTTCTCAGTATCATCCGCATCCTAGGTATATGATACCGGATCAGGATCCCAGATATGTAAGATGTTACATAGGGCTACAAAAAGGTAGAAAAACTGAGAACGGGTGATAAGTTTCATGAGGCAGAAAACGGGGCAAGTGTTGCAGCCAAGTCTGTCGGTCACTGTCACCCTGTATTACCTGAATACATTGATTCTGAACAAATGTTATTAGATACCGAACCTGATATACAAAATTATATCTATCTCTTTATTAGTAAAGAAATGATAAAATTTTGTATTGTTGGATAATGTTTTGAACATTTCCTATATGAAAAGTTGATCGGTTCAGGCACGTTATCTAAAAGCATTAATGTTCTAAATCAAACTACAGTTCTTAGTATACAGAACTCACACAAGAGGAAGAGTTCAGAAATGAACGAATTCTTCTTGAGGTATTGTAGACTAGGTCATATCAATGCGACCCGACTAGCTGGAGTTACATTTAGATGCATATTTAATTCAGTTTGAATTTACATCTTGTGAAACTCGCCAGTCATGTCACAAAGATAAGATGACACCATCTCTGTTTATTGGAAACAGAGAAAGAGTTAGTGAACTCTTGGGATGATACATGTTGATGTATGTAAGGTCCCCTGTCTACACATACCAAGACTGGTTATTTATACTTCATTATATTCTCTGATAATCTCTCAAGATTCAGTCATATGTTCCTGTTGAAACATGAGTCCGAACCTTTTGAGATATTCACAGAATATAAGCGAGAAGTAGAGAACCAAAATACGGGTATAAGTATTATGTCCTTTGATGAGATCAAGGAGGAGAATACTTGTGCATGGAATTCCTGAACTATTCTAAAGGAGAATGAGATTCTCTCTCAGAATTACTCCTCCGAATACACCATAGCACGATGGTATATCGGGGCAGAGCAGATACACCCTATTTGATATGGTGTGCTCTATGATGAGTACTACTGAGTTACCTATTTCCTTTAGGGAGTTATGCACTTATGAAGCTGCATACCTATTGAATAGGGTTCGAATCAAATCTGTAGCCTACCGCTTCATATGAGATATGGAAAGGGAAGAGCCCATATCTTAAGTTAGTTAAGATTTGGGGTTGTCCGGCATATGTCGAAAAGCAAAATCCGGACAAGCTCGAGGCAAGGTCTGTAATGTAGAACTGGAAAGGTTCCAGCTATACAAAATACAGCAGATGATTTGGTACAACCAAAGGATTCAGTAGATTCCAACGAACCTCAGCCTCTCCGCCGATCTAGTAGGGTTCCTCACCCACCTGAGAGATACTTCGGTTTCTCTATGACAGTGGGAGCGAGGAATGCATCATGAGATGATGACCCAACTAGCTTCGAGCTGGCCATCAGGAGTAAGACTCTGTAAGAATGGCTGGATGTTTATCGATCTGAGATGGAATCCTTGTACACCAACAAAGTGTGGACTTTGGTTGCTATATCTGAAGGGTTAAATCCCCATCAGGAGCAAGTATATCTTGAGAAGATTACATGGTGTACATGGAAAAGTTGAGACTTTCAAAGCTAGACTTGGTAAAGGTTTGCATCATTGACCCGGTGTGGATCATGATGAAACTTTTTCTAAAGATCTATGCTTAAGTCCATCCAGATCCTACTTGGCACGGCTACATACCATAACTACGATATCTGGTGGTTGGGTGTCATGACTGCTTTTCTAAATGATGTTTTAGAAGAGTGCGTCTATAAGTACACAGCCAGAGGGCTTCGTAGACAGTGGGAGCAGCGGAAACGTGTGCAAGATGCTTTATAGGATTAAAGCAGGCATCGCGGAGTTGGAACATCTGTTTTGATGGATTAGTCAAAGAAGTTGACATCATCAAAATGGTAGATGAACCTTGTATAAACAAAAAGGTAGTAGGGAGTATGGTGGTGATCCTCGTAGAGTACGTGGATGACATACTCTCGATAAGAAAGGAGTTTCTTATGCTACGCTCGATCAATCTCCGTTTATCACAACGATTCTCCGTGAAGGATCAAAATGATACCTCCTAAATCCTGAGTTTTGGATCTATGATATAGATCTAATTGGATGTTAGGATACTCACTAAAAGTAGTGAGATGGTATCAATCGATCATGGGGAAAATCACTGGAAGTGTTCCAGAGTGATAAAGACTACTGAATGTCTGTCGCGGGCATTGTCTTTACCCTCAGTGAAGGGACGGTATGTTGGAAGAGTTCCAAGCTAGATACCGTGACATACTAGACGATAAAGGCTGGATACATCGCTACTTAAGATGCTACCAAAGATGCTGTTTGGATGTATATTAGTTCATGAGATGAACTTAGTTCCTACCATTGTGTGACAATGGAGTTGTGGCTTATGCCAGGAACCCCCGTCCCATCAGTGATCCAGACATATTCTAAGGCAGTATCACCTGATCATGGAGATGGTTGATCTCCAAGGTGATCGAGGCAAGGAGAGCAGACTCAGAGGATAACACGGCGGATCCACTCACGAAGGCCTATTCCCAGAGAGAGACTTTTATGGGATGGTTGAGTATGAGATACTACAACCACTGCTACAGATGGCCCTAGTGCAAGTGGGAGATTGTTAGTTATATGTATGCCCTAGAGGCCATTACTGTACATAGGATGTATATTGTAGTGGATGCTGGGACATATATAGGGAGGACTTTCTTGCTCGACATGATAGTATGCTATCTGGTTGCTCTTTACCTTAACGTGTATACAGATTGTCTCTCGATTACATGTTGGTAAAGCCCTTAGGATGTGTACTTGACTACCTAGACTATGATGCGGATCATACTAGTGGGGACATGGTAGTCCATAAGTACATCCTTCAAAGTCCCTAGTCGTGGGTGTATCGATATACCAGAGTAGACTAGCGTGTACCTTCTCGACCCATACAGATGGGCGATGGATGATCCCATATCCATTGGTGTTTGACATCGGAGATGATATACGGGTGCTCAGTAGAGACTGGGTATACTGGACGGACTCGCCGAGAACTCCCAGATGGTATTATACCTCACGTCAGATGGCAGTTCTCTGGTGACACTGGTACAGAGTAGTCTGTTGACCCGAGATCGTCATAGAGTCTTGTGTGGTTCCCACTGTGCTTTGATTTCCATCTTACCACGTCCAAGAGGGCGTGCAAAACGGTAGTTTTTGGGTACAGTCCCGAGTCACATGGAGGCAATGAGCGATAGGAGGGGATTCGTCTCTCCCGGTATAGGGAGTTGATGTTGCGCTGTGTTCGATTGGCTCTAACAGGAAATCCCTGGCCAGGGTTGCTGAGATTTAATGGTAAGTGTTACCAGTAGTTTCTCGAATTGTTATAGACCTCATATCGACACGACTTATCGAGCTATTGGGGTTTGACGTTTACCACCCCTAGGCAAGATATGCGACATATCAGACGATCAGACCGGACTGTACGGTAGTGTTACTGGTCGGATTCACTGGAGTGTGAGCGGGCTTGCTCGTCGATCTTCAGATCGCTCAATACCCGGGTAGCCGTTACGTTTAGCAGACCGCTTGCGGCTTGTGGGTGTTTGATATGATCATCATCTGCTACCGGCGTATTGACGAGTCTTTAGAGTCCTACACAGAGGTTTCCTGGCTCAAGCGAAACGAAATAGGAGCGCATATGAGATATGTGCGGGACTGAGAATAATGCGTGTATGTGATACCGTATTCCATTCTCGCGATGAATGTATCGAATGGTTATATGCGATATAACCTAGTTATCGATTCAAGCGTTGATTCGATAAGCCGATACATTGTGTACTAGTCGGTTGTGTGCGACATGACCGGATCATTGAATCAAGTGTTGATTTAATGATTTAATGTATAATTATATATTTGATATATTACTTTGCATTATCTAGTATCGGTTCACTTTAATTGGATTTTCTCGCTCGGATGTGCGCATTACATATGCGATATGATTTTGTGCACTTGCTTGTATCATGTTTGATGATACATGCCTTCTTAGTTAAGTGTATAGAATTAAACCTTGGTTAATGGAATGGTTAGGGTTTACTTATTTATTTATTGATTAATCTTTTTCTTTTTGGAAAAAGGAAAAGGAAATGAGAAAATGGTGGCATTCTTTTGTTTGTTCATGAAGCTTCATGAATACTTTGACCATTCCAACCATTTTTGTCTTATGCTTAACCTAACCATTCCACTAAACCATGATTGATTCTCTACACCTAACTATGGTTCAATTATGATAAGAATGAATTTCTTTTCTCATTTTGATTATTCTTATTCATAATAACATTCTTCATCTTCTTCATTCTTCAAGTGAAGAAAGCTAGGTCCATCAATGGTGATTGATGGAAACAAGTGAGAAATCCAAAACTAAAGCTTACCCACTTCCTATTTCTTCATCCTCTACCTCTTGCCAAGTAGTAGAGTGTGTTTCCTTCACAAGTTTTCATGACTTAGTGAAGGTGGAGCTTGATCTTTCGATGCCTCGACGTAGATCATCTTCGGCATGGACATCGACGACCTAGCTTGCCCATTCTCCGACGAAGCCGACGCTTGAGCCCGGATTTGATTTGGACAGCGGAAAGGACCTCGTTGCGGAGCTATGGAGGTGGAGCACCGGATCTACAAAGGTTGTATTTCCGTATTCTCATTAGTTAAGTGTTAACTAGTTTTGTTTCGCCTAGACATCTAGCAAACGATCCGTACATTAGGGTTTCTCGGCACTAGAATTTTTGAAATTGGCATGGTCGATGCCTTTAGAGACCTCACTAGGGTGCCTAGGAACCCTTCACCTTCTACGGCTGGACCGTTGCTACTGTGATGTATTCTGGAATCTTTGAGCTCCGCTCAAGAGTTGAGCTATTATGGAAATCTTGAGTATTTGAATATTCGATCGGAAAGTTTAATACTGTCTATTTATCTGGAATGTGATACAATATGTGGAATTCACACAGTTTGGCATGAAATGCGAAATATGTCATATTTCGGATTTACGATGTCTAATGAGATTGTGGATTCCAAATGTTGTAGTTTTACACTTTCTTTTCTGTGACCGTAAGTGTAATATGTGATATCGCCGGTTTCGTTGCTATATGTCAACGACAATTGGGATGCACATATTTACTTACGTTGATGACATGTGATATTATGTGTTGCTGGATATGTTATATTGGATCGCCGCGTTCAGAATAGCCGGGTTTTTTTTATGTGAGATGAGAGTTTTCATTTTCATTCATGTAAATTTAAATGTATGTAATATTCTTTTATTGGGGCACTTCCGGGATGAGGTTGATGTCACCTTTTGTATATTATTTACTTTTCCGCACTAGGATAGACCCAAGGAGGAGAGCACAAGTAATCGGGTTCTGGAGTCCAGTGGGAGACCAACTGAGGGGTCGAGTCCGGGTCTCCTAACTCCAGAATTGGTAGGGTTGCTTGCTGCTCTCGTAGGGGTCTAGGGGTGTGGGTTTGGCTATTCGTCGCGACCGTGGAATCCGTGTTTTACAGAGGCTCAAAATAAAACACGGGCGTCCTAGTATATCCAATATTTCATATGTTTCTTCTGCTGCGATATCTGTGATGTGATCATTTGATGTGCTGTGATAAATATTGTATATAGTATATATGATATATTATATAGGCGTTACTTATGTTTTACACCCGCGCTAGCCCTGCCCCGCTCTGCCGTTAGTTACCTAACCTAACGGTGCACGAGGGGACATCGAGGCGAATGCGGATGGCACAAGTGTACGTCGTATTTATCTATGATGTTTAGGTGACTTAAATGATGGGACTTCATTAATGTGATTAATGAAAGAAAAGAAACCTAAAAGATGTTGTAGAATCAAATTTTAATAAAAAGGGGTAGCTACAGTTTTGCTTTGCATAGCGATATATATGATATATCCCGCACCTTATTCGATGAGGAAAGAGCCGAGATCCCTTCACCGGGAGTGACCTCTTTAGCAAAACTGGCAGATGCTACAACACTCGGTTTGCTTTTGATTGCTTTTACAGTTTTTCTTTGTATAGCGATATATATGATATATCATGCACCTTATTCGATGAGGAAAGAGACGAGATCCCTTCACCGGGAGTGACCTCTTTAGCAAAACTAATAAAAGCCTCAAAATCACTCCATTTCAAAATTCACTCGATTCTACAACGATATCAAGTTCATTACGCAATAGGTTTTCAGAAAAACCTGTCGTAGCCCTCCGTCATTTCAGATAAGTCCTGCTCAGTATTCGTGCTGCGTTTGTTGACCTTGTCAAGGCGTAGTGTGCGATAGCTGACCAGTATTTACCTGTTTGTGCATATGATGCAGATTGTTTTAGGGTAGTCGTACGACCTTGTTGACCTTGTCAAGGGTCGTGCGGGTGGGTTTAATTCAATCAAGAAATGACGGATTGAACTTGACTTACAGTCTATGGTTTGTTGACCTTGTCAAGGTCATAGATCGTTTGGGGCAAAATATTATTGGGAATTTCAAGTGTTGAGATTTGCAATGAGATTGCATACCTTCTATGAGATAGTTGGATCCCGATACCCACTGCGAGTAATTGTTACTCCTGGGAGAGTTTTACACAGGACAATTAGCCGATCAAGTAGGTGTCTAGAAAGGTGTCAACGGGGTTACGCCTCTGGGAAAACGATGTTTACTTTAATTAGGTCCGTGCGAAAGCACGGGGAACCTCCCTCAAAGTACCGACACTGGCCTGGCTGAATGATCGGCGAAGTTGTAAGGTGTAATTAATCCCGGCTAGTCTTTCCTTTTAGGGTTTGAAGGAAGATTTGATAAAAACAGTGGGAGCCATCCTGATTAGATAAAATAATAACCAATCTGATCTTGCAAGAGCATACGCTAAAGTGTTTTATTCTCTCTCTCTCCAGGTAGCGACCATATCATGCCTTAATCAAGATAATAATATCGATGTATTGACCGAACCCGCATGTTATACTGTGCTGGGGAACGTTGGTTCCGTTCTTTCTTATAAGAGTTATAAGACTGAACTAGATATAGGGGAATACCAGGATTCCCATGCCACCTGAATGAAGAAAGTACATGTTGATGCATTTTCTTCGGGTGTGTTCGTTACAGAGAACTGTTTCTCCATTTCCTCTACGTCCTGGGTATTAGATACCGGGTCAGGATCCCATATATGTAATCAGTTACATGGGCTTAGGAAAGGTAGAGAACTTGGAGAAGGTGATAAAGACATAAGGGTTGGAAATGGTGCAATTGTTGCAGCTAAAACCGTCGGGGAATATCATCTTGTATTGCCAACTGGTAATACATTGATTCTGAATGAATGCTATTACATGCCGAACCTGATATGCAACATTATATCGGTTTCTTTATTGAGTAAAGGAGAATATAATTTTGTATTACAGGATAATGTTATGAACATTTTTCTAAACCAAAAGTTGGTTGGATCAGGCACGATGTGCAATGGCATTTATGTTCTAAATCAATCAACAGTTCTAAGCATAACAAACACACACAAGAGGAAGAGTTCAGAAATGAACGAATCCTTCTGGTGGCATTATAGACTGGGTCACATCAATGCGACACGACTAGCTAAGTTGCATAAAGATGGATATTTGAATCCGTTTGAATTTTCATCTTATGACACTTGCCAGTTATGTCTCAAAGGCAAGATGAACAAAACTCCGTTTACGGGACACGGAGAGAGAGTTACGGAACTCTTAGGACTGGTACATAGTGATGTATGCGGCCCCATGTCTACACATGCCAGGAATGGTTCTGCGTACTTCATTACATTCACCGACGATCTCTCTAGATTCGGATATGTGTTCCTGATGAAACACAAATCAGAAGCTTTTGAGAAATTTAGAGAATATAAACAAGAAGTCGAGAACCAAACCGGGAAAAGTATTAAAATCCTTCGATCTGATCGAGGAGGAGAATACTTGAGCAATGAATTCCTGGACTTCCTAAAAGAGAATGGGATTCTCTCTCAGCTGACTCCTCCATATACACCACAACACAACGGTGTATCTGAACAGAGGAACCGCACCCTATTAGATATGGTGCGCTCTATGATGAGCACAACTGAGTTACCTATTTCCTTCTGGGGTATGCGCTGGAGACAGCAGCATACCTATTGAATCAAGTTCCATCTAAATCTGTACCTACCACACCATATGAGATATGGAGTGGGAAGAGACCATATCTTAAACGAGTTAAGATATGGGGTTGTCCAGCCTATGTCAAAAGACAAAATCCGGACAAACTCGAGGCACGTTCAGTTCTTTGCAAGTTTGTGGGATATCCAAAGAACTCATATGGGTATTTTTTCTACCACAGTGAGGAACAAAAAGTGTTTGTTGCTCAACATGCCACCTTTTTAGAAAATGAATTTCTTGTAAAAAAAATTAGTGGCAAAGTGGTAGAGCTGGAAGAGGTTCCAGATACACAAACTCAAACTGAAGATTTAGTGGAACGAGAGGATTCGATAGTTCCCAATGAACCTCAGCCTCTCCGCCGATCTAGCAGGGTTCCTCACCCACCTGAGAGATACTACGGTTTTCTCATGGATGGTGGGAGCGAGGATTGCATCATGGTTGATGATGACCCAACTAGCTTCGAGCAGGCCATCATGAGTGGGGACTCAGTGAAATGGCTGGATGCAATGAGGTCCGAGATGGAATCCTTGTACACCAACAAATTATAGACTTTGGAAGTTGCTCCTGAAGGGGTAAAACCCATTGGGAGCAAGTGGATCTTCAAGAAAAAACTTGGTGTAGATGGGAAAGTGGAGACTTTCAAAGCTAGACTTGTTGCAAAAGGTTTTCGTCAAAGACCAGGTGTGGACTATGACGAAACCTTTTCTCCAGTGGCTATGCTTAAATCCATCCGGATCATGCTTGCCATCGCTGCATATCATGACTACGAAATCTGGCAAATGGATGTTAAGACCGCCTTTCTAAACGGTGATTTAGAAGAGTGCGTGTACATGACTCAGCCAGAGGGCTTCGTTGATAGTGGGAGCAGCGGGAAGGTGTGCAAGCTGCTTAAATCCATTTATGGATTAAAGCAAGCATCACGGAGTTGGAACATCTGCTTTGATGTCGTTATCAAAGAGTTTGATTTCGTCAAAAATGTAGATGAACCTTGTATCTACAAGAAGGTGGCAGAGAGTAAGGTTGTCTTCCTCGTATTATACGTGGACGACATACTCTTGATAGGAAATGACATTCCTATGCTGCAATCGGTCAAGCTCTTCTTATCACAAAGATTCTCAATGAAAGATCTTGGTGATGCCTCCTGCATATTGGGAATTATGATCTATAGAGATAGATCTAAAAGGATATTTGGATTGTCCCAATCCAGGTACATTGACACCATACTAAAGAGGTTTAGTATGGAAGAGTCCAAACGTGGGTTTTTACCCACGATCTCAGGGCTCACTCTCTCCCAAGACTGATTTGGAGAGAGCTCGCATGCAAAGGATACCCTATGCTTCGGCAGTAGGCTCTATCATGTACGCGATGCTATGTACTAGACCCGATGTAGCATACTCACTAAGTGTAGTGAGTAGGTATCAAGCTGATCCTGGAGAGAGTCACTGGACAGCTGTGAAGAGCATTCTCAAGTACTTGCGAAGGACTAAGGAGATGCTCTTGGTGTATGGTAACGGAGAACTCCAAGTGGAGTCCTTTACCGATTCGAGCTTCCAGAGTGATAAGGACGACTCTAAGTCGCAGTCGGGATTTGTCTTTACCCTTTGCGGAGGGGCGGTTAGCTGGAAGAGTTCCAAGCAGGAAACAGTGGCAGACTCGACGATGGAGGCTGAATACATCGCTGCCAACGATGCTGCCAAAGAGGCTATCTGGATCAAGAAGTTCATTACTGAACTTGGAGTGGTTCCATCCATTGAGCATCCAATACCTTTGTATTGCGATAACAATGGAGCGGTGGCTTTGGCCAAGGAACCCAGGTCCCATCAGAGATCCAGGCATATTCTGAGGCGGTATCACCTGATCCGGGAGATAGTTGATCGCCGGGAGATCGAGGTCAGGAGGGTTGACACGAAGAACAACACTGCGGATCCACTCATGAAGGCCATTTCCCAGATACAGTTTGAGAGACTCTTCGGTATGCTCGGTATGCGATACTACAGCAGCTGGCCCTAGTACAAGTGGGAGATTGTTAGTTGTATGTATGCCCTAGAGGCCAGTATTGTACAGTATATGTATATTATATTGGATGCTTGGACATATATAGAGAGGAATTTCTTGCTCGATATGATAGTATGCTATCTGGTTGCACTTTACTTTAACATGTATACTTGTCTCTTTATACTGTCTTATCGTTACATGTTGGTAAAGCCCTTAGGATGTGTACTTGACTACCTGGACTATGATGTGGATCATACTTGTAGGGACATGGTAGTCCATAAGTACATCCTTCAAGGTCCCTAGTCGTGGGTGTATCGAGACGGGGCATCGATATACCAGAGTAGACCAGCGTATACGCTTCTCGACCCATGAGATGGGCGATGGATGATCCCATATCCATTGGTGTTTGACATCAGAGATGGTATACGGGTGCTCAGTGGAGACTGGGTACACTGGACGGACTCGCTGAGAACTCCCAGATGGTATTATACCTCACGTCAGATGGCAGTTCTCTGGTGACACTTGTGCAGGTTAGTCTGTAGACCCGAGATCGTCATAGAGTCTTGTGTGATTCCCACTTTGCTATGATTTCCACCTTACCACGTCCATGAGGGCGTGAAAAACGGTGGTTTTTGGGTACAGTCCCGAGTCACATGGAGGCAATGAGTGATAGGAGGGGTTTCGTCTCTCCCGGTATTGGGGGTTTATGTTGCGCAGTGCTCGATTGGCCGTAACAGGGAAGTCCCTGGCCAGGGCTGATTAGAGATTTACTGGTAAGTGTTACCCGTAGTTTCTAGACCCGTTATGAGCCTCACATCGGCACGACTTATCGGTTATTGGGGTATGACGTTTACCACCCCTAGACTTGATATGCGACATATCAGACGAGGAGACCGCACTGTACGGGAAGTGTTACCGGCAGGCTTTTATAGGAGTTGGAGCGGGCTTGCTTGCTGATCTTTGATTGTTAGGATACGTGCGTGTTCAAGTTCTAGTTTAAATACCGCAATCAAGACGGTTTCTCTTGTAGCTAGCCGGTTGAGTACGGGTCGTCCGCAGGGAGATGGGAGTCTTTTTCAAAGTGTTTTAACGAGTTAAGTCCTGTTTTCAGATTTTGTTGTGGTTATCTATGTGTTAAGTTGATATTTAAAGAGAGCTTGTTAGGGTTAGGATTAGGTTAGTTTGAGTTAGGAGTCTCCACATCTTTCGTTGCCCCTCTTAATATCGGTGTTACGGTAATCGGCAACAACGGGGATTAGCACGACTAGGAAGGACTTTGCGAGTATAAGCTAGGCTTTCCAACGCATAAGTCTTCCTTTTGGTGCTTGTCCGTCCGTTCTTGGCTCTTATCCATAACCTCCGGTTAATTCAACCACAACCGGTCTCACTACGAAATCACCGCTATCATGTAGGATAGGGTGCCGTAAGGAGCGGATTGTGGTTTAATTAACGGGAGTCAATTTAAGTTGTTGGGCACGGAAAGAGTGAGAGAGATTTCCTTCTCTCAAACTTCCCTTATCCTACCCTAACAAGTATAAAACTACTCACACTTCATGATAAGGAAAAACAAAACAAAACAAAAGAGGAAGATAGAAAGAAGGAGATTAGAAGAATACGACTAACTATTTGCGACCTCACCTTGGCGAGGATCGAGCGTAAGTATCATTGTCGTATGAATGATAAAGAAAAAGAGAGAAGAAAGAAACAACAAGGAAATAACAATAACTACTTAACGAATTAAAATTACAACAAGCATAAAGATAAGGAGACAAGCATGATAATAAAATGGTCTTCTTTATTCATCACTCTTCACTCAAAAGCTCACTACAAGTTTAATGGAGAAGAGGTGAGAAGAGGAAGAAGAAAAACACTAAACCTAGGCAAAAATGAAAATACAAGAATGGACCCTTTCCTTCACAAAGTTCTGGGCTATTTATAGGCTAAAAAATGAAAACCTAGGTCAACCACCAGAACCCATACAAAAAGACCAAAACACCCCCCAAAGCCCTGCAGATTTGGCGCCAGAACGGCCGCGGATCCGCGGCCTAGACCCCCCTTTGGCCGCGGATCCACCGCACTTTGGTAGGTTTAGGGTGTGGGCTTTGGGGTACTTCCCTGGTCTTCTGTCCCATCTTGTCTTTTGTATGTATTTTCTGAAAATTCTTTCCCATTTCTTCCAGAATTTCTGTTGAGGAAAGGTGGACTTTTTGTGGATGTTTTTGTCATGATTGCCTCGAGCTCCGCGTAGATCTCTTGGATTTTGTGCTACCATTGAGCCTTGTGCATGAGAATGACATTGATTTGACATTTTGTCTTCCTAAACTGGTATCTGGCAACATACGGATGAAGAGCGAAGACCGTGTTTTATCTGTGGTTGGCAGGAACCGGATTTTTGTCGTGTTTTCCATGAATTTCTCCGTTTGAGAACCGAGAACCTGTATCCTGCAATTGACTAGCAACACGGCTCAAGAGTATCTACCGATATGCAATGTGATAAAAATTGGGCGGTATGAAAATGCAAAAATCTGATATGAACAAATACCCCCAAACTTATCATTTGCTCGTCCCGAGCAAAGCTCATTTATTCACAAAAAATTTCCTAACCTCACTTTCGCAGGGAACGCGATTGCACTGAGCATGTGCAACAAGCCGTTAAACCTCTAGGTGTCCCTAGTAGGAGGAGTGTTGTCTCCTGAGGGTTTTCAGCGGATACTACCCACAAAATCCGGTCAAGTTGGTTTTGTAAAATAACTAAGATTCAAACCCTAAAGTTTTGTTTTAGAAAATAACAATTCTATAATCCTAAGTCTAGACCATCGAACCTTTATTTTTCACACCTCGCATCTTATTTAACTATAGATTTTATATGTCTTTACGTGCAGTGCAAATAGTGTCGTTAAGTTCCAGAAGGATCGATTAAAATCATCATGTCGCACAATAAAGCCCAGATAACAAATTTAAAAGGATCACATAAGTTTTATAAAGAGTTAAGCATTTTTCAAGTTTCGCTTTCCAGTAAGGTTTCAACTTCAGAATTTCTATCTTCCTTAACAGGAAACTAAATCGTATTTTTCACTCCACCTTTTTCTTGTTTTCATTTCATACACACCTCTGTGAACGTGCAATAGTCTTTATCAAAGAGTAAAACCTTCATATCTCCGTTAAAAAAAAATTTTAAAAGCCTGTCTTTTATCAAGATTATTCTCACACAAAGAACCGTTAGGAATTTTAACTCGGAGAGAACACTTGCTTGACTTTGTTTTAAACTGGACTTTCTAGGCTTCTTAGCGAGCTTTGGGCCAATGCACCCAAACCAGTTGGTTTTAGGGCATTAGGTGTAGAAACACCCCAGCGGACTTAATTACTCAAGTTACCTAGGTCCAAAAACAAAAGACAGTTTGGCGTGAAAATCAGATGATTTAATACGAACGGAGATATAACCGGCAGTTCAAATATTTTTTTGGATAAAAGACGTGTTTAGTGGGTTTGGTGTGTAATCATTCCAATCAAGTTTCAGATGGGTTATTTTTCAGACTTAGCTCCAATTACGGCATCAATAACATTCCTTCATATTCGCTTTACTCCATAAACTATTCTTGACATTACTTATTTCAGAACAAACCTATTTGATCCTCAGAAAATCATTTATCTGTTTAAAGGTTTAAACATGAAAGACTTGTCATCTAATTCCCAAAATCTTACGACACGTGTAGTGTGATGTAAAGACGTATATCTGCTATAGTTAACTTAAAAGGAGAGTTATCTTTTAGGTTTTCAAAATCCAAACATAAGATTTAGTTATTCCTATTTTTTCAAACAAAAACCGTCGAATGTTGAATCAGAGTTCTTCCACAAGCTAACTTGACAAAAAAGTTTTTATATTTTTTAGAAAATTTTCAAATTTTTATGGATTTTATGGATTTAATATGCAGATGCAAAATATACATATGAATGCGAAGGTAAGAAATGCGTACCGAGCGTACCCCCAAACTTAAACTGGACAGTGTCCTCACTGTCATTGCATGAAGAGATCATTTGAAGGGTCAAAATTGTCGGTTAGCGATACAAAAAATTATTATTTAGGGTTGGGGTTGGAAGGGCTGCTAATACTGAGTTTGTTGTTGCGCTTGTTGTTGCGGTGGAGGGGCCCTTTGAAAATTGTTTCCTTGGAATTGATTCTGATTTTGATTCCAGACGAAATTGGGGTGGTTCCTCCAACCGGGATTGTAGGTGGAAGAGTATGGATCATTCCTCGGTCTTTGCTGGAAGGCAGCATTAACCTGATCCTGTCCTTGCGAGGGTGGATTGTAAGGAAACTCTTCGGTCAAGTGAGAAGGATCGGAACAACAAGCGCAAATAGTACGAAGGGGGAGAACAGGGGCAGGAGCAGGAGAAGAAAATTTGCTCTCTATTGCTTCAAGCTTTTTTGTTATTGCAGCCATTTCAGCTCTCATTGCAATAGAGACATCAAGCTGGTGAATTCCTACCCTAGACTGACCGGTAGAAGTGGAGGTAGAAGAAGAAGAAGGAGTCGGTCTGGTGCACTCCCACTGTAGCGTTTGCTCTGCAAGGTCGTCAAAGAACTGCCACGCTTCCTCGTCAAATTTCGATAGGAAGTGGCCCTGACAGATGGTTTCCAGCAACTACTTCGTTGTTGGGTTCTGTCCCTCGTATAAGGTTTGGTAGAGCTGCCATTTCTCTATACCGTTGTGAGGACACTGAACAAGAAAGTCTTTGTATCGGTCAAAGCACTTCCAGAAGGGTTCAGAAGGAAGCTGGGAGAATTGGTTGATTTCATTTCGAATCCTTGCGGTCTTATGATTCGGATAGAATTTTTTCAGAAACGCTTTAACAAACTCGTCCCAGCTGGTGATTGAGTGGGAAGCGGTGCTATACAGCCATTTTCAGCGAGATCGCATAAAGTGAACGGAATGACCCGTAGACGTATAGCATCGTCCGACAGCTGGGTTGTTTTCATCATGGCACAGACGTTTTGAAATTTATTGATGAAGATATAGGCATCTTCAGATTCAAGCCCATGAAAACGTGGAAGCATGTTGATGAAATGGGGCTTAATTTCAAAGTTGTCCCCATTGGCCGGAGGAAGAGAAAGGCAGGTGGGAAGTGCAGAACGGGTGGGGTAGAAACGATCCTGGAGCGCGATTCGCTGCGGCGCTACAACAGGCGGAGGTGGTGGGATATTGGTCTCCGTAGGAGGTGGAGCCAATCCAGTGGTGGTCAAAGAGATGTTCGGATTAAATCCCGACATCGCGGAAGAAGAGGTTGGTGAAGGTGAAGGTGAAGGTGAGGATGTATGAACAGAATTCCGGTCAACGTCGGAGTTGGCCCGCAAAGGATGGGGTGAAAGAGGAGTGGACGGAGTATCGACTTCGGAGTCGATCGCGTAGTCGGTAGCGACTAACGTAACGCGGACTAGACGGGCGCTAGTGTCCCGAGTCCAAGCGGACATACACTAAACGAGTTTAGTATAGTCAAAGCGGAGAAGGTGAGGGTAAGAAAACGTCAATGGAGAAAGGCGATGGGTGGTAGGTGAAAATGGATTTGGCGACAAAAGGGCAAGTTTTTATAAAAGTTTTTTTTGATTTTTTCTTCTTTTTGTTTTAGAAAGAGATTTACAGAAATATGTACGGAAATACGGCTTAAGCAATCACAAACAAGATATGCACAATCACACCTAGATCTAGGGTAACCTAGGTCTACTAGACCTGCTCCTGAACTTGATTGTCGAAGTTAAACAATGTCGAGAAACGGGCTTAAAAATACACTCATCACGAGGCCAGGTAAGTGCAGAGATAAGGGGAGGTTATCCAACGCTTTCGCAAAGTTCCTTAATTAAATAACCCTTTCTCTTTCGGCGGTTGCGCCTTTAACACTTTCCTAGACACCCCGTAAACAATATACGGTTAAGCGAGGTTCTAAACACGGTTTATCTTCTCCTAATGAGCGCGAAGTCCTTAGGGCTGAAGTCTAGTATTTTTTATTTTACAATGGACAATGCATATGCTTTAGTGATTTTGGGGTCCTGGGAAGGGTGATGAAATCCCCACCCAATCTGGATTGGTTTCAAGCCCCTTAAGTCCGTATTAAAGAAATGCAAAGCAGTAACAAATCAACTGCAAACAATTTTTATTTGCGGCGCAAAGAATCCTTCACAAGAACAGTTTATTGGAAGGGGGAGAAGAGTTTGCGCAAAGAAGGCTGCAGAAAACACAGTTCAGTGGAGTTCAGAGGAGTGGAGAGAGGCAGAGGGACTTACAGAGAGAATTTGGCAGCCAAAGGGTACCAAGTGGCCGCGGATCCGCGGCTTAAGCCCTCTATTGCCGCGGATCCGCGGCAGGAACAGGGACTTGGGGCTTCATTTTTTGTGTGGGTGCTTCTGTGGGTGGATCTTTGGAATTTTTACTTGCTCACTGTACTAGCTCCAGATCTTGACAGTAGACCGTATGCTTCGTTTTGTCCGTCGCGGTGTAGCCGCGAAATGTGGGTCTATCTTCCCACGTCATTGGCACTGTACTTGAACTCCGTATTTTCAACGTCCTTGGCGTTGATCTTGAACTTCGTATTTTCCTGCACACTTGCACAAAAACTAATCAAGAATAACAAGATGGTTTCTTTTACAAAGTATATTTTTTTTCGTTTTTTTTTATACTTACAAATTAACCCGAAATTACACAAGGAAATAAACTACCGTCTCCCCGGCAACGGCGCCATTTGATTGTTAGGATACGTGCGTGTTCAAGTTCTAGTTTAAATACCGCAATCAAGACGGTTTCGCTTGTAGCTAGCCGGTTGAGTACGGGTCGTCCGCAGGGAGATAGGAGTCTTTTTCAAAGTGTTTTAACGAGTTAAGTCCTGTTTTCAGATTTTGTTGTGGTTATCTAAGTGTTAAGTTGATATTTAAAGAGAGCTTGTTAGGGTTAGGATTAGGTTAGTTTGAGTTAGGAGTCTCCACATCTTTCGTTGCCCCTCTTAATATCGGTGTTACGGTAATCGGCAACAACGGGGATTAGCACGACTAGGAAGGACTTTGCGAGTATAAGCAAGGCTTTCCAACGCATAAGTCTTCCTTTTGGTGCTTGTCCGTCCGTTCTTGGCTCTTATCCATAACCTCCGGTTAATTCAACCACAACCGGTCTCACTACGGAATCACCGCTATCATGTAGGATAGGGTGCCGTAAGGAGCGGATTGTGGTTCAATTAACGGGAGTCGATTTAAGTTGTTGGGCAAGGAAAGAGTGAGAGATATTTCCTTCTCTCAAACTTCCCTTATCCTACCCTAACAAGTATAAAACTACTCACACTTCATGATAAGGAAAAACAAAACAAAACAAAAGAGGAAGATAGAAAGAAGGAGATTAGAAGAATACGACTAACTATTTGCGACCTCACCTTGGCGAGGATCGAGCGTAAGTATCTTTGTCGTATGAATGATAAAGAAAAAGAGAGAAGAAAGAAACAACAAGGAAATAACAACAACTACTTAACGAATTAAAATTACAACAAGCATAAAGATAAGGAGACAAGCATGATAATAAAATGGTCTTCTTTATTCATCACTCTTCACTCAAAAGCTCACTACAAGTTTAATGGAGAAGAGGTGAGAAGAGGAAGAAGAAAAATACTAAACCTAGGCAAAAATGAAAATACAAGAATGGACCCTTTCCTTCACAAAGTTCTGGGCTATTTATAGGCCAAAAAATGAAAACCTAGGGCAACCACCAGAACCCATACAAAAAGACCAAAACACCCCCCAAAGCCCTGCAGATTTGGCGCCAGAACGGCCGCGGATCCGCGGCCTAGACCCCCCTTTGGCCGCGGATCCGCCGCACTTTGGTAGGTTTAGGGTGTGGTCTTTGGGGTACTTCCCTGGTCTTCTGTCCCCTCTTGTCTTTTGTATGTATTTTCTGAAAATTATTTCCCATTTCTTCCAGAATTTCTGTTGAGGAAAGGTGGACTTTTTGTGGATGTTTTTGTCATGATTGCCTCGAGCTCCGCGTAGATCTCTTGGATTTTGTGCTACCATTGAGCCTTGTGCATGAGAATGACATTGATTTGACATTTTGTCTTCCTAAACTGGTATCTGGCAACATACGGATGAAGAGCGGAGACCGTGTTTTATCTGTGGTTGGCAGGAACCGGATTTTTGTCGTGTTTTCCATGAATTTCTCCGTTTGAGAACCGAGAACCTGTATCCTACAATTGACTAGCAAACACGGCTCAAGAGTATCTACCGATATGCAATGTGATAAAAATTGGGCGGTATGAAAATGCAAAAATCTGATATGAACAATCTTCTGATCGCTCAATACCCGGGTAGCCGTTATGTCCAGCTAGTACCGCTGACGGCTTGTGGGTGCTTGATGTGATCATCACCTACTGCCGGCGTATTGACGAGTCTTTAGAGTCCTACATAGAGATTTTACTGGCTCAGGCAAAACGAAATAGGAGCACGTATGTGATATGTGTGAGACCAAGAATAAATGCGTGTATGTGATACCGTATTCTATTCTCGCAACTTTTTTTTGTATCGGTCGGTTATATATGATATAGCCGGGTTATCGAATCAAGTGTTGATTCGATAAGTCGATACAATGATTGTTAGCAGGTTATATGAGATATGACCCGATTATTAAGTCAAGTGTTGATTTAATAATTAAGTGTATAATTGTATGATAGATATACTAATTTACATTTACTAATACTTGTTCACTTTAGGGTTTTTCTCACTTTTACACATCTTTACTATATATATGATATATATTAAAATGTGTTATATATTTGTATCATGGTTGTTGATACACTAGACATGGATGTGTAAGACTTACACCATTCTATTTTTAAATGGTGGTTTATATTTATTTAAATTAATTACAAATTAGTGGAATTTTTTCATAAGCATAAAGCTTGTAGAAGCTTGTGGATGCTTTGAAAAAGTCCACAAGTTTTGTTTTACTTTAGATTTTTATTGACCTAACCATTTACACATAGCCATGGTTATGTCTCACCATGAGTTAGTATATGATACTCACTCACCATGGTTAGCGTTCTCACATGATCATTATCCTTTCCTCTTTCTTTTGTTCATCTTCTTCATTGAACAAAAAAGAAAGCAAACTAGGGTTTTGAATAGAGAGAAAAAGATTGTGAGATATAAAATTCCAAAGAGAACCCACTTCTTATTTCTTCATCCTCTACTAGACTAGCACTTTAGTTTAGGGTGTTTACTTCACTAATTCTCTAGTTAGTGAAGTAGGAGCTTGAGTCGGAATTCTCTCGACGTAGATCATCTTCGGCCTCGTAGACTTCAAGCAAGGTCGCACCTTTCGTCTCGTGAAGCCATGCAAGGGTCCGGGAGAACCACGATCGCAGTGAAGGGACTTCATCAAGGAGCTAAAGAAGTGAAGGACCGATCTACAAAGGTTGTATATCGCATCCCTTTAGAGTAAAGTTGTTTACTTGCTAATTTATTCGCCTAAACTCTAGTATACGATCTTGCTTAGTGTTATTCGGCAGATAAAAAATTTAATTTTGGCATGGTCGATGCCTTGTAGATCCTTGTTAGTGTGCTTAGTAACCCTACATTCTTGTAATGTTTATAATGTATTTGTGTAAATTCCTAAAAGAGATTATCAGTTGGTTTCTTTTTTTGTGTAAATACCTAAAAGAGATGGTGAGATTTCTTTCGATGACAATCTGAAAATGAAACAACTTTGTTAAAATGGTAATGAAATGGCATTATTCTCCGCCGAAAGACGTGACCGGGACGTTGGGACGTTCGACCTGAATTTTGGTGGCAGATGCTATTTGGTTTTATCCATCAACCTCTCCGAAGATGCCAAGTTGATTTCTGGCACCATGTATCGAAGGTTTAGACGGATACAGCCGATGTAGCAGACTTCGTCAGATTCCTCCTCGTTGTGAGGGGTTTTTGATTATGAGGACGCTCTTCCCTACAGGCGTAAGCCCCTGCAGTTAATTACGCTACCGCATCGCGGTAACCACTTTCTCCTTCTCCAGATGGTCATTTCGTGTCGTGGGTGTTTGTTTTGTTTTTGGTTGCCCGTGGATTGTATACTGAGACTAATTTATGTTGTCGCCCGTAGGGCGTGGATTAGTCAAAATCCGTATTTTCTTAGATTTGGGTTTTGGGTTGGGTTTAAGGATCGTTAATCTCATTTGAGACTAAGATCAACTTAAACGTTTGTTAAGGATACGTTAGTCAAATTTTAGACTAAGATCAACTTAACAGGATCATTTAGATCCAACAAAAGAGCATTTGGGCTCTATTGTTTTAGTTTAAGGACTTTGCGGTCCATAGTTTAAGCACATCATAGTCCATGGAGTTTAAGGACATCATAGTCCATAGTTTAAAGACGACATAGTCTGTAAAGTTTAAAGACGTCATAGTCTATGAGTTTAAGGACATCAAAATCCATGCTAGTTTAGAGACATCATAGTCTGTAAAGTTTAGGGAAATCATAGTCCATAAGTTTAAGGACCCCACAGTCCGTGGAATGTATGGTTGTCGGGACCCGTCACCTCTCTGAAGACGTTGAAGGATTACAACGACAAATATCAGAGGAGTGAAGAGATGTACCCTTGAACCAATATTGGTTGGGAGATCTGTAGTCCAATTTGGGACTAAGATCAAAGATTTATGAGAATATGGGCTCAATTAATTTGAATTAGTAATCTATGGTCATCTTGGGCTCGGCCAATTCAGTTAAAATGTTGAACATTTAACAATGCTGAGCATTGGTTTGGATTCTGACATCCGTTTTGTCTTTTATTGAGTGTTGAGCATTCATTATAGCTCTGAGGCTTTATTTTAAAGAACAGTTTATGTTCTCTCAACGCACACGTGAGGAGAACGTGGCGCGCTTGGCGCTGTGTGCGAGACAATGAGTGCAGAGCTCTTCTTGTGAAATGACGCACACGTGAGGAGCACGTTGCACGCTTAGCGCTGTGCGCCAGAAAATGAGCGCAGAGTGCTTCTTGTGAAATGGCGCACACGTGAGGAGCATGTGGCGCGCTTGGCGCTGTACGCCAGACAATGAGCGTAGAGCGCTTCTTATGAAATGGCGCACACATGAGGAGCACGTGGCGCGCTTGGCACTGTGCTCTAGATTATGAGCGTAGGGCGCTTCTTGTGAAATTTGGAGTGCTAAGGCTCTATAGCGCTATGCGCTAGATTTGGAGCGCTGAGTCGCTCATTTTAATTGGAGCGCTAAGGATCTTTTAGGCAGCTTTGCGTCCTGAGAATTAAATTTTCTTTTATAAGAGACTTTGTCTCATGGATCTAAGAACAAGGTTCTTATTTTTTATAGGAGATGTTTCAATCTCTTATGTTTTTTGTGAAAGGCTCTGCTTTTGTGGATCTATGATCCTAAGAGAATTGAATTATTCTCCCCCCTTTTTTATAATGAGATGTTATGATCTCTTTTGTGAAAGACAATTTGTCTTATAGATCTATAATCTGTCAAAAGAACTAAGTTTCTTTTTCTGATGAGATACTTTGATCTCTTTATTTTACCTTGGAGAAATTCTTCTTCTGCCGAGAACTTGCTCTTCTCTCCGAAATTTCTCAAAGTTTATGGGGGGGGGGGGGTTTCCTCTACATCAGACATGAAGTCATGGGGCCTTTATATAGGGCAAGCTGATTTGTTGAATCAGTTGAAGAGATCTTTTCTCTAATTGATTTAGGGATTTCCCCACCGTTGGATCTTTTGATCCTGGGGCTTCTGATTTACATAATGCAATCGTCTTGTTTTTACCAAGATTGGAAAATTTTCCTTATACAGAATTTATTCTGTATTTTGGTGATTTTTAATCACCATTGGATCATTGATCCAACGGTGCTCTGATTTTCAGAGCACAATCTTTTTGTTTGGAAAGATTCTGAGGAATCTTTCTTTAACAGAATTTTATTCTGGTAACTTGATGATTTATCATCTTCGTTAGATCTTTGATCCAATGGTGGGGAACATTCAGTTCTAGCGCTAGCGCACTCGTGTTTTGCACGTGAGCGCTGCTTCAGAGCGCTGTGCTTCAGAACGCTGGCGCTCTTTGCGCCAGCGCACTCGTACTTTGCACGTGAGCGCTGCTTCAGAACGTTGGCGCTATTAGCGCCAGCGCACTTATGCTTTGCACGTGAGCGCTGCTTGCTGGCGCTTTTATGAAGCGTTGCTTCGTTTCAAATTTTGAAAATTTGAACAGAGCTTTGCTCTGATTGGGGAAACAAATTCCCCCCCACCGTTGCGCTCACGTGGCTTACACGTGAGAGCAGCGGTGGCAGCATCTGCGCCATTATATCAACTTAGAAGTTGAAACGGCTCTCAGTTCCTATAAATAAGGACTTTGGCCCTTAAGATGATCTCTGTTCATCTTCTTTCTTGTTTTCTAAGAATTAATTCACCTTCAGAGCATAGCTCTTTGTCTTAAGAACTCTTAAGAGTCAAAACCCTGCTCAATTTTTGGTAAGATTTGAACTTATTAATAGATCTTAACTCTTCTCAGATCATAGATCTAAAAATATTTTTAGGGTTTTACCCATTAACAGAGCCATGCTCATCTTTAGATCATAGATCTTAAAATATTTTTAGGGTTTTACCCTTTAATAGAGCCATGCTCATCTTTAGATCAAAGATCTTAAAATATTTTTAGGGTTTTACCCATTAATAGAGCCAAGCTCATCTTTAGATCATAGATCTTAAAATATTTTTAGGGTTTAACCATTAATAGAGCTATGCTCATCTTTAGATCATAGATCATAAAAGTATAATCTTTTTTAGGGCAATTTTAACCCATGAACTGGAATACTGTTCATCTTCCATGAAGAACTCTTAGAGTTTATTCGTAGATCTTGAAGATCTCAGAATTAAAAACTTTACATTAAGTTTTCTGATGGATTATTCCATCATCTTTACAGAGCATTGCTCTTCGGAATTTTTCTTGAGGAATTTTATTCCTTTCATCATCAGAGTTGACAGATGTCACTCTGTTGTAGAGCGCTGCTCTCAATGGGAGATTTACTCCTTGGCCCGAGGGGTCCTCATTAAATGAGAATCTTTTGAGAATTTCCTCATTTAATAACAGTCTCGTCAAATGATGAGACTGTTTTATGAATGATAAGTTATCATTTAGATTATGTGGGTCCCCCCGGGCCCCTTTCTACTGCATTGCAGTACAGTACGAATTTAAGGTACCTAGTGATAGAACTTAAATTGTAGCATTGACGGCTGAAAATTTTGTTCTTTTCCGCGCAGGTACTATGCCTTTCGACATTTCTTTCTCGTTCTTCCGTTCGGAAAGCGGATTCCCTGAGGCACCTGTTGATAGGGAAGTGTTTGCACTGATCAAAGATCATGATCCGGAACAGAAGAACCTTCATCTATAGGGTAGATGTGTAACGTTTTAGAAATCGTTATGCGAATTTTTCCGTTTTAGGGTTAAATTGTCGGTATTTTCCGTTTTAACCCGACTGTGTTCAAACGACCATATAGACTTGCCAGCACCTAGTTTAGCTAAAATAAAGCTAGTGCACAAGCTTTGTGGGTATATGGGACGTTTTGGTTCAATTAGAATTTTCCCAATTTTAATATTATTTTAATGCGGTATTTACATTTTGGGAAATTTCTCTAAAGCGATCTTTTCATTAAATTAAGTTGAGTTAATCCAAAACCTTCTCACTTTATCTAGATAATTTTTGGATTTAGGGATTTAAGTGTTGAAAGAAAAGAAAAATATTAAAGGAATGAGTGAGGTGCATGCATGTGCATGTGAATGCATTTATGGGCATTTATGATGAATTGAGCTAGAACAATCCACACAAAACCCTCCCCTTCCTCTCTTGGCCGAGCTCCATCCTCCCCCTTCTGCTCTTGATCAATTCTTTCTCCTTTTTCATCAATCCTAGCACAATAAATACTCAAAATCCCCAAATAAATCGCAAAAATACCTTAAGTCTTGGTTTTTGCTTCTTGATCACATGGAGCTAGGAAAGCTTGGATCTTGTGAGCTAAAATTGATAGGTATAGTCCCTACACTGTTAAATAGGATTTTTCATGTTGTATAGCTCGTTGATTATGGTTTAGAACACTTTAAATATCGATTCGTGCGATATCGTATTTTTAGTGTCTTTTTAGATCCTCTGTACCTACTGTGACCTAGGATTTTCACAGAAAAATCAAACAAATTTATAGTGATATACTAGTGACCGTGGAGCACCACCTGAGACATGAGGACCACCCCACCGGCCGGGTCCAACGACCCCTTTGATGAACTCCGGCGACGCCGGCTTTGTAGGTTGGTGCTGGGGTTAGGCTTTTGTGGGTAGTTGTGTGCTGTTGGTTAGGGGTGTTTGGTACTGTTTACTTTTTTAGTAATTACAGTATAAAAAATCTGGGATCGTTTACCTATAATCTAGTATTTTGAGTCTGCGTGTTACGTGTTACGACACGAATCGTGATCTTGTGCAGCTGCTGTACTTGGGTAGGTTTTGTGGTATCGTTACGCACGTTAGCCACTGGACGTACACTCGCGAGTTAGTTTAGTGTTGGTGCATTATTTTAATACGTAGTTTTACGATATATTGGTCGATTTCTGAGATGTTTGCACTATTTCTTGTGTTGTGGAAATATAGCGTCGTAAGCGGGGACTTCGGACGCTGCGAACAAGGGGAAGTAGGTGGTCGGATTTTCATAGCTGGAGACCATTCTGAGTAGATTTAACATCTTCGGGGAAATCGCCCGTATGGCGCTAAGCGTCAGGGCTAGATATGATATGATATTAGCCGTATGTTTAGGTACTTATATAGAGCTATTGCATGATTCACATTGCATATAGTTACTTGTTATGCCTGATACTGTAAATATTGTACACCGCACTATTATTGACAGTCCATGTTGCACGAGCACCAATGATATGCTGAACACACACTGCCGGTAATTTCCATGATACGCACAATACAAATATCCATTGATATACCTTGCTATTGGTTAGCGACATTGAAACAGTTATACTTGTGCGATAACGCATATGACATATAGCATACCTGTATACCTCCATTCTCTCACATATACTATGCTATTGTTACATGATCAGTTTTTATAACATATATATCGGTGGAATGGGATGCTGTATATATATGTATTTTGGATTTGGATTTTGGGAACCGCGAAATATATTTAATGACTTGATGCAGTTAAATAGCGGACCTTTCCCGTGATATGCTCATATTGATGTTTTATGTTGCATATGTTGTTTTACGTGAATTTACGCATTTGAGATATGTTTTCATGCGATATGGGAATTTCAAGTGTCGATGTTAGGCACTTATATTCCGAGAGATATATGGATTTTTAAAAGACCGATACGTGGAATCACAAGTGTCGAGATGGGATGCTTGGGTTTCGAGGAACATATGGATATCAGAAAGACCGATACGTGGAATACAAGTGTCGAAGTGGGATACTTGGGTTTCGAGGAACGTATGGATACGAGTATTTACGTGTCGATGTTAAACACTGGTTTTCATGATGTTTTAGAGTGTCGATGTTTGACACTCAGGTTCCATGAGACTTACAGGATCTGAGGGCCGATCTGAGGGCCGATTTGAGTATTTTAGGATTTGGGTGTTGTTGAGTTACACCGTGTTTTTCAATGCTTATGATTTATGCATTAGATTATTTATTATCCCGCACTCAGTACTCTGTTGATATGCACTTATTCATGTAGATATAGTACCTGGTGGTGTACCCTGATCTTGATAGTCGCATATTTATATTGTCATACTCATGCTACCAGCTTACATGCTATTGATCTTTGCTGTTAGTGCATACTTGCGATTTCAGTATGATGTTATTTACTATAAACGAGTTGGCAACTCACCCCCGTTGTGCCACAGGGTTTTGCAGGACTTTCCCTCTGAGTAGTCGCGGCAGGGCGTCTTATCATCTCTACTTTTGCGGATACCGCTATGTTAGGCAGTGAGGCCTTTGCTTTTAGGTGGGTTGCGATTATCTGTCTGTATATTGTATATCTTTTTGTTGGATCTAGTATTCTCCATCTACCACTGTTTGTATATGTCTTAGAGACGACTTATGAGGACTCTGTGTTGTATATTTAGGTGAATTTGGGTGCCGTGCTCGTGGGAGCCGGTTATGTTGGAAATTTTTACCTCTTTAAGCTGTTTTCTTTGATATTTCTTCGCTTCGGCGTCGTATACATGTTGTGGTGATTGTCTCCTCCGTTGGGCGTGATTTTTCTCCCGTTTGGGATGCTTTATATTTTATCTATGTTGTACCCGTTTTCGGGGCTAGTTATTACAAAGGAGGTGCTGCAGACATTTTCAAGAAAGAAAACGAGAGTTAGAGATTTTACTTGTGATTTTCCAAATGTTAAAACTATGTTTTTTTCCGTTGATCCGGTTTTGGGTGGTTTAGATTTCTGGGTTTCTGCTTACTTGAGTTACGTACGCCTGTAGACGTTACATAGTTTAAGTGCCGGTTACGGGCCAAATTTTTGGGTCGCGACAAGATGGTACAATCAAATTATCAGGGGCCGATGGAGCTTTTCTTGCACGACGCCTTCGGTGCCTATTTCGGCGATCCCTTATGCAGATGCTGTAAGCCCGCGGCGGTGCCCCGGCCGTCAATCCGACGCCGGAAACGCGGAAACAAAAACTTTGCGAACTTTGCAACCGGCACCACCGCGCGCTTTTTACCCGGATCGGGCCATTAACCTAGCTAACTAGCAAAATAGAAAAGAGTAGAGAAGTTATACCAAGCGATCCGTGTCCTTCGGTCTTCGTCTCCACTCCGATCTCCTGCGGAATCTCCGTCCATCTTCGTCTCGTCGGAGAAGCACCACGTAGCCGGAATCTTTTACGGGCTCCCGCCTGAATGCCGAGGCAACTCGGGCGCGAAGTTGGCTAGCCGACGCGTCCAAGACTTGCTATAGAATAGTGTAGTATTCTTGTCTCTTTGGGGTTCTTGAAGTTGCCTTGATGGAGGGATGTGAGGAGAAGAATGAATGAATGAGAGAAGCTTGGAATTTTGCAAGCAAAGGAGCATGGAAAATGAGATGAAGAAAATCCCACTCAAATGAATTTCTCCCCTCTCCTTCCTAAGTGTGGCCGGCCCCTCTCAAGCATGAAAAAAGATTGGAGAGAGAAAAAGAAAACATCTCTAAGTCTATCATAATGGAATGGAAAAAACAATATATAAAATAGTCATTCTCATTTCTCATCTCAACAAGTCACTAAACCATCACAATAAAAGCCAAGGAAATGACCATTAAAGAATCTCATGATTATGCTAGTCTCATCAAATAGCCACAAATGCAAGAAAGCCCCTCACTAGTAAGTTAATTGCAAACTTGCAATTAACACCCACCATCGGAAAGTCCAGCAGTAAAGGAATAAAATGAAAACCGGCCGAAACGGAATGCAAACTGGCAACTTCAGAAAACTGATCCCGTAATAAATTACAGGAAAACTCCACTACTGCAAATACATGCCCGCATTTGTATTCCCACTGAACACAAATGCAAAGAGACAAAACTACACTATCTAATACTAGGATCCGGCTTAAGCCAAAGCCGGCTAGTAAAGAACCGTCCGATCACGATCCGTGCAATACCGCACGTATCTGATCGAACCCTGCCATATCTCCATACGGCCTCTACAGCGTTTCGCCAGAAACCTGAGTAACTGAGTGTGGTGGACTCTAAAGACTCGTCAATACCTTGGTTGTGGATTTAACCACTAGCAAGTCAGAGGTATAAGCCAATACGTAACGAGCTACCAGGTATTGACTGAAAGGGACGTCGATGAGCGAACTCATCCTGACACCCTACTGAGCCTGTCAGTGACAATATCCGTACAGCCCGGTCCGTTCGTCTATGAGCATCGCATGGCCGGCTTAGGGGGTTGGTAAAAGTCAGACCCCCAAAAGCGGTACAAGTCGTGTCGGAGTGCAGCCTAGAACACCCTGAGATACTACTGGAATACCTACCAGCAAATCTCTTGCCTTGGCCAAGGACTTTTCATGTTCTGGCTCTCCTCGACACAGCGCGACCTCACCCCCAATACCGGGAGAGACGAACCCCTGCAGATCCGCTCATTGCCTCCATGTGGCTCGGGACTGTACCCAACTAAAACCTGTTTGCACGACTCCTTTGAGCCGTGGTAGGGTAGTAATCAAAGCACAGTGGGAACTCACACGAGGCAAATGACGATCCCAGGTCGATGAACTAACATGTACACATGTCACCAGGGAACTGCTATCTGACGTCTGGTATATAAACCCAACTAGCAGGTTCCCGGCGAGTCCTGTCCGGTGTACTCATAACCTAATGAGCACCTGTATACATCTTAGGTGAACCAACTGACACCAGAGGCTTGTGAGACCGGCCACCGCCCCTCGTCGGGGTCTCGACTGTATAGACTAGTCTACTCTGGAGTATCGATGCCCTGTCTCGAAACTCCCACGACTAGGGACCATTTAAGGATGTGCATATAGACTACCAGCTCCCACGTATATGATCGCCCTCATACTGCCGGTAGTCAAGCAAGAATCCTAGGGGCTCTATCAACGTGCAATAGTGACCTGTAAGGTCACTTAAAGCAGTACACGATGATAAAGGTAAACCAGATAGCATACTATCATCTTGAGTAAGACTGTCCTACTGGGACAGGTCCTCCCCTCAATCATTGCAATCACGTGCCTGTGATGCAATAATTGACTCTGAGGGCACTATCTCCAACAATCTCCCACTTGCACTCAAGGCTAATTATTGCGATGTCGCATACTCACAGCCCGTGTGATCCCGAACACCCAACGCCTCTACTAGTCTGTCTCACAAAGCTCGTTTGCGAAACTATTGCGTTCGAGGAGTAGCCTCAGTGAGTGGATCCGCTCTGGTGTTTCTTTCTATGTCTCTCTTTATCTCAAGTTCACGGAGAAAGCCATCTCCCGAAATGAGCAATACCTGTCTTAGAATGTCTGGATGTCTGATGGGACCTAGCTCAAAAGTGAACTCCAAATCCAAACTTCTTATACTGTATCGTCAACTGAACTTAATCAGTATCCTGCACCATGCCTTCCCTCAGTATCCACCTGGACCACCTGTCCAAAATACTGCCTCTCGTCAGAGGGAAAACTATAACTCTGACAGCCACTCTGCCATCCAGGTCACCTTGGAAGCCTGGAATGGTAACCGTCTCCTAAAGGAGGCTGCCGTTATTATATCCCTAGAACATCAACTTATGTTCTAAAACTGCTTCCGACTGTTTCTCCAGGATTGGATCAATATCAACTTATTGCACCTACTGCAAGAACAACATCTGGTGTGGTACTTGACATTTCATGATTGACTCAATTGCCTAAGCAAGTGATCTGTCAATCATGCGTATCCCTCTCCCCTTTAGTCTGTAAGACACCTTTAGAGAGGGTGACTCCATCACCTGCAGGTACACTACCGTGCCAGGAGTCGTCCATTCTAAATACTCATAGAATGTTGTCAAGGTACCCAGATTGGGAAACCACCCAAATCTAGATCTAATACCATAGATCTAGTAACCAGAATGTCTGATATAGTATCCAAGTCCTATATAACCAATCGTAGTATAGGAATATCACTTCCTATTCTGTGTATGTCATCAAATACCAGGACATCACACCCTACTACCTTCTCAACCGATCCATCCCCTGTTCTGATGAAGTCAAACCTATGACTGTCACATCAGAAATAGACGATCTATCTCCGCTGTATCTGCTTTAGTCTATAAATAGACATAAGCCTGATGTCCACCAATGCTTCCGCTGCTCCCACTGACTACGACAACCCTCTGGCAGAGTCATATAGACTTACGCTTCTAAAGCTAGTTTAGAACGACGCTATACTCATCCTCCTGCCGGGTCTCACAGTCTGGAACAACAGCAAAGGCAAGTCTGGGTAAACAAGAACCTCTCTGCCACCGTCCTTGAGAACACCGAAGTACCTCTCGGGTGCCTGAGGTTACCCACCTTATCTGCGGAGTGGCCAATGGAATGTCAAACCAGATTGAATCTTTAGGTTCTTATCAAATCTTCAGTAATCGTTTGCGGTTCTGGAATCACTTCCAGTTCTACCATACTCCCAGAACTGTTTTCTGAAAAAATCCATTTTATTAAAACTGTGGCGAGTCAAGAACAATATCACTATTGATCTTCCAGATGGTAGAATATCAACCCTCTGCATAGCCCGGGTCAACCCACAAACAGCCATTACAGAAACGTGCCTTGAGTTATCTAGAGTCTGGTTTTAAGCATAAGCTGGACAACTCCCCGTATCTTAACAATGTCAAGATATGAACTGTTCTATATCCAATATAGAAACAGAGGCACTGATTTAATTGAACCAGATTCAAATCATGCAGCTGTCTCCAGTGCATGTCAACTAAATGGAAGGAGGCCGATCTGCGTTACTCAACTTAGGAATGCTTCCAATTATGAGTAACCTGAAAGAGAAGCAAGTTCTCTTAACCATTACTATCAGCTGAATACCATATACAAGTATCTACATCTTCGATCACCTTGAAGAATCCCGATACTTGCAATACCTGGTTCTCTACTTTAATCTTATACTAATAACTTCTTAAAACTTGGACCCTGCGTTTCTACGAAACACCTGTCTAAGAACTAGAGAAGTCACAACTAAACAGAATATAGTACGAGAACCAACCCCTCTGTCCTAGTGGACACTGGACAATATACAATACTCTGTATAAGTCCCCTGAGTCTAGTGACTCATTCACTGTGTGTCGTAGGTTGAAAACTGTATTTATGGTTAAGAAGAATTACACCGCTGTTCAATGCTCCTTACCTAACCATCCACCGGTATAGGTAAATTTCATAGACATAATTTCAAAAAGGTATGTCTCACTCTATAAAAATAGACGTACAGATATATCAATTTGAAATTGGTGCACAACAACGGATATTCAAAACCAAATATTTGCCGACCGGCAAACAACCCAGGTGACTTCCTCAAATATCACCAATTACAACGAATCCCGATATAATGAGGACGGTCACCTAATTCCCAATAACTTACTCCCATTCATCATCTGTAAAACCATATAGATGTGAGAATCATACCTAGTAAATACATACCCTGGAGCAAGTGTCTAATTGGGAAATCAGTTTTCTATTAACAGTACACAGTGAAACTGAAACATTGAAATGTTTCGATGGGGTATCCTGGTATTCCTAGTAATGCCTCTTCCATTATCCAGATTCACAACTATAACCGTATAATTCTTTGCCGCTTCTCCAAATCCCTTTATATGTCTTTAGTCATTACCTTCTGTACACCCCTTTAAGCCAAATGGTTTTCTTCCTTCCCTACCGTTCGGCACCAGCCTATGGTTTGGAAGAAGACTATCCAATAAGCATAAAGGGTGTACTGTCCTAATCCTAGGAGCACTCGCAACGCGAGAGAAGGTGAAGATAAAAGACACCTGAATGTACTTTATTCCTATTTCTCCTGAACCAGGATCCATCCGCGAACTGGAACAAGTTCCTTTCGAGTTCGTATATAACCATACGATGGATTATCCAATAAACTGGGATCTTCGTAGTGATACGGAGTGTCCTGGAGAAATACAAAGGTGATTTAGGATTAGCGAAGAAATACTTGGTTTGGTCGTGAATAGCAGTCGCACTTTACTTTGCCCTCTTACAAATCCCTTGCTTTGTCTGAACTTAATACCTTCTGTACACCGTTTAGGCTAACTGGTTTTCTTCATTCCTTACCGGTCGGCACCAGCCTATGGTTTGGAAGAAGACTATCCAATTTGCGTAATAGGTGTACTACTCCTAAACCAAGGAGTACTCGCAACCTGAGAGAAGGTGAAAAGAAAAGACAACTGAATAGTCCTATCCGTTTTCTCCAGAACCAGAAACCATCCTCGAAGTCCTTCGAGTTCGTATATAACCATACGATGGTTTTGTCCAATGGAAGTGGACGTTCGTAGTAATACGGGGTGTCCTGGAGAAAAGGGTAAAAGTAGGAGTGGCAATGAGGTTTGCAACTCTGACAATCCAAAAGCCAGTGTTAAGAAGGTTCGGTCAACTTGGTCACAGAGTCATAGTCTAGGGTCGGGTCAATGGTCGCTGCCAAAGAGAGAGAGAAAAGAAACACTCGGCGTTCACTCTAATCTAGATCAGAATGGTTATCACTTAATCTAATCTGGAAACCTCCCACTGTAACTCAAATTCTTCTCCAAACCTCAAAGAAGAATTAGTCGGGATCACCCGAGGAGTAAACCAACTCATCAGTGGAAATCGGGATCCAACTATCATCGCATGATAACGTGACGGAATCCGCTCACGCTATCATACTCCAGAAGGTATGCAAATATCTGGCAAGTTTCAGTACTTTTGAAACTCCCGATGTGGATTTCTACCCCATGCTCTTATGACCTTGGCGTGAGGTCAAAATATCATAAGTCACATATCAAGTTCTACCCATCATTATCCAGGTTAATTTGAACCCACCCGTACATACCCTTGACGTAGGCCAAAATAGTAGTACGACTGTCCCAAAACAACGCGTCTATCTATGCAACAGATAAATATCCGGCAGCTACCAATCACTATGCCTTGGCGTGAGGTCAAAATACATAGCTTGAATACTACCGAATATTTAACCGAAATGATGGAGGGCTACGAATGGTTTCTGGCGAAAACCTTTAACGTAATGAACTTGATATCGTTGAAGGAACTGATAGCTTTGTAAAAATATAGTGACGAAAACCTTTGCTAAAGAGGTCACTCTCGGTGAAGGGATCTCGGCTCTTTCCACGTAGAATGAGGTGCAGGATATTCCAACTGAATACCACGATGCAAAGCAAAAGTAAACGGCTATAGTGAAGTTATTGCCCTGACGCAAACTTCTGTCCAAGGGGTCACTCCCGGTGAAGGGATCTCGGCCCTTGCCTCGTCGACTGAGGAGCAGGATATTCCAACTGAATACCACGATGCAAAACAAAAGAGAACGCCCTTGCAATTACAGCTTTTTGAAAAAGTGTTCCAACAACATCAGAATAGGGTTTGTTTATCTTGCATTGATCCGAATCAACGCAGTCCCATCAATTGATCACACCACAAAGAACGAAAACATACTGACGTACGTATATGCCATCCGCATTCGCCACTGGGTCCCGTCATCACCCGTTAGGTTAGCTAACTAACGACAGAGCGGGGACTGGACTAGCGCGGATGAAAAACATATACAACATCTACTAGTATATATACAATATATAATTTTCGCTCAAGGCGTGATAAAAATGCAGCTACACAGAAATGTATAGCAACACAGATCAATACAGATATTTGGGATCCCCGGGTTTCATAGAGCCGTTGCTGAAACCCGACGTTCCCCTGGTCGTGTGGATAGCCTGCGCAATGAAATCCTAGACCCCTACGGGCGCGGCAAGTTACCCGCCAAAACCTGAAGCGAGGCAGCCCCCTTCAGCAACGTGAATGGACCACCCATCACTTCACGGAATCCGGTAACTTGGGCACCCCTCCTGGGTCAATCCTATACCCCCTATGAGTGCGGCGAATAGCCCGCCAATTCTAGAGTGAAGCCCCCTTCGTCTCAACGCCATGAGATGCGGGCTTGTTGCCCTCTAGAACACGGCTATCCGTGCACCCCTCCGCGGGGTAATCCTAGTACAGAAAGTAAAATATACATACAACGGGTACATCGACCGCAACCTGGTCGTGCCCCAAAATAATAATACAAACAGGCAGTGACGGCAGTCCACATGTCGGACGCTCGCCCCGCAATATCAAATGTACATATAAAACAGAACTGTACTATCATTGCATCCAGGCTATCCCCACGACCGATCCGCAACAACACAGCATAACACAGAACATCAACGTGAATGTCACGTTCGCAAATCCGTCTAAAAGGGCTATAGCAGATAGACTGGATTTACCGATCAAGTGACATTCACGGTCGCAGATATAATGTAAATACTGTGAACTAGCATGTTTAAAATATCTGATCGAATAAATTTATCAAAGTTGGCCCCAAGCAATACTGTAGCACTTACAGAAAATCTGGGCCCAAAATTAATATCCCAAAACCCCTATTTCATATTCAAAAGCCCACTGGAAAAATTTGGTTCAACGATTCCTCTTAACCACCGCGGAACTGCGGCCAAACCAGGTGTTTGGCCGCGTTTCCGCGGTCGAAGTAAGGAATCAGTGAATCATATTTTCCCAGAATTCTTAGAATTTCTTGCACATGTCTCTGCAATGACCTGAAAAATTTTTGGAGCTTGAAAAATTTCAACAGAGAACACATGTGCACTAAAATACGGTTTTTGGGGATTTTTGTTCGATCGAGTTCTAAACGTGCTAGAGCAAGCTAGGCATGGTTAATGGCGTGGCTCTGATACCAGTGTAAGCCCGCGGCGGTGCCCCGGCCGTCAATCCGACGCCGGAAACGCGGAAACAAAAACTTTGCGAACTTTGCAACCGGCACCACCGCGCGCTTTTTACCCGGATCGGGCCATTAACCTAGCTAACTAGCAAAATAGAAAAGAGTAGCGAAGTTATACCAATCGATCCGTGTCCTTCGGTCTTCGTCTCCACTCCTATCTCCTGCGGAATCTCCGTCCATCTTCGTCTCGTCGGAGAAGCACCACGTAGCCGGAATCTTTTACGGGCTCCCGCCTCTTTACCGAGGCAACTCGGGCACGAAGTTGGCTAGCCGACGCGTCCAAGACTTGCTATAGAATAGTGTAGTATTCTTGTCTCTTTGGGGTTCTTAAAGTTGCCTTGATGGAGGGATGTGAGGAGAAGAATGAATGAATGAGAGAAGCTTGGAATTTTGCAAGCAAAGGAGCATGGAAAATGAGATGAAGAAAATCCCACTCAAATGAATTTCTCCCCTCTCCTTCCTAAGTGTGGCCGGCCCCTCTCAAGCATGAAAAAAGATTGGAGAGAGAAAAAGAAAACATCTCCAAGTCTATCATAATGGAATGGAAAAAACAATATATAAAATAGTCATTCTCATTTCTCATCTCAACAAGTCGCTAAACCATCACAATAAAAGCCAAGGAAATGACCATTAAAGAATCTCATGATTATGCTAGTCTCATCAAATAGCCACAAATGCAAGAAAGCCCCTAACTAGTAAGTTAATTGCAAACTTGCAATTAACACCCTCCATCGGAAAGTCCGGCAGTGAAGGAATAAAATGAAAACCGGCCGAAACGGAATGCAAACTGGCAACTTCAGAAAACTGATCCCGTAATAAATTACAGGAAAACCCCGCTACTGCAAATACATGCCCGCATTTGTATTCCCACTGAACACAAATGCAAAGAGACAAAACTACACTATCTAATACTAGGATCCGGCTTAAGCCAAAGCCGGCTAGTAAAGAACCATCCGATCACGATCCGTGCAATACCGCACGTATCTGATCGAACCCTGCCATATCTCCATACGGCCTCTACAGCGTTTCGCCCGAAACCTGAGTAACTGAGTGTGGTGGACTCTAAAGACTCGTCAATACCTTAGTTGTGGATTTAACCACTAGCAAGTCAGAGGTATAAGCCAATACGTAACGAGCTACCAGGTATTGACTGAAAGGGACGTCGATGAGCGAACTCATCCTGACACCCTACTGAGCCTGTCAGTGACAATATCCGTACAGTCCGGTCCGTTCGTCTATAAGCATCGCATGGCGGGCCTAGGGGGTTGGTAAAAGTCAGACCCCCAAAAGCGGTACAAGTCGTGTCGGAGTGCAGCCCAGAACACCCTGAGATACTACTGGAATACCTACCAGCAAATATCCTGCCTTGGCCAAGGACTTTTCATGTTCTGGCTCTCCTCGACACAGCGCGACCTCACCCCCAATACCGGGAGAGACGAACCCCTGCAGATCCGCTCACTGCCTCCATGTGGCTCGGGACTGTACCCAACTAAAACCTGTTTGCACGACTCCTTTGAGCCGTGGTAGGGTAGTAATCAAAGCACAGTGGGAACTCACACGAGACAAATGACGATCCCAGGTCGATGAACTAACCTGTACACATGTCACCAGGGAACTGCTATCTGACGTCTGGTATATAAACCCAACTAGCAGGTTCCCGGCAAGTCCTGTCCGGTGTACTCATAACCCAATGAGCACCTGTATACATCTTAGGTGAACCAACTAACACCAGTGGCTTGTGAGACCGGCCACCACCCCTCGTCGGGGTCTCGACTGTATACACTAGTCTACTCTGGAGTATCGATGCCCTGTCTCGAAACTCCCACGACTAGGGACCATTTAAGGATGTGCTTATAGACTACCAGCTCCCACGTATATGATCGCCCTCATACTGCCGGTAGTCAAGCAAGAATCCTAGGGGCTCTATCAACGTGCAATAGTGACCTGTAAGGTCACCTAAAGCAGTACACGATGATAAAGGTAAACCAGATAGCATACTATCATCTTGAGTAAGGCTGTCCTACTGGGACAGGTCCTCCCCTCAATCATTGCAATCACGTGCCTGTGATCCAATAATTGACTCTGAGGGCACTATCTCCAACAGATGCACCCACGGTGAATTATGCTGTGAAAGAGGTCAACTGGACCTTAAAGGGCCTGCTTCAGCCTGCTATGGCTGCAACACCCGTACAGCCGCCGACGGCTTTGGATACTCTAGGGCGGCGCATATGTCAGGGCGAGTCGTGCCCTTAGGGACAACCATACAACATAGGATTAACTCCTCGTCACCCAGCCGAATATCTGCAGTGGGCCCGATATATTTTTTCAGCCAAGAATTCACAGCTGCTGAAGCTTGGGTTGTATCCCGCGATTTACGCTTCTCTTTTTCAATATTCTACGCCTCCTGCCTGGTGGGTCAAGGCTTTTCTGGAGCAGTAGAACATTCCGACCCACACCTTCCTTCTGTTGGATCGAGAAGTTTCAATATCTTTAGAGGAGTTTGCAGAGGTTTCTGGTTTACCGGTTAGGGGAGAATACTACGAGGAGCTGCTTCCTCTGGACGAGTACATCTTTGCTGCCAAGTCAGGGATGGCGGGCCCTACCCCGGAGAACGCCATTCAGCATCAATTTCCCAGTTTGATTAAAGTGTTGAATATCTATGAGGGCCTTTTTCTCGAATCTGGAGGCTGCGGGGCTAATTTCACCGATTTCATCGCCCGTTTTCTCCGCTCAGAAGTCCTGTCGAAGAAAACTGCGAAATTTGCCAAACTCAACGATCCTTTTGGTTTTGTTTTGGATAACCAGCCGGCAGCGGAGGCGAATCAGAGGGATTTCTCTCTCCCCAACACCCCGGTCACAGAGCTTGCAGATCTTGGGATTGACGAAAAAGCGTTCTTTTTGGGGTTCATCGGGCTATGGTTAAACTGGTTTGTGCTTCCAATGCATCCTTGCCACAAGAGACTGTCCGTTTTTGTCACGACTCGAAATAGCACGTGACTGACACTTGAATCATATGAAGTCTATAGGACCCCATCTAATTCAAGTAAACCAAAAGCCTAGAAATCTAAAACCATATTAGGTAAGAAGAAACTTATTTAAAACGAGTGGTTTTAATATCATAAGCCGAATATGCATTTTTAAATTCATAAATCCTTTCTGAAAATTTCGGCAGAGTTTCCTTTGTAAAAACTGGCCCCGAACGGGGTATAAAATGAATAGTATACGAAATGATAAATGGCATCCCCAAGAGGGAGCTAGCTCTTCGTCAATCGACGGTTACAACCACGCAAGCAATATAATATACAACGCCGAAAGCTACTATCCTCATAATCCATGTATATGTATACGTATATATATATATATACATAGTCCCATACCCATGTGTGTGTATATATATATATATACGTATCCCCATATACACACAGGTAATAAAATGTATGCATGTGTGTGTGTGCGTGTGTGGGTGCAACAACTATTCTAGGGTTTCGCCAATAACACTACTAATCCATGAACACCTAGAATCTATCTTAATCACCAATAATCTCATATCAACATATAATATATAAATATATGTGTATACGTATTCGTATACATCACTACGAACTGCGGAGGTGCTATACGCCATCCACCCGACTTCCCCCGTAGATATATATCTACTCACCTTGCGTCTTGCGTGTCGATGCCGATGACGCCATCTTCTTCTTCTACGTCTTAACATCCATGTGGGGGTACCTACACATATAACACAATCGCAATTGCGTATTAAAATCACATCGGAAAACCAAAACGACGCACTAAAGGCCTATAGGTTAGAACCTATGGACCACGCCTTCGAAACCACCAAACAACCCTCGATATCGTCGTACAAACGTCACGAGATCGAGATAAAGCACAAATACAAAAATCCAGAATTTAAAATACGCAAAACCATAACTCGAATCAAAGCAGCAACACATGTATTTAGTCCCAGATTTTGTATAGGGTGAAAACAATGTGAGCAAACAACACTAGGGTGATATATAGGGTGTATGTGACCTACAGAAGAAACCTGGACCCACCCCCTCACTAAGTGGCCGAGCCCCTCCCCATAAATTCCGATCTCGCCGGCTCTGCATGAAGGGTTCCGGCAGCGCCCCGGCCATTGAAACGCGGCCAAAATGCGGAACAAATTTTTTCTAAACTGGCGCTACCGCTACCCGATATACGGATCAACCTTAAACCCTATTATAGCGAGCTAACAAAGAGTTAGAAAGGTTATACCGAGATGATCTGAGTCCTTCGGTCTTCATTCCAAGATCCTAGTGATCCTTTGACGATGTTTGGTTGCCGGTCTTTCTCCATCTCCGATGATCCACCTGAGGGAAACGGCGCAAGCTCCAACCTCGTCGATCGAGGTAACCGACGCTCCAAAGTCGCTAGCGATGGAGAGTAGGGGTGTATGAAAGTGTCACTACAATTTTCTCTCAACTTGTTTTGCTCAATGAGCAAGCATAGAAGATCAATGAGGTGAACCTTTTGCATGAGCTAAAATGGCTAAGTTTTTGTGAGAATGAGAGTGGACAGTTATTGTAATTAATCATGTAACCAAAAAAAGAATCCCACCTCCACCAATATGTGGCTGGCCCCCTTCCTCTCTCATTCTGCCAAAAAAACATTTTTCTTTTTCAATTAAAGTAATAAACAAATGCAACCATAACTTGAACCATTCTTTGACTCATGCCCATAGCATGAACTATGTTCATACCACCTCACATATTCCACCTCATCATTAAACAAAATGAATTTCCATAAATAGAAAATCAAACAATGAAGTGACAAAGCTTCTAGAAGCTATTCCGTATAAAATACGGAATACTTCCCGGTACATGTATCGAAATACATATACGCGTATTCGTATAAAAATACGAATAGCCAAGAGAGAAAATAAATAGCGAACAATAATACTAGAATACATATATATTAAATCAAAACTTGATTTAATAATCTGGCTTAATCCTAAGCCGCTAGTATTATCAACCGTCCGATTAAAGTCTGCGCAGCATGCACATATTTAATCGGACACCTGTATATACCAACATACGTCATGTACACCATATCGCCTGAACCGTGAAAACCCTCTGTGTGGGACTCTAAAGACTCGTCAATACGCTGGCAGTGGGTTTAACCACAAGAATTTCAGCGACACTAGCTGTACGTAACGGCTACCCAGGTATTGAGAGAAAGGAAGGCCGACGAGCAAACTCATCCTGAACCCCTACTGAGCTTGACAGTGACAATATCCGTACAGTCCGATCTGTTCGTCTAAGAGTATCGCATATCGAGTCTAGGGGGATGGATAAAGTCAGACCCCCCAACAACGCGATATTTAGTGTCGGTATGAAACCCATCACCACCTGAGAAACTAACGATCCTGGATCGATAATTCTTGTCCACCGTGGCCCCGGATTTATGGTGATGTCCATCCGTACACAACGCGACATCAACCCCCAATACCGGGAGAGACGAATCCCCGACGATCCGATCACTGCCTCCATGTGGCTCGGGACTGTACCCAACTAAAACCTGTTTGCACGACTCCTTTGAGTCGTGGTAGGGTAGTAATCAAAGCACAGTGGGAACTTACACGAGACAAATGAAGATCTCAGGTCGACAGACTAACCTGTACACATGTCACCTGGGAACTGCTATCTGACAATAGGTATAATACTAACTAGCAGGTTCCCGGCGAGTCCGTCCAGTGTACTCATAACCCAATGAGCACCTGTATACTATCTTAGGTGAACAAACTAACACCAATAGCTTGTGAGACCTGGCCACCGCCCCTCGTCGGGGTCTCGATCAGTATACGCTAGTCTACACTAGAGTATCGATGCCCGGTCTCGATACTCCCACGACTAGGGACATTTAAGGATGTGCTTATAGACCCCAGCTGCCACATATATGATCGCCATCATAATGCTGGCTGTCAAGCAAGAATCCTATGGGCTCTATCAACATGTATATGATGATAAAGAGAAACCAGATAGCATACTATCATCTTGAGTAAGACTGTTTTATCGGTATAGGTCCTCACTCAATCATCATAATCACAAGTCCGCGACTATGATAATTGCCTTGAGGGCACTATAGCCAACAATATCCCACTTGCACTTAAGGCCAATTATTGCGATGCCGCATACTCACAGCCCGTGTGATACCGAACACCCAACTTCTCTACTAATCAGTTTCGCAAAGCCTGTTTGCGAAAATGATTGCGTTTGAGAAATAGCCTCACTGAGTGGATTCGCTCCAATGTTTCTTTCTGTATCTCTCTTAATGTCAACTTCGCGGAGAAAGCTATCTCCCGAAATGAGCAATACCTGTCTTATAATTTGTTTGGATATCTGATGGGACCCAGTTCTCAAATGAACTCCAAATCCAGCAAACTACTTAGACTGTATCGTCCATTGAATTTAATCAGTATCCTACGCCACGCCTTTCCTCAGTATCCGCTTGGACCACCTGTCCAACATACTGTCCCTCAAAAGAGGGAAAACTATAACTCTGATAGTCACTCTGTCATCCAGGTCATCTTGGAAGCCGGAAATGATAACCGTCTCGTGAAGGAGGCTGCCGTTATCATATCCCTAGAACATCCATTTATGTTCAATAACTGCTTCCCAATGTTTCTCCAGGATTGGATTAATATATGTTTATTGCAGCTAGTGCAAAAACAATATCTGGTGTGGTACTTGACATTTCATGATTAACTCAATTGCCTAAGCAAGTGATATGCTAATCATGTAGAACCCTCTCCCCTTTAGTCTGTAAGACACCTTTAGAGAGGTTGACTCCATCACCTGCAGGTAGACAACCATGCCAGGAGTCGTCCATTTACTGTCAAAATACCCAGATTTGGATACTTCCCAAATCTAGATCCAAAACCATAGATCTAGTAACCAGAAAACCTGATATTATATCCATATCCTGTGTGGAGAAACAACTTTGTGACAACCACAATATAACCGATCGTAGTATAGGAATGTCCCTTCCTATCAAGTGCATGTCATCCCAATACCTGGACATCACTCTCTACTACCTTCTTACTAGATCCATCTCCTATTCTGATGAGGTCAAAGCCTATGACTGTCACATCAAAATTAGATGATCTGTTTCCGCTATACCTGCTTTAGTCTATAAATAGACATAAGCCACTTGCCCACTATGCTTCCGCTGCCCCCACTGACTACAACAACCCTCTGACAGAGTTATATACATGTGCACTTCTAAAGCTAGTTTAGAACGACGCTATACTCATCCTCTTTCCGGCTCTCACACTCTAGAACAGCAGCTATAGCAAGTCTGGGTAAACAAGAACCTCCCTGTCACAGTTACTGAGAAGACCGAAGAACCTCTCGGGTGCCTGAGGTTACCCAGAAAATCTGCGGAGTGGCTAATGTAACGTCGAAACTAATTGAATCCTTAGGTTGCATTAAATCTTCAGTGATCGTTTGTGGTTCTGGAATCACTTCCAGTTCTACCATACACCCACTTCCGTTTTCTGAAAAAAAATCCATTTTACTAAAAACTGTGGCGAGTCAAGAACAATATAAATATTGATCTTCCTGATGGTAGAAAATTATCCCTCGTCAAAGCCCCGGATAACCCACGAACAACCATTACTGAAACGTGCCTTGAGTTTATCCGGATTCTGGTTTTAAGCATCTGCCGGACAACTCCCTATACCTTAACATAGTTAAGATATAAATTGATTCTATATATATCCAATATAGAAACAAAAGCACTAATTTAATTAGAACCAGATTCAAAATCATGCAGCTGTCTCCAGTGCATATCAACCAAATGGAAAAAGGACAATCAGCATTACTCATCTAGGAGTGCACCCATATATGAGTAACCCGAAAGAGAAGCAAGTTCTCAAAACCATTACTATCAACGGAATACCAAACACAGGTATCTGAATCCTGATAGTTACAACAAATAGTTCTCTACTTCATTCTCATACGTATAACTTCTCAATATCTGGACTTTGCATTTCAACGAAATACTTGTCCAGAACTGGAGAAGTCACAAGTAAACAGAATATATTATGAGTACCAACCCCATTGTCCTAATGGACACAGGACAACATACAATATTTTGTATAAGTCCGCTGATTCCAATAACTCAAACTCTGTGCATCGTAGGTTGAAAAACTGTACTTTGGTTAAGAAGAGTTACACCGCTGTTGAATGCACCTTACCTAATCACCAACTGATATAGGTAAGTGTCATAGACACAATATCAAAAAGTTATATCTCACTTTATAAAATAAATGTACAGATATATCAGTTTGAAATTGGTGCATAACAACGGATATTCAAAACCAAATATTTGCCATCCGGCAAAATCCAGATGATTTCCTTAAATATTACCAATTACAACGAATTCCGATATAATAAGGATCTAATCACCAAATTGTTAGTGTATATGCCCTAGGGGCCATTATTGTATCATACTAGCTTTTATATTACTTAACGGAAGCTTGGGATATTCACAGTTATATTAACAGTCTTGCTAAACATGGTAGTATGCTACTTGGTTTATATCTATCTTAATATGTGTGTACGTATTGATAGAGCCCTTAGGATCTTGCTTGACTACCAGCTTTGTGATGGCAGTCACACTAGTGGGGGCTGGGTAGTCTTCAAGCATATCATTTTCAGGTCCCTAGTCATAGGATTATCGAGACAGGGCATCGATACTCCGGAGTAGACTAGTGTGTACGCTTCTCATCCCAGTTGGGGAGATGGTCTGTCCCACAGCCATCAGTACGTCGTACTGGAGATAGTATACAGGTGCTCGTTGGGTTACGGGTACACTGGACAGGACTCGCAAGGAACTGTTGGTTGGTATTATACACGTCGTCAGTTAACAGTTCCCAGGTGACATGAGTACAACATAGTCCGCAGACTTGACACTGCTGCTTTGCCTCGAGTGTGTTCCCACTGTTCTTAGATTGCTACCCTACCACGGCTCAAAGGAGTCATGCAAACAGGTAGCAGTTGGGTGCAGTCCCGAGCACTTGGAGGCAGTGGCGGTTAGACAGGATTCGTCTCTCCCGGTATTGGGAGTTGATATCGCGCTGTGTCTGGAGAGCCATTACGCAAAGTCCTTGGCCAGGGCAAGCGAGATTTAATGGTAGGTTTTCCAGTAGTTTCTCAAGGTGTAATGGGCTTCGCTACGACACAACTTATACCGCTTTTAGGGGACTGACGCTTGCCGCCCCCTAAGCCCGATATGCGATAGTCCTAGACGAAAAGACCAGACTGTATAGAGATTGTCACATCAGGCTCAGTAGGAGTTCGGATGGGTTTCTTCATCGGCCTTCTTATCGATTTCTACTTGGGGACAGTTACGTACAGCTAGTGCCGCTTGCGGTCTGTGGTTAAACCCACTGCCAGCGTAGTAGTCGAGTCTTTAGAGTCCCACGCAAAGAGTTTCCCTGCTTCGGGCGAAACGATATAGAGGTCGTATGGTTTTACGACAGGGTTTGGACACGCACGTGTTTTTACGCACATACGATGTTCGGGCAGTTTTTACTAGCAGTCTTTGGTTTAAGCCAGATTCTAGTATTGGATTGGAGGCAAAGGTGGCATTTGCATTAAATGATTTAATGACTCATGGTGTGATTCATACAAAGGAGCTAATGATGCATTTAATGATTAATGACTCATAAGATGAATCACACAAAGTGAATAAATGAAGCATGGTTGATATTATCATTTGATTATTCATTTAATAATTATTATGCTTCATATATTCTAAATGAGATATTATTTCATTTCATTCTCACTCTCACCTTCTCTCTCTCTCTCTTCAAACCCTAACCCTAACCTCTCATGTGTTGAGATCAAGGGTTAGCAAGACTAATTGATCCCTAATCCTATTCTATATCCTTTAGGTTGCTTTGTTTAGCACTCTTAGTTACCTAGTTACCTCAAATTAGAGGTCAAGCTTGGAGTAGTATCTCTCGGGTGGATCTTCTATCACAAAGAGGAGGCCGACGAGGAGGTGGTCATCGAGAACAAGAAGGACTTGGTTCATTAGGTATAATCTTCTTTCATAGTTGCTAATCCCTCCTATGATGTTGTTAGTTAGGGTTTGGCAAAGATTCGTAAGTTAGTCGATGTATGTTTTAAACAAAATGATTGTTTTACCTATTCCGCCTCCCCGCAACTCGTGGGGTGTCTAACGTCGACTTACAGTGGTATCAGAGCCTCGCTAAACCATAACTAACTTGTTAGCAAAGTCGTTAGAAATTCGATCGCAAAACGAACCGGAAAAAACATCTTTTTCACCAAGTTTATGTCGTTTTTAAAACAGGGTATAAAATTTTTTCAGGGGCCCTTAAAAATACAAACAGGGAAACTTAAGGATACTGGAAAATTTTGGGGTTCTAACTCGCCCAAACCGCCGTGGAACAGCGGCCGATCCAACGCGATCCACCGCGATCCACCGCGGATCTGCGGCCGAGTTGGGGCCGAGTCAACCCAAAATTCCCCAGTAACTCTTCTATGTTGATTTTGTCCTTTCTAGGATGTTATGTTTCTACTCAGGTTTCAGGTGCACAGAGAATTTTTTGGAGTAGAATCATTTGTGTTTGCTTGATTGAAATTCTACGATGTTTGGATAATTTGATTATATCTGTGATTTGTTGAATGTGTTCGTAAACCACCCCTAACTGCTAGTATGTCGGTTAGCAGGGGGTTGCACATTTCTGTAATGGTTTGTGTTTTTGAACTTGTTAGATTGTCGTGAATGGATAGCCGGGGATGTGAGACGAGTGTTTCTTTCATTCAAATGTAATTTGTAAATTGTTGTAATATTCTTTTGCGGGGCACATCCGGGCTGAGGTTGCAGCCACCGTTGTATTATTTCATTTACTGATTTTTGCTCCTAGGATAGACCCAAGGTGGGGTGCACAAACTACCGGGTACTTTGAAGTGTTTAGTGGCCTACTCACGTTGTTGAGGGAGACCGCTTCACTTCGGGTACTTGGCGGGTAGTTTGCCGTACCCGTAGGGGTCTAGGGTGAGGTTTTGGCTATTCATCGCGACTGTGTAATCCGTCTTTCTTTGCAGGCTCAAAAGAATGCGGATTCGTAGAAAATCCAATATGTTCATCTGTGATCTGGAATGCATATTATTGCGTCTGACGAATGTACAATATCTATATATGATAGCTATTAGACGTCACTTATGTTTTACACCCGCGCTAGCCCAGCCCCCGCTCTGTCGTTAGTTAAGTAACCTAACGGGAGAATGACAGGACCCAGTGGTGAATGCGGATGGCATAAGAGGACGTTGTATTTTCTTTGTTTTCTGCAATGATAGGTTAATTGATGGGACACATTATATTAATGCAAAGAAAATAAACCAAAGTTGAATCGTTGGAACAGTTTAAAAGAAACCACTCAGTTATTTTAAAACAGAGGATATTTTTTAATTGCGGAGCTTTAACCACTCCTTTTAAAAGCTATCAGGTTCCTTCGGTCATATCAAGTTCACTACGTTCACGGTTTCGCCAAAACCATTCGTAGCCCTCCGTCATTTCATTTGGGTATTCAGTAGTATTCAAGCTATGTATTTTGACCTAACGCCATGGCATAGTGTTTGGTAGCTGCCGGGTATTCATTTATTGCATAGTTAGATGAGTTAGTTTGGGACAGTCGTATTACCATTTGGCCCACGTCAGGGGTATGTACGGATGGGTTGAAATTAACAAGATAATGATGGATGGAACTTGACATGTGACTTATGACATTTTGACCAAACACCAAGGTCATAAGAGCATGGGGAAAAAATTTATATCGGGAATTTCTAAAGAAACTGAAATTTGCAAAGAGATGCATACCATTTGGAGTGTGATAATTTTGGTAGGATTCCTTTAGATTTATCACACGATGATATTTGGATCCCGATCCTACTGTGAGTATCCGCTACTCATCAGGAGATTCGTCACTTAACGATCAATGCTATAAACCAAGTGTCGAGAAAGGTGTCAGCGGGGTTACGCCCCCAGAGAAAAGAGGTTATTTAATTAAGGAACTTCGCGAAAGCGTTGGGAAACCTCCCTCGAAGTACCGACACCGGCCTGGCTGAACGGTTAAGCAAGTATTGTATGGTGAGAATAGTCCTGGCTAGTTCATCGTTTTTGGTTTGAGGAGGGATTCGAGAATCAGTGGGAGCCATCCTTTTTAGATAAACTAAAAAACCACTCTAAACTTGCAAGAGCATCATGCTAATGTGTTCCCTCTCTCTCTCATTGCAGCGACCCAAAACATGACAGGCCTTAAGTTACTATTAGAGAAAAATATACTGACAGGGCCAAACTATAAAGATTGGCTGCGGAATGTAAAAATGGCTTTGACTTATGACAAATTGGGGTGTGTCCTTACTGCTAAGGCACCTGCTGTCCCTGGTCCAAAATCCAGTAATGCGGATAAGGAAATCCGCATGACCTGGGAGTTAGATTGCGCGAGGGCCAAATGCATCGTGCTTGCCTCTATGAATAATGAACATCAGAGGAGGCACGGGGATATGGATCTTGAATCCATATTTCTCCACACCAAGGAACTGTATGGAGAGCAATCTCGTATAGCAAGATACGAGACCTCGAAGAACTTGTTTCAGTCGAGGATAGCAGTCGGATAATATGTAGGAGAACATGTCCTAAAGATGATTGGCTATATAGAATAGCTCGCGGTTCTCGGGACGACTTTGGAGAACGAGCTCTATACAGACTTGGTTCTTCAGTCCCTTCCTTCCACCTACGCCCAGTTTATTCTGAATTTCAACATTCAAAGAAAAGAAGTTGATCTTCCAGAACTCCTTAACATGTTGAGGAGTGCAGAGGGCACCTTGTAGAAGGCAAGGGAAACACCCGCTATGTTTGTTCGCGGTGCTTCATCTTCCGGGTCTAAGGCTAGGGCCAAAGGAAGGAAGAAGAAGGCCGCCACCAAACCGAGAGGTAGTGTTAATAAGGTGGGAGTCAAGGGAAAGAGAAAGGTTGCGGTGCCAATAGTGGCAAAGGACGAGTGCTTCCACTGTCATAGGAAAGGGCACTGGAAGAAAGATTGCAGAGCTTGGAATGCCAAGAACCAGGAACCGAAGCAAGCTGTGGCTTCTACTTCAGGTGTGTTTGTAATTAAAAATTGGCTGTCAATCAACTCTACTTCCTGGGTATTGGATACCGGATCGGGATCTCATATATGCAATTCATTACAGGCACTGAGAAACCGTAGAGTGCTGAAGGTTGGTAATATGACCCTCCAGGTTGCTAACGGAGCTAGTGTGGGTGCTGTGTCCGTATGGGATTATAACCTTGGATTGACGAGTGGACATATTTTGGTTTTGCATAACTGTTATTGTGTACCCAGTTTAACGTGTAATATCATATTGGTTTCGTTGTTATCAAAAGAAGGTTATGATTTCATATTTGTAAGCGATGTTGTTAACATCCAACTTAATCATGGTTTGATTGGGTCCGGTACACTAGATAACGGTATATATGTCTTAAACCAATTACAGATTTTCAATGTCCAGAACACACTAAAAAGAAAGTATCCAGATATAAATAAGGCTTTCTTATTGCATTATAGACTAGGTCACATCAGTGAGACAAGGTTAACTAAGTTACATAGAGAAGGATATTTGAATACGTTCGAATATCAATCTTATGCCACTTGTCAATCATGTCTCAAAGGAAAGATGACAAAGATTCCATTCACTGGACATGGAGTAAGAGCGAGCGAGCTTTTAAGACTCATACACAGTGATGTATGTGGTCCAATGTCTACACATGCAAGAGGTGGTTTTTCCTATTTCATTACTTTTACGGATGATTACTCTATGTACGGATTCGTTTTCTTAATGAAACATAAATCCGAGGCTTTTGAGAAATTCCAAGAATATAAGAATAAAGTAGAAAACCAAACAGGCAAAAGTATCAAGACACTGAGATCTGATCGAGGTAGTGAATACTTAAGTGCCGAGTTCTTAGGTTACCTAAAAGAGAAAGGAATTCTCTCTCAGCTTACTCCTCCATACACTCCACAGCATAACGGTGTATCGGAGAGACGGAATCGAACCCTATTGGATATGGTACGTTTCATGATGAGTAATGCTGAGTTACCGTGATCTTTATAGGGTTATGCGCTAGAATCAGCAGCATATCTTTTGAACAGGGCTCCTACCAAAACTGTGCCTACCACACCATATCAGATGTGGAGTGGGAAGAAACCCTATGTTCAGTATCTTAAGATTTGGGGATGTCCAGTTTTTGTTAAAAAGAAGCATGCGGTCAAACTCAAGGCACGATCAGTACTGTGTAAGTTTGTGGGATATCCAAAGAACTCCACGGGATATTTCTTCTATTACGCAGAGGAACAAAAGGTTTTTGTTTTTCGTAATGCCCATTTTCTAAAACATCAGTTTTTAGAAGAGGAAACAAGTGGGAACGCAATAGAACTGGAAGAAATTTCAGAACCACAAACTACTACTGAAAGTTTGGTAGAACCAGTAGTTCAAGAAGAACAGGACATTCCCGCATCCCTCCGCAGGAGTAGTAGGCCATCTCATCCGTCTAAGAGATACTACGGTTTTCTCATAGATGGGGATAGATAGGATTGCATCATTGATGATGATGAATCTACTAGCTTCCAGCAGGCCATCCAGAGCGGCGACTCGGTACGATGGCTAGATGCAATGCAGACCGAGATGGAGTCCATGTACACCAACAAAGTATGGACTTTGCTCCAGATGGGGTAAAACCCATAGGATGCAAATGGATCTTCAAGAAAAAGACTGGTGTAGATGGACAGGTGGAAACCTATAAGGCTAGACTTGTTGCAAAGGGTTTTCGTCAAAGACCTGGTTTGGACTATGACGAAACTTTTTCTCTAGTGGCTATGCTCAAATCCATTCGGGTCCTTCTTGCTATTTCCGCCTTCCAGGATTATGAGATCTGGCAGATGGACGTAAAGACGACTTTTCTAAATGGTAATTTGGAATAGTGCGTCTATATGGATCAGCCAGAAGGCTTCAATCAGAGTGGGAACAGCAGGAAAGTGTGCAAGTTGCTTAAGTCCATTTATGGACTAAAGCAGGCATCGCGGAGTTGGAACATCTGTTTTGATGAAACGGTCAAAGAATATGACTTTATCAAAAATCAAGATGAACCATGTATATATTGTAAAATTGTAGCACGAACTGTCGTATTCCTCGTCTTGTACGTGGATGGCATTCTATTGATAAGAAATGACATTCCTATGCTACAATCTGTCAAAGGATTCTTATCACACAAGTTTTCCATGAAAGACCTGGGTGATGCCTCTTACATTCTGGGGATCCGGATCTATTGTGATAGATCCAAGAGGATGTTGAGACTTTCGCAGTCCAGGTATATCAACACTATACTGAAAAGATTCAGTATGGAAGATTCTAAGCGCGGTAGTTTACCGGCTTGTCACGGAATCACCCTCTCCGAAGAGATGTCTCCCAAGACTGATTAGGAAAGGGAACGCATGTCTATTATACCCTACGCTTCTGCGGTAGGCTCTATAATGTATGCGATGTTGTGCACCAGACCAGATGTAACTTACGCACTGAGCGTGGTAAGCAGGTATCAGTCAGACCCAGGGGAGAAGCACTGGATAGCAGTAAAGAACATTCTCAAGTACCTGAGGAGAACTAAGGAGATGTTCTTGGTTTAAGGTGGAAAAGACCTCAAGATTGAGGCCTTTGCTGATTCCAGCTTCCATAGTGATAAGGATGACTCCAAGTCCATGTCAGGTTATGTCTTTACCCTAAATGGAAGGGCGGTGTGCTGGAAGAGTTCCAAGGAGGACACCGTTGCTGACTCGACGATGGAAGCGGAGTATATTGCTTCTTGCGATGCCGCAAAAGAAGCGGTCTGGATGAAGAAGTTCCTCACAGAACTTCAGGTGGTTCCTACCATTGTTGATCCAATACCGCTGTATTGCGACAACAATGGAGCTATAGCTTTAGCAAAGGAACCTAGGTCCCATCAGAAGTCCAGACACATCTTAAGGCTGTATCACCATATCAGGGAGATCATAGATCGCCGACAGATCGAGGTACGGAGAGTTGCTACAGAGGAGAACAATGCTGATCTATTCACAAAGGCCTTACCTCAGATTCAGTTCGAGAGGCTACTCGAGAAGATCGGTCTTCGATACGCCAGTACATGGCCCTAGTGCAAGTGGGAGATTGTTAGTGTATATACCCTAGGGGCCATTATTGTATCATACTAGCTTGTATATTACTTAATGGAAGCTTGGGATATTCACAGTTATATTAACAGTCTTGCTAAACATGGTAGTATGCTACTTGGTTTATATCTATCTTAATATGTGTGTACGTATTGATAGAGCCCTTAGGATCTTGCTTGACTACCAGCGTTGTGATGGCAGTCACACTAGTGGGGGCTGGGTAGTCTACAAGCACATCCTTTTTCAGGTCCCAAGTCGTAGGATTATCGAGACAGGGCATCGATACTCCGGAGTAGACTAGTGTGTACGCTTCTCATCCCAGTTGGGGAGATGGTTTGTCCCACAGCCATCAGTACGTTGTACTGGAGATAGTATACAGGTGCTCGTTGGGTTACGGGTACACCGGACATGACTCGCAGGGAACTGTTGGTTGGTATTAAACCCATCGTTAGTTAACAGTTCCTAGGTGACATGAGTACAACATAGTCCGCAGACTTGACACTGCTGCTTCGCCTCAAGTGTGTTCCCACTGTTCTTAGATTGCTACCCTACCACGGCTCAAAGGAGTCGTGCAAACAGGTAGCAGTTAGGTGCAGTCTCGAGCACTTGGAGGCAGTGGCGGTTAGACATGATTCGTCTCTCCCGGTATTGGGAGTTGATATCGCGCTTTGTCTGGAGAGCAATTACGCAAAGTCCCTGGCCAGGGCAAGCGAGATTTACTGGTAGGTTTTCCAGTAGTTTCTCAAGGTGTAATGGGCTTCGCTCCGACACAACTTATACCGCTTTTAGGGGACTGACGCTTGCCGCCCCCTAGGCCCGATATGCGATAATCCTAGAAGAACAGAACGGAGTGTATGGAGATTGTCACATCAGGCTCAGTAGGAGTTCGGATGGGTTTCCTCATCGGCCTTCTTATCGACATCTACCTGGGGACCCTTACGTACAGCTAGTGCCGCTTGCGGTCTGTGGTTAAACCCACTGCCAGCATAGTAGTCGAGTCTTTAGAGTCCCACACAGAGAGTTTCCCTGCTTCGGGCGAAACGATATAGAGGTTATATGGTTTTACGACAGGGTTCGGACACGCACGTGTTTTTACGCACGTATGATGTTCGGACAGTTTTTACTAGCAGGCTTTGGTTTAAGCCAGATTCAAGTATTGGATTATTGGATTTATACAGTCTTAGTATTTCCGTGTTTTCACGGATAGGAGGGGCGTTCTCATAAATTATCGAAAAGCTTTTAGAAGGTTGATGACTTGGAGGCTAAGGTGGCATTTGCATTAAATGATTTAATGACTCATGGTGTGATTCATACAAAGGAGTTAATGATGCATTTAATGATTAATGACTCATAAGATGAATCACACAAAGTGAATAAATGAAGCATGGTTGATATTATCATTTGATTATTCATTTAATAATTATTATGCTTCATATATTCTAAATGAGATATTATTTCATTTCATTCTCACTCTCACCTTCTCTCTCATCAAGCTCTCTCTCTTCAAACCTTAACCCTAACCTCTCATGTGTTGAGATCAAGGGTTAGCAAGACTAATTGATCCATAATCCTATTCTATATCCACTAGGTTGCTTTGTTTAGCACTCTTAGTTACCTAGTTATCTCAAGTTAGAGGTTAAGCTTGGAGTAGTAGCTCTCGGGTGGATCTTCTATCACAAAGAGGAGGCCGACGAGGAGGTGGACATCGAGAACAAGAAGGACTTGGTTTATTATGTTTAATCTTCTTTCATAGTAGCTAATCCCTCCTATGATGTTGTTAGTTAGGGTTTGGCAAAGATCCGTAAGTTAGTCGATGTTTGTTTTAAACAAAATGATTGTTTTACCTATTCCGCCTCCCCGCAACTCGTGGGGTGTCTAACGTCGACTTACACCAATTCCCAATATCTTACTCCCACTCACCATACATAATAACATACAGATGTGAGAAACTGATCTGGTAAATACATACCCTGGAGTTATATTCCAATTGGGAAAACAGATATCAATTAACATCGCACAGTAAAACTGAAACATGAAAATGTTTCAAAAGGGTTAACTGGTATTTCTAGCAACGCCTCTTCCATTATCTTGATTCACGACAGTAACCATATACTTTCCTGCCCTCTCTGCAATCCCTTTATTATTTCTTTACTTATTACCTTCTGTACACCTCTTTTACGCTAATTGGTTTTCTTCATTCCCTACCTTTCGGCACCAGCCTAAGGTTTGGAAGAAGACTATCCAATAAGCGTAATAGGTGTACTCTCCTAATCCTAGGAGCCCTCGCCACCTGAGTGAAGGTAATGAGAAAAGACATCTGAATAATCCTATCCAATTTCTCTTGAACCGGAAACTATCCCCGAATCTGGAATGAATTCCTTCGTGTGCGTATGTAACTATACGATGGCATATCCAATAGAAGTGGATATCCGTAGTGATACGGAGTGTTCTAGAGAAAAGCAAAGTGGATGTAAGAGTAACAGGGGTGCACACGGTCTTTGCCGTGAATGATGGTGATCGCAATTTCCTTTGCCATTTTTCTAATCCCTTTATATGTCTTTACTTATTCACTTCTGTACACCACAGTTAAGCTTGTTGGTTTTCTTCCTTCCCTACAACTCGGCACCTGCCTATGGTCTGGAGGAAGACTATCCAATAAGCTCAATAGGTGTACCCTCTCCTAATCCTAGGATGTCACGACCCGAAATAGCTCGTGACTGGCCATTGAATCATATGAAGTCTATAGGACCCCATCTAATCCAAGTAAGCCAAGCCCAGAAATCTAAAACCATTTTAATAATAAATGAAGGAAAAATAGTTTCAAGAAGTGAAGAAAACATGTTTTAAAAGTAAGGTTTTTAAACAAGTAAGTCGAATGCGCATTTTTAAAAGTATAATCTTTTCTGAAAATTTCGGCAGAGTTCCCTTTGTAAATACTGGCCCCGAACGGGGTACAATAAGAATAATATATATATGCAATGATAAAAGGCATCCCCAAGCGGGAGCTAGCTCTTTGTCAATCGACGGTCACAACCATGCAAGCAATATAATATACAACGCCGTAGGGCGAGGATCAAAACTCAGAAAGAACTCAAAACAGCTTAAAAACCGTAATACTACAACGCGCGACTTTAAGGTCGAAATGATACATAACTGATTTCTAAGTCTGAAACAATATACAAGTTTTGGTTGATGGAATCACTGATACAACTGAATAATACATGTACAATGGTGGTTCTGATGCAAAAGAACCCACCTACTAAAGCAAGTCACCCGTATGGGAAGCAATGTTCCAGAAAAGCCGCAATGAAACCTGTACGGCAAAACCTGCAAGAAATTTAGGCACAACGGGGGTGAGTTGCCAACTCGTGAATAGAAAACATCACAGAGCAGAAATCGTATGTATGACTCATCCTAGGTAAATACGATCAGATATATATATCCTCAATATGAATAAGTCTGAAGCATGCTAAAGTGGCAGTGTAACCTCTATACATGAGTGTAGTGCCAAATGCTCGTGCCAGTGCCTCAGGTAATAACATGTCATAAACGTGAGGTATAATCAATGTAATCAAGTCTCTATATATGTGGATCCCGTCCACGCATCACCCAATGACAATAACCATCATGCATGTAAATATCATAAAGCATATGCATGGAAATATGAGGATATAAACCAACTGTGTCCCTCGTGACACGTCAGAATCATGGAACCAGAGTGTCCAGCATCGACACTCGAAAACATCATGAAAGTTGTGCCCAGCATCGGCACGTAAATCCTCATATATCGGGCTCCATCAGTCTGGATCATCCCACGGGCTCCGTCTGCGGAATCGGCCCTCGGCCCCGGCAGTACGCCCATATCCATCTATCGACTCTGGTCAGAATCCTCCGGATAACCGCCATGTCCAACCAATAACCGGTAGGTACTCGCCACCCTGCCAGGCTCATCGTCTGCTCCACGAAAAACATTTCTTGCCCTGGGGAACCATACCGGGTCCACCATGTACCCGCAATCGGCCTCATCCGCCTCCTCGAATCGGGTTTCACATGTCGCTCTCAGCACCGAGAAAACACATGGTGGACGCACTGAAATATCATATCAAGGGTAACCGGGTTTTTAAAACAATTACATATTCTCTTTTGAAATACTCACGGTTCCCAAATCCAGAAATATCATGGAAACAACATATCTCAATGCGTATACTCAGAAAACACGATGTATGCAACATGTAAAAGAAATGTATGCATATCAGTATGTCATGCAACACGAAATAGTAATATGCACATATTTAGGAAAGACCGCTTCTTTAAAATGAATCAGCTTTAAAAAGTATCTTGCGGTTCCCAAATCTCTAATCAAGCCAGAATCATCAATGTATGTGCAAATACGTATGCATGCACGTGTTGGTGTACAATAGGAATACACAGTATATAGGTACACAAGTATGCCATGCAAGGGTCATATCCTGAATGCAACATTACTACAGTGTAGTGGCATGGCAATTATCAATGATGAAGTGTGTGAGCCGGCAAGCAGTGTACGTGGAACATATGCATCATCGATAATGGTGCTGGTGTCCTAACAACATGGCTGTACTATAGCAATAAACACAAGCAATGCAATGCAAATAGCATGAATATGCGGAATCGAATAATCAACGCAACAGTGAAGAATCAACCTCAATAAATATATCATGCAGCTTTGCCATTTGAAATAAGACGAATCGGGGTTTTTGGTAAAATAAGGGCTACAGTGTTTTAAGAAACGATGCGTCGTTTGATAATATACATAGAATCCCTTCTTCCTATCTTTAAAATATCCCCGATTCGTTAGTTTTGAAAATGGTATGACTCGGGTATAGTCTAATGTCTACTAAGTAATCTACATCCAACTATCAAGTCAATCGGGAGGGGTATGGAAACCACCTACATCTGAGTCGATATATGTATATAAATATAATAGTCGGTGATCCCGCCTCAATAGTATCACATACGATACAATATACATCATATAATATCCTCGAGTCATGAGTGCGGATCTATCATCAATATAAAGCTCGCACGGTAAATTGTCGTACGGCTTCCCAATAGCTGCGTACGGTCAATATCACATTCATCTCATCAATTATCTGGTATCCTTATCATCATCTCTCATTATCTGGGGTACTGATCTAAGTCTAGTACAATCGATACAATCTAAACAATTATAATCGCGTGCGTAAACACACGTCCAAAGGCCCGCTAAAATCTCGTATCGTATCCCAAATACGAATCACAGCATATCGCCGATCTCACGGCACCATGCCCAAACTCATCGACTCATCTCCACATATCATCCACTATCCTCATCATCACGGTAAAAGTATAGCAATAATCATGTGTGTGCGTGTGGGTGTAAACCTATGCTAGGGTTCGCGACTAGGAGCTACACTAGTTTACTTCCAACCCTAAACATCCATAGTACACCTAACACATCTATGATCTCCATGTCACGCAATAAGCTATCATGTATATATAATATATTTACATATATAGTATACTAACTTCGAACTGCGGGGGTGCTATACGCCATCCACCAGACTTCCCCCGTAGATATAATCTACTCACTTTGTATCTTTCGTGTCGATGTCGATATTGCCACCATCATCTTCATCGCCTCGGATCACCGTTGGGGTACCTACATATCACACGTATCGCATCGCATTAAAACCAAATCGAAACTAAAACGACACGCGAAAACCAATACGATACGCTAAATGGCCTATAGGCTAAAACCTATGGGTACGTCTTTAAAACCATCGAACAATCCTCGATATCGTCGTATAAATGCCAAGTATTCGAGGTAAAACACGGATACACAATCCAGAATGCAAAATACACAATACGGAAATACAAATCCAAAACAGCAACTATAAAAAAGGGTCCCAGATTTCAACCTAGGTCAAATTGGACAATTTTGCATATGCCAGGGGTCTAATCTACTGATAAGGGGGAACCAAAACCAAAACGAGCCAAATTGGTGCAGGTCTGGCCGCAAATTGCGGCCAGAAGGATTAAATTGGCGGCCGGGAAAAAGAGTTAGAGGCTGGGGTCTTGGTGGTAGCTTCCTGGGTGCCTGCACATCTCACTGTCAAACCAAAATAATTTTCAGAGTCTCGGGGTGATAGCAGATTCAATATAACCTTCACAGATTTCACAAATCATCCGATATCGATTTCTAAATCCGTATTCCGGGTTTCAACTCTCTGGTTTAGCTCTTAATTCTAGCACTATGGTGTTCATGTATCCTCTACTGAGCTAAATATCACATCACAACCCAAAATTTCCTCAAAGCCTAACTAGGTTTTTCCTATGTCCACAAAACTACCCGATATCGATTCAATCTTAACATGGGGTTAAAAGTAATGCAAAAACTAAGCTAATGGTTCAGTGAATACCTCATTTGGAAAATCAAGAATTTTTTTGAGTTGCCCCAAGTGGACAAAATCCTTGCTTTCTTAGTCCAAAATGCTTGTCTTGAGCTTGTACACACTTTTTGTGAAATGGGAGTGGGGTTTTGGGTTTGTTTTCAAGGTGTTTATGGAAATTTTGTGAAGAGGGAGAGAGAGAGGCAGCAGCAGCAGCAATGTGAAGAAGAGGGAGAGAGATGAGTGTTGGAAAATGAAGAGGAATGGCTCACACAAGTCAAAGGTAAACACCCCCCTTTCTCTCTCTCAACATACCTAGCTAATATTCTATTCCTTTTTCATTTCTTTTCTTTTCTTTTCCCTCTAAATCCTTCTCACTAGAATAGTGAACCCAAAACAATCATGGTTGAAAATGTAACACAAGTGTAAAGCAAAAATGATATGTGCATGTTTTGCACAAAATGCCAAAAATCCGATTAGCGATTTTTAATCGCGATTAGCACTAAATTAGTGTCAAACCAATCATAAAAACTAAAAAATGGCATAATTCCATAAAATACCCTATTTTAGAATTTTCCAAAATTTTTCCAAAATTTCCCCCCTTTATTTGTTTTTAATTATACCGAAATATTAAAATATTCATTAAAATAATATTAAATTATAAAAATTCCCAAAAATAATAATTTTTTTTTAAATGTTAAAATCTTCCCACCTTAAAGAAATTCGATCCCCGAATTTAAATTTAAACCCCCAAATTCTAAAACATTTCAGTAAAAATCCAAGTCGTCGGGGCTCCGAAATCATCAATACATAAAACGCATCATAGCGCAATGCATGCGCATGAGTAATGAGCAGATAACTCAAAATCTAAACTCCGTCAAGCATCCCGCAATCATCGGAGTCATTGTAAAGACCCAAATGTCAAATCCAATACAAAACCAATACGATATAAATCAGAGCTATACATGTAAATATCAAATCTATACATGTAATTAGCTGAAGTAAATACATGCCAAATCCTTTTAAGTCGCTGTGCGATGCGCATAACACTACACAGTGGCGGACGTCTATCATAAGAAATTAACTACATACGTATATATATCTTTTGTTTACTATGTACGTTCCGCCGTTTTGAAAACAATTTAGAAGTGTTTCCTTGTTTTAAACGTTTCGTGTCATGTCGGACACGTAGATATATACTGAGGCTATAGCTCGCTTTTTGGAAATCCCTTCGATAACTATCAATGCATGCAAAATATATCCAGGTACTGTCCTCTGACTAGTCCTGCTCAGTACGAAAACACATAGCAAATATCATAAAAACGTATTGCTCCATAAGAATCAATCCCAAAATGTATATAAAGATACCCTGTGCGTCTGGTGCGCAAGGAAATCAAAATCATATATGTGCCATACATGTGCACAGAAACAACATCTAGGTGCAACGGGTGTGCACGCAACATCTGTCACAGGCAACATGTGCGCCTGGCAGCCAACTCAGGTGCATCTGACATGCACGAAGAATCCCGATTTAGTGCATCCGGCGTGCACTAAAATCGTATCACAAAACATGCGCCCAACATGCGCGAAAATCCAAATCGGTGCATCCATCATGCACAAATAAAAGCTAAATCATGCGCACTCAACATGCACGAAATCATGAAATCCAATAGCAAGCGTCGAACATGCGCAAGTCCAAATCAAATGCACGGAGTGCAAGAAATCAACATCAATATCAGAACCCAAAATCGACATATCGAATGACATCAAATCGAAGTCAGGTGCAACCGTAGTGTACAAAATATAAATCCGGTGCAAAAAAGGCACGAAATATAAATCTGATGCAATAAACGCAAGAAACATAAAACTGGTGCGACAAACGCACGAAGTATAGAACTGGTGCATCCCATGCACAAATACCAAGCAATAACTCAAATGCGTAAGCAGCAACACCAAGCGTACCCAGGTGTAAAGAAAATCATAAACGTGTGCAACAGCGTGCATAAAACACATATCAATACACTACAAGCACATATAAGCTATACCGAGTGCAAAAATCAAATCGTGTTCGTAACATATGCACAACATCAAATCAACCGTATGAAATCCATGAATCATAAGCAGGTGCTGCCAAAGCACGAAAACGATATCAGGTGCAAGAAAACAAATACCATGAAACTCAGTCATCAAGACTAAATCATGCGAATAGATCGCCCAAAATACCGAAATCCAAAGTGACGGATACGTGATAGTCAAATCACAAATCATAATTACCGCCGTCGGTATATCTTTCTTCAAAGTCGAGAAGGTGCCGGTACATCCAATGCTAGCAGCGCAAGATATCTACTTGCCTCTTGCTCACGGTCTGGCGTCCTATGTCTCTAGGTCCTTATTTTCTCTGTGGATTACCAATCTCCCAATCCATCGGCTCATCGGCCCTATCAGATGTGCTAACGGAAACGATTCCGTTCTGGCACTCCTCTGGTCATCTCTCGGTTAATCCTCACGACCACTCGTAAAGCAACACATCACTGGCGCTGACCTCTGGTCCTTTGAATGCACATCATACATCTGCTCCTTGTGCAAATCTTATTGCAGCAGTGTCCTGGAAGGAATCCTGCTCAAGGTCTCTTCCGATCTCGCCTAAGCCGAACTGTACGGAGGCTGGTACTCTTGCACAACCTTCTCTCGCTCACTGGACATCTTTATTCTCTGTACAGTATTTACTCGAAAACTGGTCGCATCACAACGCCTCTATATGCATATCGCATCTTTGATGTCAGCGGAGTGGAACGTCATCTCGTCAAAATCTCTTGCGAACTCATTTCTCCACTTTATTCCAATGTCGACTGATTCGGACTCGTCTTCTCATGGCTGCATGGTGTACGCTCCAATGGCTATACTCGTATATGGAGTCTCCCAAGCAGTGTATCCCATCACATGATATCCGAAAGATGCCGAATCATCTGATCGATTTTTCAAAACCTCATAATCCCCCAAGAGCTCAATATCTTGGGCACAGTTTAATAGTATTGAGTACATACCACAGCATCGGTGGTCGAGCCGTAGAAGGGCAAACCCAAGCCTCACTAATGGCGCCGCGGAACTGCCGCAAACCCTAAGGTTCAAAGGCTCTCACACAGTCATTATGTCGAGTTAGGGTTTCATTCTTCTAGAGGGTCCATAGAATCGCTTGCATGTCTTTCCGAATACTTTAAACTTGGAATATTGGTTTCTGACATTCAATCGTCTCTATCGACACACAACAAATCTGCATGAAGTCTTCTCTAGCTGGAATCAATCTATCTGATGACCTCGCATCAGGGTAAGCGAACAAACCACATGCCCTAGTCATTCATCCTCGGGTGACTAGCGACTTTCCATCATACGTCTAAGTATATACTCATGCTGCAGTAGCTCCAATCATCTGGCGATATCTCATCATTTGCAGCAACAACTGGCTCATTCGTCTGTATGCTGAACATCGCCTCAATCATCGTGAATAAGCGATATATCAATGGTCATCACATCCTGGTTGGCCTCTATCAGTGGCTCAATCCTCTGGTACCGATCGGCACGCCCGAGAAATCTCGTAAAAGCGATCAGTCAAACGCTCATGGAGCTAAAACACAATAAGACGACGCCTCTATGTGCAATCGTATGTCTCTGGAATCACGCCCTGGTCAGTCCTCGTCCACGATGAGCTCATGCTGACGCAACTCGAGCCATAACTCACTCTGTCCGCGCAATCGTGGCAGCAAAATCATAACCAGTATCGATGAGGATAGATCATAGAAATGAATATAATACTGTGCAAGAAAATGTACATCCTAAGGATTCTTAAGCGGAGTAGCGTATCGTAAATATGCCGCGGAACATACGTACGGTACTTCACTCTACTCAAGCTACCTACTCCATCAACCAAGGGTTATCCTACGCGACGAAAGTTCGGGTATAATACCCCCTTGACTAATTCTATGTTCCGTAAGGTCAAGCCTAAGTTCCGTATATATATAAACGCTCTAGGCTCCGCATAGTCAAACTTAGACTCGAACCAAGGTTAACCTAGCGCTCTGATACCAACTTTGTCACGACCCGAAATAGCTCGTGACTGGCCCTTGAATCATATGAAGTCTATAGGACCCCATCTAATCCAAGTAAGCCAAGCCCAGAAATCTAAAACCATTTTAATAATAAATGAAGGAAAAATAGTTTCAAGAAGTGAAGAAAACATGTTTTAAAAGCAAGGTTTTTAAACAAGTAAGCCGAATGTGCATTCTTAAAAGTATCGTCTTTTCTGAAAATTTCGGCAGAGTTCCCTTTGTAAATACTGGCCCCGAACGGGGTACACCAAGAATAATATATATATGCAATGATAAAAGGCATCCCCAAGCGGGAGCTATCTCTTCGTCAATCTACGGTCACAACCACGCAAGCAATATAATATACAACGCCGAAGGGCAAGGATCAAAACTCAGAAAGAACTCAAAACAGCATAAAAACCGTAATACTACAACGCTCGACTCTAAGGTCGAAATAATACATAACTGATTTCTAAGTCTGAAACAATATACAAGTTTTGGTTGATGGAATCACTAGATACAACTGAATAATACATGTACAATGGTGGTTCTGATGCAAAAGAACCCACCTACTAAAGCAAGTCACCCGTATGGGAAGCAATGTGCCAGAAAAGCCGCAATGAAACCTGTACGGCAAAACCTGCAAGAAACTGTTGCACAACGGGGGTGAGTTGCCAACTCGTGAATAGAAAACATCACAGGGAAGAAATCGTATGTATGACTCATCCGAGGTCAATACGATCAAATATATATATCATCAATATGAATAAGTCTGAAGCATGCTAAAGTGGCAGTATAACCTCTATACATGAGTGCTGTGCCAAGTGCTCGTGCCAGTGCCTCAGGTAATAACATATCATAAACATGAGGTATGATCAATGTAATCAAGTCTGTATATATGTGGATCCCGTCCACGCGTCACCCAATGACAATAACCATCATGCATGTAAATATCATAAAGCATATGCATGGAAATATGAGTATATAAACCATCTGTGTCCCTCGCGACACGTCAAAATCATGGAACCGGAGCGTCCAGCATCGACACTCGAAAACATCATGAAAGATGTGCCCAGCATCGGCACGTAAATCCTCATATATCGGGCTCCGTCAGTCCGGATCAGCCCACGGGCCCAGTTTGCGGAATCGGCCCTCGGCCCCAGCTGTACGCCCATATCCATTTATCGACTCTGGTCAGTATCCTCCGGATAACCACCAGGTCCAACCAATCACCGGTAGGTAATCGCCACCCTACCAGGCTCATCGTCTGCTCCACGAAAAACATTTCTTGCACCGAGGAACCATACCGGGTCCACCATGTACCCACAATCGGCCTCATTCGCCTTCTCGAATCGGGTTTCACATGTCGCTCTCAGTACCGAGAAAACACATGGTGGACGCACTGAAATTTCATATCAAGGGTAACCGGGTTTTTAAAACAATTACATATTCTCTTTTGAAATACCCACGGTTCCCAAATCCAGAAATATCATGGAAACAACATATCTCAATGTGTATACACAGAAAGCACGATGTATGCGACATGTAAATGAAATGTAAGCATATCAGTATGTCATGCAACATGGAATAGTAATATGCACATATTTAGGGAAGACCGTTTCTTTAAAATGAATCAGTTTTAAAAGGTATCTTGCGGCTCCCAAATCTCTAATCAAGCCAGAATCATCAATGTATGTGCAAATACGTATGCATGCACGTGTGGGTGTACAATAGGAATACACAGTATATAGGTATACACGTATGCCATGCAAGGGTCATATCCTGAATGCAACAATACTACAGTGTAGTGGCATGGCAATTATCGATGATGAAGTGTGTGAGCCGGCAAGCAGTGTACGTGGAACATACGCATCATCGATAATGGTGCTGGTGTCCTAACAGCATGGTTGTACTATATCAATAAACACAAGCAATGCAATGCAAATAGCATGAATATGCGGAATTGAATAATCAATGCAACAGTGAAGAATCTACCTCAATAAATATATGATGCAGCTTTGCCATTTGAAATAAGACGAATCGGGGATTTTGGTAAAATAAGGGCTAGGTGTTTTAAGAAAAGATGCGTCGTTTGATAATATCCGTAGAATCCCTTCTTCCTATCTTTAAAATATCCCCGATTCGTTAGTTTTGAAAATGGTATGACTCGGGTATAGTCTAATGTCTACTAAGTAATCTACATCCAACTATCAAGTCAATCGGGAGGGGTATGGAAACCACCAACATCTGAGTCGATATAGGTTTATAAGTATAATAGTCGGTGATCCCGCCTCAATAGTATCACATACGATACAATATACATCATATAATATCCTCGAGTCATGAGTGCGGATCTATCATCAATATAAAGATCGCACGGTAAATCGTCGGACGGCTTCCCAATCGCTGGGTACGGTCAATATCACATTCATCTCATCAATTATCTGGTATCCTTATCGTCATCTCTCTTTATCTGGGGTACTGATGTAAGTCTAGTACAATCGATACCATCTAAACAATTATAAGCGCGTGCGTAAACACACGTCCAAAGGCCCGCTAAAATCTCGTATCGTATCCCAAATACGAATCACAGCATATCGCCGATCTCACGGCACCATGCCCAAACTCATTGAATCATCTCCACATATCATCCACTATCCTCATCATCACGGTAAAAGTATAGCAATAAGCATGTGTGTGCGTGTGGTTGTAAACCTATGCTATGGTTCGCGACTAGGAGCTACACTAGTTTACTTCCAACCCTAAACATCCATAGTACACCAAACACATCTATGATCTCCATGTCACGTAATAAGCTATCATGTATTTATAATATATGTACATATATAGTATACCAACTTCGGACTGCGGGGGTGCTATACGCCATCCACCCGACTTCCCCCTTAGATATAATCTACTCACTTTGTTTCTTGCGTGACGGTGTCGATATTTCCACCATCATCTTCATCGCCTCGGATCACCTTGGGGGAACCTACATATCACACGTATCGCATCGCATTAAAACCAAATCGAAACTAAAACGACACGCGAAAACCAACACGATACGCTAAAAGGCCTATAGGTTAAAACCTATGGGTACGCCTTTAAAACCATCGAACAATCCTCGATATCGTCGTACAAACGCCAAGTAATCGAGGTAAAACACGGATACACAATCCAGAATGCAAAATAAACAATACGGAAATACGAATCCAAAACAGCAACTATAGAAAAGGGTCCCAGATTTCACCCTAGGTCAAATTGGACAATTTTGCATATGCCAGGGGTCTAATCTACTGATAAGGGGGAACCAAAACTAAAACGAGCCAAATTGGTGCAGGTCTGGCCGCAAATTGCGGCCAGAAGGATTAAATTGGAGGCCAGGAAAAAGAGTTAGGGGCTGGGGTCTTGGTGGTAGCTTCCTGGATGCCTGCACATCTCACTGTCAAACCAAAATAATTTTCAAAGTCTCGGGGTGATAGCAGATTCAATATAACCTTCACAGATTTCACAAATCTTCCGATATCGATTTCTAAATCCGTATTCCGGGTTTCAACTCTCTGGTTTAGCTCTTAATTCTAGCACTAGGGTGTTCATGTAGCCTCTACTGAGCTCAATATCTCATCACAACCCAAAATTTCCTCAAACCCTAAGTAGGTTTTTCCTATGTCCACAAAACAACCCGATATCGATTCAATCTTAACATGGGGTTAAAAGTAATGCAAAAACTAAGCTAATGGTTCGGTAAATACCTTATTTGGCAACTCAAGAATTTTCTTGAGTTTCCCCAAGTGGCCAAAATCCTTGCTTTCTTAGTCCAAAATGCTTGTCTTGAGCTTGTACACACTTTTTGTGAAATGGGAGTGGGGTTTTAGGTTTGTTTTCAAGGTGTTTGTGGCAATTTTGTGAAGAGGGAGAGAGAGAGGTAGCAGTAGCAGCAATGTGAAGAAGAGGGATAGAGATGAGTGTTGGAAAATGAAGAGGAATGGCTCACACAAGTCAAAGGTAAACACCCCCCTTTCTCTCTCAACATACCTAATATTCTATTCCCTTTTCTTTTCTTTTCTTTTCTTTTCCCTCTAAATCCTTCTCACTAGAATAGTGAACCCAAAACAATCATGGTTGAAAATGTAACACAAGTGTAAAGCAAAAATGATATGTGCATGTTTTGCACAAAATGCCAAAAATCCGATTAGCGATTTTTAATCGCGATTAGCACTAAATTAGTGTCAAACCAATCATAAAAACTTAAAAATGGCATAATTCCATAAAATACCCTATTTTAGAATTTTCCATAATTTTTCCAAAATTTCCCCCCGTTTTTTTGTATTTAATTATACCGAAATATTAAAATATTCATTAAAATAATATTAAATTATAAAAATTCCCAAAAATAATAATTTTTTTTGAAATGTTACATATGAGCCCTCACAACCTGAGAGAAGGTAAAGAGAAAAGACAACCGAATAATCCCATTCAATCTCTCCAGAACCAGAATCCATCCTCGAAAAAGTTCCTTCGAGTTCGTTTGTAACTATACGATGGATTTATCTAATGGAAGTGGATGTTCGTAGTAATACGGGGTGTTCTGGAGAAATGCAAAGGTGATATAGAAGTGGCAATGATGTATGCGACACCGTGACATTCCAAAAGCCAAAGTGTTTTAAGAAGGTTCGGTTAACTTGGTTTCATGAGTTTTAGTCAAAGGTCGGGTCATAGTCGCAGCCAGAGAGAGTGAGAGAGAGAAGAAACACTCAGCGTGCACTCTAACCTAGATCAGAATGGTCAATCACTTTATCTAATCTTGGATGGCTCCCACTGTTTCCTCGAATTCTCCTCCAAACCCAAAAGGAGAATTAGTCGGAATCAACCGTGGAGTAATCCTACTCATTAGTAGGAATCGGGATCCAACTATCATCGCATGATAACTTGATGGAAGCCACTCAAGTCACCACACTCTAGAAGGTATGCAGAAGCCTGGCAAGTTTCCTGTATGTTTGAAACTCCCGATATGATTTTTACCCCTAGGACCCAAGTGACCATGACTAAAGATCAAAATGTCAAAAGGTCCTAGTCAAGTTCTACCCGTTATTATCTTGACTGCATTAGACCCACCCGTTCGAGCCTTGACTAAAGATCAAAATGATCGTACGACTGTCCTAACCAATCGCATTATCTCTGCAATAGAAAAGCACTATATAGCTACCGAACACTACGCCTCGGCTAATGCACGACATACGCAGCACGAATACTAAGAAATACTAGTCTGAAATGACGGAGGGCTACGGCTGGTTTTTGGCGAAAAACCTTTAACGTAATGAACTTGATATCGTTGAAGGAATCTAAGTGGTTTTATAAATTTATAGTGGCGAAAACTTTTGTTAAAAGGGTTCACTCCCGGTGAAGGGATCTCGGCTCTTTCCCCATCGAATGGGGTGCAGGATATCCCAAACTGAATATCACGATGCAAAGCAAAAATAATCGACTATAGTAAAGTTATTACGTTGACGCAAACTTTTACCCAAGGGGTCACTCCCGATGAAGGGATCTCGGCCCTTGCCTCGTGGAATGAGGTGCAGGATATTCCAAATGAATACCACGATGCAAAGCAAAAGAAAACGTCTGTAATGTCAGTTTTAAAAACTCGGTTCCAACAACATCATATATATAGGTTTGTTTTATCCTTGCATTGATAAGAATCAACACAGTCCCATCATTTAATCACACCAGAAAAGAACGAAAATAAAATGTATTTATATGCCATCCGCATTCGCCACTGGGTCCCGTCATCACCCGTTAGGTTACTTAACTAACGACAGAGCGGGGACTGGACTAGCGCGGGTGCAAAACATATACAACATCTACTAGTATATATAAATATATATAACAATCGTCCCAGGCATGATATAAAGCAACATGACAGAAACATCACAGAAGCAACACAGAATGGTGTATAATCTGGAGCCCCGGGTTTCACTTGAGCCGCAAGTGAGACCCGACGTTCCCTGTCGTGTGGATAGCCTTTGCAATGAAAACCTAGACCCCTACGAGCGCGGCAAGTTACCCGCAAAACCAGAAGCTAGGCAGCCCCCTTCAACAACGTGAATGGACCACCCAGCACTTCACGGAATCCGGTAACTTGAGCACCCCTCCTGGGTCAACCTATACCCCGTATGAGTGCGGCGAATAGCCCGCCAATTCTAGAGTAAGGTCCCCTCCGTCTCAATGCCTTGATATGCGGACCAGTTTCCCTCTAGAACCCGGCTATTCGTGCACTCCACCTCGGGGTAATCCTAGTACAAAAAATAAAATAATATACAAGGGTGACATCGACCTCAGCCCGGTCGTGCCCCAAAAGAATAATATACAAACTGGCAGTGACGGCAGTCCACATGTCGGACATTCGCCGCGCAATATCAAATGTACAAATGAAATAAAACAGTACTAACATTGCACCATAGCTATCCACCACGACGATCCAACCAACATCACAGCACAACACAGAACATCAACATGAATGTCACGTTCGCAAACCCGTCGAAAGGAACATATAGCAGTTAGACGGGTTTACCGATCAAATGAAATTCATGGTCGCGGATAAAAATGTATGTACTGTTAAACACACACTTAAAATATCGATAGACTAAGTTCCAAATTGGCCCCAACTGCAAAACCAACACTGTACATAAAACTGGGCCAAAACAGAATATCTTAAAATTCACAATTCCATTTATATAAGCTACAGTGAAAATTTGAAGGCCCGTCGCCAATAAATGGCCGCGGAACCGCCGCCAATAGGGGGTAAGTGCGGAAGTTCCGCAGCGCTTTGGAGCCATCAAGAGCCCAAATTTTTTATGTACCCTAAAAAAAACCAGCACGGATTTTTAAGCCACTGGAAAATATTTTTTGAACACTTTTGAAAATCGGCAGAGAACAGAACAATGAAATCGTGATTTTAGCAATTTTCGTCGATCGATCTTTTAAGCACGTTTAAACAAGCTAGTAAGGGGTTTAAAAGGTGGCTCTGATACCATGAAGGGTTCCGGCAGCGCCCCGGCCATCGAAACGCGGCCAAAATGCGGAACAAAAATTTTCTAAACTGGCGCTACCGCTACCCGATATACGGATCGACCTTATACCCTATTCTAGCGAGCTAACTAAGAGTTCGAAAGGTTATACCGAGATGATCCAAGTCCTTCAGTCTTCATTCCAAGCTCCTAGTGATCCTTTGACGATGTTTGGTTGCCGGTCTTCCTCCATCTCCGATGATCCACCTGAGGGAAACGGCGGAAGCTCCAACCTCGTCGATCGAGGTAACCGACGCTCTAAAGTCGCTAGCGATGGAGAGTAGGGGTGTATGAAAGTGTCACTACAATTTTCTCTCAACTTGTTTTGCTCAATGAGTAAGCATAGAAGATCAATGAGGTGAACCTTTTGCATGAGCTAAAATGGCTAAGTTTTTGTGAGAATGAGAGTGGAGAGTTAATGTCATTAATCATGTAACCAAAAAAAGAATCCCACCTCCACCAATATGTGGCCGGCCCCCTTCCTCTCTCATTCTCCCAAAAAAAACATTTTTCTTTTTCAATTAAAGTAATAAACAAATGCAACCATAACTTGAACCATGCTTTGACTCATGCCCATACCATGAACTATGTTCATGCCACCTCACATATTCCACCTCATCATTAAACAAAATGAATTTCCATAAATGGAAAATCAAACAATGATGTAGCAAAGCTTTTAGAAGCTATTCCGTATAAAATACGGAATACTTCCCGGTACATGTATCGAAATACATATACACGTATTCGTACAAAAATACGAATAGCCAAGAGAGAAAATAAATAGCGAACAATAATACTAGAATACATATATATTAAATCAAAACTTGATTTAATAATCTGGCTTAATCCTAAGCCGCTAGTATTATCAACCGTTCGATTAAAGTCTGCGCAGCATGCACATATTTAATCGGACACCTGTATGTACCAACATACGTCATGTACACCATATCGCCTGAACCGTGAAAACTCTCTGTGTGGGACTCTAAAGACTCGTCAATACGCTGGCAGTAGGTTTAACCACAAGCACATAAGAGGCACTAGCTGTACGTAACGGCTACCTAGGTATTGAGCGAAAGGGAGGCCGACGAGCAAACTCATCCTGAACCCCTACTGAGCCTGACAGTGACAATATCCGTACAGTCCGGTCTGTTCGTCTAAGAGTATCGCATATCGAGTCTAGGGGGATGGATAAAGTCAGACCCCCAACAACGCGATATTTAGTGTCGGTATGAAACCCATCACCACCTGAGAAACTAACGGTCCTGGATCGATAATTCTCGTCCACCGTCGCCACGGATTTATGGTGATGGCCATCCGTACACAACACGACATCAACCCCTAATACCGGGAGAGAAGAATCCCCGACGATCCGATCACTGCCTCCATGTGGCTCGGGACTGTACCCAACTAAAACCTGTTTGCACAACTCCTTTGAGCCATGGTAGGGTAGTAATCAAAGCATAGTGGGAACTCACACGAGACAAATGACGATCTCAGGTCGACAGGCTAACCTGTACACATGTCACCTAGGAACTGCTATCTGACAATAGGTATAATACCAACTAGAAGGTTCCCGGCGAGTCCGTCCAGTGTACTCATAACCCAATGAGCACCTGTATACTATCTTAGGTGAACAAACTAACAACAATGGCTTGTGAGACCTGGCCACCGCCCCTCGTCGGGGTCTCGATCAGTATACGCTAGTCTACACTGGAGTATCGATGCCCAGTCTCGATACTCCCACGACTAGGGACATTTAAGGATGTGCTTATAGACCCTAGCTGCCACATATATGATCGCCATCATAATGCTGGCAGTCAAGCAAAAATCCTATGGGCTCTATCAACATGTATATGACGATAAAGAGAAACCAGATAGCATACTATCATCTTGAGTAAGACTGTTTTATCGGTATAGGTCCTCACTCAATCATCATAATCACAAGTCCACGACTATGATAATTGCCTTGAGGGCACTATAGCCAACACTGCATTCTCTAATGGGGTTCGTCTTGCTACTGGGGTTCTTAGGGTCAATTCTATTCAACTGGGTTTGTTTGCTCATCTCGTAATCAACCCAGGTCATCCCAGATTTCCTTGCACACTCCAAAACCTCACAACCCGCCGTGAAAAGTTCTGTAATTCCGTATTTTCGTTTTCAGGTTTGGTTAGGTCTGGGTTTTGGACAATTGGGAAGTTTAAGGTCACTACTAAGGCTGTTTAGCACCAACACAACTCAAATAAACCCTTAACCCTCACTAGGGATCTCCAAAGTTCACCAAATCGCACCAAATCACAACTAAACACATAAATGGTTTAAAGCGAAGGAAAAAATACACTAAGTGTGAAGGGATTATCTCATTTGACACTCATGAATCCTCTACAGCACCAAAAGGCAAACTTTCTTGGTCCAAAGGGTTGCTTGAGAGCTTGTGCACATTTTTTGTGAAGTGGGAGTGGGTTTTTGGGTTTGTTTTAGTGATGAAGTGAGGTGATTTGTGGAGGGGAGAGAGGAGGTGCTGCCATGAAGAAGGAGAAGGAGAAGAAGATGAAGAGAATGAAGTGGAGAGAATGGCCTAAGTCAAAGAAACCCCTCTCACTCTCTCTCTCTCTCTTGCGCATACCTCCCATACTCTTTTGTTTATTCATTTTCCATTTCCCTTTTTCTTTTCTTATCTTTATTCTCTTGGCAATAATAAACGCAAATCAATAACCATGTAGGGTTCCTAGGCACTCTTGTGAAGGTTCATATGGCATCAAACATGCCCGAATAAAATTTTAGACGTGCCGAACAACCCAAAGCAGGGATCTTTGCTAGATTATTAGGGTTTAACATACAAGTAAGCATCTTTACCACTAAGTGTGAGGGATTACAACCTTTGTAGTCCGCTCCTTCGCTTCATAAGCTCCGAGTAGAAGTCCCTTAGCCGTGATCCATGATCTCCCGGACTCGAGAGAGGCTCCACGACTCGAACGATCCATGCTAGCTTGTAGTATTCCGTTTCTCCGATGATCTACGTCGAAGTTGCTATAACTCAAGCTCTCTCACTCGAATGAGGTGAACACCCTAATCTAATGGGCTAGATTAGATGAGGATGATGGAGTAGTATTTATGCTATCTTTTTATATCAAATTCTTACATGAAAACATCACAAAAGGAAAATCTAGTGAGCTTTCTCAAAGCTTAAGAGAGAAGAAGATGATGAATAAAAGAGATAATCCATTTTTGATGAATAGTAGAAAAGTATATATATGAATTAATAATGTAACCATAGTTTAGTATGACAAGGATAACCCTTGTAGAGAATAAACTAGAGCTAGGGTTTGGTTAGGTTAAAGAATGAGTCATGGATAAATATCAACCATAATATCTTAACCAAGACAAAAGGAATGCTTCTAGATGGTGCAAGAAGAAGCTAACCCTAATCAAACCCTAATCTCTTTTTATCATCACTAAACATGTTTCATTATTAATCATATCATGTTACTATAATATATATCACATATATATTATATATTCGTAACAAAAGAAAATAATACAATTAATATATATCGCATATATATCAATGTATTATCCGGTGAGAAAATGAAATAATTAAGAGAGCCAATATTAGATAATGTAATACAATATATCATATATATTATTATACATTAGATCATCGAATCAACACTTGATCCGACAATCCGGCTATATCGAATATAACCGACTAATATATCATGTACTGATTCATCGAATCAACACTTGATCCGATGACCCGGTTCATATCTTAACATCGCGAGAATATAATACGGTATCTCATATCGCATTATCCTCGGTCCTGCACATATCACATATGTGCCTCTACTCCGATTTGCCTGAGCCAAGAAACCTCTGTGTAGGACTCTAAAGAATCGTCAATACGCCGGTAGCAGGTGATGATCATATCAAACACCCACAAGCTGCAAGGGGTCAACTAAACGTAACAGCCACCCATGTATTGAGTGATCAGAAGATCAACAAGCTAGCCTGTACGTTCTCCTGTGAATCCAATCAGTAACACTCCCGTATAGTCCGGTCTGTTTGTCTGATATGTCGCATATCTAGTCAAGGGGTGGTATACGTCAGACCCCAGTAACCGATAAGTCGTGTCGATATGAGGCTCATAACAGGTCGAGAAACTACTGATAACACTTACCAGTAAATCTCTATATAAGCCCTGGCCAGGGACTTCCAGTTATAGCCAATTGAACACAGCACAACATCAACTCCCTATACCGGGAGAGACGAATCCCCTCCTATCGCTCATTGCCTCCATATGATTCGGGACTGTACCCAAAAGCCACCGTTTTGCATGCCCTCTTGGACGTGGCAAGGTGGAAATCAAAGCACAGTGGGAATCACACAAGACTCTATGACGATCTCGGGTCTACAGACTACCCTTTACCAGTGTCACCGGAGAACTGCCATCTGACGTGTGGTATATCACCATCTGGGAGTTCTCGGCGAGTCCGTCCAGTGTACCCAGTCTCTACTGAGCACCCGTACACCATCTCTGATGTCAAACACCGATGGATATGGGATCATCCATCGCCCATCATATGGGTCAAGATGCGTATACGCTAGTCTACTCTGGTGTATCGATGCCGTGTCTCGATATACCCTCGACTAGGAACAGTTATAGGATGTACTCATCGACTACCGTGGCCCCACTCGTATGATCTCATCATAGTCCCAGTAGTCGAGTACAGATCCTAAGGGCTTTATCAACATGTGAGAGAAAAATAGTAAACCAGTACAAGTCAACATGTTAAGATAAATTGAAACCAAATAGCATACTATCATGACGAGCAAGAAAGTCCTCTCTATATATATCCAAGCATCCATCATAATATACATCATATGTACAACAATGGACTCTAGGGCATATACATAACTAACAATCTCCCACTTGCACTAAGGCCAGCTGTTGTAGTATCTCATACCTAGCATCCCGAATAATCTCTCAAACTGTATCTGGGGAATGGACTTCGTGAGTGGATCCGCAGTGTTGTCCTTCGTATCTACTCTCCTGACCTCGATCTCCCGGCGATCAACTATCTCCCTGATCAGGTGATACCGCCTCAGAATATGTATGGACTTCTGATGGGACCTGGGTTCCTTGGCCAAAGCCACAGCTCCATTGTTATCACAATACAGAGGTATTGGATGCTCAATGGATGGAACCACACCAAGTTCACTAATGAACTTCTTTATCCAGACAGCCTCTTTGACAGCATCGTTGGCAGCGATGTATTCAGCCTCCATCGTCGAGTCTGCAACGGTATCCTGTTTGGAACTCTTCCAACATACTGCCCCTCCATTGAGGGTAAAGACAAATCCCGAGTGCGACTTAGAGTCGTCCTTATCACTTTGGAAGCTGTAATCGGCAAATGACTCCACCCGGAGTTCTCCGTTACCATACACCAAGAACATGTCTCTAGTCCTTCGCAAGTACTTGAGAATGTTCTTCACAGCTGTCCAGTGACTCTCTCCAGGATCTGCTTGATACCGACTCACTACACTTAGTGAGTATGCTACATCGGGTCTGGTACATAGCATCGCATACATGATAGAGCCTACTGCCGAAGCATAAGGTATCCCTTGCATGCGAGCTCTCTCCAAATCAGTCTTGGGAGACATCTCTTTGGAGAGAGTGAGTCCAGAGATCGTGGGTTGGTTCCCACGCTTGGATTCTTCCATACTAAATCTCTTTAGTATGGTGTCAATATACCTGGATTGTGACAATCCCAGTATCCGTTTAGATCTATCTCTATAGATCATGATTCCAAATATGCAGGAGGCATCACCTAGATCTTTCATCGAGAATCTTTGTGATAAGAAGAGCTTGACTGATTGCAGCATAGGAATATCATTTCCTATCAAGAGTATTTCATCCACGTACAATACGAGGAAGACAACCTTACTCTCTGCTACCTTCTTATAGATACAAGGTTCATCTATATTTTTGATGAAGTCAAACTCTTTGACTACAACATCAAAATAGATGTTCCAACTCCGCGATACTTGCTTTAACCCATAAATGGATTTAAGCAGCTTGCACACCTTTCCGCTGCTCCCACTATCTACGAAGCCCTCTGGCTGAGTCATGTACATGCACTCTTCTAAATCACCGTTTAGAAAGGCGGTCTTAACATCCATGTAACGTTTTAGAAATCGTTTTGCGAATTTTCCCGTTTTAGGGCAAAATTGTCGGTTTTTCCCGTTTTAACCCGATTTCGATCAAACGACCGTATAAGCTTACCGACACCTAGTTTGGCCAAAATAAAGCTTGTGCGCGAACTTTGGGAGTATTTGGGAGGTTTTGGTTCTGATAGAATTTTTCCCAAATAAAATATTATTTTAAGCGGTATTTTGTGCACGTAAATCGGGAAATTTTTTCTTTTGTGAATAAATTAATTTTGTCACTACAATTATTTTAGAAGGTTCTTTTTAAATATCTAGATTTTTTTTGGTGACTAATGGTTTGTTTTTAAAAAGAAAAGAAAAGGGTGTAAAGGTGGCAAATTTCTTTAATTAGCATTTATTACTCTTTTTCCTTACTTTTTCTTCACAAAATATTCACAAAACCCCCCTCTCACCCCCTTGGCCGAGCCTCATTCCCCCATTTCTGCCCTCATATGTTCCAAACTCATTTCTCACTCTTTTTCAATCAAAAACACAAAAAGAATTCCAAAAATAAATCCAAAAATTCCTATATAAAAATTAAACCATTTTTCCTTCACTAATCCTTCATGGATCTTCATCAAATCTTGATTTTTGGAGGCTAATATGATGGATCTAATTTCATTTTGGTGTTCTTGAGGAGGTATAATTTCTTACCTTAATCCATAATTAATTGCTTTAATCTTAAACTAGCCAATTTAGTTAGCTATTTATGTGCTTAGTTTGGCTTTTAATTCATGATTAATTCATTATATTTGGTTTAAGAAATTCATGTTAGGGTTAAATTTGATTAAGTGATTAGTGTTTATTTGAAGTGTTAAATTGTGTTTTGGAAAAGATTAATCTAGTAGAAAGTGTTAAAATTTGCTAATAAGCATTTTGTTTAATTAAGCAAAGTTGCTTACTAGATTTTCGTTAAAACATAATTAGCGAGTGTTAAAAATATAGGATTGGTTTAGATAGATTAATTAAGCAATTTTAAGATATTTGTAATTGTTAGATTTGCGTTATCTTGAATCTAGTGCGATATATATTGCGATAGGTTGCTTACTAGATTTCGGGGTTTTCCGACGTAGGGTTCGTTTGGTAGTTGCGAGGTTATATCCAGTGTATTCCTCGTAATTTTTGTGTTGTGTTGCGTGATTGGGACGATCAGGGTCCAGAATTGGTGTTTTGCAGTTTAGCGACCCCAATTAGGGTTTTGGCCGGTATCATGCGCGATTGATGCGCTAAGCGCGCAGTGTAATTTTGCGGGCGTTTTCGTCGCGTTTCGTTGTCTTTTCGTCATTATAGGATTTTTAGCTTATATGTTGTATTTATGAAATTTTAGGTTCGCATGCAGGGATTTCAGGTGCTGCGGACAAGGGGAAGCAGGTGGTCGGATTTTCATAGCTCGAGACCATCGGTTAGTAGATTTAACATCTACGGGGAAATCGCCCGTATGGCGTTATGCGTCGGGGCGAATATGATATGATAGCTGCATGTATTTGCATATTAGTTACTTTCATATGAATGTCATTGCATAGCATTATCTGTTGTACTTGACTCGTACCTTTAGATATAACACATTACTGACGGTTCATGTTGCACGAGCACTAAATTGTATGCTACACCCACACCGTCTGTAATTGCCATGACACGCACAAACACCTACATATGTGATATGATAGTGGATAGGAACGATTGAAGTAGTAACTCTTATTCTATTGTGCATATGAAATACTGTGGACACATACATACGTGATATTGCATTGGGCAGGAATAGTTTGGTAGTGAACCTTATTCCACTTCACTTATATCTTGCTATATTTACTTATACATCATGCATACATATTGACATGTACACCCTCGTACTTGATTACATGTAGATACTTAAACCTTGCTACAGTTACATGTACACTTCATATGATACTGCATTTATTTTCGAAGGAATTGGGAACTGCATGATATGTTTTAAAGCTAGATTCAATTTAAAGAGCGGTTTTCCCTTTATATGCTCATATTGATGTTTTATATTGCATATATCACCTTTATATGGATTTTACGCATTGAGATATGGATTTCATATGATTTATGGATTTGAGAACCGTGGGGGATATTTTCAAGAAAACTATGTATTGTTTGAAAACCCGGTTTCTCTTGATATGATATTTGATGCGTCCACCATGTGATTTCTCGGTTCAGAGATTTGGCTTGTGATACCCGATTCGAGGAGCGGGACGCACCATCTGCGGGTACATGGTGGACCCGGTATGGTACCCCGGGGTGAGTGGTGATTTCGTGGTGTAGACGATAAGCCTGACGGTGGGACCACTACCTACCGGTGATTGTATTTGGACTCGGCGGTTATCATGGAGATACCGACCGGAGTGAGGTATGACATATCGTCAGGGCCAGTCATGGTGACAACGCCTGAGTTATGAGGATTTACGTGTCGATGCTAGACACGAGTTTCATGATGTTTCGAGTGTCGGTGTTTGACACTCAGGTTTTCGTGAGACATACAGGATGTGAGGGCCGATCTGAGGATGCGGTGCCTGAGGATTTGGGATTTGATGTGTTAGTGAGGGACACTGGTGTTTTTCCATGCTGATGATTTTTGCATGAGATTTTATATTATATCATCCCACACTCAGGATTATGTTGATATGCATTGTTTCATGTAGTTGTAGTACCCTGATGATGTACCTTTACATGATTGTTGCATATTCACCTATCATACTTATGCTATCAGATTACTTGTGATAGATAGATCGATGTTCGTGCATACTTGCGATTACTGTATGATGTTATTTACTATTCACGAGTTGGCAACTCACCCCCGTTGTGCCACAGTGTTGTGCAGGACTTACCCTCTGAGTAGTCGCGGCAGGGCATCTTATCATCTCTACTTTTGCGGATACCGCTACGGTTGGCTGTGAGGCCTTGCTTGTAGGTGAGTTGCGGCTATCTGTTTGTACTTTGTATATTTTTTGTTGGATCTAGTATTCTCCATCTACCACTATGTTGTATATGACTTAGAGACGACTTGTGAGGATTCAGTGTTATATTTTGTGGTGACTTTGGGTGCCGTGCTCGTGGGAGCCGGTTTTGTTGAAAAGTTTTACTTCTTTATGCAATTTTCTTTTATATTTCTTCGCTTCGACGTCGTATATATGTTGTGGTGGTTGTCTCCGCCGTTGGGCGTGATTTGCTCCCATTTGGGATGCTTTTATTATTATCTATGTTGTACCCGTTTTCGGGGTTAGTTTTTACAAAGGAGGTGCTGCCGAAATTTTTAAGAACGAAAACTAAACTTAAAGATTTTTACTTGAAAAATTCCGAATGTTTAAAACTATGTTTTCTCCGTTGATCCAGTTTTGGGTGGTTTAGATTTCTGGGTTTCGGCTTACTTAAGTTGCGTACGCCTTTAGACGTTACGTAGTTTAAGTGACGGTTACGGGCCAAATTTGGGTCGTGACAAAGTTGGTATCAAAGCGCTAGGTTTTTACCTTTCGGAGTGTAGGATGACCTTGGTATGATGGAGTAGGTAGCTTAAGCAGAGTGACGTACCGTGTGTATGTTCCGCGGCATACTTACGACACGGTACTCCGCCTAAGTGACCTTAGGACTTATTGATTGAAATTCCATCCGTGATTGATATACATCTTTGTGATTCGATTTCCGTTTCCTTATCGAATCTTGTTTCAATTTCCAGCCTATATGCCGCCGAAGACTACGAGGGCACAGAGAGCGGCCGTGAGGGCCGAGGCCAGAGTCGACTCGTCAGAGGCGAGGGTTGACCAGGGTGATACACCTGTGGTACCGGAGCACATTGCTATGATTGCAGCTGGTATGCAGGATCTGCGCCAGATTGTGGGGACTTTAGTAGAGGCCATTCGAGCACAGGGTGTCACGACTCGCAGGGTACGGAACGTGACTGGCACTTAAGTTTACGAAACATCTCAAGACGTCCGTAAAATAAGTAAGCCAAAGCCCAGAAACCAAAACCAAATAAGCAAAAGAGTGAAGAAAACCCAATCAATTGAAAGCGAGTTTATCAAATAAGTCATATAAAACCCTTTTTAAAAACAATACCAATTTTTCCGAAAATTTCGGCAGAGTCTCCTTTGTAAATACTGGCCATCAAAATGGGTACAACAAGAATATATATGAATCCAACAAATAAGGCATCCCTAAGCGGGAGCTAGCTCTTCGCCAAAAGGCGGTCACAAATCCCACGCAATGTAAAGCAACAACATGCGAAAAAATCATAAAGAAGCATGAGAAAAACAGCATTTCGACTCAAGTGAGCTCGACCCCAAAATACAGCATAAAAGTCCACAAACCTCACAGTCTCATCTCTAGGTCAATATACAATAATACTGGTAGATAAAGTAGATGGAGTACTCTAGATACAAAGAATATACAAGGTGGCGCAAAAATAATAATATGACCCACCTAAGAGCAAAACCTCGAGTCCAGGCAAAAGAAGCAAGTGCGCCCGCCGCTACGGTACTGACGGAGCGGACCTGAAAAAGGCTGTGGCACAACGGGGGTGAGTTGCCAACTCGTGAGTAATAAATAACATCTACCCAGGCTATCGTATGCATGCACACAAGCATCCTAGCACCTAAATACTGGTAAGGCAGCACATAATGGCAAGTATGTATGCAATATGAATATACTAGCAGGTATGAATGCAATGCGAGTCAACTCGTGATCTGAATGGGTAAGTATAAGAAATCATGTTTTTCCCTTTAAGAATCTCTTTTGAAATACCAGAACAATACCAATAGAATCAACAAGAACCTGTGTCCAGCAACGACACCTCAAAACTATCACAAATCTCATATATCCATGTCATAGTATCTCTGGCCTCAGCCATCCGGCTGACCCAGCTCAATATCAAAATCTCATCATCTCGCGGCCACGGTCGGTATCCTCTGGATATCCGCCGTGCCAAACAGTCACCGGTAGGTAATCCATCCCCTGCCAGGCTCAACGTCAACACCACATTCATCTTGCCCCGGGGTACCATACCGGGCCCACCATGTACCCGTGACGGTTCCTCCACTCCTCGACACGGATTTCCAAAACCACAGCAAACTCATGGTGGACGACACTTACATCACTAGAAAACCGCAATTTACATATTTTAAAAATATAATAAGTTTAGAAATTTTGCGGCTTTCCCCCGAAATCCAGAAATCTCATAAAATCTCAAGAAATCCTCATAAGTGCATATGTCAATGATAATGAATGCATATGGTATCAATAATCAAGTTGCGATGTGTGATTAATAGATTAGGCATGAACAAATAATATGATGAAGCACATGCACATGAATAGCAATCCTACGATTTCATTTTAAGGAATTAAAGGCAATAACACAAGTTTAAGTATCATTTATAGTAAAAGGTTTCAATTTAAAGGTTATATAGTGTGGTGGAATGGCAATTACCAGGGCGTGGGTGTAAGCATGAATAGTGCTCGTGCTGCATATAAAAACCCTGGCAATGGTGCGGTGTCCTATAAAATGGTTTCGCATATGAATGTCAATATAAGGCATGAGTGTAGCAAATAATCATACAAGTATTACACCCCTAATTACTAACATTGCTAAGAATCTTTTAAGTTACTATCGGGCGACTTGCGCCATCCAACGATAGTCCCCCGTAGATGTTACATCTACTCACAGAAATCCTCAGCTAGCTATGTCCGATCACCGCTTCCCCTTTTCGTGCCGCATCCGAAGCCTCCGCGACCGAACCTGGAATTTACATCAATACAAACATAAGGTTACAAATCAAGAACGACGCAAAACCCAAACGAAAATACTAACGTTCATAAGCTAGGTACAACGTGCACAAGGTGCGCGGAACACACGCGAAAATCGTAAAAACTGCAAAAATCGCCGATTTGGTCGCCCGGCAAAACTAAAACCCGACTACTCAAAAATCCGCACTCATGCATCCTAAATGTCATAGGATATGCCAACAATATAATCTAGATACCGCAATTAATTCGCCACAATAATATAATAAAAATCTAGTAAGCTAGAAGTTTGCAAATTTGGTGCAAACATCGACAATTAGCGACAAAGTTAACACAATCCGACACAACAATCCAAACTAACCCACTACCTAGCCATTACACTAATTTTAAACCATTAACTAAGCTTAAAAACCTAATTTCCATAAACAAAACCTTTCTTGATTTTCATCATTAGCAATTTCATTCCAAAACTAAACATGACAATACCAAATTAGCACTAATTTGAATCCCACACAAATAAAATAACCTCATTAACTTAGATTAGCAAACAACTAGATAGCAAAATAGATTTAATTAACTAAATAATGGTTTCTAAAAACCCTAGTTTAATTTCAACCATGAACTTTTTTAAAAAAATCTAGAATGAAACTAACACTAAATTTAACACTAAACAAATTCGAAGGTTCTAGTTTAGCACACTTAAGCTATAATTTAACCATTTGATTAGAAATTATACCTCAAAAGATCAATCCTAAGATTGCCCAAGCCTCCCAAGACACCTCCTTTCACCTCGATTTGAACCAAATTAGGTTGGAGGAGAGATGGAATATGGTTTTGCTTTGAAATTGTGAAGAAATTTGTTGATTTTGTTGATTTTTGAGATGAATTTGCGAACAAAAGAGAGAGGAAAAATGAAGGGGGGGAGCTGCTGGTTTCTGGCCAGAAATGAGAGAGAGGGGAGTGGTGTGGGGTGTGAGAAAAGTCTAGGTCAACTCCTACCAACCCACAAAAGACCATACCCAATTAACAATTCAAAAACCTTAAAAAAAACCCTCATTTCCACACAAATACAAAGTCAAAGGAGCATGGAATTTTTTCCCCATGAGCTGCTGGAAATGGCCGGCCTAGAGGTGAGGAATGAGTGAGAGAGAGTGCACAAAAAAAATTTATGCAAAAACACCCCCTACAAGTCCAAAATTGCAAGTTTAAGCTTAAATTCAATAATTTTCGTTTTCTATAATAAAATTTAGTTAAAAATCAAAATAAAATACTAAAAATTTATGTTACAATTAGATTTTAATTAACATAATTTTAAAGATTAAAATTAGCCCAAAATTTTTTTGTATTTATCGCTAATTTAATATATTTTCTTACCGGCTTAAAATAATATTAAAAAATTGAAAAATTAGGGAAAATTTTTAAACGACCAGAATTTCATAAGTAACTCATTAGCTACTAAAAACAAGCAATTACCTATCCATTTTAGGTATAATTAGTCCTAAACTGCAAAATAACAAAAAGGACGGTTTTCGGAAAAATACCGAATTTTCACCGATTTTCAGGAAAACACCAAAACGACTTTTCAAGGCGTTACAATCTTCCCCCCTTAAAGAAATTCGGTCCCCGAATTTAAAAATATAACTACGCGTACCTTCAAAGAGATGGGGATATTTCTTCCTCATCTCGCCTTCGGTCTCCCAGGTAACCTCCTCGCTGCTCGGGCTACGCCAAAGGACCTTGACGGTTGGTATAATCTTCGATCTCAACTTCTTCACCTGTCGATCCAGGATGGCCACCGACTGCTCTGCAAACGAAAGGTCGCGCTCTAGCTGGACTGTCGGGTGCTGAATCGCATGCGAAGGGTCGTGAAGGTACTTGCGGAGCATCGAAACATGGAAGACGGGGTGAACATCGGGAAAGCTGGGAGGAAGAGCCAAACGATATGCAACAGCGCCTACACGCTCGAGGATCTCGAAGGGACCTACGAATCTAGGGCTAAGCTTCCCCTTTCGCCCAAAACGCATCACGCCCTTCATCGGAGAGACCCTCAGAAAAACATGATCGCCAACTGCGAACTCTAACCTGCGACGGCGCCTGTCTGCATACGATTTCTGTCTGCTCTGAGCTGCCCTCATCCGGTCTCGGATCAACTGTATCTTCGCTGTCGTCTCCTCCACAAGCTGCGGCCCCAAAATGCTGCTCTTGCTGAGCTTTGTCCAACAGACGGGCGATCTGCATCTCCTCCCATACAATGCCTTGAAAGGTGCCATCTGAATAGTATCCTGGAAGCTGTTGTTGTAGGAGAACTTCACTAGAGGTAAATGACGATCCCAGCTACCGCCGAAGTCTAAAACGCACGCTCTGAGCATGTCCTCGAGAGTCTGAATGGTCCGCTCTGACTGTCCGTCGGTCTGCGGATGAAACGCTGTGCTGAAGCTCAAACGAGTGCCCAAAGCCTCCTGAAGTCTCTGCCGTAGTCGGCTGGTAAACTGAGTGCCTCGATCTGACACGATACGAGTCGGTACGCCATGTAGTCGCACGATCTCGTCAATGTAGAGTTGAGAATACTGAGCGAAGCTGAAAGTCGTCTTCACTGGCAGGAAGTGAGCCGCTTTCGTCAATCGATCTACGATCACCCAGATGGAGTCGTACCATCGACTTGTCCTGGGTAGACCCACAACGAAGTCCATCGAAATCTGCTCCTATTTCCACTCCGGAATGGGTAACGGCTGTAGCTCTCCTGTGGGCCTCTGGTGCTCGGCCTTGACTTGCTGACAAGTCAGGCATCTCGAAACGAACTCCGCAATGTCCCTCTTCATCCCGTCCCACCAGTAGGTCTCTCTCATATCATGGTACATCTTGGTGGAACCGGGGTGGACACTATACACTGATCGGTGTGCCTCCTCAAGAATGTCGCGCCGCAATCCATCAGCATCTGGTACGCACAGTCTAGATCCATATCGTAAAATCCCCTGATCGTCAATCACGAACTCAGAAAATCTGCCCTGACCCATCTGTGCCATGATCTCCGAGCAACGGTCGTCACTGCGCTGTGCCTCATATATACGGTCAAGCAACTGTGGGCGTGCACGAACATGCGCGAGCTGTCCTCCTGTCTGAGTGAACTCGAACTCAACTCGGCTGTCGCATAGCATCTGCCAATCTGCTGACGACTGCCTCTGCACTGCGCGCAAAAGGGATAGACTACCCCCGGGCCTCCTGCTCAAAGCATCTGCCACCACATTTGCCTTGCCTGGGTGATATAAGATCTCACAGTTGTAGTCTTTCACCAACTCCATCCAACGACGCTGTCTAAGGTTCAGGTCTCGCTGCTGGAATATGTACTTTAAGCTCTTGTGATCGGTGAATATCTGACACGACTCGCCGTATAGGTAATGTCGCCAAATCTTCAGTGCAAAGACCACTGCAGCCATCTCCAAATCATGAGTGGGGTAGTTATGTTCATGCTTCTTCAACTGCCGAGAAGCATAAGCGATCACCCGGCCATGCTGCATCAATACGCATCCTAATCCCACTCGCGAAGCATCACAGTAGACCACAAATCCGCCTGATCCCGAAGGCAAAGATAATACCGGCGCCGTAGTCAAACGAGTCCGTAGCTGCTGAAAACTGTGCTCCCACTCCTCCGTCTAGACGAAAGGAACTCCCTTCCGGGTCAAACCGGTCAACGGTGCAGCTATACGGGAGAAGTCCTGAACAAAACGCCTGTAGTAGCCCGCCAGGCCTAAAAAACTACGGATCTCAGTAACCGATGTAGGTCGGGGCCACTGCTGAACAGCCTCAATCTTCTTCGGGTCCACACAAATGCCGTCTCTCGTAACCACGTGACCCAAGAATCCGACGCTGTCCAGCCAGAATGCACACTTGGAGAACTTTGCGAACAGCTGGTGCTCCCTCAGAGTCTGTAACGTAATCTGCAAGTGCTGCTCGTGCTCCTCTCTGCTCCGGGAGTACACCAAGATATCGTCGATAAACACGATGATGAACAAGTCAAGATACGGCCTGAATGTACGGTTCATCAAATCCATGAATGCTGCTGGGGCGTTGGTGAGTCCGAACGACATCACCAAAAACTCATAGTGGCCATAGCGCGTGCGGAAAGCTGTCCTCGGTATATCCTCCTGTCGAACTCGCAGCTGATGGTATCCTGATCGCAAGTCGATCCTCGAAAAATATCCCGCACCCTGAAGCTGGTCGAACAAATCATCAATGCGTGGCAACGGATATCTGTTCCGAACGGTAACTTTGTTCAGCTGGCGGTAGTCAATACATAAGCGCAAACTTCCATCCTTCTTCTTGACAAACAGGACCGGAGCACCCTACGGAGAAACACTAGGTCGAATAAGCCCCTTATTTAACAATTCCTGCAACTGATCCTTCAGCTCTCGAAGCTCTGCCGGGGCCATCCGATAAGGCGGTATAGAAATAGGCCTCGAGCCGGGAATCAAATCGATGCAGAACTCAACATCGCGCTCAGGTGGTAGCCCAGGTAGCTCATCAGGGAAAATATCAGGGAACTCACAAACAACCGGGACCCGGTCCAACGGAACCTCTGCAGCTCGAGTATCACAAATAAACGCTAAGAATCCCTGACATCCCTTCCGCAAGAGCTGACCAGCGCGAAGAGACGAAATCAAGCTGGGAAGGGTGACGCTGCGGTCTCCCTGAACAACAAGGACTGGCTCTCCCGGAAAGCTAAATCTGACTGCCTTCTCACGGCAGTCCACCGAAACATAACAAGTGGCTAGCCAATCCATGCCCAGAAGCACATCAAAGTCCAACATATCGAGGAGAATCAAATCAACCGATGAATCCCTCTCCCCGATACGAACGGAACACAATCGAAAAACAAAACGAGCGACAAACGACTCGCCTACCGGAGTACTAACAACAAGCGGATGATCTAACGACGATGACTCATGGCCCAACATCGGTACAAAGTGTGTAGAGACGTACGAATGTGTGGAACCTGGGTCAAATAACACTCGTGCGTCGAAAGAACAAACTGGAAAGGTACCTGTCACAACGGCATTGGATGCCTGCGCATCCTGCGGTGTCAAAGCAAATACTCGGGCCTGTCCTCCACCGATAGCGGGCTGACCTCGACCTCGGCCTCTGCCTCCTTATCCTCTCTGAACAGGACCGCCGCGTCCACGGCCTCTGGGTGCACCTAACTGGCGTGGAGCATCGCCTGTGGTAGGAAGTAGGGCTCTCTGAGGAGGGGGTGGTGATGGTGGTAGGGTCACATGAGGAACTGTCGCTGCTCCCTGTCGTCTCGCCGGACAGTCTCTGACAAGATGATGCGGACTCCCGCACCCAAAACACCCTGGCGACGGCTGCTGTCCCTGGGGATAAGAACCATATAACTGTCCCCGTCCAAATCCTCTGCCAGGCCTATCTCTCGGAAAGAATCTGGCGCGCTGCCTCTGAGACGGTACATCGGTGCGAATCCTCTTCGGCCCAGAAACGGCCGAAGTCTGTGATATGCGTGCCTCCATCCGTAATGCCGTATCCATAGCAGCTGAATAAGTGTCGTGGTGCTGGGCGCCAATGGCAAGATATAGCTGGGCATCAGGTCCCTGTACAAACCTCTTCACCATCTTCTCTTCGGTATCCACCAAATACTGAGCATATCGGGATAACTGCGTAAACTGGATGTCATACTCAGACACCGTCATCCCAGGTGTCTTGAGTAAGGCCTCGAAACTGCGAGCTCTGGCGTCACGAATGCTCTCTGGGAGGAAACGAGCTAGAAAGACCGCTGTAAACTCGGCCCAAGTCATAGGCGGTAGACCTGTAACTCGACCTCTCAAGACTGACTCCCACCATGTCTGCGCGAGACCCTCTAGTCGGAAACTCGCAAGCTCTACCCATGGATCATCCGAACATCTCAGCGAACGACAGATCCTGGCTAAACTGTCAAGGAACGTCTGTGGGTCCTCCGCCGCCTCGGTGCCGGTGAATACTGGAGGTCTCAGCCTCATGAAATCCTGTAGTGAAACCGGAATGGCCACGGTGGTAGTAGTAGGAGCAGGTATCATGGTCGTCTGTGATGTAGTAGGTACGTCATCCGGCCTCGGTGTACGACTGGCTGCAACTAGGGATCCTACCATCTGACGTAGCTCCTGCATGCCCCCATCATCTGTCGCAACTCCTCCATACCAGTCTCGAGCCTATCCATACTGCCTGGGGAAGGTGGATCGGTCTGTCCCTGTGGCGTAGGCATACCACCCTGCTCAGTCCTAGTCTCGGATGAGCCAGCTCGAATCTCGTCTCGGGCGGCAGCCCTCTGTGCCCTCGTAGCCTTCGGCAGCATAGTGGCTGGTACAGAAAAAGGATAATAAGAACAGTGCAATAGGATCATAGGATACACGGAATTGAAGAAGGAATTTTCAAGCAAGTATATCCTAAAGTCACTTAGGCGGAGTACCGTATCGCAAGTATGCCGCGGACATACACACGCTACGTTACCCTACTTAAGTCACTTACTCCATCTACCAAGGGTCATCCTACACTCAAAAAGGTAAAACATATCGCTCTGATACCAACTTTGTGACGACCCATAGGGTACGGAACGTGACTGACACTTAAGTTTACGAAACGTCTCAAGACGTCCGTAAAATAAGTAAGCCAAAGCCCAGAAACCAAAACCAAATAAGCAAAAGAGTGAAGAAAACCCAATCAATTGAAAGCGAGTTTATCAAATAAGTCATATAAAACCCTTTTTAAAAACAATACCAATTTTTCCGAAAATTTTGGCAGAGTCTCTTTTGTAAATACTGGCCCCCAAAATGGGTACAACAAGAATATATATGAATCCAACAAATAAGGCATCCCCAAGCGGGAGCTAGCTCTTCGCCACAAGGCGGTCACAAATCCCACGCAATGTAAAGCAACAACATGCGAAATAATCATAAAGAAGCATGAGAAAAACAGCATGTCGACTCAAGTGAGCTCGACCCCAAAATACAGCATAAAAGTCCACAAACCTCACAGTCTCATCTCTAGGTCAATATACAATAATACTGGTAGATACAGTAGATGGAGTACTCTAGATACAAAGAATATACAAGGTGGTGCAAAAATAATAATATAACCCACCTAAGAGCAAAACCTCGAGTCCAGGCAAAAGAAGCAAGTGCGCCCGCCGCTACGGTACTGACGGAGCGGACCTGAAAAAGGCTGTGGCACAACGGGGGTGAGTTGCCAACTCGTGAGTAATAAATAACATCTACACAGGCTATCGTATGCATGCACACAAGCATCCTAGCACCTAAATACTGGTAAGGCAGCACATAATGGCAAGTATGTATGCAATATGAATATACTAGCAGGTATGAATGCAATGCGAGTCAACTCATGATCTGAATGGGTAAGTATAAGAAATCATGTTTTTCCCTTTAAGAATCTCTTTTGAAATACCAGCACAATACCAATAGAATCAACAAGAACCTGTGTCCAGCAACGACACCTCAAAACTATCACAAATCTCATATATCCATGTCATAGTATCTTTGGCCTCAGCCATCCGGCTGACCCAGCTCAATATCAAAATCTAATCATCTCGCGGCCACGGTCGGTATCCTCTGGATATCCGCCATGCCAAACAGTCACCGGTAGGTAATCCGTCCCCTGCCAGGCTCAACGTCAACACCACATTCATCTTGCCCCGGGGTACCATACCGGGCCCACCATGTACCCGTGACGGTTCCTCCACTCCTCGACACGGATCTCCAAAACCACAGCAAACTCATGGTGGACGACACTTACATCACTAGAAAACCGCAATTTACATATTTTAAAAATATAATAAGTTTAGAAATTTTGCGGCTTTCTCCCGAAATCCAGAAATCTCATAAAATCTCAAGAAATCCTCATAAGTGTATATGTCAATGATAATGAATGCATATGGTATCAATAATCAAGTTGCGATGTGTGATTAATAGATTAGGAATGAACAAATAATATGATGAAACACATGCACATGAATAGCAATCCTACGATTTCATTTTAAGGAATTAAAGGCAATAACACAAGTTTAAGTATCATTTATAGTAAAAGGTTTCAATTTAAAGGTTATCTAGTATGGTGGCATGGCAATTACCAGGGCGTTGGTGTAAGCATGAATAGTGCTCGTGCTGCATATAAAAACCCTGGCAATGGTGCGGTGTCCTATAAAATGGTTTCGCATATGAATGTCAATATAAGGCATGAATGTAGCAAATAATCATACGAGTATTACACCCCTAATTACTAACATTGCTAAGAATCTTTTAAGTTACTAAAACTATCGGGCGACTTGCGCCATCCAACGATAGTCCCCCGTAGATGTTACATCTACTCACAGAAATCCTCAGCTAGCTACGTCCGATCACCGCTTCCCCTTTTCGTGCCGCATCCGAAGCCTCCGCGACCGAACCTGGAATTTACATCAATACAAACATAAGGTTACAAATCAAGAACGACGCAAAACCCAAACGAAAATACTAACGTTCACAAGCTAGGTACAACGTGCACACGGTGCGCGGAACACACGCGAAAATCGCAAAAACTACAAAAATCGCCGATTTGGTCGCCCGGCAAAACTAAAACCCGACTACTCAAAAATCCGCACTCACGCATCCTAAATGTCATAGGATATGCCAACAATATAATCTAGATACCGCAATTAATTCGCCACAATAATATAATAAAAACCTAGTAAGCTAGAAGTTTGCAAATTTGGTGCAAACATCGACAATTAGCGACAAAGTTAACACAATCCAACACAACAATCCAAACTAACCCACTAGCTAGCCATTACACTAATTTTAAACCATTAACTACGCTTAAAAACCTAATTTCCATAAACAAAACCTTTCTTGATTTTCATCATTAGCAATTTCAATCCAAAACTAAACATGACAATACCAAATTAGCACTAATTTGAATCCCACACAAATAAAGTAACCTCATTAACTTAGATTAGAAAACAACTAGATAGCAAAATAGATTTAATTAACTAAATAATGGTTTCTAAAAACCCTAGTTCAATTTCAACCATGAACTTTTTAAAAAAAATCTAGAATGAAACTAACACTAAATTTAACACTAAACAAATTCCAAGGTTCTACTTTAGCACACTTAAGCTATAATTTAATCATTTGATTAGAAATTATACCTCAAAAGATCAATCCTAAGATTGCCCAAGCCTCCCAAGACACCTCCTTTCACCTCGATTTGAACCAAATTAGGTTGGAGAAGAGATGGAATATGGTTTTACTTTGAAATTGTGAAGAAATTTGTTGATTTTGTTGATTTTTGAGATGAATTTGTGAACAAAAGAGAGAGGAAAAATGAAGGGGGGGAGCTGCTGGTTTCTGGCCAGAAATGAGGGAGAGGGGAGTGGTGTGGGGTGTGGGAAAAGTCTAGGTCAACTCCTACCAACCCACAAAAGACCATACCAATTAACAATTCAAAAACCTTAAAAAAAACCCCTCATTTCCACACAAATACAAAGTCAAAGGAGCATGGAATTTTTTTCCCCATGAGCTGCTGGAAATGGCCAGCCTAGTGTTGAGGAATGAGTGAGAGAGAGTGCACAAAAAAATTTTATGCAAAAAGACCCCCTACAAGTCCAAAATTGCAAGTTTAAGCTTAAATTCAATAATTTTCGTTTTCTATAATAAAAATTAGTTAAAAATCAAAATAAAATACTAAAAATTTATTTTACAACTAGATTTTAATTAACATAATTTTAAAGATTAAAATTTGCCCAAAAAATTTTGTATTTATCGCTAATTTAATGTATTTTCTTTCCGGCTTAAAGTAATATTAAAAAATTGAAAAATTAGGGAAAATTTTTAAACGACCAGAATTTCATAAGTAACTCATTAGCTACTAAAAACAAGCAATTACCTATCCATTTTAGGTATAATTAGTCCTAAACTGCAAAATAACAAAATGGACGGTTTTCGGAAAAATACCGAATTTTCACCGATTTTCAGGAAAACACCAAAACGACTTTTCAAGGCGTTACACAGGGGCAAGCTGTTGTTCCACCCGTTGCAGGGACCACGATGGTACCAACTGATCCGGCAGTCGTAGTTCCAGCTCCAGAGGTTATTACCGTGTCACTGACGGAGTTCATGAGGCTGAGGCCTCCGGTGTTTACTGGCACAGATGTTACTGTGGATCCGCAGTCGTTCATCGACCGGATGGCCACGATTTGTCACTCACTCCGATGCTCCGACGAGAGATGGGTAGAGTTTGCGAGTTTCCGGCTGGAGGGTATGGCCCAGAAGTGGTGTGAGTCGTTGGAGAGGGGTAGAGCCGCTGGTCTTGCTCCTATGCCTGGGCTGAGTTTGTGACGTCGTTTCTTGCCCGTTTTCTTCCACCGAGTGTCAGGGATGCGCGAGCACGCAGATTTGAGTCGTTGCGTCAGACGCCGGGGATGACGGTGTCGGAGTACGATGTTTTGTTTACTGAGCTGTCGGTGTATGCTCCGTACCTGGTAGCGACTGAGGAGATGAGGGTGAAGAGGTTTGTTCGAGGCCTGCTTACCCAGTTGTTCCTAGCCATCAGCATTCAGCATTGCGACACGTATGCGGCAGCTGTCGATGCAGCCCTATTGGTGGAGGAGCGTTTAGCTGAGTCATCGGTTGTTCCAGAAACGAAGAGGACTCGTACGGATGAACCAGCACGGGGACCGAGGTTTGTCTGCAGAGGCAGAGTTCCTTCAGACTCGGGGAGTAGCAGATACGTGGGACGTGGCCAGTTATTCAGTTCTTATCCCCAGGAGGGCCAGCGACCGTCTTATGGATGCTTCGGTTGTGGCAGTTTGCATCATCTTGTTCGGAATTGTACTGTGGTGCGTCAGAGAGGGCCAGCAGTACCGTAGGTTACCTTACCACCTTCTCCGCCTCAGAGAGAGTTGCCTCTTATTCCTGTTGTTGCGCCGCGTCAGACTCCTGCTCAGAGAGGTCGTGGTCGCGGTGGTTTTGTGCCAAGAGGACGAGGTGGCAGTGGCAGAGGACAGCCAGTAGCCGGTAGAGGGCAGGCACGGGTTTTTGCCTTGACTCACCAGGACGCTCAGGCGTCCAATGCTGTGGTTTCAGGTACCCTTTCCTTATGTTCTTTTGATGCACATATTCTTTTCGATCCGGGATCTACGCATTCGTATGTTTCTACGCAATTCGCGCCGAGGTTAGGCCGAGAGTCGTGTTTGTTGGATCAGCCGCTTGTAGTGACTACTCATTTGAGCCATGGTAGGGTAGTAATCTAAGTACAGTGGGAACACACTCGAGGCGAAGTGACAGTGTCAAGTCAGCGGACTAAGCTGTACTCATGTCACCTGGGAACTGATAACTGACGATAGGTATAATACCATCCAACAGTTCCCGACGAGTCCTGTCCAGTGTACTCGTAACCTAACGAGCACCCGCATACTATCTCCAGTACGACGTACTGATGGCTGTGGGACAGACCACCTCCCGAGCTGGGAAGAGAAGCGCATACGCTAGTCTACTCCGGAGTATCGATGCCCCGTCTCGATAGTCCTACGACTAGGGACCTGTATAAGGATGTGCTTATAGATTGCCCAGCCCCCACTAGTGTGACTGCCATCACAACGCTGGTAATCAAGCAAAGATCCTAAGGGCTTTACTAGTATGTATAAGCGATATGCTAAAAGAAACACATGCACATATTGAAGTAGAAATAAACTAAGTAGCATACTACCATTTTGAGCAAGATTGTCTATACAACTGTGAATATCCCAAGCTTCCATTATGTAATATACAAGCTAATATGATACAGTAATGGCCTCTAGGGCATATACACTAACAATCTCCCACTCGCACTAGGGCCATGTACTGGCGTATCGAAGACCTATCATCTCGATCAGCCGCTCGAACTGAGTCTGGGGTATGGCCTTCGTGAATGGATCAGCAGTGTTATCTTCCGTATTTACTCTCTTCACCTCGATCTCCCGGCGATCTACGATCTCCCTAATCAGGTGGTAGCGCCTCAAAATGTGCCTGGACTTCTGATGGGACCTGGGTTCCTTCGCTAAAGCTATAGCGCCGTTGTTGTCGCAATACAGCGGTATTGGATCAACAATGGTAGGAACCACCTGAAGCTCCGTGAGGAACTTCTTCATCCAGACAGCTTCCTTTGCGGCATCGCAAGCAGCTATGTACTCCTCTTCCATAGTTGAGTCAGCAACAGTCTCCTGCTTGGAACTCTTCCAGCAAACCGCCTCTCCATTGAGGGTAAAGACATAACCCGACATGGAATTGGAGTCATCCTTGTCACTCTGGAAGCTGTAGTCAGGAAAGGGCTCGATCTAGAGGTCTTTTCCGCCATACACCAAGAACATCTCCTTAGTCCTTCTCAGGTACTTGAGAATGTTCTTTACCGCTATCCAGTGTTTCTCCCCTGGGTTTGACTGATACCGGCTTACAATGCTCAATGTGTATGTTACATCTGATCTGGTACATAACATCACATACATTATAAAGCCTACCGCAGAAGCGTAGGGTATAGATGACATGCGAGCCCTTTCCAAATCAGTCTTGGGAGACATCTCTTTGGAGAGGGTGATCCCGTGACAAGCCGGTAGATTACCGCTCTTGGAATCTTCCATACTAAATCGTTTTAGTATGGTGTCTATGTACCTCGACTGTGAAAGTCCCAACATCCTTTTAGATCTATCACGATAGATCTGGATTTCCAGAATGTAGTTGGCATCGCCCAGGTCCTTCATGGAGAACCTCTGTGACAAGAATCCTTTGACTGACTGTAGCATAGGAATATCATTTCCTATTAGGAGGATGTCATCCACGTACAAGACGAGGAATACTACAGTTCTCCCTACAATCTTACTGTAAATGCATGGTTCATCTGGGTTTTTGATAAAGTCGAATTCCTTGACAGTATCATCAAAGCAGATGTTCCAACTCCGCGATGCCTGCTTCAGTCCATAGATGGAATTGAGCAACTTGCACACTTTACCGCTATTTCCACTCTGAATGAATCCTTCCGGCTGATCCATAAAGACGCACTCTTCCAAATTTCCATTTAGGAAAGCCGTCTTTACGTCCATCTGCCAGATCTCATAATCGTGGAAGGCAGCAATGGCAAGAAGGATCCGAATGGATTTGAGCATAGCCACTGGAGAAAAGGTCTCGTCATAGTCCAAACCAGGTCTTTGACGAAAACCCTTTGCTACAAGTCTAGCTTTATAGGTTTCAACCTTCCCATCTACACCAATCTTCTTTCTGAAGATCCAGTTGCAGCCTACGGGTTTTACCCCTTCTGGAGCAAATTCCAAAGTCCAAACTTTGTTGGTGTACATGGACTCCATCTCGGTCCGCATTGCATCCAGCCATTTTATCGAGTCACCGCTCTGAATGGCTTGCTGGAAGCTAGTAGGCTCACCATAGTAAATGGTGCAATCCTCTCTATCCCCGTCTATGAGAAAACCGTAGTATCTCTCGGGCGGATGAGACTGCCTACTACTCCTGCGGAGTGGCGCTGGGATGTCCTCTCTATCCCCGTCTCTGAGAAAACCGTAGTATCTCTCGGGCGGATGAGACTGCCTACTACTCCTGCGGAGTGGCGCTGGGATGTCCTGTTCTCCTGAACCTTCTGGTTCTTCCAAGCTTTCAGTAATAGCTTGTGGTTCTGGAATTTCTTCCAAACTTTGTTGGTGTACATGGACTCCATCTCGGTCCGCATTGCATCCAGCCATTTTATCGAGTCACCGCTCAGAATGGCTTGCTGGAAGCTAGTAGGCTCACCATAGTCAATGGTGCAATCCTCTCTATCCCCGTCTATGAGAAAACCGTAGTATCTCTCGGGCGGATGAGACTGCCTACTACTCCTGCGGAGTGGCGCTGGGATGTCACCGCTCTGAATGGCTTGCTGGAAGCTAGTAGGCTCACCATAGTCAATGGTGCAATCCTCTCTATCCCCGTCTATGAGAAAACCGTAGTATCTCTCGGGCAGATGAGACTGCCTACTACTCCTGCGGAGTGGCGCTGGGATGTCCTCTCTATCCCCGTCTATGAGAAAACCGTAGTATCTCTCGGGCGGATGAGACTGCCTACTACTCCTGTGGAGTGGCGCTGGGATGTCCTGTTCTCCTGAGCCTTCTGGTTCTTCCAAGCTTTCAGTAATAGCTTGTGGTTCTGGAATTTCTTCCAGTTCTACTACGCTCCCACTTTCACCTTTCTGTAAAAACTGATGTTCCAGAAAGTGGGCACGACGAGAAACAAAAACCTATTGTTCCTCTGCGTAATAGAAGAAATACCCCGTGGAGTTCTTTCGGTATCCCACAAACTTACACAGTACTGAGCGTGCCTCGAGCTTGTCCGCATGCTGCTTTTTTACAAAAGCTGGACATCCCCATATCTTTAGATATTGAAGATGGGGTTTCTTCCCATACCACATCTGATATGGTGTGTTAGGCACAGTCTTGGAGGGAACCTTGTTCAAGAGATATGCAGCTGATTCTAGTGCATAACCCCAGAAGGATCGCGGTAACTCAGCCTTACTCATCATGGAACGAACCATATCCAATAGGGTTCGATTCCTCCTTTCCGATACACCGTTGTGTTGTGGTGTGTATAGAGGAGTAAGCTGAGAGAGAATTCCATTCTCTTTTAAGTAGCCCAGAAACTCGGCACTCAAGTATTCACCACCTCGATCAGATCTCAGTGTCTTGATACTTTTGCCTGTTTGTTTTTCAACTTCATTCTCGTATTCCCGAAATTTCTCAAAGGCCTCGGATTTGTGGTTCATCAAGAAGACATGCCCATACCTAGAGAAATCATCTATGAAAGTAATGAAGTATGAATAACCACTTCGCGCATTTGTAGACATTGGACCACACACATCACTGTGTATGAGTCCCAAGAGCTCACTTGCTCTTTCTCCGTGTCCAGTGAACGGAGTCTTTGTCATCTTTCCCATAAGACAAGATTCACAAGTGGCATAAGACTGGTACTCGAACGGATCCAAGTATCCTTCTTTATATAACTTTGTCAACCGTGTCTCATTGATGTGACCCAGTCTACAATGCCATAAGAAAGCCTGATTTAATTCCGGAGACTTTCTTTTAAGTGTGTTCTGGACACTGAAGACCTGAGCTTGATTCAAAACGTATATACCGTTTTTCAGTGTACCTGACCCAATCAGAACTTGATTTAGGTGGATGTTTACTACATCGCTTACAAAAGTAAAATCATATCCTTAGAAAGTAAGGATACAGATATGATATTACAAGTCGCACCTGGTACATAAAAACAGTCACGCATAATCAATATCTGCCCAGTTATCAGTCCTAGATGATATTCCCCTACGGATTCAGCATACATGCTCATTCCGTTAGCAACCCTGAGAGTCATATCACCTTTCTTGATAACCCTACGGTTTCTCAGAGCCTGTAACGAATTACAGATATGAGATTCTGATCCGGTATCCGATACCCAGGAAGTAGGGTTAACTAACATACAGTTCTCTATTACAAACACACCCGAAGCCGAAGCCACAACATGCTTCGAATTCTGGCTACTGGCTTTGCAAGCCCTGCAATCCTTCTGCCCATGTTCATTCCCGTAACAATAGAACATCCCTCTTTTACTATATCCATTCCCGAAACTTCTGCCCTTCCCTTTCTTTCTACTTCCCTGGTTTCCTTCAAGGTAGTAGGTAGAGACTGTTGAACTAAGTCAGCATCTGACCCGTTCTTCAACGTGGTCTTCAGGTCCGAGAGCTCAAAAGAGCTGGTCTCTGTAAGGACGTTACCCCTTACAGATGACCCGATAGCCAACCTCGCTGGAAGCAATTCGTTCGAGGTCTCATATCTTGCTATACGAGATTGCTCTCCATATAAATCATTGTTATGGAGGAAGATAGAAACTAAGTCTATCTTCTCGTGCTGCCTCTGGTTTGCACCATCAACTGAGGCCAACACGAGGCACTTGGCTTTCGCACAGTCTTCTTCCGATGTCCTACGGATATCAATATCCATGACAGGGGAAACTGGACCTGAGACGGTAGGGGTTGGATTAGTTAAGAGGTGTCCCAGCTTGTCATGGGCAATGGACATCTGGGCAGACCTTTGCCAGTCAAAACAGTCAGATTCAGTCATTTTATTATCTAGATGTAACCTATGTCTGGTCACTGGGTCGCTGCAATTAAGAGAGAGAGAAGAAAACACTTTAGTATGATGCTCTTGCAAGTTTAGATGGGTTTTTAATTTATCTAAACAGGATGGCTCCCACTGTCTCTCGAATCCCTCCTCAAACCACAAAGGAAGAATTAGTCAGGATCAATCTCACCGTACAATACTTGCTTAACCGTTCAGCCAGGCCAGTGTCGGGACTTCGATGGAGGTTTTCCAACGCTTTCGCGAAGTTCCTTAATTAAGTAACCTCTTTTCCCTGTGGGCGTATCCCCGCTAACACCTTTCTAGACACCTACTAGGTTTATAGCATTGATCGTTAAGTGAGAAAGTTCCCGAGGAGTAGCATATACTCACAGTAGGATCGGGATCCAAATATCATCGCGTGACAAAACTGAAGGAATCCTACTAGAATCATCACACTCCAAATGGTATGCAGCGCTAGCAAGTTTCAGTTCTTTTGAAACTCCCGATGTGGATTTTTGCCCCATGCTCTTATGACCTTGACGAAGGCCAACATATCATAAGTTACATGTCAAGTTCTACACGTCATTATCCAGGTTAATTTGAACCCACCCGTACATACCCTTGACGAAGGCCAAAATAGTTGTACGACTGTCCCAAACCAATGCATCTATCTATGCTACAGATAAATATTCAGCAGCTACCAATCACTATGCCTTGGCGCAGGTCAAAATACATAGCTTGAATACTACTGAATATTTAACCGAAATGACGGAGGGCTACGAATGGTTTTGGCGAAACCGTGAACGTAGTGAACTTGATATAATCGATGGAACGAGATAGCTTTTTAAAAAGAGTGGTTCAAGCTCCGCGTTTAAAAGCTGGTTTTTGAAAAGAACCGAGTGGTTTTGAAAGTGTTCCAACGACTTTTACTTGGTTTATTTTCTTGCATTAATTCCAATGTGTCCCATCATTTAATCCTACCATAGCAGAAAACAACCAAAATATGGCTTACGCTTATGCTATCCGCATTCGCCACGGGGCCCCGTCATCACCTGTTAGGTTACTTAACTAACGACAGAGCGGGGGCTGGACTAGAGCGGATGCAAAACATAAGCAACACCTAAATAAATATCATATATAGATATATAGCAATGATAGCCATTCCAGATCACAGATGAACACTTTGCATATACTAGGAACCCGCGATTCGTTCGAGCCTGCAACGAAAAACGGATTACACGGTCGCGATGAATAGCCAAACCCCACCCTAGACCCCTACGGTTGCGGCAAACTACCCGCTAAGTACCCGAAGCGAAGCAACCTCCCTCAACCCGTGAGTAGGCCACTCGGCACTTCGAGATACCCGGTAGTTTGTGCACCCCACCATGGGTCTATCCTAGGAGCAAAAACAGTAAAAAGAAATTATACAATGACGGCTACAACCCCGACCCGGTTGTGCGGCCATACAAATAATATTACATCAATTTACAAATTTTACAATGAATGAAAGAAAAAGAAACTCTCATCTCACATCCACCCCGGCTATTCATCCGCGACAATCCAATGAGTTCATATACACAAACCATCAACATTACAGATCACAGATATGTATAACCCCTACTAATCGACATATAGAGATTAGCGGACGTTCAATACATATATCACATCACAGAAAATATTCATTAGCCAAAGTGTACGGAATATCGATCAAAATACGGATTTGTAACCACCCCAAAGTCAATTTGCTCTCTGGAAAATCTGGGTAGAAACAACATGCATTAAAAATCCCAAAACAGCCAAACTAAAACACTGCACAAAACCCGGTCCACGGCCGAGTCAAATCGGCCGCGGAACCGCGGCAAGAAGCATGTTCTTGCCGTGGAACCGCGGTGGTTTGATCGATTCAGTGGACCATTTTTGTGTTATGTTTTTACAAAACCCTGAGACGAATTTTCATGTATGTTAAAACATTTTTAGAGCAGTATAAAAATTCGACAGAAACATGGTTTTTTCCGAACTTGTTTTCTGATTTTTTTCTGATCGATATTCTTAACACTTTGCTAACTTGCTAGTTTATGTTTAGCTAGGCTCTGATACCACTGTAAGTCCACGTTGCTCACCCCGGTTCTTACGGGGAGGCGGAAACGACGAAAAACAATTTTTGGCGCAAAGGCAATATGGACTAAAAGCCGGATCTTTGCTAAACTAGAAACTAACAAACTACTAGAGGCTTTAACTATTATGCCGTAGTAAATATACCTCACGAAACCGGTCCTTCGGGTCTTCTCTCCGCTGTCCGGCTCGTCCATCCACGCTCCGAGGGTCGATCCGGATCTTTATCACCTCCGCGGCCTTCTTGAGTCGAAGACGATCCACCCGAGAGTTGTACACCGAGCTCCACCTCGAGCCGAGGCAACTAGGGCAACGAGATCGCTAGTCTAGATGCCCTAGGTTGTGTAGAAGTAGTAGAGGGATGGTTTTGTCAAGTGGGATCCTTTTTCTCTCAACACATGAGATCAAATGATGATTTCAAGAGGAGGAAGATGAAGGAGAGTTTTGCAACCATGGAGCTCTTTCTCTTTTTCTTTTCTAAGAGAGAGAATGAGCATGAGAAAATGAATATCATCACAAAAGAAAAAAGGCACCATGGTTGCAATAATAGTAAAACAACATCATTACAAATCCTATCATGATAAAGTTGATGCTACATTGAATTGACCATTTTCATAATCAAAAAGAAAAAGAAAATCCAAAGAAGAGTGTAGACCTCTCATGAAGATCAATGGTCAACACCGGTCAACGGGTCAACAAAGTCAAGAGAGGTCATGGTGGTCAAATAGTGAATGCAATTAGCCATCACAAAATTATCACAAAAAAGATTAGTAAAATAATGTCTCCGGCTCATAATGGTTTTGACCGAACGAATTGTCAAAACCCTAATGAGCCTGCCACATAACGGTTTTGGCCGAACCAACTGCCAAAACCCTAATGGGGCACCTCCTCCTTTATCGCTCCTCAAAACTGTGCATAAACACCCGCATCCGCATTCCGTAGAATGCGAATGCACAGAAGACAAAACAAATCCATCCGTGCAGTACTAGGATCCGGCTTAAACCAAAGCCCACTAGTATTGCCTGCCCGAACAGCATACGCACACAAGTGCACGTAAGTGATCGCAGCCCTGCCGTAAAATCATACGGCCTCTACACGTTTTGCTCAGTGCAGGGAAACTCTCTGTGTAGGACTCTAAAGACTCGACACTACGCTGGCAGTGGGTTTAACCAAAGACCGTAAGCGGCACTAGCTGTACGTAACGGTCCCCAGGTAGATGTCGATAAGAAGGCCGATGAGGTAAACCCATCCGAACTCCTACTGAGCCTGTATGTGACAATCTCCGTACAGTCCGGTCTGTTCGTCTGATACATCGCATGGCGGGCCTAGGGGGTGGTGAACGTCAGTTCCCCAATAGCGGTACAAGTCGTGTCGGAGTGAAGCCCAGAACACCCTGAGATAACACTGGAAACCTACCAGTATATCTCGCTTGCCCTGGCCAGGGACTACTTGTGTAATGGCTCTCCTAGACACAGCGCGATGTCAACCCCCAATACCGGGAGAGACGAATCCTGTCTAACCGTCACTGCCTTCAAGTGCTTCGGAACTGTACCCAACTACTACCTGTTTGCACGACTCCTTTGAGCCGTGGTAGGGTAGTAATCTAAGTACAGTGGGAACACACTCGAGGCGAAGTGACAGTGTCAAGTCAGCGGACTAAGCTGTACTCATGTCACCTGGGAACTGATAACTGACGATAGGTATAATACCATCCAACAGTTCCCAACGAGTCCTGTCCAGTGTACTCGTAACCTAACGTGCACCCGCATACTATCTCCAGTACGACGTACTGATGGCTGTGGGACAGACCACCTCCAGAGCTGGGATGAGAAGCGCATACGCTAGTCTACTCCGGAGTATCGATGCCCCGTCTCGATAGTCCTACGACTAGGGACCTGTATAAGGATGTGCTTGTAGATTACCCAGCCCTCACTAGTGTGACTGCCATCACAACGCTGGTAATCAAGCAAAGATCCTAGGGGCTCTACTAGTATGTATAAGCGATATGATAAAAGAAACACATGCACATATTGAAGTAGAAACAAACTAAGTAGCATACTACCATTTTGAGCAAGATTGTCTATACAACTGTGAATATCCCAAGCTTCCATTAAGTAATATACAAGCTAGTATGATACAATAATGGCCTCTACGGCATATACACTAACAATTCTCAGATGAAAACATCACAAAAGGAAAATCTAGTGAGCTTTCTCAAAGCTTAAGAGAGAAGAAGATGATGAATAAAAGAGATAATCCTTTTGTGATGAATAGTAGAAAAGTATATATATGAATTAATAATGTAACCATAGTTTAGTATGACAAGGATAACCCTTGTAGAGAATAAACTAGAGCTAGGGTTTGGTTAGGTTAAAGAATGAGTCAAGGATAAATATCAACCATAATATCTTAACCAAGACAAAAGGAATGCTTCTAGATGGTGCAAGAAGAAGCTAACCCTAATCAAACCCTAATATCTTTTTATCAGCACTAAACATGTTTCATTATTAATCATATCATGTTACTATAATATATATCACATATATATTATATATTTGTAACAAGAGAAAATAATACAATTAATATATATCGCATATATATCAATGTATTATCCGGTGAGAAAATGAAATAATAAAGCGAGCCAATATTAGATAATGTAATACAATATATCATATATATTATTATACATTAAATCATCGAATCAACACTTGATCCGTCAATCCGGCTATATCGAATATAACCGACTAATATATCATGTACCGATTCATCGAATCAACACTTGATCCGATGACCCGGTTCATATCTTAACATCGCGAGATATAATACGGTATCTCATATCGCATTATCCTCGGTCCTGAACATATCACATATGTGCCTCTACTCCGTTTTGCCTGAGCCAAGAAACCTCTGTGTAGGACTGTAAAGAATCGTCAATACGCCGGTAGCAGGTGATGATCATATCAAACACCCACAAGCTGCATGCGGTCAGCTAAACGTAATAGCCACCCAGATATTGAGCGATCAGAAGATCAACAAGCTAGCCTGTACGTTCTCATGTGAATCCAATCAGTAACACTCCTATACAGTCCGGTCTGTTCGTCTGATATGTCGCATATCTAGTCTAGGGGTGGTATACGTCAGACCCCAGTAACCGATAAGTCGTGTCGATGTGAGGCTTATAACAGGTCGAGAAACTACTGATAACACTTACCAGTAAATCTCTATATCAGCTCTGGCCAGGGACTTCCAGTTATAGCCAATCGAACAGAGCACAACATCAACTCCCTATACCGGGAGAGACGAATCCCCTCCTATCGCTCATTGCCTCCATGTGATTCGGGACTGTACCCAAAAGCCACCATTTTGCACGCCCTCTTGGACATGGTAAGGTGGAAATCAAAGCACAGTGGGAATCACACAAAACTATATGACGATCTCGGGTCTACAGACTACCCTGTACCAGTGTCACCGGAGAACTGACATCTGACGTGTGGTATATCACCATCTGGGAGTTCTCGGCGAGTCCGTCCAGTGTACCCAGTCTCCACTGAGCACCCGTACACCATCTCCGATGTCAAACACCGATGGATATGGGATCATCCAACGCCCATCATATGGGTCAAGATGCGTATACGCTAGTCTACTCTAGTGTATCGATGCTCTATCTTGATATACCCTCGACTAGGAACAGTTATAGGATGTACTCATCGACTACCGTGGCCCCACTAGTATGATCTCATCATAGTCCCAGTAGTCGAGTACAGATCCTAAGGGCTTTATCAACATGTGAAAGAAAAACAGTAAACCGGTACAAGTCAACATGTGAAAGAAAAACAGTAAACCGGTACAAGTCAACATGTTAAGATAAAGTGAAACCAAATAGCATACTATCATGACGAGCAAGAAAGTCCTCTCTATATATATCCAAGCATCCATCATAATATACATCATATGTACAACAATGGCCTCTAGGGCATATACATAACTAACAAACCATACACCCAAAAATCATGTAGGAAAAATGTAACAAGTGTGAAAAAATTGACATGTGCACAAAACATGTTTAAAGTCTGATTAGCGATTTTTAATCGCAATAAGCACAAAAATAGTGTCAAATAAATCATAAACTTTCATAATTTGCATTAATCACATAAAGCACCCTCATTTCAGTAATTTCTAAAAAATTTCAAAATTTTCCCCATTTATCTGTATTTAATTATACCGCCCTATTAAAATATTCAATATTTTATTATTTAATTATAAAAATTCCCAAAAATAATATTTTATTTTTCAGAAATGTTTCAATCTTCCCCCCTTAAAGAAATTCGGTCCCCGAATTTAAATTTAACCCTTTAATAATAAAACATTTCAGTAAAAGACTAAGCCGCCGGGGTCCCGAAATCATAAATACATAAAGCACATTGTAGCGCAATGCATGCGCATGAAAACGGGTATATCAATCAAAAGTAAAACTCCGTTAAGCAACCTGCAATCATCGGAGTCATGGGGAAGACATCAATGTCAAATCCAAAACGAAATCAACATGATATGCATCAAACTCTATATATAAGTATCTTCAAAACACCTGAAGAAAATGCATGCCAAAACCATTTAAAATTGCTGTGCGATGCGCGTATCGCGGCACGATGGCGGACGTATATTATAAGAAAATAACTACATATTTATATACCCTTTGTTTAATCTACACGTCCCGCCGTTTTAAAAACAATTTAGAAGGGTTTCCTTATTTTAAATGTTTCGTGTCATCTCAGTCATGTAGGTAAATACTGAGACTATAGCTCCCTTTTTAGAAATCCCTTCGATAACTATCAATGCATGCAAAATATATCCAGGTACTGTCCTCTGACTAGTCCTGCTTAGTACGAAAACAAATAGTAAATATCATAAAAACGTACTGCTCTATAAGAAATCAATCCCAAAATGTGCATAAGAATGTCGCGTGCGTCTGGTGCGCACGGAAATCAAAATCCATGAATGTGCCATACATGTGCACAGAAACAACACCTAAGTGCAACGGGTGTGCATGAAACACCTGTCATAGGCAACGGGTGTGCCTGACAACAATATCAGGTGCATATGATATGCATAAAGAATCCCGATTTAGTGCATCTAGAGTGCACCAAAATCGCATCTCATACCATGCGCCCAACATGCGCGAAAATCCAAATCAGGCGCATCCATCATGCACGAATAAAATATAAATCGTGTGCATCCAATATGCACAAAATCACGAAATCCAATATCAAGCGCTGAACATGCGCAAAAATCCAATCCAAGCGCGTTAAATATGCGCAAGAATCTAATCACGCACACAAGGTGCACAAAACAAATATCGATTATCACAATCGAAATCGACGGTATACAACACATCTCAAATCCAAATCCAGTATACCGTGGTATATAATCTCATAACCATGTGCAACCGCGTGCACAAAATCAAATCAAAACACTAAAAGTGCATGAAAACTATGCCGTAAGCATAAGTCAAATCATATGCATGCCCTAGGCATGAAATCAAATCAATATCTCATGTAACATCAAATCGAAGTCCTGTGCAACTGTAGTACACAAAATATAAATACCCAGTAGGTGCAACCATGGTGCATGAAAACAAATATCATGTAACTCGGTCATCAAAACTCAATCACACGAATAGATCGCCCAAAATACCGAAATCAAGTATGGCGGAATAATCCCGCTCAAGCACATCCTCTAAGAATCTCTGGCCAACTGTCGTGGTCACTCATGACATGTCTCGTCGACGATGCCGAACTCGGGCCTGCTTGGGGTGCACAATATGACCGCTCCTGGGTCCAAGTCTTCTCGTAATTTATTCCAGAAAGGTCCTGTCGAGGTCTCTTCCAAATCTCGTTTCTGCCGAACTGTCCGGAGGTTATCACCCTTTACTATATCTGTTTTTTGGATCCGGAACGGCTGCATACTCATCGCGACTCCTTCTGGAAGATATATCTATATGTAACGCCTCTGTATGTGTGTCACATCTCTGATGTTGGCGGAGTGGAACGCCATCTCATCAAGATCTCGTACGAGCTCCTCTTTTCTCTAATGTCGACTGCTTCGGACTCGTCTCATCATGGCTGCATGGACTGCGCTCCAACGGCTATACTCGTATCTGGAGTCTCCTAAGCAATGCATCGCATCACATGATATCCGAAAGTTGTCGAACCACCCGATCGATTCGTCAAAACCTCATAATCCCCCAAGAGATCAACATCATGAGTACAGTTTAATAATATCGAGTACATGCCACAACACCCATGGACCAACCGTAGAAGGGCAAACCCAAGCCTCATTAATGGCACCGCGGAACTACCGCAAACCCGAAGGCTCAAAGGCTTTCACATGGTCATTATGTCGAGTTACGGTTTCATTCTTCTAGAGGGTCCGTAAAGTTACTTGCATGTTTTCTTCAAATACTTTAAACTTGGAAAATGGGTTTTCTGACATTCTATCGTCTCTATCCACTCCCAACGTATCCGTGTGAAGTCTCCTCAAGGTGGAATCAATCAATCTGATGACCTCGCATCGGGGTAAGCGAACGAATCACATGTCCTAGTCATTCATCCTCTGTGACTAGCAACCATCTATCATATCTCTGAGTATAACTCGTACTGCAATAGCTCCAACATCTGGGCAATATCTCGTCGTTCGCAGCAGCAACTGGCTCATTCGTCTGCACGTTGAACAGTGCCTAAATCATCATGAATAAGCGACACATCAATGGTCATCCTATTCTGGCTGGCCTCTATCAGTGGCTCAATCCTCTGGTGCTCATCTGCACGTCCGAGAAATCCCATAAAAGCGATCCATCAAACGCTCATGGCACAAAAACACAATAAAAACGACACCTTTCTATGCAAATCGTATGTCCCTGGAATCACGCCCTGGCCAGTCCTCGTCCGTGACGAGCTCGTGCTGACCGCAACTCTAGTCGTAGCTCTCTCTTCCCGTGTAATCGTGGCAGCAATACCATATACCAATCTCGATGAGGATAGATCATGAATGAATATAATACTGTGCAAAGAAATGTACATCCTAAGGCTTCTTAAGCGGAGTAGCGTATCGTAAGTATGCCGCAGAACATACACACGGTACGTCACTCTACTGAAGTCACCTACTCCCTCAACCAAGGTCAACCTACGCGACGAAAGTTCGGGTCTAATACCCCCTCGACCGAGTCTAAGTTCCGTAAAGTCAAGCTTAGATTCCATATATAAACAAACGCCCTAGGCTCTGCATAGTAAAACCTAGACTCAAACCAAGGTGAACCTAGAGCTCTGATACCAACTTTGTCATGACCCGAAATAGCACGTGACTGGCACTTGAATCATATGAAGTCTATAGGAGCCCATCTAATTCAAGTAAGCCAAAAGCCCAGAAATCAAAAACCATTTTAGGTAAGAAGAAAATTATTTAAAACGAGTGGTTTTAATAGCATAATCCGAATATGCATTTTTAAAGTCACAAATCCTTTTTGAAAATTTCGGCAGAGTTTCCTTTGTAAAAACTGGCCCTAAACGGGGCACAACATGAATAGTATACGAAATGATAAAAGGCATCCCCAAGCGGGAGCTAGCTCTTCGTCAATCAATGATCACAACCACGCAAGCAATATAATATACAACGGTGAAGGGCGAGGATCAAAACTCAAAAGGAAACTCAAAACATCAATGAAAACCAAAATAATACAACGCGTGACTCTAAGGTCGAAATGATAAACAACACTGGTATCTAAGTCTGAAATAAATATACATGTCTGGTTGATGGAGTTTACTAGATACAATGAATAAATAAAGTACAATGGTGATCACGATACAAGTGAACCCACCTACCAAGCAAATCACCCGGAATGGAAGCAGTATGCCAGCAAAGCCGTAACGAAACCTGTACGGCAAAACCTGCAAGAAACTATATCACAACGGGGGTGAGTTGCCAACTCGTTAGTAGAAAACATCACCGAGCAGAAATCATATGTATGTCACAATCCCATGTCAATACGATCAATAATATATAAACCTCAAAATGATAAGTCTGAACCATGAAAAGTTGGCAAGGGTAAACATCTATACATAGTGTAATCCCATGTGCTCGTGTCAGTGCCTCAGGTAGCAATGTATCATATGTATGAGGTACGAATGTAATGTAATGAAAACAGAATACATGTAAATGAAGAAACTGTTTTCTTTCTCTAGTGAGATTTTCTGTAATTTAAAATGAGGTATCTTCAATAAGTCAATAAAAATCAGTGTCTAGCATCGACATAAAACATAAATCTCAATATCCAATATCTCAGGCTCCGGCTATCCGGACTGGCCTGTATCATCAAATCTCAATAGATAAAAGTCTCAAATCTCAAAATCTAGGGCTCTGTCAATCCGGATCGGCCCATAACATCAATCACACGACCACGAATGGTATCCTCCGGATATCCGACACGCCAAGTAAAATCACCGGTAGGTAGTGCTCCCCTGCCAGGCTCATCGAATACAACTCGAGCTTCTTGCCCCGGGATACCATACCGGGCCCACCATGTATCCGAGACGGTTCATCCAACTCCTCGAATCGGGTCTCAAAATCCAACAGCAATCCTGAAAACTCATGGTGGACGATTCATACATCACGGGAAAACCGTGCTTTTCATTTTAAAAAGAGAAAGAAGTTTATATATATTCTTGCGGTTTCCCCCCAAATCCAGGAAATCTCATGAGAATTCGAAATCCAATCATCAATAGCATGTAAACAGTGAATAATAATATGCATGAAGTAGCAAGTAATACTGCAATGTCTAAACTAGCATATAAAGCAAGTACACTAATACCATGTCGAAACTATCAACTAACAAGCTATATTAATGAAATATTATTCTCTAAATTGTAAATGACATGGCAATTACCGATGATGATTGTGTGAGCCGGCAAGTAAGTGTATGTGGAACATACGCATCATCGGTAATGGTGCTGGTGTCCTGACAGCATGATTTCATTATTAACATATGAAAACATACTATAAGCATGCAATGCGATGCGAGCATCAAGAATATGCGGGAGCTGAATATCAAATACAATGATAAAAAATCTGCAATGCATAATTATGAGTCGTAAAGTTTTGCCATTTAAAATAATACGGATCGTGGTGTTTTGAAAATAAGGGCTACGATGTTTTTAAGAAAAGATACGTCCTTTGAAATATCCGTAGAATCCCTTGTCATGTCTTTAAAATACTCATGATTCGTTAGTTTTGACATTGGTATGACTCGAGTCTAATCCATCATTTACAAGTAAACTGCAGGATTAACTAAAAGGCAGATTGAAAGGTAAGGAAACCGCTTAACATCTGAGTCGACACACACACACACACACACACACACACACACACATATATATATATATATATATATATATATATATATATTTATAATAGTCGGTGATCCCGCCTCAATAGTATCCTATACGATACCCTACATAATATGACATTCTCGAGTCAAGAGTGCGGATCTATCATCAAAATATAGCTCGTACGGTAAATCCGTCGTACGGCCTCCCAAATCTGGGTACGGGTCAAATGTCACATCTATCACATTATTCATCTAGTATCCTCTTTATCAAATATCATGATCCGGGGTACTAATCTACGTCTAGTACAACACTGATACCATATATGTATATGCATGCGTGTGTATGAAAACATCACGCCAAAAGGACCCGCTAAAACATCTCGCCGTATCTCAAATACGAACCATATCACATCACCAATCTCATGGCCTCAAGCCCAATCTCATCGACTCATCTCAAATCCCAAGTACTATCCTCATAATCCATGTATATGTATACGTATATATATATATACATAGTCCCATACCAATATGTGTGTGTGTGTGTGTATACGTATCCCTATATACGCACAGTAATAAAATGTATGCATGTGTGTGTGCGTGTGTGGGTGCAACAACTATTCTAGGGTTTCGCCAATAACACTACTAATCCATGAACACCTAGAATCTATCTTAATCACCAATAATCTCATATCAACATATAATATATAAATATTTGTATACGTATTCATATACATCACTACGAACTGCGGGGGTGCTATACGCCATCCACCCGACTTCCCCCGTAGATATATATATATACTCACCTTGCGTCTTGCATGTCGATGCCGATGTCACCATCTTTTTCTTCAACGTCTTGACATCCATGTGGGGATACCTACACATATAACACAATCGCAATTGCATATTAAAATCACATCGGAAAACCAAAACGACACACTAAAGGCCTATTGGTTAGAACTTATGGACCACGCCTTCGAAACACCAAACAACTCTCGATATCGTCGTACAAACATCATGTGATCGAGATAAAGCACAAATACAAAAATCCAGAATTTAAAATACGCAAAACCATAACTCGAATCAAAGCATCAACACATGTATTTAGTCCCAGATTTTATATAGGGTGAAAACAATGTGAGCAAACACTAGGGTGATATATGGGGTGTATGTGACCTACAGAAGAAACCTGGACCCACCCCCTCACCAAGTGGCCGAGCCCCTCCCCCTAAATTCCGATCTCGCCGGCCGTGCATGCTCCAATGGGGTTCCTCTTGCTACAGGGGGATCCTAGGGTCAATTCTAGTCCACTGGGTTTGTTTGCTCATCTCGTTATCAACCCAGGTCATCCCAGATTTCCCTGCACAGTTCAAAACCTCACAACCCGACGTGAAAAGTTCTGTAATTCCGTATTTTCATTTTCAGGTTTGGTTAGGTCTGGGTTTTGGACAATTGGAAAGTTTAAGGTCACTACAAAGGCTGTTTAGCACCAACACAACTCAAATAAACCCTTAACCCTCACTAGGGATCTCCAAAGTTCACCAAATCGCACCAAATCACAACGAAACACATAAATGGTTTAAAGCGAAGGAAAAACTACTCTAAGTGTGAAGTTATTACCTCATTAGACACTCATGAATCCTCTACAGCGCCAAAAGGCAAACTTTCTTGGTCCAAAGGGTTGCTTGAGAGCTTGTGCACATTTTTTGTGAAGTGGGAGTGGGGTTTTGGATTTGTTTTGGTGATGAAGTGAGGTGATTTGTGTAGGGGGAGAGAGGAGGTGCTTCCATGAAGAAGGAGAAGGAGAAGAAGATGAAGAGAATGAAGTGGAGAGAATGGCCTAAGTCAAAGAAACCCCTCTCACTCTCTCTCTCTCTTGCCCATACCTCCCATACTCTTTGGTTTATTCATTTTCCATTTTCCTTTTTCTTTTCTTTTCTTTATTCTCTTGGCAATTGTAAACCCAAAACAATAACCATACACCCAATAATCATGTAGGAAAAATGTAACTAGTGTGAAAAAAATGACATGTGCACAAAACACGCTTAAAGTCTGATTAGCGATTTTTAATCACGATTAGCACTAAAATAGTGTCAAATAAATCATAAAATTTTATAATTTGCACGAATCACATAAAGCACCCTCATTTCAGTAATTTCTAAAAATTTTCAAATTTTTCCCCATTTATCGGTATTTAATTATACCGCCCTATTAAAATATTCAATATTTTATTATTTAATTATAAAAATTCCCAAAAATAATATTTTATTTTTCTGAAATGTTATAGTTTTTTTTCCAACTCACTGAATGGTTGTTGGGATGCAAGTGGCCGTCGGGGTCGCTGGGTTAGCCCATTTGTATCACGGCCTCAGCTTGGCCGCAGACACTACTGAACCAGGGGAGCCGCACGTGAACTTCTCGATGCATTATTTCATGTCCTGGATCGAGATACATGTACTTGGTATTTTCGGTGTCCATAAAAGACCTTGCTTCTACGACAAAGTATAACTTCCCTCGGATCATGCGGCTAGTTGACGCATCTATCGGAAATCCGACACAACGGGAAGCTAGGGATTTGCTTCTTCGTCCACGCACGGTTGTAGATGGCATGACCTTTACCGATAAGATTCTGACCATCGGCAAGGAGTCCGCAAAAACGGTGCAGCCATTGCGGGACATTTTTAAAGACGGGGCCTCTATCTTGAAAGCTCAGGAGATTCTTCATTCATACTCCATCAGGCTGGGCTTTCTCGTGTTTAGGCAGAATGATTCAACATTGTTCATGAGGTACAGCCCGCACTGTTTCGCCCAGCAATTAAGCTATAATCAGGGCGTCCAGTTTGAGGCTTTCTTGGCATAACCAGTTGCTACTGAAGAAGGTATCCGGAGCGCGTTGCACGATTTTATGCGGTTGAACACCGGCTCCAACTTCTTCATCAGTGAGACGAGTTGTGTTCCGAAAGCCCTGAACATATATGTGGCATGGTATCAACATTCGATGGGCGCCGTTATTAGGGAAGAAAAGCGATTGCTGCTTCATCGCAAGGGTACCTCCCCGGCTGGTAATCCAGCTATTTCCTTGAAGAGACGGACCATTGTCCGTTCTCCCTTGAGAGAGGCTGTTGCGGCTGTGATACCACGTTCTATACGCGAGCTTCTCTTACCCCTTGTGCCTGAAAAAACGGTAGCTGCCGCATCTCCCGAGTCGGGTGTGGGTACGGAAATTGGGACTCGTCGCCCAAAGTTTCCCACCAAGCGCAAGCTTGTGTTATCGGCTGCCGGCGCTCGTCCACAGAAGAAAAAGAAGTCAATACTTTCTGCGGACGTCGTATTCAGCCAGGAGACCCATGCTCCTTACAGCGAGGACTTGAGCGAATACGGGACCAATGAAGGCTTATTCATGGCGCTAGATGATACCGATCTAGAGGCTGCTATTGCAGCTTCCGAGCGATTAGCTAGAAACAAAGCAGGACTGATCACCCTTGCACAGTCAAGTAGACTTCAGTTGTATCTTTTCGCTGTTACGTTTTCATTGTCATGCTTTGACTGACACTTTTTTCTTAAACATGTATCTCTTCCGAGGAGGCCCTCGCAGCTTCCCTCATGACTTTTGAAGAGGAGGAAAGGTTTCGCGCTTCCTTGGGCATTGGTACATTTCGGCTCACTGTGCCATCATTCCCCTTTTTTATAGGTAAACTAACCCTTCTTTTTCATCTTATTGCAGGGACTACCTCGACTCAGGTTATCCCGAGTGCAGTGCTAATCCTGCTAGGTGGTGCTGCAACGCTTCCAAGGCCGACTGCCGAAGTCCCAGTTCCCTCAGTATCGCCGAAAGAAGCTTTGCTTAAACAGCCGATGACGGACGCCGTAGAGGTTCCAGAGGAAGAACTTGGTTCGGACGATGACGTCTCCTTGACGGAAGTCTTGAGGAGGTCAGCTCTGGCGGCTCAGGCTGAAAGGAAGCGCAAGAGGCGTGCAGCGAAAGAACGTGATGCCGCATTGGCTGTAGGTGCAGGCTCGAGCGCTTCTTCCCTTGTCCCTATTTCTCTAGAGGGTGCTCCAGCTGCTCTGTCTACCGCTCATAGACAGGCGGTACGCGCGGCTCGGGAGGCAATTGAAAGGCCGTCCTAAGGTAACGTAACACTGGGTCCTTTTATTAGAGTTTGATCTTCAGATTCTCATATGTTATACCCTGCAGGGCCAAGTACTAGTGAGGAGGTGGTAGGTGAGATGACGGCAATCACCGAACCCGAAGTGGTCACTCTTTCTCAGGAGTCCGGGACTTCCCCGACTGCCACTATTTCCCCTTGCGGTTCTCTACCATCGCCTGGCATTGTGAGTCTCATGACGGCTCTTGTAGAATCGGGGGATGAAGCCACGAGCGGTGAAACCATTCCAATGGGGGAGAGCGAAGCAGTCACTGCGCCTGGTGATGCCCCTGTCGCGGTTTCGATTGGCGATTCATCAGGTAGATCTTGGGTCATTGTTTTCCTTTTTATTCCGCAAACCCTTTCAATCCCTTCTGATGGCATATCTTTTGTTTCTTATGCAAGTGTGGTGAGCATTGAGGTCGTGCCACCAGAAGAAACGTCATCGGTTGCTGCTCTGACGGTCGCTGACCCTTCGCCTTCTTTCATGTCTTCTCAAATGCTGGAAGGTATGGGTTTGCGATATGTTTAATTTAAATTGTGGATGTCATTTTCCTTGTACTGATCATGCATCGTCGCAACCATGTAGGAGTTCTCTTCGATCATCTGTATCAAGTGTTGAACCCGCAATTCTCCTTCCAGTCGGAAGTTAGTCTGCCTTCTAGTGCCGGTGAGTATCTTTTCTAACCGACGTCTTTTCTTTTCTTTAACATGTGACCATGCCGTTGTTAAGTTTAAATTTATTACAACCCTACAAATTGAAGGAAGGGACAAGAGAATTGCCGCGCCACCAGTACTCCCAGCTCTGCCACCTGCCGTAGACTGTATAGTAGCCTTCATCGCTCTTGCATCTTCTTTCTTAAGCCAATATCTGACTATGATTTTTTTTGCAGCAATCACGCCGACTCCAGCTCCCTTCGAGTCTCGCATCTTAATGCCAGCAGGGCCCTTTTCCATATGTCCATCTTCCAAGGGCGCTGTGACCTGCCTGCGCATGTTAAGTGAGTACATCGAGGAGCTTAACGCGGAGGTCCCTGCCATTGCGGTAGATTTTTCTACCGAGGTTAATCCCATGATGGTGACACTCGTGAACTTCCATAGCGAAGGCGTTGTTGAGTCTTGGGTTAATCACTGCAGGAAGATTGAGGCCTGTCTGTATGAGCTTGAGCTTAGGCATCCTGCTCCGGAGGTGTTGGCTTTGAACTCCCAGCGAGGTGCATGGGTTGAGCAGAGCGTTCCGTTCCTTCGCTATTTCGAACGAGAGGCCACCCTTAAGCAAAAGGAACGTGATGCGACTTCCACTGAATCTGTCCAACTGCGTGCTGAGGTCGCAGCGAATGCTGCCCAGCTGAACTCCATCTTTGAAAACCTTCAACAATGTATTTCTGATGGGCAGGTGCTGAGGAAGAAGCCCGATCTTACTGAGCAGGTTGCGCAGAGGCAGGAGGCTGCTCAGCAGGAAATTGATGAGAAACTTTCATCCTGTCTGCAGCAACGGGCCCAAGTCGAAGCAGAGCTGGCCGCGGTGGCTGATCACGAAAAGGAGCTGAGAGGAGTGCGCGAGCAACTGGCTGATTTATTGAAAATGCCTCCTTCTCAGTAGTTGTCTTTGTATCGATTGTACATTCGTAATATACAAATAACATGTATTCATTCATTTTGATTCTTTCATATGATGTATCTTGTACTCAATTGAACTTATGAATAAAAGACACACATTTTCTTTACTGTCTTGTGTTGTCGCCTTCTTTCCTTTGCTTTGTTTGTCATTGGCATGTTATTTTAGCAAATGAGGTCTATAGATAATAGTCTATCTTAGCTTCTATGTAGGGTAGCAATGGCTTAGGAAACAGGTTCAGGTCTGCTGCCTAATGCTTTTCAACTTTGTGAGCCGTGAGGGTCTCATAAAGACTTTTCTCCCTATGAGTAAAGTGGATCTCGTAAGTGTATTTTCTCCTTAGGAATCGTGAGGATTCCTAAGTGCGTGTTTTCTCTCGAGAGTCGTAAGGATCTCACAAGAGAATTTTCTTCCTTACAAGTCGAGAGGACTTGTAAGTAGTTGATGAGTTGACTTGTTTCCGAGTCGAAGCGTTGCTTCAATGGGGAGGTGGAGGGCTGACGTATTTCCGAGGCGGGGTCATAAGCTTACGTATTTCCACGACGGGGTCAGTTGCTGACGTATTTCCGAGACGGGGTTATTGGCTGACGTGTTTCTAAGACGGGGTCATTGGATGACGTGTTTCGGCGACGGGGTCATTGGATGACGTATTTCCGCGACGGGGTCCTTGGATGGCGTATTTCCGCGACGGGGTCATTGGATGACGTATTTCCGTGATGGGGTCAATGGATGACGTATTTCCGAGACGGGGTCATTGGAAGACGTATTTCCGCGATGGGGTCATTGGATGACGTGTTTCCGCGACGGGGTCATTGGATGACGTGTTTCCACGCCGGGGTCATTGGCTGACGTATTTCAGAGACGGGGTCATAGGCTGACGTATTTCAGCGACGGGGTCATTTGCTAACGTATTTCCGAGACGGGGTCATTGGATGACGTGTTTCCGCGACGGGGTCATTGGATGACGTATTTCCGAGATGGGGTCATAGGCTGACGTATTTCCGCGGCGGGGTCATTGGCTGACGTATTTCCGAGACGGGGTCATTTGATGACGTGTTTCCGCGACGGGGTCATTTGATGACGTGTTTCCACGAAGGGGTCATTGGCTGACGTATTTCCGAGACGGGGTCATTGGATGACGTGTTTCCGTGAATGGGTCATTTGATGACGTATTTCCACGACGGGGTCATTGGCTGACGTATTTCCGAGATGGGGTCATTGGATGACGGGTTTCCGAGACGGGGTCATTGGATGACATGTTTCCGTGACGGGATCATTGGCTGACGTATTTCCGAGACGGGGTCATTGGATGACGTGTTTCCGAGACGGGGTCATTGGATGACATGTTTCCGAGACGGGGTCATTGGATGACATGTTTCCGAGACGGGGTCATTGGATGACGTGTTTCCGCGACGGGGTCATTTGATGACGTGTTTCCGAGACGGGGTCATTGGATGACGTGTTTCCACGATGGGGTCATATGATGACGTATTTCCGAGATGGGGTCATAGGCTGACGTATTTCCGTGACGGGGTCATTGGCTGACGTATTTCCGAGACGGGGATATAGGCTGACGTATTTCCGCGACGGGGTCATTGGATGACGTATTTCCGCGACTGGGTCATAGGCTGACGTATTTCCGAGACGGGGTCATTGGATGACGTGTTTCCATGACGGGGTCATTTGATGACGTGTTTCTGCGATGGGGTCATTGGCTGACGTATTTCCGAGACGGGTTCATTGGATGACACATTTCCACGACAGGGGTCATTAGATGACGTATTTCCGCGACGGGGTCATTTGCTGACGTTAGGTTGTCTGTGAACCGTAGAGTCTGTGAACTGGGGACTTTGTCGTGGCTCTGATTGGTAGTGTCACGTCCGTATCCTGTTGGAATGAGGAGGACCGCCGTTGTGAGTCTCCACGCAGTAGATGTCGCAGTCGAGATTTGACTCTCCGTTTAAAAGAGCCTGGTATGGAAATGTGGTTCCCTTTTTGTTTATGCCCATAGATTGTATACAGGGGTTGGTATGGACTCGCCTGTAGGGAAAAAAGTTTCATTCTATCATTTTTTTATTTCTTCCCGCAATACTCTATCATTTCAGCATTTTATATCGCGAAAGTCGTGATTGCCCAATCATTTCCGCTATTTTTTGCGGTGCCCAATCATTTCGGCTATTTTTCTATTTACTCGATGCTTTATATTACGAGTTGCCCAATCATTTCGGCTGTTTTTGTATGTATATATTTTACTTGCTGATTTTGTTGCAAGTTGCCCAATCATTTTGGCTATTTCATATGCATTTTTGGCTCGCTGATTTTCATTGCGAGTGTGGAACTTGGGATATGATACCGATTTAGGCATCAGCATCGCTACAACTGGGACATTGCCATGAGCGAATCATCATTTGCCTTTGTCGGTTTGAGCAAAGGTGGCTTAGCAGACCGGGTTAATATCCTGTCAACTAAGGCTTTTTGACTTTATGAGCCGTAAGGGTATCATAAAGGTATATCTCCCTACGAGTCGTGAGGATCTCGTTGGTGCGTTTTCTCCTTAAAAATCGTAAGGATTCTTAAGTGTATGTTCTCTTATAAGTCGTAAGGATCTTACAAGAGTATTTTCTCCTTATAAGTCGAGAGGATTTATAAGGGTCGTTCACCGTATGAACATATCCCTAGTCGTTGGTGGGACTTTGTTAAGGAAACGTTTATTTGTGCCCGTGGATTGTATACAAGGGTCAATACTGAACCGCTTGTAGGGCAATAAGGGGATTGTGATAGCTTAAGAACAGGTTCGGATCCCTGTAGCTTAAGGCTTTTGAATCTTATGACCCGTGAGGGTCTCATAAGAGGGTTCTCCTTACGAGTCGTGAGGATCTCGTAAGTGTAATTTCTCCTTAGGAATCGTGGGGATTCCTAAGTGTGTTGCTCCCTTATGAGTCGTAAGGATCCCACGCAGCTAGTTTTCTCCTTACTAGGTCGAGAGGACCTTGCAAGTGTAACGTTTTAGAAACCGTTTTGCGAATTTTCCGTTTATAGGGTAAAATAGTCGGTTTTTTCCGTTTTAACCCGATTGTGATCAAACTTCTGTATAGACTTGACAGCACCTAGTTTAGCTAGAATGAAACTAGTGCGCGGGCATTAGGGGTCAATTGGAAGTTTTGGTTCTCATAGAATTTTTCCCTAATTAAATATTATTTTAATGTGTTATTTATGCACTTTATTAGTGGTAATTACATTTTTGCTTGGGTTAATTATTGCTAAAGGGAATCTTTGCTAAACTAATGAAGTTTAAGTTAAACAAACCAACCATCAAATATATAGATATTTTTGTGGCAAAAGGTTTTATTTTTTATAAAGAAAAAGAAAAGAAAGAAAAGGTGGCAAAATGCATTAATGAGCACATATTGTCAATTTTAGCTAGAACTTTCTTCTTGTTTTCACAAACCCCCCTCACTTGCAATGACCGACCCTCTCTCTCTCCTTGGCTGTCCTAATTTTCCCCCTCCATTTTCATCTAATTTTGCTTCATAAAAATCATCAAAAATCATAAATAAATCCCACAAACTCATTTATAAATCAAAACCCTTCATTCTTGAACTCAAAATTAGCTTGGATCTTCATTCTAGTGAGGATTTTGGAGGCTAAAGTTTGGTTTTTTCTTGTTTCAAGTGGTGTTCTAGTGAGGTATAAAATCCTAACCCTAATCTCTTTTGTTGTTTTACTAATTTAATTAGCTTATTTATATGTTTAATTTAAGCTTTTAATTGCATATTTAGAATTTGTAGTTAGGGTTTTGGTAATCAAGTTAGGTTTTAATTAGTAAAAAGGGTTAATTGTTAAGTTATGCTTGAAGAAAACTTAACCTAGTTTACTAGTTTGTTAAATGTTATTTTCCTAATTATCAAATTAGCTTAATTACAAACTAGGCTTTTACTAAATCCTAATTAAGTGAGATTAAAATTATTGTAAAGGTATGAATGGTTTAATCTTGCTATATTGTGATGTTTGTAAATTCTAGTTTTGGTAAAAACATATAGTTTTGTGCTAAATTGACATATGTTGCTTACTAGATTTCGGTAAGTTTTAGCGTGGGTTTCTTTTGAGGTTGCAACGTTATTTATATTAGATTCCACGTTTATTATTGTAGGGTTTCCTTAACACCTCGTTCAGGGTTTGGAAGCATCACACATGCCATAACTTTAAGTTTATGAGGTGCTAAGTAAACTAAACTAGGAATCGAACTAGAATTAAGAAGTAACAATTAAAAGTATCATATCTAAAAGATAATTTATACTAAGTGGAGAGACTACAATCTTTGTAGACCTCCTAGGATGACTCCTTGGATCTCCTTTGGCTTGGAACGGTTCTCTAGATCACCTCCAAGTCCACGATGATCCACCCGAAGTCCTTCGCCCAAAGCTTGTTGCTTCACTTGATCTTTGAAAACCTTGAAGCAAAACACCCTACACAAAGTAGCAAGGGTTGTGTAGGATGATGTAGTGGTTGCTAATCTCACTTAATACCATTTCTTTTATTTTATCTAACTCAAAATAGAACTCAAGAGAGAGCTAGAGAGAGGAAGAAGAAGATGGCTTGATATTTTCTTTTGGAATGAATAATGCAAAAAGAAAATGAGAAAGAGATAAATATCAAAATAATAACCATAGTTAATAAATAATATCTAGATATTTTCTTCTTGAGTTAAAGGCAAAGGAAAAATAAACCATGGTTGAGTCAAAGTCAACCATGGAAAAGTGTAGAAGAAATGAGTCATGGAAAAAGAAATGTGTCATTTTCTATTTTCCTTTATCTTTAACTTTATTCAAAAATATCCATATATATTTATTTACCATATGATTCTTATATTGCCATCTAACTTGTATCATCAACCATGATACATTTGCATGTATGTATGTGTGTATGCACATCATCATGTACATATACATGCATGCATCCATTAAAAGAAAAGGGTTTAAATAAATGAGATAAAAGTCAATATTAAATCAATACTTGATTTAATAAAACGGTCATACCTCATACGACCCGACTAGTATAAAACGCCGGATTAAAATATAGTATCACATACTCGTATTTAATCGAGCTTCCACACATATCTCATATGCACACCCCTTCGTTTCGCCTGAGCCGAGAAACTTCTATGTGGGACTCTAAGACTCGTTAATATACCAGTAGTAGGTGATGATCATATCAAACATCTATAAGCCACAAGCGGTCAGCTAAACGTAACGGCCACCCGGGTATTGAGCGATCAGAAAAAGAACAAGCGAACCTGTCAAAACTCTTGTCAATCCAACTGGCAACACATACCGTACAGTCCGGTCTCTTCGTCAGATATGCTGCATATCGAGCCTAGGGATGGAATCGTCGACCCCAATAACTCAATAAGTCATGCCGGTATATGGTCTATAAAAGATCGAGAAACTTACTGATAACATTTATCAGTAATATCTCAGCAGCCCTGGCCAGGGACTTCACGTTATAGCAAATCGTGCACAGCACAACATCAACCCCCAATACCGGGAGAGACGAAACCCCTCCTATCGCTCACTGCCTCCATATGCCTCGGAACTATACCTAAAATCCACCTGTTTGTACGACTCAGTAGAGCCGGAGTAGGGTGGAGATCAAAGTACAGTGGGAGGACACACAGGACTCTATGACAATCTCGGGTCTACAGACTAACCTGTACCAGTGTCACTTGAGAACTGCTATCCGACGTATGATATAATACCATATAGGAGTTCTCAGTGTGTTCGTTCAGTGTACCCAGTCTCACTGAGCACCCGTATACTATCTTTGGTGTCATCACACCAGACGGATATGGGATCATCCATCGCCCATCATTTGGAACAAGAATGGTATACGCCAGTCTACACTGGAATATCAATTCCTTGTCTCGATATACTTACGACTAGGAACATTTCAAGGATATGCTTATAAACTACAGATGTCCCACTAGTATGATCCGCATCATAATCCCAGTAGTCAAGCCAATATCCTTAGGGCTTTATCAACATGTACCAAATGAATATAAACATGATCAAGTGAACATATGATAAAGTGAAACCAGATAGCATACTCTCATGTCGAGCAAGACTGTCCTCTGAATATACATATATATATACATATTAGTACATACACTATCTCATAATGGCCTCTAGGGCATACATATATCCAACAATCTCCCACTTGCACTAAGGCCAGTTATTGGCGTATCTCATACCTAACATCTCAAAAAGTCGCTCATGCTGCGGCTGAGGGAGGGCCTTGGTGAATGGATCCGCAGCGTTGTTCTTTGTGTCTACTCTCTTAATCTCGATCTTGCGGCGATCAACTATCTCCCGGATCACATGATATCGCCTCAGGATGTGTCTGGACTTCTGATGGGACCTGGGCTCTTTGGCCAACGCTACAGCCCCATTATTGTCACAATACAAAAGTATTGGATCAATAATGGTTGGAACTACTCCTAGCTCCGTGATGAACTTCCTCATCCAGACGGCTTCCTTGGCAGCATCATTTGCAGCAATATATTCAGCTTCCATCGTTGAGTCTGCAACGGTATCCCATTTGGAACTCTTCCAACTCACTGTCCCTCTATTGAGTGTAAATGCAAACCCTGAGATAGACTTGCTGTCTTCCTTGTCACTCTGGAAGCTTGAATCGGTAAATGCCTCCATTTGGAAATCCCCATTACCATACACCAAGAACAATTCTTTAGTCCTTCGTAAGTACTTAATAATGTTCTTCACAGCAATCCAGTGATTCTCCCCTGGGTTTGACTGATACCTGCTTACTACACTAAGTGCATAAGAAGCATCATGGCGTGTACATAACATCGCATACATTATCGATCCTACTGCCGAAGCATATGGAATAATGCTCATGCGAGATCTCTTTATATCAGACTTTGGGCAATCGTCCTTTGAGAGAGTGACTCCGTGGCAAGCGGGTAAGGCACCCCGCTTGGAGTCTTCCATACTAAACCTCTTTAGGATGGTGTTAATGTACTTGGTTTGGGACAATCCCAATAACCGTTTGGATCTATCCCTATAGATCCGTATACCCAATATGTATGTGGCATCACCCAGGTCCTTCATGGAGAACCTTTGTGATAAGAATGATTTGACCGACTGTAGCATAGGAATGTCATTTCCTATCAGAAGTATGTCATCTAAGTACAATAAGAGGAACGTGACATTTCTCCCTACAGTCTTCTTATAAACACAAGGTTCATCTGGATTTTTTATGAAATCAAACTTTTTGATAACATCATCAAAACAGATGTTCCTACTCCGTGATGCCTGCTTTAATCCATAAATGGATTTAAGCAACTTACATGCTGTTCCGCTGCTCCCACTGTCAATGAAGCCTTCTGGCTGATCCATATAAACGCATTCATCTAAATCACCATTTAGGAATGCAGTTTTAACGTCCATCTGCCAGATTTCATAGTCGTTGTGAGCAGCAATAGCAAATAGGATCCGAATGGATTTAAGCATGGCTACCGGAGAGAAAGTCTCATCATAGTCCAAACCTGGTCTTTGACGAAAACCTTTCGCTACCAACCTTGCCTTATATGTCTCCACCTGTCCATCTACACCGATCTTTCTTTTAAAGATCTATTTGCAACCTACAGGTTTTATCCCGGAGGGTACATCTTCCAAAGTCCATACTTTTTTGGTGTACATGGACTCCATTTCGGATCTCATGGCATCCAGCCATTTCACAGAGTCACCACTCGTGATAGCCTGATGAAAACTGGCAGGATCATCATCATCCATGATGCAATCTTCTCTATCACCATCAATGAGAAAACCGTAGTATCTCTCCGGTGGGCGAGAAGTACTACCAGATCTACGGAGTGGCCGAGGCTCATTGGATTCTGTTATAACTTCAGGTTCAGCAAAGTCGTCATTTGTAACTTGTGTCTCTAGAACCTCTTCTAGATCTACCACATTGCCATCAGCATTATTTGAAAAAATCTCATTTTCTAAAAAGGTGGCATACTGAGAAACAAACGCTTTTTGTTCCTCCTTGTGGTAGAAATGATACCCAAACGATTGTTTAGGATATCCTACAAATACACCTTTGACTGATCATGTCTCTAGTTTGTCTGGATTCTGCTTTTTGACAAAAGCCGGACAACCCCAAATCTTAACTCTTTTAAGATGATGGTTTCTTCCCATGCCATATCTCATATGGAGTGGTAGACACGGTCTTGGTTGGAACTTTGTTTAACAGAAAAGCTGCCGTTTCCAATGCATGCCCCCAAAACGAGAGAGGTAACTCAGAATCACTCATCATGGATCGTACCATATCCAATAGGGTACGATTGCTTCATTCTGACACACCGTTGTGCTGTGGTGTGTAAGGTGGAGTGAGATGAGAGAGAATCCCATTCTCTTTTAGGAAGTCCAAGAACTCAGTACTTAAGTACTCTCCACCTCGATCTGATCGAAGTATCTTGATACTCTTTCCTGTTTGGCTTTCTACATCATGTTTATACTCCTTGAATTTCTCGAATGCTTCAGACTTATGCTTTATCAAATACACATGACCGAATCTTTAGAAATCATCAGTAAAAGTTCTGAAGTAGGAAAAACCGCCTCTTGCATGTGTAGACATTGGTCCGCATACATCACTATGTATGAGGCCTAGGAGCTCAGTAGCTCTTTCTCCGTGTCCTGTAAATGGAGTTTTGGTCATTTTACCTTTGATACAAGACTGCCAAGTTGTATAAGATTTATACTCAAAAGAATTTAAATATCCATCTTTATGAAGCTTGTTTAGTCTTGTTTCATGAATATGACCAAGTCTACAATGCCAAAGAAAAGCTTCATTTATATTTGAAAATTTTCTTTTATTTGTGTGTTGTACGTTGAAAACTGCGTGTTGATTAAGGACGTATATCCCGTTATTTAATGTACCACAACCAATCAACTTTTGATTAAGTCTAATGTTCATAACATTGTGTTGCACAGCAAAATGATACCCTTCATTGTCTAACAAGGAAACGGATATAATATTAAAAAGCATACTTGGCACAAAATAACACGGGTTCAAAACAAATATACAACCCGAAGGCAACCCTAGGTGATACCCTCCCACTGAAACTGCGTTTACATTGGAACCATTTTCAACTTGGATAGTATGATCACCTTTCTTCAGAACTCTGCTATTTCTCAACGCCTGCAAAGAATTGCAAATATGAGAACCCGAACCGGTATCCAATACCCAGGAAGCAGAGTTAATAGAAAAACATTTTTCAATTACGAACACACCTGAAGCTGAAGCATCACCATTCTTCTTCTTGAGTTCTAGGTACTCAATACAGTTCCTCTTCCTGTGTCCCGTCTTTTTGCAGTGGAAACATTCTCCTTTCCCCGATTCCCCAACCTTGGACTTGCCTTTTCCCTTAACCTTTTTGACTCCACTCTTAGGTTTGGTGGGTTTCTTTTTCATCTTTCCCTTGGCCTCAGCCTTCGGGTAAGAGGAGGAGGATTGCCCAACACTCATAACGAGAGTCTTCACTGACTTCAGTGTGCTCTCTGCACTTCTTAACATATTAAGGAGTTCAGGCAGTTCCTTCTCCATGTTGTGCATGTTGAAGTTAACAATGAACTGAGTAAAGGTGGAGGGGAGAGACTGCAGAATAATATCCGTATATTGTTCATTATCCATTGTCCACCCAAGGTCCTCAAGCCCTTTTATGAGGGCTATCATTTTCAGAACATGGTCTCCTACTGATGTGCCAGCGGTCATTCGCATCTGAAACAGTTTCTTAGACGCTTCGTATCGTAATACACGAGATTGCTCTCCATAAAATTCTTTTGTATGGAGGAATATGGCTTGTACGTCCATATTCTTGTGCTGCTTCTGATGTGTGTTATCCATCGATGCAAGCGCGAGGTATTTAGCCGTGGCACAGTCAGCGTCACATGTCTTGCAGATTTCCCTATCCGCAACTGAAGGTTTAGGACCTATGGTGGGCAGGGTTGAAGCCGTGAGGACATATGATACTTTATCATAAGTCAAGGCAATGTTTAAATTCCTCAGCCAGTATTTATAGTTGGTCCCATTCAGCTTGTTTTTATCTAATAGAAGCTTTTGTCCTGTCATAGGTATCTGCCATTAAGAGAGAGAAAAGAATACACTTAGCGAAAGCTCTTGCAAAGATCAGATTGGTTATTATCTTGTCTAATCGATGTCTCCCACTGTTTTTATCAAATTTTCTTTAAAACCTTTTAAAAAGAAAACTAGTCGGGATTAATTACATTCTACAACTTTGCTAACCGTTCAGCCAGGCCAGTGCCGGTACTTGAAAGAGGTTCCACGTGCTTTCGCACGGACCTAATTAAAATAAACCTCATCTTCCCAGAGGCGTAGCCCCATTTGACAGCTTTCTAGACACCTACCGAGTTAGCTAATTGTAAAGTGCAAAATTCTCCCGGGAGCAACATTTGCTCGCAGTGGAATCGGGATCCTACTATCATATAGAAGGTACACAATCTCATTGTAATTTTCAACTCTTTAAATTCCCGATATTATTTTTACCCCTAGTACTCATGACCTTAACTAAAGTCAACATATAAAAAGTACTAGTCAAGTTCTTCCCGTCATTTCGTGATTAACTAGACCCATCCATATGACCCTTAACTAAAGTCAACATAATCATATGAATGTCCTAACTACTTTGCATCATATGCAGTGTAGGAAGACATCACTTAGCTACCGTTCACTGCTCCTTAACTAAAGTCAAAATGCGCAGCACGAATACTAAGTACTCTACTTCCTAAAATGACGGAGGGCTGCGGATAGTTTTTAAGAAAACTTTTAACGCTTTGAACTTGATATCGTTGTAGAATCTAATGGGTTTAAAAGGAGTGGCTTAAGCTCCGCATTTTGAAACTTGCTTTTTCATAAAAGGCCGAGTGTGTTTCAAATCCGATTCTACAACATCTTTTTAGGTTCATTTATCTTTTACATTAATCTCATTAATGTAGTCCCATCATCTAAATCCTAAGCCATTACAGAAAGAAACGAAAATATAACGTACACTTATGCCACTCGCATTCGCCACAGTGTCCTGATATGCACCGTTAGGTTACTTAACTAACGGCATACCAGTATGGGGCTAGCGCGGGTGCAAAACATAAGTAACGTCTATTATATATCATATATATAATATCGCATTCGTCTCTGATATTTATTAAATGATCACATCAGATAATAAAAGCAGCAGAAGCACATTTAATATATGATATCTAGGAGGTCCGTATTTTGTATTTAACCAGCAATAAAAATACGGATTCCACGGTCGCGATGAATAGCCAAGCCCACACCCCTAGACCCCTACGAGAGCGGCAAGCGATCCTACCAATTCTGGAGTTTAGGAGACCCGGTCTCGACTCCTCGAGATGGCCTCCCACTGAACCCTAGAACCCGGTCACTTATGCCCTCCTCCTTGGGTCTATCCTAATGCGGAAAACTAAATAATATACAACACTGGTGACATCAACCTCAACCTGGAAGTGCCCCAAATAAAAGAATATTACATACAATTTAATTTTACACGAATGAAAAGAAAACTCTCATCTCACATAAAACCCCTGGCTATTCATTCACGATAATCCTGCACATCAAATCTCATCGACACATAATATCAAATATCATCAACGTAAGTAAGTATGCATACACCGATCGTCGTTGATGTATAGCAACGAAATCCGGCAATACAACTACATACTACACTTACGGCCACAGAGAAATAAAATGAAAAACTACAACAATTGGAATCTTAACTGCCTTTAGACAACACAAACCCGGAATATCACATATACAAGATTTCATGCCTAACAATGTAAAGCTCGCATTTGGGTATCATCCAACAAAACACCTTTTCAAAATAAACCGGATAATTCAACAAGATTTCCGTTTATCCCGAGACCGAACTGCTAGATTTACACGCAACAAACAAATTTGTAGATTCCAATTATTGTATCACATACTAATAAACTAGGCGCAGTTAAAACATTCGATCGAACGATTAAACACCCACAGACTTCTCAGAAAGCTCAACACTTGAGCAGTTTTAAAAAATACCAGTAACTGCACAAAATACATACGGGCCTGCACAAGAAATTACGTCCCATGAATCGCCTACTGCGCCGAGGAACCGCCGCAAAAAAGCCACTAAGGCCGCGGTTCCACTTTCGTACGGTCGATTCAGGGAATCGTACTTCTGGTGGGCCAATAAAATACCCTGCCGAATTTTTTAAGTATTTTTAATTCAAAAAAATCCAGGTTTTTGAAAAATTTCCAGAAGGCAGCCCCCGGGCGTCGTGTTTCGTTCGTTCCAGGTTTTTAACGTCGTCTAGGTTGCTCCAAAGCTCCAGCTTGGCTCTGATACCACTGTAGGGTTTCCTTAACACCTTATTTAGGGTTTGGAATCATCACACATGCCATAACTTTAAATTTATGAGGTGCTAAGTAAACTAAACTAGGAATCGAACTAGAATTATGAAGTAACAATTAAAAGTATCAAATGTAAAAGATAATTTATACTAAGTGGAGAGACTACAACCTTTGTAGACCTCCTAGGATGACTCCTTGGATCTCCTTTGGTTTGGAACGGTTCGCTAGATCACCTCCAAGACCACGACGATCCACCCGAAGTCCTTCGCCCAAAGCTCGTTGCTTCACTTGATCCTTGAAAACCTTGAAGCAAAACACCTTACACAAAGTAGCAAGGGTTGTGTAGGATGATGTAGTGGTTGCTAATCTCACTTAATACCCTTTATTTTATTTTATCTAACTCAAAATAGAACTCAAGAGAGAGCTAGAGAGAGGAAGAAGAAGATGGCTTGATATTTTCTTTTGGAATGAATAATGAAAAAAGAAAATGAGAGAGAGAGATAAATATCAAAAGAATAACCATAGTTAATAAATAATATCTAGATATTTTCTTCTTGAGTTAAAGGCAAAGGAAAACTAAACCATGGTTGAGTCAAAGTCAACCATGGAAAAGTGTAGAAGAAATGAGTCATGGAAAAAGAAATGAGTCATTTTCAATTTTCCTTTATCTTTAACTTTATTCAAAAGTATCCATATATATATTTATTTACCATGTGATTCTTATATTGCCATCTAACTTGTATCATCAACCATGATACATTTGCATGTATGTATGTGTGTATGCACATCATCATGTACATATACATGCATGCATCCATTAAAAGAAAAGGGTTTAAATAAATGAGATAAAAGTCAATATTAAATCAACACTTGATTTAATAATCCGGTCATATCTCATATGACCCGACTAGTATAAAACGCCCGATTAAAATATAGTATCACATACTCGCATTTAATCGAGCTTCTGCACATATCTCATATCCGCACCACTTCGTTTCTCCTGAGCCGAGAAACTTCTATGTGGGACTCTAAGACTCGTCAATACACCAGTAGTAGGTGATGATCATATAAAACATCTACAAGCCACATGCGGTCAGCTAAACGTAACGGCCACCCGGGTATTGAACGATCAGAAGAAGAACAAGCGAACCTGTCAAAACTCCTGTCAATCCAACTGGCAACACTTAGCGTACAGTCCGGTCTCTTCGTCAGATATGCTGCATATCGAGTCTAGGGATGGAACCGTCGACCCCAATAACTCAATAATTCATGCCGGTATATGGTCTATAACAGATCGAGAAACTTACTGATAACACTTATCAGTAATATCTCAGCAGCCCTGGCCAAGGACTTCCCGTTATAGCCAATCGTGCACAGCACAGCATCAACCCCCAATACCGGGAGAGACGAAACCCCTCCTATCGCTCACTGCCACCATATGCCTCGGGACTATACCCAAAATCCACCTGTTTGTACGACTCAGTAGAGCCGTAGTACGGTGGAGATCAAAGTACACTGGGAGGACACACAAGACTCTATGATGATCTCGGGTCTACAAACTAACCTGTACCAGGGTCACCTAAGAACTGCTATCCGACGTATGATATAATACCATATAGGAGTTCTCGGTGAGTCCGTTCAATGTACCCAGTCTCATTGAGCACCCGTATACTATCTTTGGTGTCATCACACCAGACAGATATGGGATCATCCATCGCCCATCATATGGAACAAGAATGGTATACGCTAGTCTATACTGGAATATCGATGCCCTTTCTCGATATACCTACGACTAGGAACATTTCAAGGATATGCTTATAAACTACAGATGTCTCACTAGTATGATCCGCATCATAATCCCAGTAGTCAAGCCAATATCCTTAGGGCTTTATCAACATGTACAAAATGAATATAAACATGATCAAGTGAACATATGATAAAGTGAAACCAGATAGCATACTATCATGTCGAGCAAGACTGTCCTCTGAATATACATATATATACACATCAGTATATACACTATCTCATAATGGCCTCTAGGGCATACATATATCCAACAATTATTGTGTTGTGTATGCGCGATCGGTACGATCAGGGTCTAGGCTTGGTAGTTGTGTCGCTTTACGTTCCTAGCTAGGGTCGTGTCGATGTCGTTCGTGTCTTTGTGTAGACTTTGCTCTTGAGTTGGTTTCGTAGTGTCGCTACGTGCGTTAGCTACTTAACGAACACTTGAGAGTATGTTTGGAGTTGGTGCGTCGGTCAAACGTAGTTCGTACGTGTTATTGGTCGATTGCTAATATATACTTGTTATTTTGTTATATGCTTTCAGGATCGCAGGCGGGGACTTCGGACGCTGCGAAGAAGGAAAAGCGAGTGGTTGGCTTTAATTAGCCAGGATTGTTGTGAGTAGATTTAACATATACAGGGGAATCTCCTGCATGGCGTTATGCATCTGGGCTAGATTAAATGATATGACTATTTGTTAGATGTATACGGATATTGATTGTGCATGTGTACCTTTGTTGCATATCTCATTTCCTATTGTGCCTGGATTAGTATTAATGAGACACAACACCATTATTGACGGTTCATGTTTCACGAGCACTAATTGTATGCTACACACACACCGTCGATAATTTTCATGACACACATAACATCTATATATATGTGATACTGTATTTCTTAAGGACATTGAGACATGATCCTTATTTTCCTTGTGCATATGACATATAGCATACCGGTATACCTACATGCTTACACATATGCCTTGACATGCTTACATGCTAGTTATCCATATACCTATATGGTATTGTACCATTAGGTATATACACATATGAGACATAGCGACATGTACATCTTGCATACATACTTACATATACCTGGAGGGTATTACATCATTATTGATAGGTAGATACACATATCTTGCTATGCCAACATGGTTACGCATACCTAGCTTTAGCTACATGTTCTCCTTTATTTGATGTTGTATGGACTTGGAGAAATTAGAAACCGCATGATATATATTAACTTGTTGCAGTTAAATAGCGGTTTTTCCTTTATATGCTCATATTACTGTTTCATGTTGCATATATTACATTCATGGTTTTCATATGATGTTCTCTGATACTTTTACTCGTAAGTATATATAACAGTGGAGTGGGATGCTGTTATATATGCATATATTTATATATACATTAGTGGAGTGGGACGCTAATATATATGTATTGATTCATGCAGTTATACTTATTCATTACTTGATGTTTTCTGGATTTGAGGACCGTGGTTGTTTCATGAAATTATGCATTATTTGAAAAACCCGGTTTCTCTTGATATGATATTTCAGCTTCCACCACGAGACTTCTCGGTTCTGAGCTTATATATTACCCCATGCGAGGAGGCGTCGAGGCCGTGTGTGGGTACGTGGTGGAACCCAGTTGGTCCTCCGGGGCAAGAAAGGTATTTCGACGGGACATGCCGATGAGCCTGGCTGGGGATGTTTGCCAACCGGTGATAGTATTTCGACTCAACGTATATCTGGGGGATATCGATTGAGGTTATGTATGTACATGCCTTGCAGATTGCGGGTGGTGCTTACCCAGGTTCATAGGATGTACATACATGACACAGGAGGGCTAGTCCTAGGTGATGGCGCCTCAGATTTGAGTATTTTGTGTCGATGCTAGACACTAGTTTTCATGATGTTTTTGGGTGTAGATGTAAGACACTCAGGTTTCATGAGACGTACTCGATATTAGATACTGGTTATATGAGATTTACTTGATATTGGACACTCAGGATATATGATACATACAGGATATGAAAGCCAATTTGGGGGCTGATTTGTTGAAATTTAGGATTTAGATTGTCTTGATGGACTTTGGTCCTACCACGAGGTCAGGATTCCGTGAGTATGACATGTTTTATCCCATACTCCCCATTTATTGTATATGCATTGCTTCATATATTAGTAGTACTTGATAGAGTACCTTGTATGACTGTTCCATTTACATACTGTTATTTGATATACATTGCTTCATGTATTAGTAGTACCTGATAGAGTACCTTACAGGACTGTTGCATACATATTGCCATTTATTGTTCATGTAGTAGTAGTACCTGATAGAGTACTTATTGTAAAAGAATTCTTGTTTGTGTATGTTGGGAAATTGTAAAGAAATCACAACCAAAAATTATTTGACCGCAATCAACTACGGTGTCGGATGTAGATTGTAAGTGAGTGCGGATCGTCCACAGGGACAGTGTAATAGTTCGTCTTTTGAATTAGATGAATTGAAACTTTAAGGAAAAGAAAACAAACAATTCATGATTTATATTTGAAGTTCAAGAATTAGAAAATCTAGATCTAATAACAAGAAAAAGATAGAATCAAGAATTGATAGTTTGATAATTTTTCCAACCAAATATCAAGAATCGAAATGAGGCTCGTAGGAATCGATCGGATCTATAGATGTGATGCAATCTCAAGATAACGTATACTCATCCTTCGATGGATTGATACTAGATCGCTGATGATCGACGAGAATTAGGGATTTCTAGTGAAACTAGAGTTTCATCATTTATCCCTTATTCTTTCGTTGATATCATTCACATTCTAGCCTCTACTAAATTCAAGAAACGATCGTAGATCCCTAATTTCGAGAGATCACAATCAAGAAATCATCGCTACGAAACTAGGTCATCGATTCTTGAACTATCTAGGGTTTACAAAACTCGTAGGACTCAAGAATCGTTTAAAGATTTGTTACATCATCATTCTATTGATCGTCTCGACTCCTTAACGAGCGGAGTTTTACTCAAACATCATCATAAGAACTACAATCATAAATTGAGATCGAATCATGATGCAAGAATTTAAAGAAAGCAAGATTAAAGAATTTCACCTTTTATTTATATCAACAATTTCATTACATTCGCTCAAGAACTACAAGAGGAAGAACTCGATCGTCGATTGGGCTTCACTCGGCTCCGTGAGTCGCTGATCGGCTTGGATCACTTGCTCAGTTGGAGATCGGCTCCGCTCATAAAAGGTGGAAGGGCTTCTTGCTTAATTGGTACTCAAGATCTTGAATTTGGATTGGAATTAGGGTTAGGGTTTCGCACAAGTCTTGTCACTAGACTTGTGGAAGAAGATGGTGTAATAGGTAAAGAATGAACAACTAAAGAACTAAAGATTGATTACCTAAAGATTGATTAGTCTTTAACCCTAGGTCTAGGCTTCTATTTATATATATCCAAACCCTAGATCTAGGATTTCAAATTTTAAGTTTCCCTCCAAAAGTTTGTTGAGGAAATTTGAATTTCCCTCCAAAAGTTAGTTAGAGGAGAAGCTTCTAAATGTGATTAGTTAGGAGGGAGCTTCTAGAAATAGTTTGTTAGGAGCTTAATTAATATTAGCCTTGCTTAATGATCTTTGCTGATCTGGCAGTAGCTTCGAGATCCTTCTGGAATTTGACATATCATTCTGAGCTGTGGCCAATGAGATAAGAATAACGCATTAAAAATGTCATGATGATCTGACCAAACCGCCGCGGAAACGCGGTGCAAGCCGGCTCCCGCCGCGGTTCCGCGGCGCTTTTGGGGCTTCAAGGCTTGGGACTTCTGGTGCTGATTTGGGTTGACTTGTGGGCCTTTCTTTGATATATTGATTTTTATATTTCCTTTTGAATTGCTACCAGAACTTAAATCATTGAGTTGGCGTATTTTTGATCAGCTCTTTTGGCTTTGCTCCTGCAATTTCCTGCACAAATCTCGACACAAGTGTTGCGCAAATACAGAGATGATGCGATGCCATGAAATGCACTCAATTTCCCTAGAAATGCCGGTTTTAATTTCTAACACATGTAATCTGATATTTTACGACTATTTTGTTAATATGTGAAATATGAATGCCGAACACTTCTAACTGAGTGCAAATGATAGGGAAATTGACGTGTTAAAAATACATTATTTTCGACTGATCAAATTCCCCCAAACTTATTTTCGATCGTCTCGAGCGAACTGTTTTATTTAAAAAGAGAAGGAGAAAATAAATAAAGAGAAAAACTAACTAGCACACTTTCGTAGGCAACACGATTGCACTGAGCACGTGCAACAAGCCTTTAAACCTCTAGGTGTCCCTAGTAGGAGGAGTGTTGTCTCCTGAGGGTTTTCAGCGGATTGCACCCACAAAATCCAATAATAAAAGGAAGATCATGAATATTAAATTTAAAGACAAGAATTGTAAAAGAAAGACTTTGAAAATTAGGGTTTCCAACTAAGCTAGCTTTTCGGTTGTCATGAGCCCTATCTTAATGGTCATGAAAAGATGTTAGAAATCACGCCCTCCCTCAATAAAACATCATCTTATTCTTCATTCCTATCTTTCTTCCAAACATCGATCATATAACCCTTCGTGTGTGTAAAGACACTCCTACACCCGGAGAATTCAATTCAAGCTATCATACTCTTGCCCATCAGCCTCGGTACTTTTTAATTAATGAATATTTAGATGAGATTGCTCACACACTTTCATGCGATCGTTAATACTTCTTGAGGTACTAACCGACCGATTACTCCTGTGCTTGCTTACTTGGTGTATTTTCCTCGTCTTGCACCACCTAAGGCTTAGCAGTGACTCCCAGACCAGTTGGCCTTAGGGCACTAGGTGAAGAGGCACCCTCGCAATATTTTTTTATTGCTGCCTTGGCGATAACAAAACTAGTGTTCATTTTTCTCACCACTTTATATTTTCTTCATTTCATTTTTTTTTTATTTCCTTCATATTTTTGGCTTTAAGACAAGAGCATTTCAAGGTATCCTCTACTTTCCCAGGCTTTAAGACGTCTGTAAGTGCAAATAGCAGGGTAGCAACGTTCAAAATGTTTGGCTTCCAGAATAGAAACTATTTTTCAGACTTATTTTTATCCTCAGATTAGTAACGTCTTTCATCTTACTAACCCTTGGGACAACGACTCATAACTACTTATTACTAGTTCGTATAAGAAAACTTCTAATTTTCTTGGTTTTCTTAAATTTTTCTAATCTCATGGATGTAATTTTTCACTATCTAAACTTTTATTATCTTATTTATGTACAAAAATTATTTTTATAATTTTAAAATTTTTTAAATTTTATAGGTTTTCAAAAAATGTTTTGTGCTTATGCAAATGATATGCAAATGATGCAAAAATAAGCACAAACCTCCCCCAAACTTGTTTTCCACAGTGTCCTCACTGTTGTCATCTGCTAAATCTCAAAAAACCTGTAATCTTGGGAGGAATTTATTAGTGGGGGCAAAATATTTAAGTGAAGATCCTCCCCCAAACTTATTTTTGGCTCAAAATTTTGTAAAAATTTTCTTTTCAAGAGCCAGAAAATATACCCCCCGCCCCAAACTTGAGTTATGCAATGTTAAGCTTTGAAAATCATATGAGGGGATCAAAAATCAGTGGTCGATGCCAAGCTTTGCAAAGACCGAATGTCAACACCAACCATTCAAAATTTTTGTCAATGCAGTGCTCTGGTTGGTGGAAGAAGAAGTGGGGAAAGGTTAAGTGGTGGAATAGAATGTGTGTGCGTCTCGTATTGGAGAGACGATGCAGTGAGTGTGATGGATTATTCGCATTCTTTTTACAGTCCATATGAAGGGGTGGAGGTTCAATTTCATTGATTTGGACATGATTCATCTCAACGCCCGTGCTTTTTACAAATGTGAGTTCATCAGCGAAGATCTCCTCAAAAGTTTCATCTATACCCCGATGAATAATGTCATCACAAAGTGCGGGGTGATCTTCAGACTCTAAGAACAGTTCATAATCAGTGTTAATTGTTGACCCGGACATCTCGGTGGAAGAATCCGTATGTGTATGATACATAGTTGGGTCAAACAACAACATATGAAAAGAGTCTAGATCGGTATCAGGAGGATCATCAAATTCGCTGCTGTCGACATCCATTAAGTCGACAGAACAGACCTGAGCAGTAGGTTCGGAGGGTACACTTCCCAACTTGTAAATGTTCAGCTCTATTGACCTATTCCCGAAAGATAGGGTCATAGAACCGTTACGATAGTTGATAATAGCATTGGAAGTGGCCAAAAAGGGGCGACCTAAAATCACCGGAATTTGATTCCGTGGGTTCGCTACAGGCTGTGTATCAATTACAATAAAGTCCACAGGGAAGATGAATTCCCCGATTTTTATTAACACATCCTCTAGTTCACCCCTAGGTTTGGTGATTGATCGGTCAGCCATCTGGAGAGTGCAATGGGTTGGCTTCAACTCTCCGATACCTAGTTGCTCATAAACTGAATATGGAAGCAAGTTAACACTAGCGCCATGGTCTAGTAGAGAATGGTTAATGTGTTTTTCCCCAATAGAAACGGAAATAGTAGGATATCCAGGATCCTTACGTTTCCTCGGTAATTGTTCGGGGAAAGCCGTGTCTATTGTTTTTTCCATGAAAATCTTCTTGGGCACTTGAGTCTTCCTCTTTCTAGTGCACAAGTTCTTAAGAGTTTTCGCATAGGACGGAACTTGTTGGATGGCATCTAGGAGAGAGATGTTGGTGTTAACTTGCTTAAAAATGTTCATAATCTTCTCCATATGTGGACTCGGTGTGTTAGCCCTTAACCGATTAGGATAAGGTGCTTTAGCAATAAGCGCTGGGTCCATCATAGGAGAAGGAAGTGTGTGTGGACCCGATCCCAAAATAGAAGTGGGGATCGTCCGTGGAGGAGTAAAAGAGGTGGGCTGAAGTGGCGAGAATTTTGGGAAATGGAGAATAGGCTCGGAAGAAGGTGGTGGGGTAGAAGAACTGGGGTCAGAATTAGAAGTGTGTGAGTGAGGAAAGGTCTCAGCCGGGGTATCATTGATTGATTTTTCTGTATCATTAAACTCTTCCCCAACGTGATTGTCAAGCACTCTTCCAGATCTCAACGTGATTGCATCCACATGATGTGAATAGCCAGGATTGGGTAAAGGTTGAGCTGGAAGTTTCCCTTTCTCTCTTGCACTCATTTCGGCTTTTAATTGTGCAATTTGTTCTTCCATCGATTTGATGTTCTCATTTTGAGAGATAATGATCTTCATCACATTCTCGACGGAAGATTGCAAACTTGCCGTCCCTTGGATGGATTGTTTCATGAAAGTATCCAAGGTTTGTGCTAGTGCAGAGGTATTATCTGTACAGGTCAATTGCAACAAGTTTTCATGTGGTGCAAAAGTGTTGGCCGGATTTTGGAAGTTTTGTGCTTGGAAGGGGAGCTGACTTAATTGAAGTGGTGGTTGTTGTTGTGGTGGAGGGACCCTTTGGAAATTGTGTTGGTTTGGAACCGTGTTTTGAGATTGTGAATGGTTCCAAGCAAAATTTGGGTAATTCCTCCAACCCTGATTATATATGGGGGAAAATGAATCGTTTCTAGGTCTTTGAAATGCGGCATTGGTATGCTCATGACATTGAAACGGACATTCTTCCATCAAGTGAGACGGATCAGAACAGCAGCCACATACAGTTTTGGAGAGTGACATTTGATTTAGGGTGGCGGCTAAAAATTTATTTTCCATAGTCTCAAGATTCTTGTGTATAGCTGCAATGTCAGCTCTAACTCCTATGGAAATATCATTGCCCTCCCTAGACGATTGATTCACACCCTCCCACTGTAACGATTTTTCAGCGAAATCTTCAAGGAATTTCCAGGCTTCCCCATCATCTTTGGTCATGAAATTTCCTTGACACATGGATTCAAGGGTCTATCTTGTGTTAGGTTTAATGCCCTCATAAATGATTCGGCATAGTTCCCATCTCGGGATGCCGTGATGTGGACATTGGACTAACAGATCCTTGAAGCATTCAAGACATTGTGAAAATGGTTCATTTGGAAGCTGGGTGAATTGATAGATTTCGTTACGGACTCGAGCTGTCTTTTGTTGTGGGTAGAATTTCTTAAGAAATGCTTTGACGAATTCATCCCAATTTGAAATGGAATGTGCGGTAGTGTTATATAGCCACTTCTCGGCTAAATCGCACAAAGTAAATGGGAGAAGACGAAGACGGAAAGCATCCACAGAATGCTGTGAGGTACCCATCATTGCGCATACATTTTCAAATTTCGTGATAAACACGTATGCGTCCTCAGACTCGAAACCGTGAAATTTTGGTAGAAGGTTGATGTATCGGGGTTTTATTTGAAAATTTTCCCCGTTGGCTGGTGGAATGGAAAGACAAGTGGAATGTGGACCTCGTGTTGGATAGCACCTCTCTTAGAGAGAGATGCGAGGTGGATTCTGCGCACCAACGGACGGCGGAAAATTAGTGGAAAAGAAGTTCGATGGAGGTGGATCCATCGATGTGGGTGTGGTGGTGGGTAAAAGAAAGGGTAAATGTAGAAATACCGACTTTAGGGTGATCAAGGAAACACGGACTTAACGGGCACTAGAATCCCGTGTCCAGCCTATCTTGCACAAAAAAGGGTTAGTACAAGTGGCAGCGTGAATTTATAATTAGGGGAATGATGAAAGAATGCGGTGTTTGTTTTGAAAATTAGACGGATTTTTGAAAAAATGATGCAACACAACAAATGCAACACACAAAACCCTAATATCTAGTGGTCACCTAGGTCAAACTCTAGACCGCTCCTAACTGCCAAAAGACAAGTCGCAGGATCAATCCTCCACTGCCTCTTTGTCCCCCTGTGGCCAGGTAAGTGCTAGGTAAGTGGGAAGGTACTCCACTATGTAAATAGTGGGCCTAATTAATAACCACTAGCCTTCGACACACTTGCCTTAGACACTACAAGAAAACGCGGATAAGCAATGAATTAACCACGGCCTTCTTCTGTCCTAAGTGAGCGCGACGGTCCTTAGAGTCATCTCTAGATTTCTTTTAATTAATGAGGGTAAATGCGGATGCAAATTTTACGATTTTTGGGGCTTAGAAAGGGTAATGAACTCCCCACCTAATCTGGATTTGGTCGTTCCCCTTAATATCCGTATTAATATGCAAACAACCAAAAATCAAAAACACGCACAATTTTAATTTGCTTTTTTTTTGCGCGCTGCGAATATTTGCAAAGAAACCTGCACAAAATATTAATTGGAGCAGATTTTAGGAAGGGGATAAGAAAGATTGAGATTACCTGAGAATTTGGTGCAGTGACTCAGCAAAGGAGCCGCGAAACCGCCGCAGAAAGGGGGTCTTTGCCGCGGAATCGCGGTGGTATGGTGGGATCTCTGCACAGGAATTTAGCACAATGCTCCTGTTCCTCCCTTTAGCTCTCTGGAATATTCAAAAAAAAATTATCCAAGCTCCAATGATTCCAGATTTTCTCGCAATCAAATCACAACACACGTATTAGGGTTTGTGCGAGTTTAGATCTAAAAATGATAATAGAATAAATTTTTCAACTCAAATTTCAAAATACGAACAATTAGCGCACTATCCCCGGCAACGGCGCCATTTGATTGTAAAAGAATTCTTGTTTGTGTATGTTGGGAAATTGTAAAGAAATCACAACCAAAAATTATTTACCGCAATCAACTACGGTGTCGGATGTAGATTGTAAGTGAGTGCGGATCGTCCACAGGGACAGTGTAATAGTTCGTCTTTTGAATTAGATGAATTGAAACTTTAAGGAAAAGAAAACAAACAATTCATGATTTATATTTGAAGTTCAAGAATTAGAAAATCTAGATCTAATAACAAGAAAAAGATAAAATCAAGAATTGATAGTTTGATGATTTTTCGATCCAAATATCAAGAATCGAAATGAGGCTCGTAGGAATCGATCGGATCTATAGATGTGATGCAATCTCAAGATAACGTATACTCATCCTTCGATGGATTGATACTAGATCGATGATGATCGACGAGAATTAGGGATTTCTAGTGAAACTAGAGTTTCATCATTTATCCCTTATTCTTTCGTTGATATCATTCACATTCTAGCCTCTAGTAAATTCAAGAAACGATCGTAGATCCCTAATTTCGAGCGATCACAATCAAGAAAGCATCGGTACGAAACTAGGTCATCGATTCTTGAACTAGCTAGGGTTTACAAAACTCGTAGGACTCAAGAATCGTTTAAAGATTTATTACATCATCATTCTATTGATCGTCTCTACTCCTTAACGAGCGGAGTTTTAGTCAAACATCATCACAAGAACTACAATCATAAATGGAGATCGAATAATGATGCAAGAATTTAAAGAAAGCAAGATTAAAGAATTTCACCTTTTATTTATATCAACAATTTCATTACATTCGCTCAAGAACTACAAGAGGAAGAACTCGATCGTCGATTGGGCTTCGCTCGGCTCCGTGAGTCGCGGATCGGCATGGATCACTTGCTCAGTTGGAGATCGGCTCCGCTCATAAAAGGTGGAAGGGCTTCTTGCTTGATTGGTACTCAATATCTTGAATTTGGATTGGAATTAGGGTTAGGGTTTCGCACAAGTCTTGTCACTAGACTTGTGGAAGAAGATGGTGTAATCGGTAAAGAATGAACAACTAAAGAACTAAAGATTGATTACCTAAAGATTGATTAGTCTTTAACCCTAGGTCTAGGCTTCTATTTATAGATATCCAAACCCTAGATCTAGGATTTCAAATTTTAAGTTTCCCTCCAAAAGTTTGTTGAGGAAATTTGAATTTCCCTCCAAAAGTTAGTTAGAGGAGAAGCTTCTAGATGTGATTAGTTAGGAGGGAGCTTCTAGAAATAGTTTGTTAGGAGCTTAATTAAGATTAGCCTTGCTTAATGATCTTTGCTGATCTGGCAGTAGCTTCGAGATCCTTCTGGAATTTGACATATCATTCTGAGCTGTGGCCACTGAGATAAGAATAACGCATTAAAAATGGCATGATGATCTGACCAAACCGCCGCGGAAACACGGCGCAAGCCGACTCCCCCGCGGTTCCGCGGCGCTTTTGGGGCTTCAAGGCTTGGGACTTCTGGTGCTGATTTGGGCTGACTTGTGGGCCTTTCTTTGATATATTGATTTTTATATTTCCTTTTGAATTGCTACCAGAACTGAAATCATTGAGTTGGCGTATTTTTGATCAGCTCTTTTGGCTTTGCTCCTGCAATTTCCTGCACAAATCTCGACACAGGTGTTGCCCAAATACAGAGATGATGCGATGCCATGAAATGCAGTCAATTTCCCTAGAAATGACGGTTTTAAGGTCTAACACATGTAATCTCATATTTTACGACTGTTTTGTTAATATGTGAAATATGAATGCCGAACACTTCTAACTGAGTGCAAATGATAGGAAAATTGTCGTGTTAAAAATACATTATTTTCGACTGATCAAATTCCCCCAAACTTATTTTCGATCGTCTCGAGCGAACTGTTTTATTTAAAAAGAGAAGGAGAAAATAAAGAAAGAGAAAAACTAACTAGCACACTTTCGTAGGAAACACGATTGCACTGAGCACGTGCAACAAGCCTTTAAACCTCTAGGTGTCCCTAGTAGGAGGAGTGTTGTCTCCTGAGGGTTTTCATCGGATTGCACCCACAAAATCCAATAATAAAAGGAAGATCATGAATATTACATTTAAAGACAAGAATTGTAAAAGAAAGACTTTGAAAATTAGGGTTTCCATCTAAGTTAACTTTTCGGTTGTCATGAGCCCTATCTTAATGGTCATGAAAAGATGTTAGAAATCATGTCCTCCCTCAATAAAACACCATCTTATTCTTCATTCCTATCTTTCTTCCAAACATCGATCATATAACCCTGCGTGTGTGTAAATACATCCCTACACCCGGAGAATTCAATTCAAGCTATCATACTCTTGCCCATCAGCCTCAGTACTTTTTAATTAATGAATATTTAGATGAGATTGCTCACACACTTTCATGCGACCGTTAATACTTCTTGAGGTACTAACCGACCGATTACTCCCGTGCTTGCTTACTTGGTGTATTTTCCTCGTCTTGCACCACCTAAGGCTTAGCAGTGACTCCCAGACCAGTTGGCCTTAGGGCACTAGGTGAAGAGGCACGCTCGCTATATTTTTTTATTGCTGCTTTGGCGATAACAAACCAGTGTTCATTTTTCTCACCACTTTATATTTTCTTCAATTCATTTTTTTTTATTTCCTTCATACTTTTGGCTTTAAGAGAAGAGCATTTCAAGGTATCCTCTACTATCCCAGGCTTTAAGACGTGTGTTAGTGCAAATAGCAGGGTAACAACGTTCAAAATGTTTGGCTTCCAGAATAGAAACTATTTTTCAGACTTATTTTTATCCTCAGATTAGTAACGTCTTTCATCTTACTAACCCTTGGGACAACGGCTCATAACTACTTATTACTAGTTCGTATAAGAAAACTTCTAATTTTCTTGGTTTTCTTAAATTTTTCTAATCTCATGGATGTAATTTTTCACTATCTAAACTTTTATTATCTTATTTATATACAAAAATTATTTTTATAATTTTGAAATTTTTTAAATTTTATAGGTTTTCAAAAAATGTTTTGTGCTTATGCAAATGATATGCAAATGATGCAAAAATAAGCACAAACCTCCCCCAAACTTGTTTTCAACAGTGTCCTCACTGTTGCCATCTGCTAAATCTCAAAAAACCTGTAAGCTTGGGAGGAATTTATTAGTGGGGGCAAAATATTTAAGTGAAGATCCTCCCCCAAACTTATTTTTGGCTCAAAATTTTGTAAAAATTTTCTTTTCAAGAGCCAGAAAATATACCCCCCAAACTTGAGTTATGCAATGTTAAGCTTTGAAAATCATATGAGGTGGTCAAAAATCAATGGTCGATGCCAAGCTTTGCAAAGACCGAATGTCAACACCAACCATTCAAAACTTTTGTCAATGCAGTGCTCTGGTTGGTGGAAGAAGAAGTGGGGAAAGGTTAAGTGGTGGAATAGAATGTGTGTGCGTCTCGTATTGGAGAGATGATGCAGTGAGTGTGATGGATTATTCGCATTCTTTTTACAGTCCATATGAAGGGGTGGAGATTCAATTTCATTGATTTGGACATGATTCATCTCAACACCCGTGCATTTTAGAAATGCGAGTTCATCAGCGAAGATCTCCCCAAAAGTTTCATCTATACCCCGATGAATAATGTCATCACAAAGTGCGGGGTGATCTTCAGACTCTAAGAACAGTTCATAATCAGTGTTAATTGTTGACCCGGACATCTCGGTGGAAGAGTCCGTATGTGTATGATACATAGTTGGGTCAAACAACAACATATGAAAAGAGTCTAGATCGGTATCAGGAGGATCATCAAATTCGCTGCTGTCGACATCCATTTAGTCGACAGAACAGACCTGAGCAGTAGGTTCGGAGGGTACACTTCCCAACTTGTAAATGTTCAACTCTATTGACCTATTCCCGAAGGATAGGGTCATAGAACCGTTACGACAGTTGATAATAGCATTGGAAGTGGCCAAAAAGCGGCGACCTAAAATTACCGGAATTTGATTCCGTGGGTTCGCTACAGACTGTGTATCAATTACAATAAAGTCCACAGGGAAGATGAATTCCCCGATTTTTATTAACACATCCTCCAGTTCACCCCTAGGTTTGGTGATTGATCGGTCAGCCATCTGGAGAGTGCAATGGGTTGGCTTCAACTCTCCGATACCTAGTTGCTCATAAACTGAATACGGAAGCAAGTTAACACTGGCGCCAAGGTCTAGTAGAGCACGGTTAATGTGTTTTTCCCCAATAGAAACGGAAATAGTAGGATATCCAGGATCCTTACGTTTCCTCGGTAATTGTTCGGGGAAAGCCGTGTCTATTGGTTTTTCCATGAAAATCTTCTTGGACACTTAAGTCTTCCTCTTTCTAGTGCACAGGTTCTTAAGAGTTTTCGCATAGGACGGAACTTGTTGGATGGCATCTAGGAGAAGGATGTTGGTGTTAACTTTCTTAAAAATGTTCATAATCTTCTCCATATGTGGACTCGGTGTGTTAGCCCTTAACCGATTAGGATAAGGTGCTTTAGCAATAAGCGCTGGGTCCATCATAGGAGAAGGAAGTGTGTGTGGACCCGATCCCAAAATAGAAGTGGGGATCGTCCGTGGAGGAGTAAAAGAGGTGGGCTGAAGTGGCAAGCCTTTTGGGAAATGGAGAATAGGCTCGGAAGAAGGTGGTGGGGTAGAAGAACTGGGGTCAGAATTAGAAGTGTGTGTGTGAGGAAAGGTCTCAGCCAGGGTATCATTGATTGATTTTTCTGTATCATCAAACTCTTCCCCAACGTGATTGTCAAGCACTCTTCCAGATCTCAACGTGATTGCATCCACATGATGTGAATAGCCAGGATTGGGTAAAGGTTGAGCTGGAAGTTTCCCTTTCTCTCTTGCACTCATTTCGGCTTTTAATTGTGCAATTTGTTCTTCCATCGATTTGATGTTCTCATTTTGAGAGATAATGATCTTCATCACATTCTCGACGGTAGATTGCAAACTTGCCATCCCTTGGATGGATTGTTTCATGAAAGTATCCAAGGTTTGTGCTAGTGCAGAGGTATTATCTGTACAGGTCAATTGCAACAAGTTTTCATGTGGTGCAAAAGTGTTGGCCGGATTTTGGAAGTTTTGTGCTTAGAAGGGGTGCTGACTTATTTGAAGTGGTGGTTGCTGTTGTGGTAGAGGGACCCTTTGGAAATTGTGTTGGTTTGGAACCGTGTTTTGAGATTGTGATTGGTTCCAAGCAAAATTTGGGTGATTCCTCCAACCCTGATTATATGTGGGGGGAAATGAATCGTTTCTAGGTCTTTGAAATGCGGCATTGGTATGCTCATGACCTTGAAACGGACATTCTTCCGTCAAGTGAGACGGATCAGAACAGCAGCCACATACAGTTTTGGAGAGTGACATTTGATTTAGGGTGGCGGCTAAAAATTTATTTTCCATAGTCTCGAGATTCTTGTGTATAGCTGCAATGTCATCTCTAACTCCTATGGAAATATCATTGCCCTCCCTAGACGATTGATTCACACCCTGCCACTGTAACGATTTTTCAGCGAAATCTTCAAGGAATTTCCAGGCTTCCCAATCATCTTTGGTCATGAAATTACCTTGACACATGGATTCAAGGGTCTGTCTTGTGTTAGGTTTAATGCCCTCATAAATGATTCGGCACAGTTTCCATCTCGGGATGCCGTGATGTGGACATTGGACTAACAGATCCTTGAAGCGTTCAAGACATTGTGAAAATGGTTCATTTGGAAGCTGGGTGAATTGATAGATTTCGCTACGGACTCGAGCTGTCTTTTGTTGTAGGTAGAATTTCTTAAGAAATGCTTTGACGAATTCATCCCAATTTGAAATAGATTGTGCGGTAGTGTTATATAGCCACTTCTCGGCTAAATCGCACAAAGTAAATGGGAGAAGACGAAGACGGAAAGCATCCACAGAAAGCTGTGAGGTACCCATCATTGCGCATACATTTTCAAATTTCGTGATAAACACGTATGCGTCCTCAGACTCGAGACCGTGAAATTTTGGTAGAAGGTTGATGTATTGGGGTTTTATTTGAAAATTTTCCCCGTTGGCTGGTGGAATGGAAAGACAAGTGGAAAGTGGACCTCGTGTTGGATAGCACCTCTCTTGGAGAGAGATGCGAGGTGGATTCTGCGCACCAACGGACGGCGGCAGATTAGTGGAAAGGAAGTTCGATGGAGGTGGATCCATCGATGTGGGTGTGGTGGTGGGTAAAAGAAAGGGTAAATGTAGAAATACCGACTTTACGGTCGATCATGGAAACGCGGACTTAACGGGCACTAGAATCCCGTGTCCAGCCTATCTTGCACTAAAAAGGGTTAGTACAAGTGGCAGCGTGAATTTATAATTAGGGGAATGATGAAAGAATGCGGTGTTTGTTTGAAAATTAGATGGATTTTTGAAAAAATGATGCAACACAACAAATGCAACACACAAAACCCTAATATCTAGTGGTCACCTAGGTCAAACTCTAGACCGCTCATAACTGCCAAAAGACAAGTCGCAGGATCAATCCTCCACTGCCTCTTTGTCCCCCTGTGGCCAGGTAAGTGCCAGGTAAGTGGGAAGGTACTCCACTATGTAAGTAGTGGGCCTAATTAATAACCACTAGCCTTCGACACACTTGCCTTAGACACCACAAGAAAACGCGGATAAGCAATGAGTTACCCACGGCCTTCTTCTGTCCTAAGTGAGCGCGACGGTCCTTAGAGTCATCTCTAGATTTCTTTTAATTAATGAGGGTAAATGCGGATGCAAATTTTACGATTTTCGGGGCTTAGGAAGGGTAATGAACTCCCCACCTAATCTGGATTTGGTCGTGCACCTTAATATCCGTATTAATATGCAAACAACCAAAAATAAAAAACACGCACAATTTTAATTTGCTTTTTTTTTGCGCGCTGCGAATATTTGCAAAGAAACCTACACAAAATATTAATTGGAGCAGATTTTAGGAAGGGGATAAGAAAGATTGAGATTACCTGAGAAATTGGTGCAGTGACTCAGCAAAGGAGCCGCGGAACCGCCGCAGAAAGGGGGTCTTTGCCGCGGAATCGCGGTGGTATGGTAGGATCTCTGCACAGAAATTTAGCACAATGCTCTTGTTCCTCCCTTTAGCTCTCTGGAATATTCACAAAAATTTTATCCAAGCTCCAATGATTCCAGATTTCCTCGCAATCAAATCACAACACACGTATTAGGGTTTGTGCGAGTTTAGATCTAAAAATGTTAATGGAATAAATTTTTTAACTCAAATTTCAAAATACGAACAATTAGCGCACTATCCCCGGCAACGGCGCCATTTGATTGTAAATGAATTCTTGTTTGTGTATGTTGGGAAATTGTAAAGAAATCACAACCAAAAATTATTTGACCGCAATCATCTACGGTGTCGGATGTATATTGTAAGTGAGTGCGGATCGTCCACAGGGACAGTGTAATGGTTCGTCTTTTGAATTAGATAAATTGAAATTTTAAGGAAAAGAAAACAAACAATTCATGATTTATATTTGAAATTCAAGAATTAGAAAATCTAGATCTAATAACAAGAAAAAGATAGAATCAAGAATTGATAGTTTGATGATTTTTCCAACCAAATATCAAGAATCGAAATGAGGCTCGTAGGAATCGATCGGATCTATAGATGTGATGCAATCTCAAGATAACGTATACTCATCCTTCGATGGATTGATACTAGATCGATGATGATCGACGAGAATTAGGGATTTCTAGTGAAACTAGAGTTTCATCATTTATCCCTTATTCTTTCGTTGATATCATTCACATTCTAGCCTCTAGTAAATTCAAGAAACGATCGTAGATCCCTAATTTCGAGCGATCACAATTAAGAAAGCATCGCTACGAAACTAGGTCATCGATTCTTGAACTAGCTAGGGTTTACAAAACTCGTAGGACTCAAGAATCGTTTAAAGATTTGTTACATCATCATTCTATTGATCGTCTCGACTCCTTAACGAGCGGAGTTTTACTCAAACATCATCACAAGAACTACAATCATAAATGGAGATCGAATCATGATGCAAGAATTTAAAGAAAGCAAGATTAAAGAATTTCACCTTTTATTTATATCAACAATTTCATTACATTCGCTCAAGAACTACAAGAGGAAGAACTCGATCGTCGATTGGGCTTCGCTCGGCTCCGTGAGTCGCGGATCGGCTTGGATCACTTGCTCAGTTGGAGATCGGCTCCGCTCATAAAAGATGGAAGGGCTTCTTGCTTGATTGGTACTCAAGATCTTGAATTTGGATTAGAATTAGGGTTAGGGTTTCGCACAAGTCTTGTCACTAGACTTGTGGAAGAAGATGGTGTAAGAGGTAAAGAATGAACAACTAAAGAACTAAAGATTGATTACCTAAAGATTGATTAGTCTTTAACCCTAGGTCTAGGCTTCTATTTATAGATATCCAAACCCTAGATCTAGGATTTCAAATTTTAAGTTTCCCTCCAAAAGTTTGTTGGGGAAATTTGAATTTCCCTCCAAAAGTTAGTTAGAGGAGAAGCTTCTAGATGTGATTAGTTAGGAGGGAGCTTCTAGAAATAGTTTGTTAGGAGCTTAATTAAGATTAGCTTTGCTCAATGATCTTTGCTGATCTGGCAGTAGCTTCGAGATCCTTCTGGAATTTGCCATATCATTCTGAGCTGTGGCCACTGAGATAAGAATAACGCATTAAAAATGGCATGATGATCTGACCAAACCGCCGCGGAAACGCGGCGTAAGCCGGCTCCCGCCGCGGTTCTGCGGCACTTTTAGGGCTTCAAGGCTTGGGACTTCTGGTGCTGATTTGGGCTGACTTGTGGGCCTTTCTTTGATATATTGATTTTTATATTTCCTTTTGAATTGCTACCAGAACTGAAATCATTGAGTTGGCGTATTTTTGATCAGCTCTTTTGGCTTTGCTCCTGCAAGTTCCTGCACAAATCTCGACACATGTGTTGCGCAAATACAGAGATGATGCGATGCCATGAAATGCAGTCAATTTCCCTAGAAATGCTGGTTTTAAGGTCTAACACATGTAATCTGATATTTTACGACTGTGTTGTTAATATCTGAAATATGAATGCCGAACACTTCTAACTAAGTGCAAATGATAGGGAAATTGCCGTGTTAAAAATATATTATTTTCGACTGATCAAGTACCTTACAAGACTGTTGCATACATATCGCTATTTATTGCTATCAGCTTGCATGCATTAGATTCACGTTGTACGTGCATACTTGCGATTAGCTGCATATGCTATTTACTATTCACGAGTTGGCAACTCACCCCCGTTGTGCCATAGTGTTTTGCAGGTAGTCCCTCAGGTAAGTCATGGCAGTCTTTTCATCTTTCGTATCATCTTTTGCAGCGGATACCGCTTTGGCTGACTAAGCGCAGTTTTTCTATAGGTGGGTTTTGCGGCTATCCGATGTTGTTTATTGTTATATTTGTATCATGTACTCTCGATCTACCACTTTCATGTATGACTTAGAGAATTGATGTGAGGACGATATTGCATGTTATTTTGTGACTTGGAGGTCTTTTATGCAGTTTTTATTTATATCGTCTTTTATTTCTTCGCTACGGCGTCGTATATCTGTTGTGGTGGTTGTTTCCACCTTTGGGCGTGGATTTTGCTCCCGTTGTGATACTTTACTTATATTTATGTTGTACCCATTTTTGGGGTTAGTTTTTACAAAGGAGGTGCTGCCAAAATTTTTAAGAAAGTAAACTTGGACTTTAAAGAATTTGTACTTGAGATATTCAAAAGTTTTAACAATATTCTTATCACTTACTACTTTTGATGGTTTAGATTGCTGGGTTTTTGGCTTACTTAAATTGCGTTACGCCTGTAGACGTTGCGTAGTTTAAGGGTCGTCACGTGCCAAATTTTGGGTCGTGACAAAGTTGGTATCAAAGCGCTACGTTTTACCTTTCGGAGTGCAGGATGACCTGGGAATGATGGAGTCGGTAACTTAAGCAGAGTAACGTAGTGTGTGTATGTCCGCGGCATACTCACCATCACGGTACTCCGCCTAAAGTGACCTAAGTACTAATTGCTTGAAATTCCTTCCTTGATGATACATATCCTTGTGATTCGATTTCCATGTTCAAATCAAATCCTTTTTCCATTTATAGCCTTTGCCGCCGATGACTATGAGGACTCAGAGTGGTGCAGCGAGAGCCGAGGTCAGAGTTGACTTGTGTGGGACGAGGACTGACCAGGATGGCACGCTCATTGCACAGGAGCAGATGGATCCGCCTTCGATTGATTGTATCGCTAGGTCTGAGGCAGAGATGCAGGACTTGCGCCAGACGATGAGGTCTTTGGTTGAAGCCAGTAGAGCGCGGCGACAGGAGGTTGCCACCCCTGTTACCCAGTTGTTCCTTGCGATCAGCACTCAACATCGTGTTACTCACACAGCACCAGTGGACGCAGCCCTGTTTGACGAGGAGTGTCTTTCCGAGACTTTGGGAGTTCGAGGACAGAGGAGGCTCGTACAGGTGTATCGGCCCAGAGACAGAGGTTCAGTCGCGTGACAAGTTTCGTGCACGTCGCGGGAGTAGCAGAGGCTTGGGACGAGGAGAGTCGTGTTAGCTAGATCATGTCACGACCCGAAATTAGCACGTGACGGCCCTAATACTACGCATCGTCTACAGGCGTAACGCAGTAAAAGAAAGCCAAAACCAAGAAATCTAAACCATTAAAATACCAGAAAAGATAAGAAACATTGTTTAAAAGTCTATGAAATCACAACCCAAATTCTTTAAAAGTCTAACTTTATTTCCTTTAAATTTCGGCAGCACCTCCTTTATAAAAACCAACCCCAAAAATGGGTACGACATAAATATAAAGTAAAGCATCCCCAAACGGGAGCAAATACACGCACAAAGGCGGAAAACAACCACCACAACAAATATACGACGCCGTAGCGAAGAAATAAAAGACGATAGAAAGGAAACTGTATAAAAGACAACAAGTCACAACATAATATACAACATCGTCCTTACCAAGTCTCTAAGTCAATATGAAAATAGTAGATGGAGAGTACAGGGATACAACGAATATACAATACAACGAATAACCCCAAAACCCACCTAAGCAAACTGCACACTGTGAGCTGATGCGGTATCCGTAGCAAAAGATGGTAAGATGTGTGATAATAGCCTGCCTTTGACTATCCTGAGGAACACCTGCAAACACTGTGGCACAACGGGGGTGAGTTACCAACTCGTGAACAGTAAATAACATATGCAGGTAATCGCAAGTATGCACGTACAGCGTGAATCTAACATGTGCAATTAAAAGAAATAAAAAGTCATATGAATGCAATAATATGAAAGGTACACTTGCAGGTACAACTAATACATGAAGCAATGCATATAAATAAAGGTATGTAAATGCAACAGTCATGAAAGGTACTCTAACATGTACTACTAATACATGAAGCAGTGCATAAACAATAAATGTAGAGTATGGAATGAAATATGTCATTTCCATGGAATCCTGACATCGTGGTAGGATCACAATCCATCAAGACAAATCCAAATCCCAATTCCTCAAATCAGCCCCCAAATTGGCTCTCATATCATATAAGTCTCACAAATCCTGAATGTATAATATCGAATAAATCTCATATATCCTGAATGTAAAAATCAGCAATCTCATAAATATACTGTATCCAATATCAAATGAATCACCTATATCCCAAATCAAATTATCAAGTAAAAATCTAACATCCTAAATATATTTGCATGAATAAATTTGATGATGTATATAATTAAATGTCAATACACATATATTAGCGTCCCATTCCACTAATATTGGTGTAAGGGCATATATAACAGCGGCCTAATCCCCCGTTATATATACAAAGGATTAAAATGAAATATTATGAAACTAATGTGTCAGGCATCGACATAGAAATGCTGATCTATCAGGTGCAGTCACCACGACTGGCCCCCTGATAGGTGTGTATCATACGCTATCCCGAAAGCACAAGTGCCTAGCTCTGACCCTCGCCTCTCGACGCATCCATACGCACATGACTCCCGTCGGTATCCCCATGATAACAGCCGAGTCATTGGTAATGTCACCGGAAAGTATGGTTCCCCCACTAACTCATCTCCTCACTGAGATTCTTGCCCCGGGGTACCTTCAGGCCCCACCATGTACCCGCACACGGACCCCTCCGTTCCTCGCGTGGGGTATATATATCCGAACCGATAAATCTCATGGTGGCTGCTGAAATATCATATCAAGGGAAAACGGGTTTTTCAAATAATGCATAATTTCATGAACTCCCACGGTCCCCAAATCCAGAAAACATCATGAAAAATCCATATCTCAATGCGAAAATCCATGAATATAATATATGCAACATAAAACTGTAATGAAAGCATATAAAGGGAAAGCCGCTAATTAACTGCAACAAGTTAATATAAAATATCATGCGGTTCCTATTTTCTCCAATTCTAAATAACATCAAGTAAAGATAAACATGTAGCTATAACCAGATATATGTGTAAACATAAAGGTATAGTAAGATATATGTATCTACCTATAAGTAAATGATGTAGTATACCCCCTGGGTATAAGCGAAATAGGTGTGCAAGGTATACATGTAGCTATGTCGTAAAGTATGCATGTACCTATCACTAATGGTACAATACTCTATAGGTATACAAGTTACTAGCATGTAAGTATGTCAGAACATATGTGTAAGCATGTAGGTATACAGGTATGCTATAAGTTAATGCGTAAAGAAATATGAATCAAAGTCTCAATGTCCCTAACCAAGCAATATTATATCTATAAGTGGGTTATGCGTGATATTGCAATTATTGACGGTGTGTGTAGCATACAATTAGTGCTCGTGCAACATGAATCGTCAATAATATGTGTAGTGTCCTAAGGATACTATTCCACGCACAACAATATATAAGTAATAGGGTAAATGCGCAATTCTAAATATGACATAGAATATGCGACAGAAATAACATCTCTAGCCCAGACGCATAACGTCATGCGGGCGATTCCTCTGTAGATGTTAAATCTACTCATAAACGCTCCTTGCTAAGTGAAGCCTACCACCTGTTTTCCCTTGTCGTAGTGTCCGAAGTCCCCGCTTGCGAACCTAAAATTTCACAAACACATCACATAAGCAAATATCCTACATCGACGAAAAGACATCGAAACGCAAGAATAACGCCCTTAAAAATACACTGCGCGCTTTGCGCATCTATCGCGCACGACAACGACCAAAAACCCTAATTGGGGTCGCTAAACTACAAAACACTAAGTCTTGACCCCGATCGTCCCGATCGCGCAACACAACACAAACAATTACGAGGAATAAAATAGATATAACCTCGCAACGACCAATCGAACCCACGTCGGAAAAACCCCGAAACCTAGTAAGCAACTTATCGCAATATTTCGCACTAGTTTCAAGCTAACGCATATCTAGCGATTACAAACACCTTAAAATAGCTTAACTAAGCTATCAAAACCATTTCTATATTTTTAACACTCGCTAATTATGTTTTAGCAAAAACCTAGTAAGCTAATTGCATAATTAAACAAAGTGTTCATTAGCAAAAATTAACATTTCCTACTAGGTTAATCATCTCTAAAACACAAATTAACACTTCAAATGAATACTAAACACTTAACAAAATTTAACCCCAACATGAATTTCTTAAACCAAATATAAATCAATTAATCATAATTTAAAAACTAAACTAAACACATAATTAGCTAACTAAATTGGCTAGAATAAGATTAAAGCAAATATAAAAAGATTAAGGTAAGAATTATACCTCACCAAGAACATAAAATGAATCTTAATCCAACATCTTAGCATTAAAAACCAAGCTTTATGGAAGATCCTTGAAGGATTAGTGAAGGAAATGAAGGGAAATGATTATATTTGTATTTTTGTTATTTTATTTGGATTTTTCATGATTTATTTGATGCAAAAAGAGTTGAAAAAGAGTGGGAATGATGGAGGGCAGCAAGGGGAAGGGAAGGGCCGGCCAAAGGGGTGAGGGGGGTATTTTTGTGAAGAAATTGTTAGGAAAAAGAGTAATAAATGCTAATAAATGCATTTTGCCACCTTTACACCCTTTCTTTTCTTTTTAAAATAATTCCTTTTGCACTCCAAAAATATCTAGATATTTAAAAAGAAGTTTCCAAAATATTCTAGTGACAAAAAATAATTTATTCTCAAGAGAAGAAATTTCCCGATTTACGTGCACCAAATACCGCTTAAAATAATATTTTATTTGGGAAAATTTCTATCTGAACTAAAACCTCCCAAATACCCCTAAAGTTCGCGCACAAGCTTTATTTCAGCTAAAAAAGGTGCCGGCAAGGTTTTACGGAAGTTTGATCGAAATCGGTTTAAAACGGAAAATACCGACAATTTTGCCTTAAAACGGAAAAATTCGCAAAACGATTCTGAAACGTTACAATCTCCCCCCTTATAAAAATTCGTCCCCAAACTAAATTTTTTTTTTTTACTAAGCGTACCTTCAAAGAGAGGATTACTAAACTCTCATATCTCGTTCGCAGCCTCCCAAGTGATTACCTCACTATACGGCTACGTCCAAGAAAAAACCTTCACAGATGGCAAGACCCTTGACCGAAGTTTCTCCACCCGCCTAGCCATTAACACAATTGGCTGCTGGTGAACGAAATATCGCGTCCAAGCTAAATGGTCTGGTGCTGAATTATGTGAGAAAGGTCATGAAGGTAATTGCAAAGTATCGACACAAGGAATACGGGGTGAATACTCAATAATCTGGGCGGGAGTGTCAAATTAAAGGCAACGGAACTAACTCACTTTAAGGATCTCGAAAGGACCTACAATTCTGGGTAAGCTTCCCAAAACTCAACACGTCCTTCATTGGAAAAATCCGTAGGAATACATGATCTCCCACTGTGAACTTGAACCTGCGATCACCATGGTCGGCATAACACCTCTGTCCGCACAGGACTGTCATCATCCTCACCTGAAACAGCTGGATCATTTCCGAAGTCTCTAGACTAGCTGGGATCCAAAAATCCTACTACGCAAGATCAGAAAAACAGACTGGAGATCGACACCACCTAACAAACAAAACTTAAAGGTTGCCAATTGGAATGTCTCCTGATAACTGCTATCGAAGGAGAGTCCTAACAATGGCAAGTGACGATCCCAACTGCCGACAACAATTAGTACGTATGCACGAGTATAACCTCTAGAGTCGGTATAGCCTGCTCTCACAAAACCATCATCCTGCGGATGGAAAGACGGAGCTAAAGCTCAACCAGTACCCAAGGCTTCCTGAAGCTCCTGCCCAAGATGGCAAGCGAACAGGGTGCCTTCGTTGGATACGACCCATAAAGGAACTCCGTGCAACACACAAACTTAACAAAGAACAACTGAGTAAACTGAGTATAACCGGACAACAAGCATCCGAATGGAGTCACACCCTGATTAAACCTGGGTATACGCCACAACGAATATTCATGGAGATCTGCTCCCATTCCCACTTCGAAATGGTTTAAGGTTGCAACTCTCCAGCCGGTCTCAGATGCTCAACCAAAACACACAACAAGAAAACACCTTGAAACGGAATCCAAAACTTCTCTTTATATCCTTGCCCACCCGTAACTATCTCATAAGTCACGTCAAATGCTGGTGGAACTTGAATGAGTACAGAGAGTTGACAGATGTGCCTGCTCTAGGATTTCACGTCTCTACCCAGTAGTATCAGGTACATAGACGCATCCCTAAACTCATCACACCCTTGTCACAAATCAAGGACTCCGAATCATTACCCAGCCGAGTATGCTCAAGTATTTCTGACGAACGAGCATCGGCGGGCAGTGTCTCGTGAAAGCGATTAAGGAAAAGTGGTCGGGCGCGGTCATGAGCAAGCTGTCCCCTCAGTAGAGGCGAACTTAAGCTGTGCTCAACGATCACACAAGAACTGTGAATCTGCAGAAGACTATCTCAACAATGAAAATCCACAGCAGGAAGATGTACACTAAGCGTTGATAGTCCATGAAAATCTGACACGACTCTCGAACAAGTAGTGTCTCCAAATCTCCAACGCAAGACCACCGCGGCCATCTCCATATCGTGAGTGGAATATACTGCTAGTACTTCCTCCAAATATAGGGAAGCAAAAGCGATAACTCTATAGTGTCACCTCAGTACACAATCGAGCCCCACTCACGAAACATCACAGTTAAAACAACAAAGTCGCCCGAACCAAAAAGCAAGAAGAACTGGTGCAGTTGTTAACCGAATCTCCAACTGCTGAAAAACTCTGCACGCATACCTCAGTCCAAAGAAAAAGAAACCTCTTTCAGGTCAGTCCAGTCAACGGTGCAGCACTACACTAGCAATCCTGCATGAAACGGTGGTAGAAACCTGCTAAGCCCAAAATCTGCGGACTTCCGTCCCGTATATAAGTCTGGGCCAAAGCTGTATGGCCTCGATCTTCCTCGGAACCATACGAAAACCGTCTCCCGTAACTACCATACCTAGGAGTCAACACAACAAGCCTGAAGGAACACTCCGAGAATCTAGCAAACCGCTGGGGCTCTCCCAGTATCTGAAAATCAAATCCTCAAGTGCTGCTCCTGTCCCTCAAGACACATTAAATAGACCAGAATGTCGTAAATAACACAACAATAACTGGTCGAGGAACGACTTGAAGAAATCCGGTTCATCACATCTACGAATGCTGCTAGGGCATTGGTGAGTCCAATGACACACTAGCACACACAAAGCCCGTAGCACACACAAGGCAGTCTTCGGAATGTCATCACTCCGAACCCGCAACAATGATGACCTGATCCCCAAACAAACCTAGAAAAAAATGTCTCGCAATTAGGAGCTGATCGAAGAAATCGTCAATGCGAGGTAAAAGATACCTGTCCGCACCGTAAGCCGGTTCAATTGACGATCCATCAGACACAACCTCAAACTGTCGTCTTCCTCCTTGACGAACAGAAAAAGGAGCTCCCCAATGCGAAACGCTCAGACGCACAATCCCCCCAACAAACAACTCTGCAGCTGATCCTTAAGCTCCCTAAGCTCCGCCGGCTCATCTGGAACATCGTCGGATAACTCTCACACTATAAGAACCCGGTCCAACTAACCCACTATGGCTCCGGTATCATGAATGAACGCCAAGAATCTTCGACATCCTCTCCTCAAAAGCCGACTAGCGAAAAAGGCTGAATTCGAGCTGTGAGAGGCGGCACCACTGTCCCCCTGCACAACAAGAACTGACTTGTCGGAAAAACAAACCTGGCTGTTTCCTCGCGGTAGTCCACAGACGCCTAGCACGTAACTAACCAGTCCATGCCCAGGAGAATGTAAAATCCAACATCTCTAGAAGGATCAAGTGATGGATGAATCTCCTAACCGATTGGCATACGACTGAAATACGTGTCGCGCAACAAAAGAATCGCTGACAGAAGTTAACACAACAAACGGCTGATCTAGCTAACACGAATCCCCTCGTCCCAAACCTCTGCTACTCCCGCAACGGTCACGAAACCTATCTCGACGACTAGTCCTCTGTCTCTGGGTTGGTACACCGGTACGAGTCCTCCACTGTTCCGGAACTCTCAAAGTCTCTGGAAGGCGTGCCTCGTCAACTGGGGCTGCATCCACTGGTGCTATGTAGGTGACGGAATGCTGTGCGATGATCGCAAGGAACAACTGGGTAACAGGGGTGACAACCTCCTGTCACTGCGCTTGAATGGTCTCCACCAAAGAACTCATCGTCTGGCGCATGTCCTGCATCTCTGCCACAAGCCTAGCGATACAATCTGTCGAAGGAGGATCCGTCTGCACCTGTGCAACGAGCGTGCCATCCTGGTCAGTCCTTAACCCACCTGAGTCAACTCTGACCACGGCCCTCGCTGCACCTCTCTGAGTCCCCATAGTCGTCGGCGGCAAAGGATATAAATAAGGATAGGATTCGATATGAACACGGAAATCGAATCACAAGGATATGAATCATCAAGGAAGGAATTTCAAATAATTGTACTTAGGTCACTTTAGACGGAGTACCGCATCGTGAGTATGCTGCAGACATACACACACTAAGTTACTCTGCTTAAGCTACCAACTCCATCATACCAAGATCATCCTATACTCCGAAAGGTAAAAACCTAGCGCTCTGATACCAACTTTGTCATGACTCGAAATTGGCACGTGACGGCCCTAATACTACGCAACGTCTACAGGCGAAACGCAGTAAAAGAAAGCCAAAACCCAGAAATCTAAACCATTAAAATACCAGAAAAGATAAGAAACATTGTTTAAAAGTCTTTGAAATCACAACCCAAATTCTTTAAAAGTCTAACTTTATTTCCTTTAAATTTCGGCAGCACCTCCTTTATAAAAACCAACCCCAAAAATGGGTACAACATAAATATAAAGTAATGTTAGTTATATGTATGCCCTAGAGGCCATTACTGTACATAGGATGTATATTGTAGTGGATGCTTCGACATATATAGGGAGGACTTTCTTGCTCGACATGATAGTAAGCTATCTGGTTGATCTTTACCTTAACGTGTACACTGATTGTCTCTCTGTTACATGTTGGTAAAGCCCTTAGGATGTGTACTTGACTACCTGGACTATGATGCGGATCATACTAGTGGGGACATGGTAGTCCATAAGTACATCCTTCAAGGTCCCTAGTCGAGGGTGTATCGAGACGGGGCATCGATATACCAGAGTAGACTAGCATATACCTTCTCGACCCATACAGATGGGCGATGGATGATCCCATATCCATTGGTGTTTGACATCAGAGATGATATACGGGTGCTCAGTAGAGACTGGGTACACTGGACGGACTAGCCGAGAACTCCCAGATGGTATTATACCTCACGTCAGATGGCAGTTCTCTGGTGACACTGGTACAGGTTAGTCTGTAGACCCGAGATCGTCATAGAGTCTTGTGTGGTTCCCAGTGTGCTTTGATTTCCACCTTACCACGTCCAAGAGGGCGTGCAAAACGGTGGTTTTTGGGTACAGTCCCGAATCACATGGAGGCAATGAGCGATAGGAGGGGATTCGTCTCTCCCGGTATAGGGAGTTGATGTTGTGCTGTGTTCGATTGGCTATAACCGGAAATCCCTGGCCAGGGTTGCTGAGATTTACTGGTAAGTGTTACCAGTAGTTTCTCGAACTGTTATAGACCTCATATCGACACGACTTATCGAGCTATTGGGGTTTGACGTTTACCACCCCTAGGCAAGATATGCGACATATCAGACGACGAGACCGGACTGTACGGTAAGTGTTACTGGTTGGATTCAAAGGAGTGTGAGCGGGCTTGCTCTTCGATCTTCTGATCGCTCAATACCCGGGTGGCCGTTACGTTTAGCAGACCGCTTGCGGCTTGTGGGTGTTTGATATGATCATCATCTGCTGCCGGCGTATTGACGAGTCTTTAGAGTCCTACACAGAGGTTTCCTGGCTCAAGCGAAACGAAATAGGAGCGCATATGAGATATGTGCGGGACCGAGAATAATACCAGTATGTGATACTGTATTTGATTCTCGCGATTTGTAACATTGATCGGTTACATGCGTTATAGCCGGGTTATCGGATAAAGTGTTGATTCGATAAGTTGTTACTATTGATATTGGTCGGTTATATGCGATATGACCGGATCGTTAAATCAAGTGTTGATTTAATGATTTAATGTATAATTATATATGATATATTACTTTACATTAACTAGTATGGGTTCACTTTAAATGGATTTTCTCACTTGATGTGCACATTGTATATGTGATATACTTTTGTACACTAGATTGTATCATGTTTGATGATACATGATTGCTAGGGTTTGTGTAAAGAATTAAAACTTGGTTAAATAAATGGTTAGGGTTTATATTTATTTATTCATTCATTTATCTTTTTATTTTTGGATTAAAAAAGGAAAAGAGAAAAGAAAACATAATGGTTGCTTTTAAAAGATGAAGCTTGTTGAAGCTTCAAGAAGGTTTGACCAAAGTGACCATTTTGTCTTCATTTCCTTAACCCTAACCATTCCTTTAACCTTGGTCAATTCTCTACACATAACTAGAGTTAATATTATGATAAGATTTGATTTTTCTTTTCTATTCTATTATTCTTATCATAATAATTATCTTCTTCTTCTTCTTCAAGATGAAGAAGCATGACTTCATCAATGGTGATTGATGAAAAAGAGTGAGAAATCCAATTCTAAAGTGAACCCACTTCCTATTTCTTCATCCTCTACCTCTTGCCAAGTAGTATAGGGTGTTTTCTTCACAAGTTTCATGACTTGGTGAAGTGAGAGCTTGATCTAGTGATGTCTCGACGTAGATCATCTTCGGCATCGTAGTCGATGACCTAGCCCGCCCATTTCTCCGATGAAGCCGATGCTAGAGCCCAAGATCCGATTTGTACAGCGAGGAGACTTCATCGCGGAGCCATGGAGGTGGAGAACCGGATCTACAAAGGTTGTATTTCCGTTTACCATTTAGTTAAGTTGTTAACTAGTTTCTTTTTCGCCTAAACTTCTAGCCAACGATCCGTATTAGGGTTTCTCGGCACCCGTAAAATTTGAAATTGGCATGGTTGATGCCTTGTGAGACTTCATTAGCGTGACTAGGAACCCTACAAGTAAAGCATCCCCAAACAGGAGAAAATACACGCCCAAAGGCGGAAAACAACCACCACAACAAATATACGACGCCGTAGCGAAGAAATAAAAGACGATAGAAAGGAAACTGTATAAAAGACAACAAGTCACAACATAATATACAACATCGTCCTTACCAAGTCTCTAAGTCAATATGAAAATAGTAGATGGAGAGTACAGGATACAACGAATATACAATACAACGAATAACCACAAAACCCACCTAAGCAAACTGCACACTGTGAGCTGATGCGGTGTCCGTAGCAAAAGATGGTAAGATGTGTGATAATAGCCTGCCTCTGACTATCCTGAGGAACACCTGCAAACACTGTGGCACAACGGGGGTGAGTTGCCAACTCGTGAATAGTAAATAACATATGCAGGTAATCGCAAGTATGCACGTACAGCGTGAATCTAACATGTGCAATTAATAGCAATAAAAAGTCATATGAATGCAATAATCATGAAAGGTACACTAACAGGTACAACTAATACATGAAGCAATGCATATAAATAAAGGTATGTAAATGCAACAGTCATGAAAGGTACTCTAACAGGTACTACTAATACATGAAGCAGTGCATAAACAATAAATGTGGAGTATAGAATGAAATATGTCATTTCCACGGAATCCTGACATCGTGGTAGGATCACAATCCATCAAGACAAATCCAAATCCCAATTCCTCAAATCAGTCCCCAAATTGGCTCTCATATCATATAAGTCTCACAAATCCTGAATGTACAATATCGAATAAATCTCATATATCCTGAATGTACAAATCAGCAATCTCATAAATATCCTGTATCCAATATCAAATGAATCACCTATATCCCAAATCAAATTATCAAGTAAAAATCTAACATCCTAAATATATTTGCATGAATAAATATGATGATGTATATAATTTAATGTCAATACACATATATCAGCGTCCCATTCCACTAATATTGGTGTAAGGGCATATATAAGAGCGGCCTAATCCCCTGTTATATATACAAAGGAGAAAAAAGAAATATCATGAAACCAATGTGTCAAGCATCGACACAGAAATGCTGATCTATCAGGTGCTGTCACCACGACTGGCCCCCTGATAGGTGCGTATCATACGCTATCCCGAAAGCACGAGTGCCTAGCTCTAACCCTCGCCTCTCGACGCATACATACGCACATGACTCCCGTCGGTATCCCTATAATAACCTCCGAGTCATTGGTAATGTCACCGGAAAGTATGGTTCCCCCACTAACTCATCTCCTCACTAGATTCTTGCCCCGGGGTACCTCCGGGCCCCACCATGTACCCGCACACGGACCCCTCCGTTTCTCGCGTGGGGTATATAAATCCGAACCGATAAATCTCATGGTGGCTGCTGAAATATCATATCAAGGGAAACCGGGTTTTTCAAATAATGCATAATTTCATGAACTCCCACGGTCCCCAAATCCAGAAAACATCATGAAAAATCCATATCTCAATGCGAAAATCCATGAATATAATATATGAAACATAAAACTTTAATGAAAGCATATAAAGGGAAAGCCGCTAATTAACTGCAACAAGTTAATATAAAATATCATGCGGTTCCTATTTTCTCCAATTCTAAATATCATCAAGTAAATGTAAACCTATAGCTATAACCAGATATATGTATAAACATAAAGGTATAGCAAGATATATATATCTACCTATAAGTAATGATGTAGTATACCCCCTGGGTATAAGCGAAATAGGTGTGCAAGGTATACCTGTAGTTATGTCGTAAAGTGTGCATGTACCTATCACTAATGGTACAATACTCTATAGGTATATAGGTAACTAGCATGTAAGTATGTCAGAACATATGTGTAAGCATGTAGGTATACAGGTATGCTATAAGTCAATGCGTAAAGAAATATGAATCAAAGTCTCAATGTCCCTAACCAAGCAATATTATATCTATAAGTGGGTTATGCGTGACATGGCAATTATTGACGGTGTGTGTAGCATACAATCAGTGCTCGTGCAACATGAATCGTCAATAATATGTGCAGCGTCCTAAGGATACTAGTCCAAGCACAACAATATCTAAGTAATAGGGTAAATGCGCAATTCTAAATATGACATAGAATATGCGACAAAAATAACATCTCTAGCCCAGACGCATAACGCCATGCGGGCGATTCCTCTGTAGATGTTAAATCTACTCACAAACGCTCCTGGCTAAGTGAAGCCTACCACCTGTTTTCCCTTGTCGTGGCGTCCGAAGTCCCCGCTTGCGAACCTAAAATTTCAAAAACACATCACATAAGCAAATATCCTACATCGACGAAAATACATCGAAACGCAAGAATAACGCCCTGAAAAATACACTGCGCGCTTAGCGCATCTATCGCGCACGACAACGACCAAAAACCCTAATTGGGGTCGCTAAACTACAAAACACTAAGTCTAGACCCCGATCGTCCCGATCGCGCAACACAAAACAAACAATTACGAGGAATAAAATAGATATAACCTCGCAACGACCAATCGAACCCACGTCGGAAAAACCCCGAAACCTAGTAAGCAACTTATCGCAATATTTCACACTAGTTTCAAGCTAACGCATATCTAGCGATTACAAACACCTTAAAATAGATTAACTAAGCTATCAAAACCATTTCTATATTTTTAACACTCGCTAATTATGTTTTAGCAAAAACCTAGTAAGCTAATTGCATAATTAAACAAAGTGTTCATTAGCAAAAATTAACATTTCCTACTAGGTTAATCATCTCCAAAACACAAATTAACACTTCAAATAAACACTAAACGCTTAACAAAATTTAACCCTAACATGAATTTCTTAAACCAAATATAAATGAATTAATCATAATTTAAAAACTAAACTAAACACATAATTAGCTAACTAAATTAGCTAGAATAAGATTAAAGCATATATAAAAGGATTAAGGTAAGAATTATACCTCCCCAAGAACACAAAATGAATCTTAATCCAACATCTTAGCATCAAAAACAAAGCTTTATTGAAGATCCATGAAGTATTAGTGAAGGAAATGAAGGAAAATGATTATATTTGAATTTTTGTGATTTTATTTGGATTTTTCATGATTTATTTGGTGCAAAAAGAGTTGAAAAAGAGTGGGAATGATGGAGGGAAGCAAGGGGAAGGGAAGGGCTGGCCAAGGGGGTGAGGGGGGTATTTTTGTGAATTTTTGTGAAGAAATTGCTAGGAAAAAGAGTAATAAATGCCAATAAATGCATTTTGCCACCTTTACACCCTTTCTTTTCTTTTTAAAATAATTCCTTTTGCACTCCAAAAATATCTAGATATTTAAAAAGAAGTTTCCAAAATATTCTAGTGACAAAAAATAATTTATTCTCAAGAGAAGAAATTTCCCGATTTACGTGCACCAAATACCGCTTAAAATAATATTTTATTTGGGAAAAATTATATCTGAACCAAAATCTCCCAAATAAACCTAAAGTTCGCGCACAAGCTTTATTTTAGCTAAAAAAGGTGCCGGCAAGGTTTTACGGAAGTTTGATCGAAATCGGGTTAAAACGGAAAATACCGACAATTTTGCCCTAAAACGGAAAAATTCGCAAAACGATTCTGAAATGTTACAGATCTGCCTTTTGTGGTGTTAATTTCTGTCAGCGATTCTTTTGTTGCGTGACACGTGTTTCAGTCGTGTGCGAATCGGATAGGAGATAGAGATTCGTCCGACGTTTTGATCCTTTTAGTGATGTTGGATTCGACGTTCTCTTGGGCACGGACTGGTTAGCTACGTGCTATACGTCTGCGGACTGCCGCGAGAAAACAGTCAGGATTTTTTTTCCCGGTGAGTCAGTTCTTGTTGTGCAGGGGGACAGTGGTGCCGCTCCTCACAGCATGAATTCAGCCTTTTTCGCTAGTCGGCTTTTGAGGAAAGGATGTCGAGGATTCTAGGCTTTCATTCGTGATACCGGAGCCACGGTGAGTTTGTTGGACCGGGTTCCTATCTTGCGGGAGTTTCCTACTTTGTTCCAGATGAGCCGGCGGAGCTTATGGAGCTTAAGGATCAGCTGCAGAGTTGTTTGTTGGGGGGGCTTGTATGTCCAAGTGTTTCGCTTTGGGGAGCTCCTATTCTATTCGTCAAGAGAAGGACGGCAGTTTGAGGTTGTGTGTTGATTGATCGTCAATTGAACCGAGTTACAGTGCGGATGGGTATCCTTTACCTCACATTGACGATTTGTTCGACTTGCTTCAGAGTGCGAGACATTTTCTATGTTTGTTTGGGATCAGGTCATCATTGGTTGCGGGTTCGGAGTGATGGCATTCCGAAGATTGCTTTGTGCACGCTACATGCAATATGTGTTTTGGTGGTGTCGTTGGGCTCACCAATGCCCTAGAAGCATTCGTGGATGTGATGAACCATATTTCTTCAGGTCGTTCCTCGACCAGTTTATTGTTGTGTTATTGATGACATTCTGGTTTTTTCCAAGAGTCGTGAGGAATATGTGCAACACTTGAGGATTTGCTTTGCAGACATTGGGAGAGCCCTAGCGGTTTGCTAAATTCTCGGAGTGTTCCTTCAGGCTTGATTGTGTTGACTTCCTAAGGTCATGTGGTTACGCGAGATGGTTTTCATACGGGCCCGAGGGAAATCGAGGCCGTACAGCTTCGGCCCAGACTTGTAGCGGGGACGGAGGTCCGCAGCTTTTGGGCTTAGCCGGTTTTTACCGCCATTTTGTGCAGGATTGCTTGTATAGCGCTGCACCGTTAACAGGGTTGACCAGGAAGGGAGTTATTTTTCTTGGTCTGAGGCATGCATGCAGAGTTTTCAGCAGTTGAAGACTCGGTTGACAACTGCACCAGTTCTTTCTTTGCTTTCTGGTTCGGGGGACTTTGTTGTTTACAGTGATGTTTCGCGAGTGGTGCTCGATTTTCCGTTGATGTGGCATTATAGAGTTATCGCCTTTTCTTCCCGACAGTTGGAGGAAGTACGAGCAGGATATCCCACTCATGATCTGGAGATGGCCGCGGTGGTTGTGCGTTGAAGATCTGAGGACACTACTTGTGCAGAGAGTCGTGTCAGATTTTCACAGACCACCAGAGCATAACGTACATCTTCCTCCAACGGGTTTTGATTGTTGAGACAGCGTCGTTGGATGGATCTTGTAAAGGATTGTGATTGTAAGATCCTTTATTACCCGCGGTAAGACGATTGTGGTAGCTGATGCTTGAGTCGTAGGCCCGGGGTTAGCTTGTCATAGTTGTGCGCAGTTCTGAGACAGTCTTCTGCAGATTTACAGTTCTTGTGCGATCGTGGAGTACAGCTAGGTTTGCCTCTTCTAAGGGGAGGGGGGTATAGCTTGCTCATGTCCGCGCCCGTCCACTTTTACTTAATCGTTTTCGTGAGGCACAGCCCACCGATGCTCGTTGTCTGTGATACTTGAGCATGCTCGGCAGGGTAATGATTCAAAGTCCTTGATTTGTGACTAGGGTATGCTACGTTTAGGGACGCGTTGTGTGTTCCTGATACTGATGGGTAGAGACGCAAAATCCTAGAGCAGGCACATCAGTCAGCTTTCTGTGTTCATCCAAGTTCCACCAAGATGTGATGTGACTTGTGAGATAGTTACGGGTGGGCAGGGATGACGAGTGAAGTTTCAGATTTTCGTTTTGAGGTGTCTGTCTTGTTGAGGGCTAAGGTTGAGCATTTGAGATCGGCTGGAGAGTTGCAACCTTTAACCGTTCCGGAGTGGGAATGGGAGCAGATCTCCATGAATTTCATTATGGTGTCTACCCAGGGTTAGACAGGGTGTGACTCCATTTGTGTGTTTGTTGTCCGGTTATGCTCAGATTGCTTAGTTGTTCTTCGGTAAGTTATGCGTTTGCACGGACTTCCTTCATGTGTTGTATCCAATAGAGGCACCCAGTTCGCTTGCCGTCTTGGCAGGAGCATCAGGAAGCCTTGGGTACTGGTTGAGCTTTAGCTCCGCTTTCCATCCGTTGGATGATGGTTAGACAGAGCGGACTATACAGACTCTGGAGGATATGCTTGTGCGTATGTATTAAGTGGTTGTTGGCAGTTGGGATCGTCACTTGCCAATGTTAGGGTTCTCCTTCGATACCTGTTATGAGGAGACGTTCCAATTGGCAACCTTTAGGTTTTGTTTGGTAGGTCTTGTCGATCGCCAGTCTGTTTTTTCTGACTCTGCGAGAGTAGGATTTTTGGACCCCAGCTAATCATGAGACTACGGAGAAGATCCACTTGATTCATGTCAGGATGAGAGCATCCCAGTACAGACAGAAGTCTTAAGCCGACCGTGGTGGTCGCAGACTTGAGTTCGCAATGGGAGATCATGTATTCCTACAGATTTTTCCGATGAGATGGCGTGTTGAGTTTTAGGAAGCTTAGTCCCAGATTGTTGGTCCTTTGAGATCCTCGAGCGAGTTAGTTCCGTTGCCTATAATTTGGCACTTCCGCCCAGATTATTGTGTATTCACCCCGTATTCCTTGTGTCCATACTTCGCAAATACCTTCATGACCATTCTTACATGATTCAGCATCAGACCATTTAGTTTTGACGCGATCTTTCGTTCACCAGCAGCCGATAGTTTTAGTGGATCGGCAGGTGGAGAGACTTCGGTCAAGGGTCTTGGTATATGTGAAGGTTCTTGGCGTAGCCATATAGTGAGGTGATCACTTGGGAGCCTGCGAGCGAGATTTGGGAGTTTCTGTACTCATCTCTTTGTAGGTACGCTTAGTGAGAATTTTAAACTTGGGGACCTAATTTCTTTAAGGGGGAAGATTGTAACGTTTTAGAAATCGTTTTGCGAATTTTCCGTTTTTAGGGTAAAAATATTCGGTGTTATCCGTTTTAACCCAATTGTGATCAAACATCTGTATAGACTTGACGGCACCTAGTTTAGCTAGAATGAAACTAGTGCGCGGGCTTTAGGGGTCAATTGGAAGTTTTGGTTCATATAGAATTTTTCCCTAATTAAATATTATTTTAATGTGTTATTTGTGCACTTTATTAATGGTAATTAAATTTTTGCTTGGGTTAATTATTGCTAATGTGAATCTTTGCTAAACTAATCAAGTTTAAGTTAAACAAACCATCCATCAAATATCTAGATATTTTTGTGGCAAAAGGTTTTATTTCTTTTAAAGAAAAAGAAAATAAAGAAAAGGTGGCAAAATGCATTAATGAGCACTTATTGTCAATTTTACCTAGAACTTTCTTATTTTTCTCAGGACCCCCCCCCTCACTTGCAATGGCCGACCCTCTCTCTCTCCTTGGCTGCCCTAATTTCCCACTCCATTTTCATCTCATTTTGCTTCATAAAAATCATCAAAAATCACAAATAAATCCCACAAACTCATTTATAAATCAAAACCCTTCATTCTTGAACTCAAAACTAGCTCGGATCTTCATTCTAGTGAGGATTTTGGAGGCTAAAGTTTGGTTTTTTCTTGTTTCAAGTGGTGTTCAAGTGAGGTATAAAACCCTAACCCAAATCTCTTTTTTGGTTTTATTACTTTAATTAGCTTATTTAGATGTTTAATTTAAAATTTTAATTGCATATTTAGAATTTGTAGTTAGGGTTTTGGTAATCAAGTTAGGTTTTAATTAGTAAAAAGGGTTAATTGTTAAGTTATGCTTGAAGAAAACTTAACCAAGTTTACTAGTTTGTTAAATGTTATTTTCCTAATTATCAAATTAGCTTAATTACAAACTAGGCTTTTACTAAATCCTAATTAAGTGAGATTAAAATTATTGTAATGGTATGAATGGTTTAATCTTGCTATATTGTGATGTTTGTAAATTCTAGTTTTGGTAAAAACTTGTAGTTTTGTGTTAAAATGAGATATGTTGCTTACTAGATTTCGGTAAGTTTTGGCGTGGGTTTCTTTTGACTTTGCAACGTTATTTATATTAGATTCCACGTTTATTATTGTGTTTTGAATGCGCGGTCTGTTAGTTGTATGTATGCCCTAGAGGCCAGTATTGTACATATGATGTATATTATATTGGATGCTTGGACATATATAGAGAGGGCTTTCTTGCTCGATATGATAGTATGCTATCTGGTTGCTCTTTATCTTAACATGTATACTTGTCTCTTGATACTGTCTTATAGTTACATGTTAGTATGGCCCATAGGATGTGTACTTGACTACCTGGACTATGATGCAGATCATACTAGTGGGGCCATGGTAGTCCATAAGTACATCCTTTAATATTCCTAGTCGTAGGTGTATCGAGACAGGGCATCGATATACCAGAGTAGACTAGCGTATACGCTTCTCGACCCATGAGATGAGCGATGGATGATCCCATATCCATTGGTGTTTGACATCAGAGATGATATACGGGTGCTCAGTGGAGACTGAGTACACTGGACGGACTCGCCGAGAACTCCCAGATGGTATTATACCTCACGTCAGATGGCAGTTCTCTGGTGACACTTGTGCAGGTTAGTCTGTAGACCCGAGATCGTCATAGTGTCTTGTGTGATTCCCACTGTGCTTTGATTTCCACCTTACCACGTCCAAGAGGACGTGCAAAACAGTGGGTTTTGGGTACAGTCCCGAGTCACATGGAGGCAATGAGCGATAGGAGGGGTTTCGTCTCTCCCGGTATTGGGGGTTGATGTCGCGCTGTGTTCGATTGGCCGTAACAGGGAAGTCCCTGGCCAGGGCTGATTTAGAGATTTACTGGTAAGTGTTACCAGTAGTTTCTTGACCTGTTATGAGCCTCATATCGGCACGACTTATCGGTTATTGGGGTCTGACGTTTACCACCCTTAGACTTGATATGCGACATATCAGACGAGGAAACCGGACTGTACGGGAAGTGTTACCGGCAGGTTTTTACAGGAGTTGGAGCGGGCATGGTTGTTGATCTTCTGATCGCTCAATACCCGGATAGCCGTTACGTCCAGCTAGTACCGCTGACGGCTTGTGGGTGCTTGATGTGATCATCACCTACTGCCGGCGTATTGACGAGTCTTTAGAGTCCTACATAGAGGTTTTACTGGCTCAGGAAAAACGAAATAGGAGCACGTATGTGATATGTGCGGGACCGAGAATAATGCGTGTATGTGATACCGTATTCTATTCTCGCGACTTCTTGTATCGGTCGGTTATATATGATATAGCCGGGTTATCGAATCAAGTGTTGATTCGATAAGTCAATACAATGGATGTTAGTCGGTTATATGAGATATGACCGGATTAGTAAGTCAAGTGTTAATTTAATAATATAGTTTATAATTGTATATTAGATATACTAGTTTACATTAACTAACACTTGTTCACATAAGGATTTTTCTCACAAGTGCACAACTTTAATATATATGTGATATATATTAAAATTTTGTTTTCTTTTTTGTATCATGGTTGATGATACACATGACTTGGGTGTATGAGACTTACACCATGCTATTTATTTATGTCGGGTTTTAATATTTAAAGTAATTACAAAATTAGTGGAGGATTAGCAAAATGCATTTAGCTTGTGGAAGCTTGTGGATGCATTGACTAAGTCCACTAAGTTTGTTTTTACTATGGATATTTGTTAACCCAAACATAAGCATTAGCCATGGTTATGTCTCTACATGAGTTAGTATATGATACTCACTCACCATGGTTAGCTTTCTCACTTGATCATTATCTCTTCTCATATTATTTTCTTCATCTTCTTCCTTGAGCTAAAAAGATCTCTAGGGTTTGATCCAAAATGAGAAACATTGTGAGAAAATAAATTCTAAAGTGAACCCACTTCCTATTTCTCCATCCTCTACTAGACTAGCACTTTAGTTTAGGGTGTTTGCTTCACTAATTCTCTAGTTAGTGAGGTAGAAGCTTGAGTTGGCATCCCCTCGACGTAGATCATCTTCGGCCTCGAAGACTTCAAGCAAGGACGCTCCTTTGCCTCGTGAAGCCATGCAAGAGTCCGGGAGAACCACGATCACAGCGAAGGGACTTCAACAAGGAGCTAATGAAGTGACGGACCGATCTACAAAGGTTGTATTTCGTATTCACTTAGTCATAGATGCTATTTACTTGCATGTGTAACCCTAATTTTCTAGCAAAGATCTTGTTTAGGGTTGTTAGGCAGGGCTAAAATTTTAATCGGGCATGGATGATACTTTCTTAACCCTTGTTAGAGTGCCTAGTAACCATACAGTGGTATTAGAGCCTAGCTAGAACATTAGGCGACTTGTATACGAAGTTAAAACTCCGAATCGATGAAATAACCCCCTTTCTGGTCATTTTTTGAAAACTGTGTTTTTTCTGAATTAAAAATACCTAAAAAATTCAGCAGGGTTTTCTAAGAATTGCAGTGAAAAACGAGACGATGAACCGTACAAGCCGCCGCGGAACCGCGGCCGTACCGCTCTTGGGCCGCGGATCGGCGGCAGTAAAGGGGAATCATGCACTCAGTTTTTCACAGTAATTTCTATTTCAGTGATTTATATTTTCTGGGTATTTTTATTTTCACTCAAATGTTGAGTGTTCTGGGAATTTTTTTGTATTCGCTGATTCGATCGGAATATTTAATTCCGTTATGTTTTCCGGATATTTAGAAACTATTAAAATGTTCGAACATATATCATTAACTCATTATTTCCCAGCACGAAAAACTTTCAAGTGTTGAATTTTTTCTTGAGTTTAAATCTTTCGGAAAAACGTGCATGTAACGCGATGGACCCTCTAGAAGACAACAAACCTTAACTCGATTATGTGACCGTCTTGAACTGCTTTTTGAACCTTAGGGTTTGGGATAGTACAGCGTGCCACATGTGAGGTGTTGGCTTGACCCTTCTACGCCTGGACCGTTGCTACTGTGACGTATTCTGGAATTTTTGAAATCCGCTCAAGTGTTAAGCTATTTAGGAAATCTTGGGTATTTGATTATTCGATCGGAAAGTATAATACTGTCTATTTATCTGGAATGTGATACAATATGTGGAATTCATATAGTTAGGCATGAAATGAGAAGTATGTGATATTTCGGATTTACGATGTTTAAAGAGATTGTGGTTTCCAAATGTTGTAGTTTTACACCTTATTTTCTGCGACCGTAAGTGTAATATGTGTTATCGCCGGTTTCGTTGCTATATGTCAACGACAATTGGGATGCACATATTTACTTATGTTGATGACATGTGATGTTATGTGTTGCTGGATATGTTATATTGGATCGTCGTGTTTTGAATAGCCGGGTTTTTTTTATGTGAGATGAGGGTTTTTATTTTCATTCATGTAAAATTAAATGTATGTAATATTCTTTTATTGGGGCACTTCCGGGATGAGGTTGATGTCACCATTTGTATATTATTTACTTTTCCGCACTAGGATAGACCCAAGGAGGAGAGCACAAGTAACCAGGTTCTAGAGTCCAGTGGGAGACCAACTCGAGGAGTCGAGTCCGGGTCTCCTAACTCTAGAATTGGAAGGGTTGATTGCCGCTCTTGTAGAGGTCTAGGAGTGTGGGTTTGGCTATTCATCGTGACCGTGGAATCCGTGTTTTATAAAGGCTCAAAATAAAACACGGACGTCCTAGTATATCCAATGTTTCATATGTTTCTTCTGCTGCGATATCTGTGATGTGATCATTTGATATGTTGTGATAAATACTGTATATAGTATATATGATATATTATATAGACATTACTTATGTTTTACACCCGCGCTAGCCCTGCCCCGCTCTGCCGTTAGTTACCTAACCTAACGGTGCACGAGGGGACATCGAGGCGAATGTGGATGGCATAAGTGTACGTCGTATTTATCTGTGATGTTTAGGTGATTTAAATGATGGGACTTCATTAATATGATTAATGAAAGAAAAGAAACCTAAAAGATGTTGTAGAATCAAATTTTCAAAAAGGGTAGCTATAGTTTTTGCTTTGCATAGCGATATATATGATATATCCCGCACCTTATTCGATGAGGAAAGAGCCGAGATCCCTTCACCGGGAGTGACCTCTTTAGCAAAACTGGCAGATGCAACAACACTCGGTTTGTTTTTGATTGCTTTTGGAGTTTTTGCTTTGCATAGCGATATATATGATATATCCTGCACCTTATTCCATAAGGAAAGAGCCGAGATCCCTTCACCGGGAGTGACCTCTTTAGCAAAACTAATAAAAGCCTCAAAAACACTCCATTTCAAAATTCACTCGATTCTACAACGATATCAAGTTCATTACGCAATAGATTTTCAGAAAAACCTGTCGTAGCCCTCCGTCATTTCAGATAGGAACTGTTTAGTATTCATGCTGCGTTTGTTGGCCTTTGTCAAGGCGTAGTGTGCGGTAGTTGAATGGTGGTTATCTGCTTATGCATATGATGCAGATTGTTTTGGTGTAGTCGTACGACCTTGTTGGCCTTTGTCAAGGGTCGTGCAGATGGGTTTGATTCAATCAAGAAATGACGGTTTGAACTTGACTAGCATCCTATGATTTGTTGGCCTTTGTCAAGGTCATAGGGGTTAGGGGCAAAATATTATCGGGAATTTCAAGTGTTGAAATTTGCAATGAGATTGCATACCTTCTATGAGATAGTTGGATCCCGATACCCACTGCGAGTAATTGTTACTCCTGGGAGAGTTTTACACAGGATAATTAGCCGATCAAGTAGGTATCTAGAATGGTGTCAACGGGGTCACGCCTCTGGGAAAACGAGGTTTACTTTAATTAGGTCCGTGCGAAAGCACGGGGAACCTCCCTCAAAGTACCGACACTGGCCTGGATGAAAGATTGGCGAAGTTGTAAGGTGTAATTAATCCCGGCTAGTCTTTCCTTTTAGGGTTTGAAGGAAGATTTGATAAAAACAGTGGGAGCCATCCCGATTAGATAAAATAATAACCAATCTGATCTTGCAAGAGCATACGCTAAAGTTTTTTCTTCTCTCTCTCTCCAGGTAGCGACCATATCATGCCTTAATAAAGATAATAATATGGATGTATTGACCGAACCCGCATGTTATACTGTGCTGGGGAACGTTGGTTCCGTTCTTTCTTATAAAAGTTATAAGACTGAATAGGATATAGGGGAATACCAGGATTCCCATGCCACCCGAATGAAGAAAGTACATGTTGATTCATTTTCTTCGGGTGTGTTCGTTACAGAGAACTGTTTCTCCATTTGCTCTACGTCCTGGGTATTAGATACCGGGTCAGGATCCCATATATGTAATCAGTTACATGGGCTTAGGAAAGGTAGAGAACTTGGAGAAGGTGATAAAGACATATGGGTTGGAAATGGTGAAATTGTTGCAGCTAAAACTGTCGGGGAATATCACCTTGTATTGCCAACTGGTAATACATTCATTCTGAATGAATGCTATTACATGCCGAACCTGATATGCAACAATATATCGGTTTCTTTGTTGAGTAAAGAAGGATATAATTTTGTATTACAGGATAATGTTATGAACATTTTCCTTAACCAAATGTTGGTTGGATCAGGCACGTTGTACAATGGCATTTATGGTCTAAATCAATCAACAGTTCTGAACATAACAAACACACACAAGAGGAAGAGTTCAAAAATGAACGAATCCTTCTTGTGGCATTGTAGACTGGGTCACATCAATGCGACACGACTAGCTAAGTTGCATAAGAATGGATATTTGAATCCGTTTGAATTTTCATCTTATGACACTTGCCAGTCATGTCTCAAAGGCAAGATGACCAAAACTCCGTTTACGGGACACGGAGAAAGAGTTACCGAACTCTTGGGACTGATACATAGGGATGTATGCGGTCCCATGTCTACACATGCCAGGGATGGTTCTTCGTACTTCATTACATTCACTGACGATCTCTCTAGATTTGGGTATGTGTTCCTGATGAAACACAAATCAGAAGCTTTTGAGAAATTTAGAGAATATAAACAAGAAGTCGAGAACCAAACCGGGAAAAGTATTAAAATCCTTCGATCTGATCGAGGAGGTGAATACTTGAGCAATGAATTCCTGGACTTCCTAAAAGAGAATGGAATTCTCTCTCAGCTAACTCCTCCATATATACCACAGCACAACGGTGTATCGGAACGGAGAAACCGCACCCTATTAGATATGGTGCGCTCTATGATGAGCATAACTAAGTTACCTATTTCCTTCTGGGGGTATGCGCTGGAGACAGCAGCATACCTATTGAATCAAGTTCCATCTAAATTTGTAGCTACCACACCATATAAGATATGGAGTGGGAAGAGACCATGTCTTAAACGATTTAAGATATGGGGTTGTCCGGCCTATGTCAAAAGGCAAAATCCGGACAAACTCAAGGCACGGTCAGTTCTATGCAAGTTTCTGGGATATCCCAAACATTCACATGGATATCTTTCCTACCATACTGAGGAACAAAAAGTGTTTGTTTCTCGACATGCCACCTTTTTAGAAAAGGAATTTCTTACAAAAGAAATTAGTGGCGACGAGGTAGAACTGGAAGAAATTCCAGATACACAAACTCAAACTGAAGATTTAGTGGAACCGGAGAATTCGGTAGTTACCAACGAACCTCAGCCTCTCCGCCGATCTAGTAGGGTTCCTCACCCACCTGAGAGATACTACGGTTTTCTCATAGATGGTGGGAGCGAGGATTGCATCATGGTTGATGATGACCCAACTAGCTTCGAGCAGGTCATCACGAGTGGGGACTCGGTGAAATGGCTGGATGCAATGCGGTCCGAGATGGAATCCATGTACACCAACAAAGTATGGACTTTGGAAGATGCTCCTGAAGGGGTAAAACCCATTGGGAGCAAGTGGATCTTCAAGAAAAAACTTGGTGTAGATGGGAAAGTGGAGACTTTCAAAGCTAGACTTGTTGCAAAGGGTTTTCGTCAAAGACCAGGTGTGGACTATGACGAAACCTTTTCTCCAGTGGCTATGCTTAAATCCATCCGGATCATGCTTTCCATCGCTGCATATCATGACTACGAAATCTGGCAAATGGATGTTAAGACCGCTTTTCTAAACGGTGATTTAGAAGAGCGCGTGTACATGACTCAGCTAGAGGGCTTCATAGATAGTGGGAGCAGCGGGAAGGTGTGCAAGCTGCTTAAATCCATTTATGGATTAAAGCAAGCATCGCGGAGTTGGAACATCTGCTTTGACGTCGTTATCAAAGAGTTTGATTTCGTAAAAAACGTAGATGAACCTTGTATCTACAAGAAGGTGGCAGAGAGTAAGGTTGTCTTCCTCGTATTGTACGTGGAAGACATACTCTTGATAGGAAATAACATTCTTATGCTGCAATCGGTCAAGCTCTTCTTATCACAAAGATTCTCAATGAAAGATCTAGGTGATGCCTCCTGCATACTGGGAATTATGATCTATAGAGATAGATCTAAAAGGATATTGGGATTCTCCCAATCCAGGTACATTGACACCATACTAAAGAGGTTTAGTATGGATGAGTCCAAACGTGGGTTTTTACCCATGATCTCAGGGCTCACTCTCTCCAAAGAGATGTCTCCCAAGACTGATTTGGAGAGAGCTCGCATGCAAGGGATACCCTATGCTTCGGTTGTAGGCTCTATCATGTATGCGATGCAATGTACCATACCCGATGTAGCATACTCACTAAGTGTAGTGAGTAGGTATCAAGCTGATCCTGGAGAGAGTCACTGGACAGCTGTGAAAAGCGTTCTCAAGTACTTGCGAAGGACTAAAGAGACGCTCTTGGTGTATGGTAACGGAGAACTCCAAGTGGAGTCCTTTACCGATTCGAGCTTCAAGAGTGATAAGGACGACTCTAAGTCACACTCGGGATTTGTCTTTACCATTTACGGAGGGGCAGTGAGTTGGAAGAGTTCCAAGCAGGAAACTGTGGCAGACTCGACGATGTAGACTGAATACATCGCTGCCAACGATGCTGCCAAAGAGGCTGTCTGGATCAAGAAGTTCATTACTGAACTTGGAGTGGTTCCATCCATTGAGCATCCAATACCTTTGTATTGTGATAACAATGGAGCGGTAGCTTTGGCCAAGGAACCCAGGTCCCATCAGCGATCCAGGCATATTCTAAGGCGGTATCACCTGATCTGGGAGATAGTTGATCGCCGGGAGATCGAGGTCGGGAGGGTTGACACGAAGAACAACACAGCGGATCCACTCACGAAGGCCATTCCCCAGATACAGTTTGAGAGACTCTTCGGGATGCTTGGAATGCTATACTACAGCAGCTGGCCCTAGTGCAAGTGGGAGATTGTTAGTTGTATGTATGCCCTAGAGGCCAGTATTGTACAGATGATGTATATTATATTGGATGCTTGGACATATATAGAGAGGACTTTCTTGCTCGATATGATAGTATATTATCTGGTTGCTCTTTATCTTAACATGTATACTTGTTTCTTGATACTGTCTTATAGTTACATGTTAGTAAAGCCCTTAGGATGTGTACTTGACTACCTGGACTATGATGCAGATCATACTAGTGGGGCCATGGTAGTCCATAAGTACATCCTTTAATGTTCCTAGTCGTAGGTGTATCGAGACAGGGCATCGATATACTAGAGTAGACTAGCGTATACGCTTCTCGACCCATGAGATGGGCGATGGATGATCCCATTTCCATTGGTGTTTGACATCAGAGATGGTATACGGGTGCTCAGTGGAGACTGGGTACACTGGATGGACTCGCCGAGAACTCCCAGATGGTATTATACCTCATGTCAGATGGCAGTTCTCTGGTGACACTTGTGCAGGTTAGTCTGTAGACCCGAGATCGTCATAGAGTCTTGTGTGATTCCCACTGTGCTTTGATTTCCACCTTACCACATCCAAGAGGGTGTGCAAAACGATGGGTTTTGGGTACAGTCCCGAGTCATATGGAGGCAATGAGTGATAGGAGGGGTTTCGTCTCTCCCGGTATTGGGGGTTGATGTTGCGCTGTGCTTGATTAGCCGTAACAGGGAAGTCCTTGGCCAGGGCTGATTTAGAGATTTACTGGTAAGTGTTACCAGTAGTTTCTCGACCCGTTATGAGCCTCATATCAGCACGACTTATCGGTTATTGGGGTCTGACGTTTACCACCCCTAGACTTGATATGCGTCATAACAGACAAGGAGACCGGACTGTACGGGAAGTGTTACCGGCAGGCTTTTATATGAGTTGGAGCGGGCTTGCTTGCTGATCTTCTGATCGCTCAATACCCGGGTAGCCGTTACGTCCAGCTAGTACCGCTGACGGCTTGTGGGTGCTTGATGTGATCATCAACTACTGTCGGCGTATTGACGAGTCTTTCGAGTCCTACATAGAGGTTTTACTGGCTCAGGCAAAACGAAATAGGAGACCGTATGTGATATGTGCGGGACCGAGAATAATGCGTGTATGTGATACCGTATTCTATTCTCGCGACTTCTTGTATCGGTCGGTTACATATGATATAGCCGGGTTATCGAATCAAGTGTTGTTCGATAAGTCGATACAATGGATGTTAGTCGGTTATATGAGATATGACCGGATTATTAAGTCAAGTGTTGATTTAATAATTTAGTGTATAATTGTATATTAGATATACTAGTTTACATTAACTAACACTTGTTCACATAAGGATTTTTCTCACAAGTGCACAACTTTAATATATATGTGATATATATTAAAGTTGTGTTTTCTTTTTTGTATCATGGTTGATGATACACATGACTTGGGTGTATGAGACTTACACCATGCTATTTATTTATGTTGGGTTTTAATATTTAAAGTAATTACAAAATTAGTGGAGGATTAGCAAAATGCATGAAGCTTGTGGAAGCTTGTGGAAGCTTGTGGATGCATTGACTAAGTCCACTAAGTTTGTTTTTACTATGGATATTTGTTAACCCAACCATAAGCATTAGCCATGGTTATGTTTCTACATGAATTAGTATATGATACTCACTCACCATGGTTAGCTTTCTCACTTGAACATTATCTCTTCTCATATTATTTTCTTCATCTTCTTCCTTGAGATAAAAAGCTCTCTAGGGTTTGATCCAAAGTGAGAAACATTGTGAGAAAGTAAATTCTAAAGTTAACCCACTTCTTATTTCTCCATCCTCTACTAGACTAGCACTTTAGTTTAGGGTGTTTGCTTCACTAATTCTCTAGTTAGTGAGGTAGAAGCTTGAGTTGGCATCCCCTCGACGTAGATCATATTCGGCCTCGAAGACTTCAACTAAGGACGCTCCTTTGCCTCGTGAAGCCATGCAAGAGTCCGGGAGAACCACGATCGCAGTAAAAGGACTTCAACAAGGAGCTAATGAAGTGAAGGACCGATCTACAAAGGTTTTATTTCGTATTCACTTAGTCATAGATGCTATTTACTTGCATGTGTAACCCTAATTTTCTAGCAAAGATCTTGTTTAGGGTTGTTAGGCACGGCTAAAATTTTAATCGGGCATGGATGATGCTTTCTCAACCCTTGTTAGAATGCCTAGTAACCCTACACTATCGGTACGATCAGGGTCTAGGCTTGGTAGTTGTGTCTCTTTGCGTTCCTAGATAGGGTCGTGCCGATGGCGTTCGTGTCTTTGTGTAGATTTTGCTCTTGAGTTGGTTTCGTAGTGTCACTACGCGCGTTATCCACTTAACGAACACTTGAGAGTATGTTTGGAGTTAGTGCGTCGGTCAAACGTAATTGGTACGTGTTATTGGTCGATTGCTAATATATACTTGTTATATTTTTATATGCTTTCAGGATCGCATGCGGGGACTTCGGGCGCTGCGAAGAAGGAAAAGCGAGTGGTTGGCTTTACTTAGCCAGGATTGTTGTGAGTAGATTTAACATCTACAGGAAAATCACCCGCATGGCGTTATGCGTCTGGGCTAGATTAAATGATATGACTATTAGTTAGATGTATACGGATATTGATTGTGCATGTGTACCTTTGTTGCATATCTCATTTCCCATTGTGCATGGACTTAGTATTAATGAGACACAACACCATTATTTGCGGTTCATGTTTCACGGACACTAATTGTATGCTACACACACACCGTCGATAATTGCGTTTACACGCACAACACCTATACATATGTGATACTGTATTTCTTAAGGACATCGAGACATGATCCTTATTTTCCTTATGCATATGACATATAGCATACCGGTATACCTACATGCTTACACATATGCCTTGACATGCTTACATGCTAGTTACCCATATACCTATATGGTATTGTACCATTAGGAATAGGTATATACACATATGAGACATAGCTACATGTACATCTTGCATACATACTTACATATACCTGGAGGGTATTACATCATTATTGATAGGTAGATACACATATCTTGCTATGCCAACATGGTTACGCATACCTGGCTTTAGCTACATGTTCACCTATATTTGATGTTGTATGGACTTGGAGAAATTAGGAACCACATGATATATATTAACTTGTTGGAGTTAAATAGCATTTTTTTCCTTTATATGCTCATATTACTGTTTCATGTTGCATATATTACATTCATGGTTTTCATAAGATGTTCTATGATATTTTTACTCCCAAGTATATATAACAGTGGAGTAGGACGCTGTTATATATATATATATATATATATATATATTAGTGGAGTGGGATGCTAATATATTTGTATTGATTCATGCAGTTATACTTATTCATTACTTGATGTTTTCTGGATTTGAGGACCGTGATTGTTTCATGAAATTATGCATTATTTGAAAAATCCGGTTTCTCTTGATATGATATTTCAGCTTCCACCATGAGATTTCTCGGTTTTGAGCTTATATATTACCCCATGCGAGGAGGCGTCCTGGCCGTGTGCGGGTACATGGTGGAACCCGGTTGGTCCTCCGGGGCAAGAAAGGTATTTCGACAGAACATGCTGATGAGCCTGGCTGGGGGTGTTTGCCAACCGGTGATAGTATTTGGACTCGACGTATATCTGGGGGATATCGATCTAGGTTATGTACGCACATGCCTTGTAGATTTCGGGTGGTGCATATCCAGGTTCATAGGATGTACGTACATGACACAGGAGGGCCATTCCCAGGTGACGTCACCTCAGATTTGAGTATTTTGTGTCGATGCAACACACTAGTTTTCATGATGTTTTTGGGTGTAGATGTAGGACATTCAGGTTTCATGAGACATACTCGATATTGGATACTGGTTATATGAGATTTACTTCATATTGGACACTCAGGATATATTATACTTACAGGATATGAGTGCCAATTTAGGGGCTGATTTGTGGAAATTTGGGATTTAGATTGTTTTGATGGATTTTGGTCCTACCACGAGGTCATGATTCCATGAGGATGACATGTTTTATCCCACACTCCGGATTTATTGTATATGCATTGCTTCATGTATTAGTAGTACCTGATAGAGTACCTTTCATGACGGTTGCATTTACATACTGTTATTTGATATGCATTGCTTCATGTATTAGTAGTACCTGATAGAGTACCTTACATGACTATTGCATACATATTGCCATTTATTGTTCATGTAGTAGTAGTACCTGATAGAGTACCTTACATGACTGTTGCATACATATCGCCATTTATTGCCATCAGCTTGCATTCATTAGATTCGCGCTGTACGTGCATAATTACGATTAGCTGCATATGCTATTTACTATTCACGAGTTGGCAACTCACCCCCGTTGTGCCACATTGTATTGCAGGTAGTCCCTCAGGGCAGTCGCGGCAGGCTTTTCATCTTTCGTATCATCTTTTGCAGCGGATACCACTTCGTCTGACTGTGCGCAGTTTTGCTATATGTGGGTTTTACGGCTATCCGATGTTGTCTATTGTTATCTTTGTATCATGTACTCTCCATCTACCACTTTCATGTATGACTTAGAGACTTGATGTGAGGACGATATTGTATGTTATTTTGTGACTTGGAGGTCTTTTATGCAGTTTTTATTTATATCGTCTTTTATTTCTTCGCTACGGCGTCGTATATCTGTCGTGGTGGTTTTTTCCGCCTTTGGGCGTGGATTTTGCTCCCGTTGGGGATGCTTTACTTATATTTATATTGTACCCATTTTCAGGGTTAGTTTTTACAAAGGAGGTGCTGCCAAAATTTTTAAGAATGTAAAGTTGGACTTTAAAGAATTTGTACTTGAGATTTTAAAAAGTTTTAACAATATTCTTATCACTTACTATTTTTGATAGTTTAGATTGCTGGATTTTCGTCTTACTTAAATTGCGTTATGCCTGTAGACATTGCGTAGTTTAAGGGCCATCACGTGCCAAATTTCGGGTCGTGACAGCAAGTGTCTTTTAACGAGATTGCGCCCTTTCGGGTTTTCACAAACTTGCCGGTAGCCCTGCTGTTTTTACTCACATAGCCCTTTCGGGTTTTCATCCGTGCCCATCTTGCTTATGGACGTACCGTTTTTTTTTACCACGTCAGCCTGGGTATGCCGCGGGTTTGTAGAGTTTAAAGACGTTTCGGTCAATCGTTAGTTTAGGGACGTTTCGGTCCACCATTGCCATTTTGGAGACAACGGTTTCGCTGGGTACTACTTATAGAGTTCGGGCTTGGGAAGATAGCGAGTAGACATAGGCGTCGTCATCTATCGTTGACCTAGGCCGTGACTCGTCAGGCGTAGTATTTTTTTAGGAACCGGTCGTTTATTGTCCTGAAGGGTCTTTCGCTATGCATATCTATGAGCAAGTAAGCCCCACCTTGGTAGACTTTGTCTATGATGTACGGGCCCTCAAAGCTCGGCTCGAACTTCCCTCGTTTGGCACAATTAGGGATCATGGGTCTTTTTACGACTAGCATGAGTTCGCCTTGGCGGAATGTTCTCGGCCTAGTCAATCTTTCGTATGAGCGCGTCATCCTTGCTTTGTAAGCTTCCAGGTTTTTTTTGCGCCATGAGCCGGGTTTCGTCAAGGGCGTCGAGCTCCTCAAGCCGAAGATGATCGTTCTCTTCATCTGTTAGCTCATAATGAACCGCCGCTCGTAGAGAGGGTAGTTCTATCTCCAAGGGGAGTACCGCTTCAACGCCGAATACCAATGCATACGGAGTTGTGTTTGTGGCCGTTTTGAACGTAGTTCGATACGCCTAGAGAGCTTCATACAATCTCTCGTGCCAGTCCTTTTTGTTTTTGGACACCGTCTTCTTTATGATCTTCGTCAAGGTCTTGTTAAAAGCCTCAGCCAGACCGTTAGCTCGGGGATTATAGACCGAAGAGTAACTCTAGTCTATATTATGTTGTTGCGCGAAGCGGCTGATTTTGTGACTTCTGTAGGCCGGTCCGTTATTGGGGATAATCCGTCGCGGAGTGCCGAACCGATAGATGACGTGTGTCTTGAAGAAATAGTGGATGTTCTCCGTCTTCACTTCTATCAGCGGTACTGCTTCTGCCCACTTGGAGAAGTAATCGGTTGTTTCCAATATGAACCGATGTCCTCTGGATGATGCTGGTTCGATGGGCCCGATTATGTCGGTTCCCCACATTTCGAATGGACAACGAGCCACTGTTGGGTGTAATGGATTTGGATGCCGGTGGATGAAGTCCCCGTGAATCTGGCACGAGTGGCACTGCTTCTCATATTCGAGGCAGTCTTGAATCATTATGGGCCAATAGTAGCCCATCCTTTTGATCTTCAATTTCATGTTCGGCCCGGCTTGGTGAGAACCGCAGAGTCCGTCGGGAATTTCTTGGACGACTCTCCTCGCCTCTTCAGGTCCTAGCCATCTTAGCCATAGAGAATCAAATGATCTCTTATATAGAGTGTCATTGACGAAAGCGAAAGACAGAGCTCGTTTCATGAGCTGATGTCTTGAGGATGCGTCTTCAGGCGTTCGATGGGATTTGAAGTAGTCTATAAAGACTTCTCTCCAATCCTTAATCTTTTATTGGTCTTCTATTCGTAGGGCTATTTTCTTGGTCGCTCCTTTTTATTCAGACGACTCCATGGACATTTCCGCTGGTGCAAGAACTCGACGGTTTTGTACAACGATCCTCACGTCCTCGAAGTTTTCATCAGCCATCTCTTTAGAGAGTTTGGATAATGAGTCCGCTTTACTATTTTCTGCACGTGGTATGCTTTCCAGAATGTAGGAGGGAACTTGAGTCAGCAACTGTTGAACTCTCTCGCTATATTTTACCAACTCTGGTTTGCAAGTTTGATATTCGCCATATACTTGACTAACGACAAGCTGGGAGTCTCCGTATATGAGGAGATCTTCAATTCTCATGTCGACAGCGATCTTAAGACCTGCTATAAAAGCTTCATAATCCGCTTCGTTGTTTGTCCTCGGCTCTTTTAAGGAAAAGGAAAAGCGCATTATCCCACCTTGTGGAGTCACGAAGGTGAGGCCCACCCCAGATTTGATTATGGGGGAGTTGTGCTTTCGCTTCTTCATAGAAGATGCTCCGTTGAAGTAGAGTTCCCATCGGGTATCACACCCTCCTTTCTCTCCGTCGATTGTGTCAAATGTGTGTTCGTCTGGAAATTCGCAGCTCAAGGGAGAGTCGGCAGGTATCGGATGCTCAGCGAGGAAGTCGGCGATGGCCCGGCCTTTCACCGCCTTGAGAGGTCGGTATGTCACCGAGAATTCCATTAAGAGTAGGGCCCATTTAGCTAGCCGTCCTATTAGAATGGCTTTTGACATCAAATATTTGAGAGGATCCACCTTTGATATGAGATGGACCTCATGCGCCAAAGCGTAGTGTCGAAGCTTTGTTATTGCGAAGATTAGCGCCAGGCAGTGTTTTTCAATAGGAGAGTAATTGTTTTCTGCCACAGAAGAACTCGACTCAAATAGTAGAGGGCTCTCTCCTTCCCTTGGTCATTTTCTTATGCCCATAATGCGCCTAGTGAACCCTCAATGGCGGTTGTATACAGAACGGGAGGCTTTCCCTTGACCGGAGCGGTTAGAACCGGAGAATTCTGCAGGTATTGCTTGATTTCATCCAGTGCGCTTTGGCATTTGCAATCCTAAACGAACAGGGTTCCTTTCTTCATCAAGTGACTGTAGGGACGACATTTGCCGGAGAGGTTAGATATGAACCGCCGAATATATGCGAGCTTTACATGAAGAGACCGCAGTTGCTTGAGAGTTCTTGGCGGAGGCATTTCCATGTTCGCCTTGATCTTTGATGGGTCTATTTCGATGCCTCGGTGTTGGACGATGAATCCTAGGAATTTGCCCGAGGAAATTCCGAACGCGCATTTGAGAGGGTTCATCTTTAGGTTGTATTTCCGAAGACGCTGGAACACTATCTTCAGATGCTCCCAATGTTCCTCATACGATTTGTTCTTCACTATGAGGTCGTCGATATAGAATTCGATGATTTCATGTATGAGGTCATCGAAAATCTTCTTCATGGCTCTCTGATAGGTAGCACCGGCGTTCTTTAGACCGAACGACATTACTTTGTAGCAGAATATGCCTAAAGGGGTCTGAAAAGCGGTATGCTTCTGGCCTTCGGGATGCATCTTTATTTGATTGTACCCTGATGAGTCGTTCATGAAGGAGAAGACTTCGTGAGTGGACGTGTTATCTATCATCTGCTCGGTAATCGGTACAAGAAAATCATCCTTTGGGCAAGCTTTGTTGAGGTCTCGAAAGTTCATGCAGACGCGCACTGTCCCATTTTTCTTCATCACTGGGATGATGTTGGCAATCCAGTCAGGGCACTGAACCTCTTGGATGAAGCCGGAGTCGATTAGCTTCTTGACCTCGGCGTTGATGCTCATTTCAAGTTCGAGACGCATTCTTCTCGGTGCTTGTTTGACTGGCTTGATGTCCGGAGATATCGCCAATCTGTGCACAGCTATTTCTGGATCTAGTCCCAGCATCTCAGAGTAGTTCCATGTGAAGCAGTCTTTATACTGCATGAGCACGTCTTTGAGCGTAGCCACCTGCTCTTCAGACAACAGCTCACTGACGAACGTCGGTCGTGAGTCGTTTGCCGTCCCCAAGTCGATTTTCCTGAGTTTATCTGCAGTAGTATGTATCCCATCATCCAGCTCTTTTGGTGCTGGTGGAAACTCTGAGATCACTTCGTCATCCTCGTTTTCAAAGCACCAGGAGAGGTCTTCCATATCCTCGTGTACTCCTTCTCCTAACAGCGTTATCGTGTGACAGGTAAGAGATCGCTTTCAAGATCGATGTTGATCCGGCTTTACACTCGCCGCATACGTGGCTTTCGGCACATGTATTTGTGGTGGGGTTACCCTCCAACTGTTGGATAGAGCGAACCTGCCGAGTTGATACTGGTCCTCGACCCAGTTTTTGAATGTGAAGCAATCTTCGAGAGGATGTCCTATCGCTTGGTGATAGGAGCAATAATCCGGGCGATGAAACTCGTTTTTTTTGATCGGGGTGTTTGAATTCTGGGAGTGTCATCATCTGATGTTTTATGACAAGATCGAATATCTTCCATGTCTTGTCTTGGGGAAAAGAATATGCTCGACCCATCTTCTTTATAAGAGACGGATCCCGGCTGCTCAATTCTTGATCATGTGGCTTCTTGGACCCGCTTGGCCGCTGTCGGGCATTTTTTCCATTGTTTAATTTGTTTTTGCCTCCGCGTCGAGTCTTTTGTATGACGGGCTGGCGACGAAGAGAATCGTCATTCTCCACAGCCTGCTGAAGGAGGCGCTGCGTCTTGGCTTTCTCGTAAATGGCCATTTCGCGGCTATGGTCATCCCGGATTTTTTGACCCGCTTCCCTTATTAGCTTGTCCATCTGTTCTTCGAATGACGGACTTGGCACTTTCATGGCGGGACCTCGTTTTGGTTCAGGGTTAGCGTCTTCTAAGAGAGTATCTCCTTTTTCATAAAAGTCATGTATAACGTGGCAGCCATGGAATCGATCCCATTTCTTGGATTGAACATATCCAAGCCCGATCGTTTCCATTCTCCCGTTAGGTAATTTTCGCTGAGTTCCGGGGACGTTCCAGATCTTGTTGTAGAACTGAGCTTTTCGAGCAGTCTGTTTGAAGGGTACGCTTTGGCGCCTCAACGGCCTTTTTAATCTTTCTGTGTAGTATCTGGGCAGACGGATGGGCTAGAGCCTGTCAAGCGTAGAATCGGCGCCATGCCAGATTTCTTTCTCCACTTTGGTTTCCGTTGATCAATAAAAGAGGATCGCTTTTTCATCTTTTTGCCTGGGAGGAACGTAGAGTGTATGCAGTTCTTGCACACTATAGGTATCAAGTGCGTCGAGCTCTTTGTAGTGCTGCCGCGGAACCATAGCTATCTGTAAACTCTGATCATCTCCCATGAAGGCTTGCACTGATGGACGAGCCGAGAATACTGCGTTGACCTCATCTTCAGAGTCACTGCCAAAGACCAGAATAGGGGTAGACGGTCCCGGTTTGTTGTATCGGGGAGGTCCCGAATAGACTATCTCTTCTTCCTCCTCGGTATCGCTCCAGAAGACCGGAATGGTGGTGATAGCTTTTTGCTTATCCTCCGGTTTATGGCATCTTTCGTTGTCTTCAAAGTCTTGTAAGAAGTACTTTGCATCTTCGTACTTTCGGACTTCGTTTACGGAGAATGGGTTCAGCTCCCCTGTCACATGTATTCAAGCCCATCTTTGAAGTACTTCATACACTGATGCTGTGTAGAAGGGATAATGTTGTACTCGTGTAACCAAGGCCGGCAGAGAAAAGAATTGTAGCAATTCTTGGCATCAACGACGTGGAACTTGATATCAGTGACGAGCAGCCCAAAGCGTAACGTTAGTATCACAGACCCGAGCGTTCGTGATGATTGGGAGTCGAACCCGGAGATGGTGATTTTATCCTGAGCGAGGTGTTGAATGCTCATGGAGATTTCTTTTAGCACCCTCACATTTAGGAGATTGACAGAGGACCCATTATCAACTAGGATCTTCCCTATCTTAATGTCATGGCAATACCCGGAGACATATAGGGGACGGTTGTGCTCGCATGTTCCGAGGAGGGGATCTTCATCGCCGAAAGTGATGTCAGCTGTGTGAATTTCTTCCATCTCGTCCTTCATCTTTTCTTCGGCGAGGAAAGCTTGAAACTGGTCAGGATTTTGTAATGCCTTGATCATAGAATCTCTCGCCTCTTTGGATAGCAGAAGGGCGTCAAGAATGCTTAGCTGCGAGGGTATCTTCCTCAGGTGTGCCAGAACGTTGTAATCCACCTTGTTTTTCGTGGGCGGGTCCTTGGCTGCAAGCTCTTCGACGACTCGGTCATTGAGGGCGATATCTTCGGGGACTTTTTCTTTCCCTTTATCTCTTTTGTTCGATCCCTTGTTTGCAGATCCGAGATTCTTTTTTAGGTAGCGTGCGATTGCGCAGCTGAATGTTCTCGCAGTTCTTCATCTCTTCTGTTTCAGAGATGGATTCCTTGAAGAGAGGGACGAGGGCTATTTCTTCATCGGAATCGCTCCCGAAGGAGAGAACTTGCGATCTCCCGGAATCGACCATATGACAGTTACCGGCGGTTCTTTTGATCTCATCTGTCGCATTTCTCTGTTCCCGACGAGTTTTGCGCTTCATCGGCTTGAAATGCTGCCGATGAGCAACGTATCCCTGCCACCAATTTTTAAAGGCGTTGCATTCCTCAGTAGGGTGTGTGGTCCTCCGATGGTATAAGCAGTAGTTTGGATGTTGTCATGACCCGAAATGGCACTTGATGGCCCTTAAACTACGCAACGTCTACAGGCGTAACGCAATTTAAGTAAGCCAAAAACCCAGCAATCTAAACCATCAAAAGTAGTAAGAAAAAGAACATTATTAAAACTTTTCAAATCTCAAACCAAATTCTTTAAAGTCGAACTTTTCTTCCTTTAAAATTTTGCAGCACCTCCTTTGTAAAACAAGCCCCCCAAAAATGGGTACAACATAATATAAGTAAAAGATTCCCAAACGGGAGCAAAATACACGCCCAACGGCGGAAAACAACCACCACAACAGATATACAACACCGTAGCGAAGAAAGAGACGATATAAATAAAACTGCATAAAAACCTCCAAGTCACAAAATAAAATACAATATCGTCCTCACATCAAGTCTCTAAGTCATACAAGATAATGGTAGATGGAGAGTACATGATACAACGAATATACAACAAGCAACATCGGATAACCGCAAAACCTGTAAGTCGACGTTGTACACCCCACGAGTTGCGGGGAGGCGGAAATATGAAAAACAATCTTTTTCTTTAAACTAACATCGACTGATCGTAAGGATCTTTGCTAAACTCTAACTAACACTATCATAGGAGTAGTTAGCTACTATGAAAGAAGATTATACCTAATGAAACAAGTCATTCTTCTTCTCGTTAACCACCTCCTCGTCGGCCTCCTCTTTGTAATAGACGATCCACTCGAAAGCTACTACTCCAAGCTTTGCCTCTAACTTGAGGAAACTAGGTTACTCAGATTGCTAATCAAAGTCACCTAGGTAATATAGAGTGTGATTAGGGATTAACAAGTCTTACTAACCCTTGATCTCAACACATGAGAGGTTAGGGTTAGGGTTTGATGAGAGAGAGCTTGATGAGAGAGAAGGTGAGAGTGAGAATCCAATGAAATAATGATATCATTTGAATATATGAAGCATAATGATTTATTAAATGAATAATCAAAAATGATTTATCAACCATGCTTCATTTATTCATTATGAGTGATTCATCTCATGAGTCATTAGTCATTAAATGCACCATTAACTACATGAATGAATCACACAATTGAGTCACTAAATCAATAAATGCAAATGCCACCTTAGCCCCCAAGTCATCATCCTTCTAGAAGCTTCTCGCCAAATTACGAGAACGCCCCTCCTATCCGTGATAACACGGAAAAACTTTAGACTGTATAAATCCAATAATCTGATACTAGAATCTGGCTTAAACCAAAGCCGGCTAGTAAAAACTGTCCGAACATCGTACGTGCGTAAAAACACATATGCGTCCGAACCCTTGTCGTAAAACCATACGACCTCCATATCGTTTCGCCCGAAGCAGGGAAACTCTCTGTGTGGGACTCTAAAGACTCGACTACTACGCTGGTAGTGGGTTTAACCACAGACCGTAAGCGGCACTAGCTATACGTAATGGTCCCCAGGTAGATGTCGATAAGAAGGTCGATGAGGAAACCCATCCGAACTCCTACTGAGCCTGATGTGACAATCTCCGTACAGTCCGGTCTGTTCGTCTAGGACTATCGCATATCGGACCTAGGGGGCGGAAAGCGTCAGTCCCCTAAAAGCGGTATAAGTCGTGTCGGAGCGAAGCCCATTACACCTTGAGAAACTACTGGAAAACCTACCAGTAAATCTCGCTTGCCCTGGCCAGGGACTTTGCGTAATGGCTCTCCAGACACAGCGCGATATCAACTCCTAATACCGGGAGAGACGAATCCTGTCTAACCGCCACTGCCTCCAAGTGCTCAGGACTGCACCCAACTGCTACCTGTTTGCACGACTCCTTTGAGCCGTGGTAGGGTAGCAATCTAAGAACAGTGGGACACACTCGAGGCGAAGCAGCAGTGTCAAGTCTGCGGACTATGCTGCACTCATGTCACCTAGGAACTGTTAACTGACGACGGGTATAATACCTACCAACAGTTCCCCGCGAGTCCTGTTCGGTGTACCCGTAACCCAACGAGCACCTGTATACTATCTCCAGTACAACGTACTGATGGCTGTGGGACAGACCATCTCCCCAACTGGGATGAGAAGCGTACACACTAGTCTACTCCGGAGTATCGATGCCCTGTCTCGATAATCCTACGATTAGGGACCTGAAAAAGGATGTTCTTATAGACTACCCAGCCCCCACTAGTGTGACTGCCATCACAACGCTGGTAGTCAAGCAAGATCCTAAGGGCTCTATCAATACGTACACACATATTAAGATAGATATAACCACGTAGCATACTACCATATTTAGCAAGACTGTTAATATAGCTGTGAATATCCTAAGCTTCCATTAAGTAATAAGTCTAGACTTACAGGTTTCCACCTGTCCATCTACACCAATCTTTTTCTTGAAGATCCATTTGCATCCTATGGGTTTTACCCCATTTGGAGCAAAGTCCAAAGTCAATACTTTGTTGGTGTACATGGACTCCATTTCGGTCCGCATTGCATCTAGCCATCGTACAGAGTCGCCGCTCTGGATGGCCTGCTGGAAGCTAGTAGGTTCATCATCATCAATGACGCAATCCTCTCCATCCCCATTTATGAGAAAACCGTAGTAACTCTCAGGCGGATGAGACGGCCTACTACTCCTGCGAAGGGGTGCGGGAATGTCCTGTTCTTCTTGAACTACTGGTTCTACCAAACTTTCAGTAGTATTTTGTGGTTCTGGAATTTCTTCCAGTTCTATTGCGCTCCCACTTGTTTCCTTTTCTAAAAACTGATGTTCTAGAAAATGGGCATTACGAGAAACAAAAACCTTTTGTTCCTCTGCGTAATAGAAGGAATACCCCCTGGAGTTCTTTGGATATCCCACAAACTTACACAATACTGATCGTGCCTCGAGCTTGTCCACACGCTGCTTTTTAACAAAAGCTGGACATCCCCATATCTTTAGATACTGTAGATAGGGTTTCTTTCCACTCCACATCTGATATGGAGTGGTAGGCACAGTCTTGGTAGGAGCTCTGTTCAAAAGATATGCCGCTGATTCTAGCGCATAACCCGAGAAAGATCGCGGTAACTCAGCATTACTCATCATGGAACGTACCATATCCAATAGGGTTCGATTCCGTCTCTCCGATACACCGTTATGCTGTGGAGTGTATGGAGGAGTAAGCTGAGAGAGAATTCCTTTCTCTTTTAGGTAACCTAGGAACTCGGCACTTAAGTATTCACTACATCGATCAGATCTCAGTGTCTTCATACTTTTGCCGGTTTGGTTTTCTACTTCATTCTTATACTCTTGGAATTTCTCAAAAGCCTCGGATTTATGTTTCATCAAGAAAATGAATCCGTACCTAGAGTAATCATCCGTAAAAGTAATGAAAAAGGAAAAACCACCTCTTGCATGTGTAGACATTGGACCACATACATCGTTGTATATGAGTCCTAAGAGCTCGCTCGCTCTTACTCCATGTCCAGTGAATGGAGTCTTTGTCATCTTTCCTTTGAGACATGATTGACAAGTGGCATAAGTTTGATATTCGAACGAATCCAAATTGTAAGTCTACGTTAGCGCCCCGGCAGTCTACAGACGCCATAATGCGGAACAAAAACTTTTAACTGGCGCTATCGTATACTTTAACCCGGATCTGCCATTATTGCTAAACTAACAAACTGTAAAGAGTGTAGAATGGTTATACCGAACGATCCGAGTCCTTCGTTCTTCAACCATCATCCCACGCTCCGTTGCGGCTGCTCCGATCTCGTCGATCTTCGATCTCCTCGTCGAGGTGGCACCACATGATCGGTTCTTTAAACGGGCTCCCGCCTCTGACTCGAGGCAACTCGATCGTCAAGTTTGCTAAAAGAGACGACCAAGAATGATGTAGAGAATGAGTAGATGACTTTGTCTCACTTCGTCCAAATCCGTGGACGATCGGTTAATGAAGTTGCCGTGGAAATCGGGTGATGGAATGAAATGAACTGTGAATTCCATACACCCCAAAACTATCATATCTTTTCTAACCGAATGATAACTCAAGTGAGAGTGAGATCGATGTTTGAGGAGAGAGAGGGGTGTGCACTAATATAGAAGAGGGAGGTGACCGTAGGAGTAAGTGGTGACCATAAGGTATGAAGCTTCTCACAAAATATCTTAAGCTTTAACAAAACTCATTAAAGCTAAAGCATGACTCACAAACCTAGTCATCATGCTTTAATTGCAACCAATGAAAATCCAACACCATTTAATCCTAGTCACCTCATTCTAGAACCTTCTAGAAGCACGACTCACCTCATCCAAGAAAAGATAAATCCGTCTTTAACCGAATGTTAAAAGACGGCTGATAGAAAACTGGAAACTGGCAACTTCCAAAAGTGATCCTGAAACAACTTTCAGGATAACCCCGAAACTGTATAAATATACCCGCATTTATATTACGACCGAATATAAATGCAACTGAGACAAAGATATTATACCTACTCAATATAATACTCAGATCCGGCTTAAACCAAAGCCGACCAGTATCAACTGTCCGAAAATCGACACGTGCGTAAACGCACGTGCATTTTCCGAACCCTGCCATAAAACCATACGGCCTCTACAACGTTTCGCCCGAACTTGGGAAACTGCCTGTGGGGGACTCTAATGACTCGTCAGTACCCTGGCAGTGGGTTTAACCACAAACCGTCAGTGGCATTAGCAATGCGTAACGGCTGCCCATGGACTGACCTCAAGGGTGGCCGAGGAGCGAACTCAAGGGAGACCGATGAGCGAACTCCTCCGAAAACCCTACTGAGCCTAACAGTGACAATGTATATACAGTCCGGTCCGTTCGTCAATGAGTATCGCATATCTGCCTAGGGGGCTAGCAACGTCAGACCCCCAATAGCAGTATAAGTCGTGTCGGAGTGAAGCCCAATAACACCCTGAGATACTACTGGAGTACCTACCAGTAAATCTCCTGCCACGGCCGTGGGCTTTGTGTAATGGCTCTCCTAGACACAGCACGATCTCGCCCCCAATACCGGGAGAGACGAATCCCCTGCCGATCCGCTCACGTGCCTCCATATGGCTCGGGACTGTACCCAAAAACTACCTGTTTGCACGACTCCTTTGAGCCGTGGTAGGGTAGAAATCAAAGCACAGTGGGAACTCATACGAGACAAATGACGACCTCAGGTCGATGAACTAACCTGTACACATGTCACCAGGGAACTGCTATCTGACGATAGATATAATACTAACTAGCAGATTCCCGGCGAGTCCTGTCCGGTGTACTCATAACCCAATGAGCACCTGTATACATCTTAGGTGATCCAACATACACCAGTGGCTTGTGAGACCGGCCACCACCCCTCGTCGGGGTCTCGACTGTACACACTAGTCTACTCCGGAGTATCGATGCCCTGTCTCGAAACTCCCACGACTAGGGACCAAAATTAAGGATATGCATCTAAACTACCCAACTCTCACGTATATGATCGCCCTCATACAGTTGGTAGTAAAGCAAGATCCTAAGGGCTCTATCAAAGTGTAACATGCAATCAGTCACCTGAACATGTACACAACTGATAAAGGCAAACCAGATAGCATACTATCATTTCGAGTAAGACTGTGCTACCGGGATAGGTCCTCCGCAATCATTGCAATCACGTACCTGCAATCCAATAATTGACTATGAGGGCACTATCTCCAACAATCTCCCACTTGCACTCAAGGCTAATATTGCGATGTCGACTACTCACAGCCCGTGTGAAACCGAACATCCAACTCCTCTACTAATCAGTTTCACAAAGCCCGTTTGTAAAACTATTGTGTTCGAGAAATAGCCTCGGTGAGTGGATCCGCCAAGAAGTTTCTTTCTGTATCTCTCTTAGTCTCAAGTTCGCGGAGAAAACCATCTCCCGAATTGAGTAATACCTGTCTTAGAATATGTCTGGATATCTGATGGGACCTTAGTTCATAAATGAACTCCATATCCAAACTTCTTAGACTGTACGGATCACTGAACCTAATCAGTATCCGGCACCATGCCACCCACAGTATCCTCTTGGACCACCTGTCCATAATACTGTCCCTCGTCGGAGGGAAAACTAAAAACTCTGACAATCACTCTGTCATCCATGTCACCTTTGAAGCTTGGAATGATAACCGTCTCCCGAAAGAGGCTGCCGTTATCAAATCCGTAGAACATGTACCAATGTTCTAAAACTGCTTCCTTATGTTTTTCCAGGATTGGATTAATACAAACTTATTGCATCTAGTGCAAAACCAACATTTGGTGTGGTACTTGACATCTCATGATTGACTCAATTGCCTAAGCAAGTGATTTGCCAATCATGCACATCCCTCTCCCCTTTAGTCTATACGACACCTTTAGAGAGGGTGACTCCATCATCTGCAGGTACACCACCATGCTAGGAGTCAACTATTCCAAAAACCATTAGAATATCTGTCAAAGTACCCACATTGGGAAACTACCCAAATCCAGATCTAAAACCATAGATCTAGAAACCAGAATGTCAAATATTATATCCATATCCTGTCTGGAGAAACAACTGTGTGACGACCACAGTCCAACCGATCGTAGTATAGGAATTTTACTTCCTACTCTGTGTATGTCATTCAGATACCATGACATCACACCCTACTACCTTCTTAACTGATCCATCCCCTATTCTGATTGAAGTCAAACCCATGACTATCACATCAAAATTAGATGATCGATCCCCGCTATAACTGCTCAAGTCTATAAATAGATATAAGCATCTTGCCCACTATGCTTCCGCTGCTCCCACTGACTACGACAACCCTCCTACCGGGTCTCATAGCCTGGAACATCAGTAGTGTCAAGCCTGGGTAGATAAGAACCTCCCTGTCACCGTCCTTGAGGCTACCGAAGTACCTCTTGGGTGTCTGAGGTTACCTACCATATCTGCGGAGTGGCTATTGGAATGTCAAACCTGATTGAATATATAGGTCCTATTAAATTTTCCGTAATCGTTCGCGGTTCTGGAATCTCTTCCAGTTCTACCATACTCCCACTACTGTTTTCTGAAAAAGATCCATTTTTACTAAAACTGTGGCGAGTCGAGAACAATATCACTATTGATCTTGCAAATGGTAGAATATCAACCCTCGTCGTAGCCAGGGTCAACCCACAAAACAGCCATTACAGAAACGTGCCCTGAGTTATCCAGTGTCTGGTTTTAATCATAAGCTGGACAACTCCCCATACCTTAACTTCTTTTAAGGTACGATCCATTCTATATCCAATACAGAAACTTTGGCACTTATTTAATTGGAACCATATTCAATCCATGCATCTGTCTCCAGTGCATATCAACTTAATGGAAAGAGGCTAATCAGCATTACTCAACTTAGGAATCCATCCAATTATGAGTAACCTGAAAGAGAAACACGTTTCTCAAAATCATCACTATCATCTGAATACCAATCACAAGAATCTACATCTTCGATCTCTTTGAAGAATCCCGATACTTGTGATACCTGGTTCTCTACTTTATTCTTATACCCAAAACTTCTCAAAACTTAGACCTTGTATTTCTACGAAACACTCGTCTAAATACTAGAGAAGTTATAAGTAAACAGAACATAGTACGAGGACCTACCCCTTTGTCCTGATGGACACTTGGACAACATACAATACTCTGTATAAGTCCGCTGAGTTAAACAACTCAAAACCTGTGCGTTGTAGGTGGAAAACTGTACCCTGGCGATTTCCTCAACTATCACAAATTACAACGAATTCCGATATAATGAGGATGATCACCTAATTCCCAATATCTTACTCCCAATCATCATCTGTAAAATCATACAGATATGAGAATGAAACCTGGTAAATACATACCCTTGGAGTAAGTGTCTAATCGGGAAAACAGTTTTTCCTTTAACAATGCATTGAAACATGAAAATGTTTCGTAGGGGTATCCTGGTATTCATAGCAATGCCTCTTCCATAATCCAATTCATGACTTCAACCGTATATTTTATTGCCATCTCTCCAAATCTCTTTATTTGTCTTTAGTCGTTACCTTCTGTACACCATCGTTAGGCTAAATGGTTTTCTTCCTTCCCTACCTTTCGGCACCAGCCTATGGTTTGGAAGAAGACTATCCAGTAAGCATAATAGGTGTACCCTCCTAAACCAAGGAGTACTCGCAACTCGAGAGAAGGTGACGATAAAAGACAACTGAATAATACCTTATTCTTTTTAAAGGTGAAATAGGAGTGGCGATGAAGTACGCGGTTTTGGTCGTGAATGATAACAGTCGCAATTTACTTTGCCCTCTTTCTAATCCCTTTATTTTGTCTTTACATATTACCTTCTGCACACCCTACTTAGGCTAATTGGTTTTCTTCATTCCCTACCTTTCGGCACCAGCCTATGGTTTGGAATAAGACTATCCAATAAGCGTAATGGGTGTACTCTCCTAAACCAAGGAGCTCTCGCAACCTGAGAGAAGGTGATAATAAAAGACAACTGAATAAACCAATTCTATTTCTCCTGAACCTGGATCCATCCCCGAAGAAGTCCCTTCGAGTTCGTATATAACCATACGATGGCTCTATCCAATGGAAGTGGATATCCGTAGTAATACGGGTGTTCTGAGAAATTTAAAGGGTAAAAGAAGGAGTGGCAATGACTTATGCAACTCAGACAATCCAAAAGCCAGTATTTTAAGAAGGTTCGGTCAACTTGGTCACTGAGTCATAGTCTAGGGTCGGTCAAAGGTCGCTGCCAAAGAGAGAGAGAGAAAAGAAACACTCTGCGTGCACTCTATCCTAGATCAGAATGGTCATCACTTTATCTAATCCGGAAACCTCCACTGTCCTGTCAAATTCTCCTCCAAACCTAAAGAAGAATCAATCGGGATCACCCGAAGAGTAAACCAACTCATCAGTGGGAATCAGGATCCAACTCTCATCGCATGTTAACGTGATGGAATGCATCCACGTTATTCATACTCCAGAAGGTATGCTCATACTTGGCAAGTTTCAGTTTCTTTAGAAACTCCGATAACATTTTCTTGCCCCATGCTCTTATGACCTTGGCGAAAGTCAACAAATCATAAGTCACATGTCAAGTTCTGCCCGTCATTATCTTGTTAATTTGAATCCACCCGTACATACCCTTGACGAAAGCCAACAAGGTAATACGACTGTCCCAAACCAACTCATCTATCTATGCAACAAATGAATACCCAGCAGCTACCAAACACTATGCCTTGACGAAAGCCAACAAACATAGCTTGAATACTACTGACCATCCATAAGAAATGACGGAGGGCTACGACTGGTTTTTGGCGAAAAACCTTTAACGTAGTGAACTTGATATCGCTGAAGGAACCTGATAGCTTTTTATAAAAATATAGTGGCGAAAACCTTTTGCTAAAGAGGTCACTCCCGGTCAAGGGATCTCGGCTCTTTCCTCGTGGAATGAGGTGCAGGATATTCCACTGAATACCGCTATGCATAACAAAAAGAAACGTCTTTGTAATAACACCTTTTTTAAAATTGTTCCAACAACTCAAACAGGTTTTTTTTACTTTGCATTGATCAGAATCAACGCAGTCCCATCAATCAATCACACCATAAAAGAACGAAAATAAAATGTACGTATATGCCATCCGCATTCGTCACTGGGTCCCGTCATCACTCGTTAGGTTACTTAACTAACGACAGAGCGGGGACTGGACTAGCGCGGGTGTAAAACATATACAACATCTAATAGTATATAAACCAATATACATAATCGCTCCAGGCGTGATAATATGCAGCATTACAGAAAAGTAATAAGCATCACAGAACAATACAGATATCTGGGATCCCCGAGTTTCACAGAGCCGCTGCTGAAACTCGACGTTCCCCTGTCGTATGGATAGCCTGTGCAATGAAACCTAGACCCCTACGGGTGCGGCAAGTTACCCGCCAAAACCTGAAGCGAGGCAGTCCCCACAGCATAGTGAATGGAACACCCGGCACTTCATGGAATCCGGTAAATTGAGCACCCCTCCTTGGGTCAACCTGTACTCCCTACGAGTGCGGCGAATAGTCTGCCAATTCTGAAGTGGGGCCCCTCTGCCTCTCAAAGCCATGAGATGCGGACCCGTTGCTTTCCCGAACCCGGCTATCCGTGCACTCCGTCGCGGGGTAAAACCTAGTACAGTAATGAAAAATAGTACAATAGGTACATCGACCGCAACCTGGTCGTGCCCCAAAAGAATATTATACAACAGGCAGTGACGGCTGTCCACAAGTTGGACGCTCGCCCCGCAATATCAAATGTACAAATAAACTCAAACTGTACTATCATTGCACACTGCTATCCACCACGACAAATCCGCAACATTACAGCACAACACAGAACATCAACGCGAATGTCACGTTCGCAAACCCGTCTAAAAGAACTATAGCAATCGGACGCGGTTTACCGATCAAATGACATTCCCGGTCGGAGATATAATGTAAGCACTGTAAACTAACGCGTTTAAATTTCGATCGACCAAAGACCAAATTTCAAAAAGTGGGCCCGACAGCTTACTGGTGAACAGTAACAAAATCTGGGCCAAAATTTTATATACCAAAAACCACAAAATCCCACCAAGAACCCACTGGAAAAATTTGGGGCCACGAGCTCACTGTTTGGCCGCGGAAGCGCGGTCAAACCATTGGTTTGACCGCGTTTCCGCGGCAGTCTCATCGAATCTCGTGCCCAAATTTCTACGTCGTTCTAATAAAAGCCTGCACAGTATTCTGAGATGTGTAGAATAATTTTACGAGATCATTTTAAAACAACAGAAACTGTCAAAATGGAATTTTTTAGTTTTCGATTTCCGGTTCGATCGATGTTTTAAACGTGTTAGCACAAGTTAGTATAGCAAAATGGTGAGGCTCTGATACCACTGTAAGTCTACGTTAGCGCCCCGGCAGTCTACAGACGCCATAATGCGGAACAAAAACTTTTAACTGGCGCTATCGTATACTTTAACCCGGATCTGCCATTATTGCTAAACTAACAAACTGTAAAGAGTGTAGAATGGTTATACCGAACGATCCGAGTCCTTCGTTCTTCAACCATCATCCCACGCTCCGTTGCGGCTGCTCCGATCTCGTCGATCTTCGATCTCCTCGTCGAGGTGGCACCACATGATCGGTTCTTTAAACGGGCTCCCGCCTCTGACTCGAGGCAACTCGATCGTCAAGTTTGCTAAAAGAGACGACCAAGAATGATGTAGAGAATGAGTAGATGACTTTGTCTCACTTCGTCCAAATCCGTGGACGATCGGTTAATGAAGTTGCCGTGGAAATCGGGTGATGGAATGAAATGAACTGTGAATTCCATACACCCCAAAACTATCATATCTTTTCTAACCGAATGATAACTCAAGTGAGAGTGAGATCGATGTTTGAGGAGAGAGAGGGGTGTGCACTAATATAGAAGAGGGAGGTGACCGTAGGAGTAAGTGGTGACCATAAGGTATGAAGCTTCTCACAAAATATCTTAAGCTTTAACAAAACTCATTAAAGCTAAAGCATGACTCACAAACCTAGTCATCATGCTTTAATTGCAACCAATGAAAATCCAACACCATTTAATCCTAGTCACCTCATTCTAGAACCTTCTAGAAGCACGACTCACCTCATCCAAGAAAAGATAAATCCGTCTTTAACCGAATGTTAAAAGACGGCTGATAGAAAACTGGAAACTGGCAACTTCCAAAAGTGATCCTGAAACAACTTTCAGGATAACCCCGAAACTGTATAAATATACCCGCATTTATATTACGACCGAATATAAATGCAACTGAGACAAAGATATTATACCTACTCAATATAATACTCAGATCCGGCTTAAACCAAAGCCGACCAGTATCAACTGTCCGAAAATCGACACGTGCGTAAACGCACGTGCATTTTCCGAACCCTGCCATAAAACCATACGGCCTCTACAACGTTTCGCCCGAACTTGGGAAACTGCCTGTGGGGGACTCTAATGACTCGTCAGTACCCTGGCAGTGGGTTTAACCACAAACCGTCAGTGGCATTAGCAATGCGTAACGGCTGCCCATGGACTGACCTCAAGGGTGGCCGAGGAGCGAACTCAAGGGAGACCGATGAGCGAACTCCTCCGAAAACCCTACTGAGCCTAACAGTGACAATGTATATACAGTCCGGTCCGTTCGTCAATGAGTATCGCATATCTGCCTAGGGGGCTAGCAACGTCAGACCCCCAATAGCAGTATAAGTCGTGTCGGAGTGAAGCCCAATAACACCCTGAGATACTACTGGAGTACCTACCAGTTAAATCTCCTGCCACGGCCGTGGGCTTTGTGTAATGGCTCTCCTAGACACAGCACGATCTCGCCCCCAATACCGGGAGAGACGAATCCCCTGCCGATCCGCTCACGTGCCTCCATATGGCTCGGGACTGTACCCAAAAACTACCTGTTTGCACGACTCCTTTGAGCCGTGGTAGGGTAGAAATCAAAGCACAGTGGGAACTCATACGAGACAAATGACGACCTCAGGTCGATGAACTAACCTGTACACATGTCACCAGGGAACTGCTATCTGACGATAGATATAATACTAACTAGCAGATTCCCGGCGAGTCCTGTCCGGTGTACTCATAACCCAATGAGCACCTGTATACATCTTAGGTGATCCAACATACACCAGTGGCTTGTGAGACCGGCCACCGCCCCTCGTCGGGGTCTCGACTGTACACACTAGTCTACTCCGGAGTATCGATGCCCTGTCTCGAAACTCCCACGACTAGGGACCAAAATTAAGGATATGCATCTAAACTACCCAACTCTCACGTATATGATCGCCCTCATACAGTTGGTAGTAAAGCAAGATCCTAAGGGCTCTATCAAAGTGTAACATGCAATCAGTCACCTGAACATGTACACAACTGATAAAGGCAAACCAGATAGCATACTATCATTTCGAGTAAGACTGTGCTACCGGGATAGGTCCTCCGCAATCATTGCAATCACGTACCTGCAATCCAATAATTGACTATGAGGGCACTATCTCCAACACAAATATCCTTCTCTATGTTACTTAGTTAACCTTGTCTCATTGATGTGACCCTGTCTACAATGCCATAAGAAAGCCTTATTTAAAACTGGAGACTTTCTTTTTAGTGTGTTCTGGACACTGAAAATCTGTAATTGGTTTAAGACATATATACCGTTATCTAGTGTACCAGACCCAATCAAACCATGATTAAGGTGGATGTTAACAACATCGCTTACAAACGTGAAATCATAACCTTCTTTTGATAACAACAAAACCGATATGATATTACACGTTAAACATGGTACACAAAAACAGTTATGCAAAACCAAAATATGTCCACTCGTCAATCCAAGGTGATAATCCCCTACGGACATAGCTCCCACGCTAGCTCCGTTAGCAACCTCGAGGGTCATATCACCAACCTTCAGCACTCTACGGTTTCTCAGTGCCTGCAATGAATTGCATATATGAGATCCTGATCCGGTATCCAATACCCAGAAAGTAGAGTTGATTGACAGACAATTCTCAATTACAAACACACCTGAAGTCGAAGCCGCAGCTTACTTCGGTTCCTGGTTCTTGGCATTCCAAGCTTTGCAATCCTTTTTCCAGTGCCCTTTCTTATGACAGTGGAAGCATTCATCCTTTTCCACTACTGGAACCGCAATCTTTTTCTTTCCCTTCGCTCCCACTTACTAACACCTCCTCTAGGTTTGGTGGCGGCCTTATTCTTCCTTTCTTTGGCCCTGGCCTTGGACCCGGAAAAAGAAGCACCGCGAACAAACATAGCGGGCGTATCCCTTGCCTTCTGCAAGGTTCCCTCTACACTCCTCAACATATTAAGGAGTTCTGGAAGTTCAACTTCTTTTCTTTGAATGTTGAAATTCAGAATAAACTGGGCATAGTGTAAGTGCACGGCGGCACCCCAGCCGTCTGAACGAGGCCAAAATGCCGAAACGAAACTTTTCTTTAACTTTTGAACCGGCACCACCGCGCACTATAAAACCCGGATCGGGCCATTAACATAGTCCTAGCTAACTAGAGAAGGGGTAGAGAGATATACCGAGCGATCCGTGTCCTTCGGTCTTCTCGTCGTCGTCCCGATCTCCCCGCAGAATCTCCGGTCTTCATCTCCTCGTCGGAAGGGCACCACATCGCCGGGTTCTTTTACGGGCTTCCACCTCTGGACCGAGGCAACTCGGGCACGAAGTTGGCGAGCCGACATGCCCAAGAATACTGTAGGCTAAGTGTAATAGGCTATGTCTCAAAGGGGTATGAAGTTGCCATGAGGAAGTGAAGGTGGAAAATGAAGTAGTGAGCTTTGGAGATGAACCAAGACCATTTTATTTAAAAGCAAATGAGACCAATTCCCTTCAAAAAAAATTGGGACAACCCTTCCCCTTTGTGGCCGGCCCCTTGCTCTAGAGAAAATGAGAGAGGGAGTGGGCAATCATGCAAGAGAGAGAAAAGGGTTATCATGAAGAATAATGATTACAATCAAAACTCCACTCCATCACCAAATCATATCAAGTCATGATGAACTAAAGAAGTCAAAGGAAGTAAGAACCATCATGAAGCTACTACATGCAAATAACACCCTCCACAATTCAAATTTGCATGCTTGCAAATAACCCCCTCTCCACCAAATTTCAGCCAAAGAAAGAAACAAAGGAAAATGGCCGAAACGGAAAGCAAACTGGCAACTTCAGAAAACTGATCCCGTAATAAATTATAGGAAAACCCCGCGACTGTATATACATACCCGCATTTGTATTCCGACCGAATACAAATGCAATGAGACAAAATCTACACTGTACAATACTAGGATCCGGCTTAAACCAAAGCCCGCTAGTATTATCCGTCCGATCATGATCCGTGCAATACCGCACGTACATGATCGAAACCTGCCATATCTCCATACGGCCTCTACAGCGTTTCGCCCGAAACTTGAGAAACGTTTTGTGGTGGACTCTAAATACTCGTCAATACTTTGGTTGTGGATTTAACCACCAGCACGTCAGAGGTACTAGCCATACGTAACGGGCCACCAGGTATTGACCAAAAGGGACGTCGATGAACGAACTCATCCTGACACCCTACTGAGCCTGTCAATGACAATATCCGTATAGTCCGGTCCGTTCGTCTATGAGCATCGCATGGCGGGCCTAGGGGGTTGGTAAAAGTCAAACCCCCAAAAGCGGTACAAGTCGTGTCGGAGTGTAGCCCATAACACCCTGAGATACTACTGGAATACCTACCAGTAAATCTCCTGCCTTGGCCAAGGAGTTCGTGTAATGGCTCTCCTAGATACAGCGCGACCTCACCCCTAATACCGGGAGAGACGAACCCCTGCAGATCCGCTCACTGCCTCCATGTGGCTCGGGACTATACCCAGCCAAAACCTGTTTGCACGTCTCCTTTCAGCGTGGAAGGGTAGTAATCAAAGTACAGTGGGAACTCACACGAGACAAATGACGATCTCAGGTTGATGAACTAACCTGTACACATGTCACCAGGGAACTGCTATCTGACGTCAGGTATAAGACCAACTAGCATGTTCCCGGCGAGTCATGTCCGGTGTACTCATAACCCAATGAGCACCTATATACATCTTAGGTGATCCAACTGACACCAATGGCTTGTGAGACCGGCCACCGCCCCTCGTCGGGATCTCGACTGTATACACTAGTCTACTCTGGAGTATCGATTCCCTGTCTCGAAACTCCCACGACTAGGGACCTTTTAAGGATGTGCTTATAGACTACCAGCTCCTATGTATATGATCGCCCTCATACTGCTGGCAGTCAAGCAAGAATCCTAGGGACTCTATCAACGCGCAATAGTGACATGTAAGGTCACCTAAAGCAGTACACGATGATAAAGATAAACCAGATAGCATACTATCATCTTGAGTAAGACTGTCCTATCGGGATAGGTTCTCCATCAATCATTGCAATCACGTGCCTGTGATCCAATAATTGACTCTGAGGGCATTATCTCCAACAATCTCCCACTTGCACTCAAGGCTAATTATTGCGATGTCGCATACTCACAGCCCGTGTGATACCGAACACCCAACTCCTCTACTAATCAGTCTCACAAAACCCGTTTGCGAAACTATTGCGTTCGAGGAAAAGCCTCAGTGAGTGGATCCGCCTTGATGTTTCTTTCTATGTCTCTCTATATCTCAAGTTCGCGGAGAATGCCATCTCTCAAAAAGAGCAATACCTGTCTTAGAATTTGTCTGGATATCTGATGGTTCCTAGCTCATAAATGAACTCCAAATCCAAACTTCTTAGACTGTATCGTCAACTGAACATAATCAGTATCCCGCGTCATGCCTCCCTCAGTATCCCCTTGGACCACCTGTCCAAAATACTGCCCCTCGTCAGAAGGAAAACTATAACTCTGACAACCTCTCTGTCATCCATGTCACCTTGGAAGCCTGGAGTGATAACTGTCTCCTAAAAGTGACTGTTGTTATCACATCCCTAGAACATCCACTTATGTTCTAAAACTGCTTCCGTTCGTTTCTCCAGGATTGGATCAATATCAATTTATTGCATCCACTGCAAAAACAACATCTCGTGTGGTACTTGACATCTCATGATTAACTCAATTGCCTACGCAAGTGATCTGCCAATGATGCACATCCCTCTCCCCATTAGTCTGTTAAACTCCATTAGAGAGGGTGACTCCATCACCTGCAGGTATACTACCGTGCCAGGAGTCGTCCATTCTAAAAGCTCTTAGAATGCTGTCTAAGTACCCTGATTGGGAAACCATCCAAATCTAGATCTATAGATCCAGTTACTAGAATGTCTGATATAATATCCAAGTCCTTTGTGGAGAAACCATTGTGTGGCGACCAAAGTATAACCGACCGTAGTATAGGAATTTCACTTCCTACTCTGTGTGTGTCATCCAAATACCAGGACATCACACCCTACTACCTTCTTAACAGATCCATCCCCTATTCTGATGTAGTCAAACCTATGACTGTCACATCAGAAATAGATGATCTATCTCCGTTATATCTGCTTTAGTCTATAAATAGACATAAGCCACTTGTCCACTATGCTTCCGCTGCTCCCACTGACCACGACAACCCTCTGGTAGAGTCATATACACGTACACTTCTAAAGCCAGTTCAGAACGACGCTATACTCATCCTCCTGCCGGGGCTCATAGTCTGGAACAACAGCAATGGCAAGTTTGGGTAAACAAGAACCTCCCTGCTACCGTCCTTGAGGCTACCGGAGTACCTCTCGGCTGCCTGAGGTTACCCACCTTATCTGCGGAGTGGCCAATGGAATGTCAATCCAGATTGAATCTTTAGGTTCTTATCAAATTTTCAGTAATCGTTTGTGGTTCTGGAATCACTTCCAGTTCTACCATACTCCCACTACTGTTTTCAGAAAAAAAATCTATATTTGTTAAAACTGTGGCGAGTCAAGAACAATATCACTATTGATCTTCCAGATGGTAGAAAATCAACCCTCGTCATAGCCTGGGTCAACCCACAAACATCCATTACAGAAACGTGCCTTGAGTTATCCAGAGTCTGGTTTTAATCATAAGCCGGACAACTCCCCGTACCTTAACAATGTTAAGATTTGAACTGTTCTATATCCAATACAGAAACAGAGGCACTGATTTAATTGAACCAGATTCAAATAATGTCAAATAATTGTTCACACCATAATATTGTATTTTATATTCCCCATTCTTATGCATTTTACAATGAAAACAGGTGCTTTTGACGCATGTCTGCTACATGTTACAGGTTACAGGTTCTTGGAGCAAGTACAGTGAATAGATTTAATTAATTGCACTAGAATAATTAGGTTTTTAGATTTAATAACTCCGAACACCCTTCGGAATTAACTCGTAAGAACGAATCGGAAATTCACAACATCCCTGTGGACCGACCCGTACTCACCGGCTAGCTGCAAAGCGAAGCCGTTCTTGATTGCGGTTACAAATATTTTTGATCTATCTTTTAGAAAGCGCGAGCACGCAGAATCTCTCCCACTACTGTTTTCAGAAAAAAATCTATATTTGTTAAAACTGTGGCGAGTCAAGAACAATATCACTATTGATCTTCCAGATGGTAGAAAATCAACCCTCGTCATAGCCTGGGTCAACCCACAAACATCCATTACAGAAACGTGCCTTGAGTTATCCAGAGTCTGGTTTTAATCATAAGCCGGACAACTCCCCGTACCTTAACAATGTTAAGATTTGAACTGTTCTATATCCAATACAGAAACAGAGGCACTGATTTAATTGAACCAGATTCAAATAATGCAACTGTCTCCAGTGCATGTCAACTAAATGGAAGGAGGCCTATCAGCGTTACTCAACTTAGGAATGCTTCCAATTATGAGTGACCTGAAAGAGAAACAAGTTTCTCAAAATCATTACTATCTACTGAATACAATACACAAGTATCCACATCTTCGATCACCTTGAAGAATCCTGATACTTGCAATACCTGGTTCTCTACTTTATTCATAAACCTATAACTTCTCAAAACTTGGACCTTGTGTCACGTCCCGAAAGTAAGGAACATGACCGGCACTTAAACTACGAGACGTCTTGAGACGTCCGTAATCTAAGTAAGCCGAAAACCCAGAAATCCAAACCAAGAAAAGTAGTAGAGTGAAGGAAAACCAATTTAAAACAAGTAGTTTTAATAGCATAAGTCGAATTAGGCGGTTTTAAAAACATCAAAAATTTCCCGAAAATTTCGGCAGAGTCTCCTTTGTAAATACTGGCCCCCAAATGGGATACAACATGAATAGTATACGAAATCAATAAAAAGGCATCCCCAAGCGGGAGCTAGCTCTTCGTCAATCGACGGTCACAACCACACAAGCAATATAATATACAACGCCAAGGGCGAGGATCAAAATTCAAAAGGAAACTCAAAAACCACAAGAAAACCACATAAATACAACGCGCGACTCTAAGGTCGAAAGAATAAACATCACTGGTCTCTATCTCAAATAAATACATGTTTGGTTGATGGAACTTCTAGATACAACAGAATAATGATATACAAGATATATAATGGGGGTACGATACAAGTAAACCCACCTACTAGCAAATCACCCGAAGGAAACTATGCCCGCAAATCCGTAATGAAACCTGTACGGCAAACCTGCAAGAAACTGGGGCACAACGGGGGTGAGTTGCCAACTCGTGAATAGAAAAATATCTACGCACAGAAATCGCATAAATAACGCAACCTAGGTCAATGATCATAATATATCCTCAAATATATGTATAACATGCAGCCTATAAAAATGGCTAGGGTAATATCTAACCCGAGTGTGATCTCATGTGCCCATGTCAGTGCCTCAGGTAGCAATATATCATATGAATGAGGTATGAATGCACGGAACAGAATGCATGTACTTACGAAAACTGCTTTCATAAATCAGTGAGATTTCTGTATTTTTAAAGTGAGGTACCATAAATGAAATCAGCATAAAACAGTGCCCAGCATCGACACAAAACAAGTGTCCAAATATCTCGATATCTCTGTATCACAATCTCTGTACCTCAATATCTCAAAATCAATATCTAGGGTGCCGTCAATCCACACCGGCCCCTACCATCCATCTCAAGACCACGACGGTATCCTCCGGATATCTGACGCGTCGGGTAATATCACCGGTCGGTAGTGCTCCCCTGCCGGGCTCAACGTCAACAACACATTCCTCTTGCCCCGGGGTACCGCACCGGGCCCACCATGTACCCGAAACGGTTTCTCCACTCCTCGAATCGGGTCTCGAAATCCATCAGCAAACTCATGGTGGACGACTCATACATCATGGGAAAACCGCACTTTTTATTTTAAAAGAGAGAAAAGGTTTATTTATGTTTTTGCGGTTTTACTCCAAATCCAGAAAATCTCATGGGAATCCGAATCCAAAACCTCAATAACACGTAAAATATTGAATATATGCATGAGAATCCATGAATGCGGCATAACAATGAATAACAGTATGCATGAAGTAGCAGGTAATAACTACAATGTCTAAACTATTAGCTAACAGGGTATATCAAGCAATAATATTTTCTAAGGTGTACGTGACATGGCAATTACCGATGAAGATGTGTGTGAGCCGGCAAGTAAGTGTACATGGTACATGCGCATCATCGGTAATGGTGCTGGTGTCCTAATAGCATGATATCAATAATGGAGTATGAAACATAATATAAGCATGCGATGCGAAGCGAACCACAATAATGAGCGGGAGCTGAATACTAGACGCAACTATAACTAATCTGCATTAATCTAATATAAGTCCTACAAATGGTGCCTTTTGAAATAACACGAATCATGGGGTTTTGGAAATAGGGGCTACGGTGTTTTTATGAAAAGATACATCTTTTGAAATGTCCGTAGGATCACTTGGGCTGTCTTTTAAAATACCCACGATTCGTTAGTTTTTGAAATAGGTAAGAATCGATTTTAGTCTAACAACTAAACTAAACTAAAGGGCTAAGCTAACAAGCTGGACTACAGGTAAGGAAGCCGCCTAACATCTGAGTCGATACATATACATACCTGTATATATATTAGTCGGTGATCCCGCCTCAATAATATCATATCCGATACCATATCTATAATCAGACATCCCAAGTCAAGAGTGCGGATCAATCATCAAAATATAGCTCGTACGTAAATCCGTCGTACGGCGTCCCCAAATCTGGGTACGGGTTAGTATCATATTCATCACACTATTCATCTAGTATCCTCTTTATCCAAGATCATAGTCCAGGGTACTGACCTATGTCTAGTACAATACTAATATCATCAATATAGTCATGATCTGACTACTGATCGACAGTCTCGTACAAACCGATATCACAACCACGAAACAAAACTCATCGACTCAGCTCAATCCCAAGTATCGTCCTCATATCCGTATGTGAACACATAGTCCCATACCCATGTGATCACATAACTATAAAGAATCCCATGAGCACATATAAATAGGAATGTATGCAAGTATGTATGTGTGTATGTGTAGTGCAACACTACCCTAGGGTTCGCAACACTAAAGTAATCCAACACACCAATATCCATCCTAACATCGTTATTAATCCCAAATAACATATACTAATTGTTGGTGTGTATACGCATCCGTATACACCACCACGGACTGCGGGGGTGCTATACGCCATCCACCCGACTTCTCCCCGTAGATATAAATCTACTCACCTGGTCCTCGTTCGCCGGTGCCGACGTCGCCACACGCTTGCTTGTCGTCTCGAAGTCCACATGGGGTACCTACATATCATAACGCACCATATTGCATTAAAATCCGACTCATGACCAAAACGACGCACGAATCCCACATAGGTCAAAACCTATGGTTGCTTTCGCAAATCGACCCAAAAACCCTCGACGTCGGCGTACAAACGCCAAACTATCGAGAAAACTCCCAACACACTCATTTGCACATTCACGAACACTAATTCTAATATAAAATAGGTTAAAATTCACAAAAACCCCAATTTCACTTAAAAAGTCATTTTTCCGAAAATCTAGCAAGCACAATTCACCGTTTTTGTACAAAACATGATATTTTAACAATTCTAGTGACCAAGATGATAACTTAATATCTTAATTATGCCATAGAAACCATTACGTAAATTTTAAACCCACAATTTAATTCGATTTCAAAAACCTAGTTTGCAATATTAAACAATTTTATAGCAAAATGCACAAACTACAATCTAGCTTGGATTTTCATGAACTAAAGTATTAAAATACACTTAATAATGTTAATGAAGTCATGAAAAAACCTAATTATATTTTTCTCATAATCAAATTCATGGTTTACAAAAACCTAGCTAGCAATATAGCTTAAATATTACAATTCCAAACTATCAATTTGCAACTAGAAATTTGATTAGCTTTTCATTTCACAATATGAAGAACTACAATTGCAACCACAATTACATACACAAAAACCTAACTTGAATTTCATAAACCCTTACTAAGTTTTTCCAAACATACAATTAAACCCAAATTAATAACTAATAATGCTTGATTTAAGGTATTCAAACAACAATTTAACAAAAGGCCTTGATTTATACCTCACAAGATCAAGGATCTAGCATGCAATTTCTATCCTCCAAAAGTAGCTTCCATGCTCCTAGATCCATGTAAGTTTGGCTAATGAGAAATGGGTAGGAGTTGGATTTGGATTTTGGGATTTATTTGATGGATTTTGAGGCAATTTTTGAAGAAAAAGAGATGGAAAATGGGGGAAAAAGATGGGGCTGTTGTAGCATAATTTCGGCTGTGGAGGGAGTGGGGAGAAGTGTGGGGGAGTTGTGGAAAAGAATCCAAGTCAAAGCCCCTCCCAAATTACCATAATACCCCCACCTACTTTACTATATATTAAAACCTTATTTTAACCCATTTCTCACATGATTTAAGGTCAAAAAGAGGGAAATAAAATTCTTGGGCTGCTACAATAGTGTTGGGCCGGCCAAGGGGAGTGAGGGTGAGTGTGAGAGACTTTACAAAAAAATTCTATGCAAAAAGACCCCCCACAATACCATATTTGCAAGTTTTAGTTCAAAATAACTATATTTTTGTTTTCCATATAATAAATCAATTAAAACTTGAAATTAAATACTAAAAAATTATATTACAACTAGATTTTCATTAACATGATTTTGAAGATTAAAATTAGCCCATTTAAATTTGTATTTATCGCTAATTTAATGTATTTTCTTACCGGCTTAAAATAATATTAAAATAATTAATTTCGGAAAAATTTTCAGAAAATTTGAAATTTCAGCAGTGGCTCAATAAACACCAAATACTAGCAATTACATAGCTAGAATATGTATATTTAATTTTATAATAACGATATTTGCATTTTGACTTTTTACAGAAAACCCCCTTATTTTACCGTTTTTTCGAAATTTCACCGAAACGATTTTCAAAATGTTACAATCTTCCCTCCTTAAAGAAATTCGGTCCCCGAATTTAAATTAAAACTTCCCCCAAATACTAAAATATTTCAGCCAAAACCATCAAATCGCCGGGGCTCCGAAATCATAAATACATAAAACAAATCGTAGCGCAACGCATACGCATGAAAAATGAGTATATAACTCAAATCAGAACTCCGTCAAGCATCCCGCAATCATCGGAGTCATGGGGAAGACATCAATACCAAATCCAAAGCAAAACCAATATGATATAACTCGAAACTATACATGTAAAATATATTCAGGTACTGTCCTCTGACTAGTCCTGCTCAGTACGAAAACACATAGCAATATCATAAAAACGTACTGCTCTATAAGAAAAATCAATCCCCAAAATACGCGTATGAATACTACGTGAGTCTTGTGCGCACGGAAATCAAAATCCAAATATGTGCCATACATATGCACAGAAACAACATCTAAGTGCATCGGGTGTGCACGAAACATCTGTCATAGGCAACATGTGTGCCTGACAGCAAAATCAGGTGCATCTGACATGCACGAAAAATCTCGATTTAGTGCATCTGGTGTGCACCAAAATCACACTTCAAAACATGCGCCCAACATGCGCGAAAATCCAAATCAGGTGCATCCATCGTGCACGAAATCATGAAATCCAATATCAAGTGCCGAACATGCGCAAAATCAAATCAGGTACACAAGGTGCACAAAACAAATATCGAACATCACCATCGAAATCAAAGTCCAATGCATCTAAGTGCACAAAAGGCGTATCACTGCACTGCAAGCATATATAAACTATACAGAGTGCAGGAACCAAATCGTGTGCGTGCATACGCACAAAATCAACTCAAATGTCTAAAACCGTAAAATCACAAACATGTAAAACCCAAGCACGAAAACGATATCAAGTGCAACACTGTGCAAGGATCGTAAATTCTCAATCATCAAAATCAAATCATGCGAATAAATCACCCAAAATATCGAAATCAATAATGGCGGAATAGTACCGCTCAAGTGCATCCTCTAAGAATCTCGGGCCAACTGTCGCGGTCACTAGTGGGACGTCTCGTCGATGATCATGGACTCTGGCCTGCTGGTGTGCGTAACAATGACCACTCCTGGGTCAAGGTATTCACTGTGAATTACCAATCTCTCGGTCCATCGGCTCATCGGCCCTGTCAGGTGTGCTAACGGGGATGATCCCATTCTGGCACTTCTCTGGTCATCTCTCGGTCAATCATCGCGACCACTCGTAAGACAGCATATCACTGGCGTCGGCCTCTGGCTCTCTGAATGTACGTGACACATCTGAACCTAGGTGCAAGTATCATTGCAGCAATGTCCTGGAATGAATCCTGCTCACGGTCTCTTCCATGTCTCGTCTCTGCCAACTGTCCCGAAGTCATCGTCCTTTCCTATATCTGCATCTTGTTCCGGAACGGCCGCATACCCATCGCGACTCCTTCTGGAAGGTATATCCAGTACTCTGCCTCGGCATGCATATCGCATCTCTGATGTCGGCGGAGTGGAACGTCGTCTTATCCAGATCTTGTACGGACCTCTTTACTCCACTTTCTCTAATGTCGACTGCTTTGGACTCGTCTCATCGTGGCTACATGGACTGAGCTCCAACGGCTATCCTCATATCGGGAGTCTCCTAAGAAATGCATCTCACCACCTAGCATCCGAATTAAGTCGAGCCATCCGATCGAGTCGTCAAAACTTCATAATCCCCCAAAAGCTCAACCTCTTGGGCACAGTTTAATAGTATCGAGTACATACCACAACATCGATGGTCCAGCCGTAGAATGGCAAACCCAAGCCTCACTAATGGCGCCGTAGAACTGTCGCAAACCCGAAGGTTCAAAGGCTTTCACACGGTCATTAAGTCGAGTTAGGGTTTCATTCTTCTAGAGGGACCATAGAATTGCCTGCATGTCTTTCCGACTACTTTAAACTTGGAATAATAGGTTTCTGACATTCGATCGTCTCTGTCGACTCTCAACGTCTCTTCGTGAAGTCGTCTCTAGCTGGAATCAATCTATCTGATGACCTCACATCGGGGTAGGCGAACGATCCACATGTCCTAGTCATTCATCCTCGATGACTAGCGACCTTCTATCATCTCTTAGTACAACTCGTTCTGCACTAACGCCAGCATCTGGGGCAATATCTCGTCGTTCGCAGCAATAACTGGCTCGCTCGTCTGCACGCTGAACAGTGCCTCGACCATCATGAATAAGCAACATACCAACGGTCATCAAAATCTGGCTGGCCTCTGTCAGTGGCCCAATCCTCTGATACTGATCGGCACGTTCGAGAAATCTCATAGAGGCGATCCGCCAAACGCTCGTGGCGCGGAAACACAGTAAAAAGACACATCTCCGCAATCGAGTGTCGCCGGAATTTCGACCTGGTCAGTCCTCGTTCGTGACGAGCTCGTGCTGACCGCAACTCTAGCTGTAGCTCTCCCTGCCCGTAATCGTGGCAACAAACCATAACTGGTACTGATGAGGCTAGATCGGAATGAATATAATACTGAGCAAAGAAATGTACATCCTAAGGCTTCTTAAGTGGAGCAGCGTATCGTAAATATGCCGCGGAACATACCTACGGTACGTCACTCTACTTTAGTCACCTATTCCATCAACCAAGGGTCATCCTACGCTCCGAAGGTAAAACCTAACGCTTTGATACCAACTTTGTCATGTCCCGAAAGTACGGAACATGACCGGCACTTAAACTACGAGACGTCCTGAGACGTCCGTAATCTAAGTAAGCCGAAAACCCAGAAATCCAAACCAAGAAAAGTAGTAGAGTGAAGGAAAACCAATTTAAAACAAGTAGTTTTAATAGCATAAGCCGAATTAGGCGGTTTTAAAAACATCAAAAATTTCCCGAAAATTTCGGCAGAGTCTCCTTTGTAAATACTGGCCCCCAAATGGGATACAACATGAATAGTATACGAAATCAATAAAAAGGCATCCCCAAGCGGGAGCTAGATCTTCGTCAATCGACGGTCACAACCACACAAGCAATATAATATACAACGCCAAGGGCGAGGATCAAAATTCAAAAGGAAAGTCAAAAACCACAAGAAAACCACATAAATACAACGCGCGACTCTAAGGTCGAAAGAATAAACATCACTGGTCTCTATCTCAAATAAATACATGTTTGGTTGATGGAACTTCTAGATACAACAGAATAATGATATACAAGATATATAATGGGGGTACGATACAAGTAAACCCACCTACTAGCAAATCACCCGAAGGAAACTATGCCCGCAAAGCCGTAATGAAACCTGTACGGCAAACCTGCAAGAAACTGGGGCACAACGGGGGTGAGTTGCCAACTCGTGAATAGAAAAATATCTACGCACAGAAATCGCATAAATAACGCAACCTAGGTCAATGATCATAATATATCCTCAAATATATGTATAACATGCAGCCTATAAAAATGGCTAGGGTAATATCTAACCCGAGTGTGATCTCATGTACCCGTGTCAGTGCCTCAGGTAGCAATATATCATATGAATGAGGTATGAATGCACGGAACAGAATGCATGTACTTATGAAAACTGCTTTCATAAATCAGTGAGATTTCTGTATTTTTAAAGTGAGGTACCATAAATGAAATCAACATAAAACAGTGCCCAGCATCGACACAAAACAAGTGTCCAAATATCTCGATATCTCTGTATCACAATCTCTGTACCTCAATATCTCAAAATCAATATCTAGGGTGCCGTCAATCCAGACCGGCCCCTACCATCCATCTCAAGACCACGACGGTATCCTCCGGATATCCGACGCGTCGGGTAATATCACCGGTCGGTAGTGCTCCCCTGCGGGGCTCAACGTCAACAACACATTCCTCTTTCCCCGGGGTACCGCACCGGGCCCACCATGTACCCGAAACGGTTCCTCCACTCCTCGAATCGGGTCTCGAAATCCATCAGCAAACTCATGGTGGACGACTCATACATCATGGGAAAACCGCACTTTTTATTTTAAAAGGGAGAAAAGGTTTATTTATGTTTTTGCGGTTTTACTCCAAATCCAGAAAATCTCATGGGAATCCGAATCCAAAACCTCAATAACACGTAAAATATTGAATATATGCATGAGAATCCATGAATGCGGCATAACAATGAATAACAGTATGCATGAAGTAGCAGGTAATAACTACAATGTCTAAACTATTAGCTAACAGGGTATATCAAGCAATAATATTTTCTAAGGTGTACGTGACATGGAAATTACCGATGAAGATGTGTGTGAGCCGGCAAGTAAGTGTACATGGTACATACGCATCATCGGTAATGGTGCTGGTGTCCTAACAGCATGATATCAATAATGGAGTATGAAACATAATATAAGCATGCGATGCGAAGCGAACCACAATAATGAGCGGGAGCTGAATACTAGACGCAACTATAACTAATCTGCATTAATCTAATATAAGTCCTACAAATGGTGCCTTTTGAAATAACACGAATCATGGGGTTTTGGAAATAGGGGCTACGGTGTTTTTATGAAAAGATACATCTTTTGAAATATCCGTAGGATCCCTTGGGCTGTCTTTTAAAATACCCACGATTCGTTAGTTTTTGAAATAGGTAAGAATCGAATTTAATCTAAGAACTAAACTAAACTAAAGGGCTAAGCTAACAAGCTGGACTACAGGTAAGGAAGCCGCCTAACATCTGAGTCGATACATATACATACATGTATATATATTAGTCGGTGATCCCGCCTCAATAATATCATATCCGATACCATATCTATAATCAGACATCCCAAGTCAAGAGTGCGGATCAATCATCAAAATATAGCTCGTACGTAAATCCGTCGTACGGCGTCCCCAAATCTGGGTAAGGGTTAATATCATATTCGTCACACTATTCATCTAGTATTCTCTTTATCCAAGATCATAGTCCAGGGTACTGACCTATGTCTAGTACAATACTAATATCATCAATATAGTCATGATCTGACTACTGATCGACAGTCTCGTACAAACCGATATCACAACCACGAAACAAAACTCATCGACTCAGCTCAATCCCAAGTATCGTCCTCATATCCGTATGTGAACACATAGTCCCATACCCATGTGATCACATAACTATAAAGAATCCCATGAGCACATATAAATAGGAATGTATGCAAGTATGTATGTGTGTATGTGTAGTGCAACACTACCCTAGGGTTCGCAACACTAAAGTAATCCAACACACCAATATCCATCCTAACATCGTTATTAATCCTAAATAACATATACTAATTGTTGGTGTGTATACGCATCCGTATACACCACCACGGACTGCGGGGGTGCGATACGCCATCCACCCGACTTCTCCCCGTAGATATAAATCTACTCACCTGGTCCTCGTTCGCCGGTGCCGACGTCGCCACACGCTTGCTTGTCGTCTCGAAGTCCACATGGGGTACCTACATATCATAACGCACCATACTGCATTAAAATCCGACTCATGACCAAAACGACGCACGAATCCCACATAGGTCAAAACCTATGGTTGCTTTCGCAAATCGACCCAAAAACGACGTCGGCGTACAAACGCCAGACTATCGAGAAAACTCCCAACACACTCATTTTCACATTCACGAACACTAATTCTAATATAAAATAGGTTAAAATTCACAAAAACCCCAATTTCACTTAAAAAGTCATTTTTCCGAAAATCTAGCAAGCACAATTCGCCGTTTTTGTACAAAACATGATGTTTTAACAATTCTAGTGACCAAGATGATAACTTAATATCTTAATTATGCAATAGAAACCATTACGTAAATTTTGAACCCACAATTTAATTCGATTTCAAAAACCTAGTTTGCAATATTAAACAATTTTAACAATTTTATAGCAAAATGCGCAAACTACAATCTAGCTTGGATTTTCATGAACTAAAGTATTAAAATACACTTAATAATGTTAATGAAGTCATGAAAAAACCTAATTATATTTTTCTCATAATCAAATTCATAGTTTACAAAAACCTAGCTAGCAATATAGCTTAAATATTACAATTCCAAACTAACAATTTGCAACTAGAAATTTGATTAGCTTTTCATTTCACAATATGAAGAACTACAATTGCAACCACAATTACATACACAAAAACCTAACTTGAATTTCATAAACCCTTACTAAGTTTTTCCAAACATACAATTAAACCCAAATTAATAACTAATAATGCTTGATTTAAGGTATTCAAACAACAATTTAACAAAAGGTCTTGATTTATACCTCACAAGATCAAGGATCTAGCATGCAATTTCTATCCTCCAAAAGTAGCTTCAATGCTCCTAGATCCATGTAAGTTTGGCTAATGAGAAATGGGTAGGAGTTGGATTTGGATTTTGGGATTTATTTGATGGATTTTGAGGCAATTTTTGAAGAAAAAGAGATGGAAAATGGGGGAAAAAGATGGGGCTGTTGTAGCATAATTTCGGCTGTGGAGGGAGTGGGGAGAAGTGTGGGAGAGTTGTGGAAAATAATCCAAGTCAAAGCCCCTCCCAAATTACCATAATACCCCCACCTACTTTACTATATATAAAAACCTTATTTTAACCCATTTCTCACATGATTTAAGGTCAAAAAGAGGGAAATAAAATTCTTGGGCTGCTACAATAGTGTGGGGCCGGCCAAGGGGAGTGAGGGTGAGTGTGAGAGACTTTACAAAAAAATTCTATGCCAAAAGACCCCCCACAATACCATATTTGCAAGTTTTAGTTCAAAATAACTATATTTTTGTTTTCCATATAATAAATCAATTAAAACTTGAAATTAAATACTAAAAAATTATATTACAACTAGATTTTCATTAACATGATTTTGAAGATTAAAATTAGCCCATTTAAATTTGTATTTATTTATAATTTAATGTATTTTCTTACCGGCTTAAAATAATATTAAAATAATTAATTTCGGAAAAATTTTCAGAAAATTTGAAATTTCAGCAGTGGCTCAATAAACACCAAATACTAGCAATTACATAGCTAGAATATGTATATTTAATTTTATAATAACGATATTTGCATTTTGACTTTTTACAGAAAACCCCCTTATTTTACCGTTTTTTCGAAATTTCACCGAAACGATTTTCAAAACGTTACACCTTGTGTTTCTACGAAACAATTGTCTAAAAACTAGAGAAGTCATAAGTAAGCCGAATATAGTACGAGGACCAACCCCTCTGTCCTAATGGACACTGGACAACATACAACACTCTGTATAAGTCCTCTGAGTCTAATAACTCATTCGCTGTGTGTCGCAGGTTGAAAACTGTACTTATGGTTAAGAAGAATTACACCGCTGTTTAATGCTCCATACCTAACCATCCACTGGTATAGGTAAATGTCATAGAAATAATTTCAAAAAGGTATATCTCACTCTATCTAATAATAGACGTACAGATATATCAATTTGAAATTGGTGCATAACAGCGGATATTCAAAACCAAATATTTGCCGTCCGGCAAACTTCCCAGGTGATTTCCTCAAATATCACCAATTACAACGAATTCCGATATAATGAGGATGATCACCTAATTCACAATAACTTACTCCCATTCATCATCTGTAAAACAATACAGATGTGAGAATCATACCTGGTAAATACATACCCTGGAGCAAGTGTCTAATTGGAAAATCAGTTTTCTTTTAACAGTACACGGTGAAACTGAAACATTGAAATGTTTCGACGGGGTATCCGGGTATTCCAAGTAATGCCTCTTCCATTATCCAGATTCACAACTGTAACCGTATAATTCTTTGCCATCTCTCCAAATCCCTTTATATGTCTTTAGTCATTACCTTCTATACACCCTCTTAGGCTAAATGGTTTTCTTCCTTCCCTACCGTTCGGCACCAGCCTATGGTTTGGAAGAAGACTATCCAATAAGCATAATGGGTGTACTGTCCTAATCCTAGGAGCACTCGCAATGCGAGAGAAGGTGAAGATAAAAGACAACCGAATAAACCTTATTCCTATTTCTCCTGAACCAGAATCCATCCTCGAACTGGAACAAGTTCCTTTCGAGTTCGTATATAACCATACGATGGAGTATCCAATAAACTGTGGATCTTCGTAGTGATACGGAGTGTCCTGATGAAATACAAAGGTGAAATGGGAGTGGTAATGAAATACTTGGTTGGGTTGTGAATAGCAGTCGCAATTTACTTTGCCCTCTTACTAATCCCTTGATATGTCTTTACTTAATACCTTCTGTACACCATCGTTATGCTAATTGGTTTTCTTCATTCCCCACCGTTCGTCGCCAGCCTCAGGTTTGGAAGAAGACTATCCAATTTGCGTAATAGGTGTACTATCTCCTAAATCAAGGAGTACTCGCAACCTTTGAGAAGGTCAAAGGAAATGACAACTGAATAGTCCTATTCGTTTTCTCCAGAACCGGAAACAATCCTCGAATAAATTCCTTCAAGTTCGTATATAACCATACGATGGTTTTGTCCAATGGAAGTGGACGTTCGTAGTAATACGGGGTGTCCTGGAGAAAAGAGTAAAAGTAGGAGTGGCAATGAGGTCTGCAACTCTGACAATCCAAAAGCCAGTGTTAAGAAGGTTCAGTCAACTTGGTCACTGAGTCATAGTCTAGGGTCGGGTCAATGGTCGCTGCCAGAGAGAGAGAGAAAAGAAACACTCAGCGTGCACTCTAACCTAGATCAGAATGGTTATCACTTTATCTAATCAGGAAACCTCCCACTGTAACGTCAAATTCTTCTCCAAACCAGAAAGAAGAATTAGTCGGGATCACCCGAGGAGTAAACCAACTCATCAGTGGGAATCGGGATCCAACTATCATCGCATGATAACGTGACAGAATCCGCTCGCATTATCACACTCCAGAAGGTATGCGCATATCTCGCAAGTTTCAGTTTCTTTAGAAACTCCCGATGTGATTTTTACCCCATGCTCTTATGACCTTGACGAAGGTCAACAAATCATAAGTCACATGTCAAGTTCTACCCGTCATTGTCCAGGTTAATTTGAACCCACCCGTACAAGCCCTTGACGAAGGTCAACAAGGCTATACGACTGTCCCAAACCAACGCATCTATCTATGCAGCAGAAAGGCAACAAGCAGCTACCATTCACTATGCCTTGACGAATGTCAACAAACATAGCATGAATACTACGTGCTACCCGTCTGAAATGACGGAGGGCTACGAATGGTTTTTGGTGAAAAACCTTTAACGTAATGAACTTGATATCGTTGAAGGAACCGGATAGCTTTTATAAAAAAATAGTGGCGAAAACCTTTGCTAAAGAGGTCACTCCCGGTGAAGGGATCTCGGCTCTTTCCCCGTAGAATGAGGTGCAGGATATTCCAACTGAATACCACGATGCAAAGCAAAAGTAAACGAATATAGTGAAGTTATTGCCCTGACACAAACTTCTGTCCAAGGAGTCACTCCCGGTGAAGGGATCTCGGCCCTTGCCTCGTCGACTGAGGTGCAGGATATTCCAACTGAATACCACTGTGCAAAACAAAAGTGAACGTCCTTGCAATAACAGCGTTTTGAAAAGTGTTCCAACAACATCAGAAAAGGTTTGTTTAGCTTGCATTGATCCGAATCAACGCAGTCCCATCAATTGATCACACCAATAAAGAACGAAAATAATGATGTACGTATATGCCATCCGCATTCGCCACTGGATCCCGTCATTACCCGTTAGGTTACTTAACTAACGACAGAGCGGGGACTGGACTAGCACGGATGCAAAACATATACAACATCTACTAGTATATATATCAATATATAATAATCGCTCAAGGCGTGATAAAATGCAACATCACAGAAATGTAATAAGCAACACAGAACAATACAGATATCTTGGATCCTCGGGTTTCATAGATCCGCTATTGAAACCCGACGTTCCCGTTGTCGTGTGGATAGCCTGTGCAATGAAATCCTAGACCCCTACGGGCGCGGCAAGTTACCCGCCAAAACCTGAAGCGAGGAAGCCCCCTTCAACAACGTGAATGGACCACCCAACACTTCATGGAATCTGGTAACTTGGGCACCCCTCCTTGGGTCAACCTGTACCCCCTACGAGTGCGGAGAATAGCCCGCCAATTCTAGAGTGAAGCCCCCTCCGTCTTAACACCTTGAGATGCGGGCCCGTTGCCCTCTAGAACCCGGCTACCCGTGCACCCCTCCGCGGGGTAATCTTAGTACAGAAAGTAAAATATACATACAACGGGTACATCGACCTCAGCCCGGTCGTGCCCCAAAAGAAAAATATACAAACAGGCAGTGACGACAGTCCACATGTCGGACGCTCGCCCCGCAATATCAAATGTACATAATAAACCAAACTGTACTAACATTGCATCCAGGCTATCCACCACGACAAATCCGCAACATCACAGCACAACACAGAACATCAACGTGAATGTCACGTTCGCAAATCCGTCTAAAAGGGCTATAGCGGTTAGACAGGATTTACCGATCAAATGACATTCACGGTCGCAGATATAATTTAAATACTGTGAACTAACTTGTTTAAAATTTTCGATCGACTAAATTTCCCGAAGTGGGCCCCAAGCAAAACTGTAGCACTCAAAGAAAATCTGGGCCCAAACAGAACATACCAAAAACCCTATTTCCATGTCAGAAGCCCACTGTAAAAATTGGGTGCAGTTTGGACACAAAACGGCGGCGGATCCGCGGCCCAAACATGGTTTTGGCCGCTGATCCGCCACGCTACAGTAATATCAGCCGACCAAATTTTCACAGAATTCTCAAAAAACCCTGCACGTAATTTTCCAATGTACCAAATAATTTTTTGACGACTGGAAAAATTCGACAGAAACTGATGCATGGAAAATGTGGTTTTTGGAAATTCGTTCGATCGAACTTGTAAACACGTTAGAGCAAGCTAGACTAGGTTAATGGCGTGGCTCTGATACCAGTGTAAGTGCACGGCGGCACCCCGGCCGTCTGAATGAGGCCAAAATGTCGAAACGAATCTTTTCTTTAACTTTTGAACCAGCACCACCGCGCACTATAAAACCCGGATCGGGCCATTAACATAGTCCGAGCTAACTAGAGAAGGGGTAGAGAGATATACCGAGCGATCCGTGTCCTTCGGTCTTCTCGTCGTCGTCCCAATCTCCCCGCGGAATCTCCGGTCTTCATCTCCTCGTCGGAAGAGCACCACATCGCAGGGTTCTTTTACGGGCTCCCACCTCTAGACCGAGGCAACTCGAGCAGGAAGTTGGCGAGCCGACGTGCCCAAGAATACTGTAGGCTAAGTGTAGTAGGCTATGTCTCACAGGGGTATGAAGTTGCCATGAGGAAGTTGTTAGTGTATATGCCCTAGAGGCCATTACTGTATCATACTGGTTTGTATATTACTTAATGGAAGCTTGGGATATTCACCTTGTATAAACAATCTTCCTCAATATAGTAGTTTGCTACTTGGTTTGTTTCTACTTCAATGCGTACTTGTGTTTATTTCAGTATATCACTTATACGCATTAGTGGAGCCCTTATGATCTTTGCTTGATTACCAGCGTTGTGATGGCAGTCACACTAGTGGGGGCTGGGTAATCTATAAGCACATCCTTATACAGGTCCCTAGTCGCAGGACTATCGAGACAGGGCATCGATACTCCGGAGTAGACTAGCGTATGCGCTTCTCATCCCAGTGTAGGAGATGGTCTGTCCCACAACGATCAGTACGTCGTACTGGAGATAGTATACGGGTGCTCGTTGGGTTACGAGTACACTGGACAGGACTCGTCGGGAACTGACAGGTTGGTATTATACCTATCGTCAGTTATCAGTTCCCAGGTGACATGAGTACAGCTTAGTCCGCTGACTTGACACTGTCACTTCGCCTCGAGTGTGTTCCCACTGTACTTTGATTACTACCCTACCACGGCTCAAAGGAGTCGTGCAAACGGGTAGTAGTTGGGTACAGTCCCGAAGCACTTGGAGGCAGTGACGGTTAGACAGGATTCGTCTCTCCCGGTATTGGGGGTTGACAACGCGCAGTGTCTAGGAGAGCCATTACACGAGTAGTCCCTGGCCAGGGCAAGCGAGATATACTGGTAGGCTTCCAGAGTTATTTCAGGGTGTTTTGGGCTTCACTCCGACACGACTTGTACCGCTATTAGGGGACTGACGTTTTACCGCCCCCTAGGCCCGACATGCGATGTATCGGACGAACATACCGGACTGTACGGAGACTGTCACATTCAGACACAGTAGGAGTTCAGATGGGGTTTCACCTCGTCAGCCTTCTTGTCGGCGTCTACCTGGGGACCGTTACGCACAGCTAGTGCCGCTTGCGGTCTGTGGTTAAACCCACTGCCAGCGTAGTGTCGAGTCTTTAGAGTCCCACACAGAGGGTATTCTCCTCTGGGCAAAACAGAGTAGAGGTCGCATGGTTTTGCGGCAGGGTTCGTTCTCATCCGCGCACTTGTGCACGTTTGGAGTCCGGACGGATTATACTGGCGGGCTCTGGTTTGAGCCAGATACTGGTATATGTTTTGGGGTTGCTTTTATATCTCGGTAATCTTGTTCCTCGGAACGAGAATACAGGTTTGTATGCACAGTTGCTTGAGGCGGAGGATGAGGTTTTTCTTTAGGGTTTCGGAACGGGTGCGTATGCACAGTTGACAGTCGTCATTTTCCAAACCCTAATAGATTTATGAAATATCAATTAATAATAGTAATTAAATGAAATATTGTTATGGTTGATTTTGTTGACTTGTTGACCATGGTTGACTTGTTGACCATGGTTGACTTGTTGACCACCATCATTGCTTTGCAAGGATACTCCTTGATTCTAGCTTACACTCATTTAATGAAGTGATGATAGTGGTCATTCCAAATACAACCATCAACTATTTTCATTTTAAATTATTATTATTAATTAGATAATTCCTTTTCTTTTAGTTATGGTTGCAAAAGAAAAGAGCTCATTCTATCATAATCATTCTCTCTCCTCATTTCATCTTCTTCTTCCTCAAGCTCAAGGTGATTCCTTCTCATGAGTTGAGAATCCCTCACCTTGAAAAAGAAAACACCCCATAGATACTCTCTACTCTCTCTAGGGTTCAAGGTTTAGCAAGCCGGAGATCCTAGTTCCCTCAAAGTTCGAGGAAGAGCCCAAAGGTTGAACCCTCAGGTGGATCCATCTTCGACGGAAGAAGGCTACGAGGCAAGAACCATCAACCTCTACAAGGTTTCAAGAAAAAGGAGTTCAAGTTAGGTATAACTCTTCATCCGAGTAGCTAACGCTCCTTTGTATGCTTGCTAGTTTAGTTTAGACACGATCCCGACCTTGTTTAGTCCATGTTGCTCCTCATGACAAAATTTGATTGTTATACCGTTTCCGCCTCCTCGTAAGTACCGGGGATGGCAACGTGGACTTACAGTGGTATCAGAGCCTAACTAAACTTAAACTAGCTTTGTAGCGAAGTGTATGGAAGTTCGAAACGAAAAAAATCGCAAAACCGGAAAATCTAAAACCCTAAGTTTCTGTAGAAATTTTTTATGCTCTAAATGAAAAACTTTATACTCCTAAAATCGGCTCAGGGTTTTGTGAGAACACCCACCAAAAACGATCCCATGAATCCTTCAAACCGCCGCGCTTCCGCAGCCCCAGCTATTCTTCTAGCCGCGGATCCGCCGCCGTTTGGGCTCTTCATGTGATCGTGTTTTGTGCAGTGTTCTTCTGGTAGGGTTTTGGGATTTTTCAAATATGTGATATGTGCCCAGATTTTCCAGAACAGAAATTTGCTTTTGGGGTCCTATAAATCCGTATTTTTTATCGAACTTCGCTACACTTTGTCTATATTGGTTATATCTGTGATGTTTGAATGTATTGAACGTCGACTAATCGCTATAAGTCGATTAGTCGGGGTTATACATCTCTGTGATCTGTGTTTTGATATTGGAATGTGTATATGAATGTGTTGGACTGTCGCGGGTGAATAGCCGGGGTGGATGTGAGATGAGCTTTTGATTTTCTTTCATTCATTGTAAATGTAAATTGATATAATATTATTATTTGTTTGGCCGCACAACCGGGTCGGGGTTGTAGCCGTCATTGTATAATTCTTTTTACTGTTTTTGCTCCTAGGATAGACCCATGGAGGGGTGCACAAACTGCCGAGTACTTGGCGGGTAGTTTGCCGCACCCGTAGGGGTCTTGGGTGGGGTATTTGGCTATTCACCGCGACCGTGTAATCCGCTTTTCGTTGCAGGCTCGAAAGGATTGCGGATTGCTACTATATCCGATGCATTCATCTGTGATCTGTAATGTCTATCATTGCTTTCTATTTAGGCGTTGCTTATGTTTTACAGCCGCGCTAGCCCAGCCCCCGCTCTGTCGTTAGTTAAGTAACCTAACGGGTGATGACGGGGCCCCGTGGCGAATGCATATGGCATAAGCGTACGTCATATTTTGGTTGTTTTCTGCAATGGTAGGATTAAATGATGGGACGCATTAAAAGAACTAATGCAAGAATATCACGCATTAAAAGAACTAATGCAAGATAATAAACCAAGCTAAAGTCGTTGGAACACTTTCGGAAAACCACTCGGTTCTTTTCAAAACTAACTTTTAAATGCGGAGATTGAGCCACTCCTTCTAAAAACTGTCTCGTTCCATCGACTATATCAAGTTCACTACGTTCACGGTTTCGCCAAAACCATTCGTAGCCCTCCATCATTTCAGTTAAATGTACGGTAGTATTCAAGCTATGTATTTTGACCTCACGCCAAGGCATAGTGATTGGTAGCTACCGAATATTTATCTGTTGCATAGATAGAATGCGTTGGTTTGAGACAGTCGTACTGCCATTTTGGCCTACGTCAAGGGTAGGTACGGGTGGGTTCAAATTAACCAGGATAATGATGGGAAGAACTTGACATGTGACTTATGACATTTTGACCTCACGCCAAGGTCATAAGAGCATGGGGCAAAAATCCACATCGGGAGTTTCATAAGTACTGAAACTTGCTAGATTTGCATAACATTTGGAGTGTGGTGATTCTGGTAGGATTCCTTCAGTTTCGTCACGCGATGATATTTGGATCCCGATCCTACTGTGAGTATATGCTACTCCTCGGGAAATTTCTCACTAAACGATCAATGCTATAAACCTAATAGGTGCCTAGAAAGGTGTTAGCAGGGCTACGCCCCCAGGGAAAAGAGGTTATTTAATTAAGGAACTTCGCGAAAGCGTTGGAAAACCTCCCTCGAAGTACCGACACTGGCCTGGCTGAACGGTTAAGCAAGAATTGTGCGGTGGGATTGATCCCGACTAATTCTTCCTTTATGGTTTGAGGTGGGATTCGAGAGGCAGTGGGAGCCATCCTGTTTAGACAAATTAAAAACCATTCTAAACTTGCAAGAGCATCATGCTAAAGTGTTCCTTCTCTCCCCCCTGCAGCAACCAAATCGAAATGACTGGACTTAAGTTACTTCTAGATAAAAAACTTACTGACAGGGCCAAACTACAAAGATTGGCTCAGGAATGTCAAAATGGCAATCACTTACGACAAGCTGGGGTATCTTCTTACCACCAAAGCTCCCCTCGTCCCAGGTCCCACCTCCAGCGTCGCGGATAAGGAAATCCGTAAGACTTGGGAGATTGATTGCGCGAAGGCCAAGTGCCTCGTGCTTGCCTCTATGGACAACGAACACCAGAGGAGGCACGAGAATATGGATTTGGAATCCATATTTCTTCATACAAAAGAACTGTATGGAGAGCAGTCTCGTATCGCAAGATACGAAGTGTCGAAGAAGTTATTTTCGGCAAAGCTGGCCGTCGGATCATCGTAGCGGACCACGTGCTTAAGATGATTGGCTACATTGAGGAGCTCGCGGAACTTGGGACCACGTTGGAAAGTGAACTCTATACGGATTTAGTTCTCCAGTCCCTTCCATCCACTTACCCCCAGTTTATACTGAACTTCAATTTACAAGAAAAGGAAGTTGAACTTTCAGAACTCCTCAACATGCTGAGGAGCGCAGAGGGCACCCTACAGAAAGGTAGGGAAACACCCGCTTTGTTTGTAGGAGGATCTTCTTCCTCTAGGTCCAAGGCGAAAGTCAAGGGAAAGAGGAAGAAAGCCTCCGCCAAACCAAGAGGCGGTGTTAGTAAAGTGGGTACGAAGGGAAAGGAAAAGGCAACAATTGCGGGGAAGCTTGTGGGAAAGGAGGAATGCTTCTATTGTCATAAGAGTGGACACTGGAAGAAAGATTGCAGGGCTTGGAAGGCCAAGACACATGAACTGAAGCAGGTTGCGGCTTCAGCTTCAGGTGTGTATGTTATTGAAAACTGTCTTTCTATAAACTCTACTTCCTGGGTATTAGATACCGGATCAGGATCTCATATCTGTAATTCTTTGCAGGCGTTGAGAAACCGTAGGGTTTTGAAGGCAGGTGACATGACCCTCAGAGTTGCAAACGGAGCTAGCATGGATGCTAAAGCCGTGGGGGACTATCACCTGGGAATGTCAGATGGGCATGTTTTGGTTTTGCGTAATTGCTTTTTTGTACCCAACGCAACTTGTAATATCATTTCTGTATCTTTAGTTTCTAAAGAAGGTTATGAATTTGCGTTTGTAAGTAATGTTGTAAACATTCACCTTAATCAAGTTCTGATTGGGTCAGGTACACTGAGCAATGGTATATACGTGTTAAACTAACCACAGTTTTTTAATGTCCAGAATACACACAAAAGAAAGTCTCCAGATATCAATCAGGCTTTCTTGTGGCATTGTAGACTGGGTCACATCAATGAGAGAAGGTTGACTAAGCTACATACAGAAGGGTATTTGAATCCGTTCGAATATCAATCGTATGCCACTTGTCAATCCTGTCTCAAAGGAAAGATGACAAAGACTCTGTTCACTGGACACGGAGTAAGAGCGAGCTCGCTCTTGGGGCTCGTACACAGCGACGTGTGCGGTCCAATGTCTACACTTGCGTGAAGCGGTTTTTCTTACTTCATTACTTTTACGGATGATTTTTCAAGGTTCGGACATGTCTTCTTGATGAAACATAAATCCGAAGCCTTTGGAAAATTCCAGGAATATAGGAATGAGGTAGAAAAACAAACCGGCAAAAGTATCAAGATTCTAAGATCGGATCGAGGTGGAGAATACTTGAGTGCCGAGTTCCTGAACTACTTAAAAGAGAATGGGATTCTCTCTCAGCTTACTCTTCCATACACTCCGCAACATAACGGTGTATTGGAGAGACAGAACCGCACCCTATTGGATATGGTACGGTCCATGATGAGTAACGCTGAGTTACCGCGATCATTCTGGGTGTATGCACTAGAATCAGCTGCGTACCTTTTGAACCGAGTTCCCACTAAGATTGTGCCTACCACACCATATGAGTTATGGAGTGGGAAGAAACCCTATCTTCAATATCTGAAGATCTGGGGATGTCCGGCTTTTGTCAAAAAGCAGCATGCGGACAAACTCGAGGCACGCTCAGTACTGTGCAAGTTTGTGGGATACCCAAAGAGCACCAGGGGGTATCTTTTCTACTACGCAGAGGAACAAAAAGTCCTTGTTTCTCGTAATGCCCACTTTCTAGAACACCAGTTCTTAGAAAAGGAGATTAGTGGGAGCGCAGTAGAACTGGAAGAAATTCCAGAACCACAAACTATTACTAAAAGCTTAGTAGAACCAGAGGGTTCAAATGAACAGGACATTCCTACGCCGCTCCGCAGGAATAGTAGGCAGTCTCATCCGCCCGAGAGATACTACGGTTTTCTCATAGACGGGGATAGAGAGGATTGCATCATAGATTATGATGAGCCTACTAGCTTCCAGCAGGCCGTTCAGAGCGTTGACTCGGTAAAATGGCTGGATGCAATGCGGACCGAAATGGAGTCCATGTACACCAACAAAGTATGGACGTTGGACATTGCTCCAGACGGGGTAAAACCCGTAGGATGCAAGTGGATCTTCAAAAGGAAGATTGGTGTAGATGGATAGGTTGAGACCTATAAAGCTAGACTTGTAGCAAAGGGTTTCCGTCAAAGACCTGGCTTGGACTATGACGAAACCTTTTCTCCAGTGGCTATGCTGAAATCCATTCGGATCCTTCTTGCCATTGCTGCCTTCCACGATTATGAGATTTGGCAGATGGACGTAAAGACCGCTTTTCTGAATGGAAATTTAGAGGAGTGCGTCTATATGGATCAGCCAGAGGGTTTCATTCAGAGTGGGAGCAGCAGAAAGGTGTGCAAGTTGCTTAAGTCCATCTATGGACTAAAGCAGGCATCGCGGAGTTGGAACATCTGTTTTGATGAGACGGTCAAGGAATTTGGCTTTATCAAAAATCCAGATGAACCATGCATCTATAGTAGATTTGTAGCGAGAACTGTAGTATTCCTCGTTTTATACGTGGATGACATTCTCTTAATAGGAAATGACATTCCTATGCTACAATCTGTCAAGGGGTTCTTGTCACACAGGTTCTCCATGAAAGACCTGGGTGATGCCTCATACATCCTGGGGATCCGGATCCATCGTGATAGATCCAAGAGGATATTAGGACTTTCTCAGTCCAGGTACATCGACACCATAGTGAAGAGATTCAGTATGGAAGATTCCAAGCGCGGTAACCTACCGGCTTGTCACGGGATCACCCTCTCTAAAGAGATGTCTCCCAAGACTGATTTGGAGAGGGATCGCATGTCTATTATACCCTACGCTTCTGCGGTAGGCTCTATAATGTATGCGATGTTGTGTACCAGACCGGATGTAGCTTATGCACTGAGTGTAGTAAGCCGGTATCAGTCAAACCCTGGGGAGAAACACTGGATAGCGGTAAAGAACATTCTCAAGTACCTGAGAAGGACTAAGGAGATGTTCTTGATGTATGGCGGAAAAGACTTCCAGATCGAGGCCTTTGCTGACTCCAGCTTCCAGAGTGACAAGGATGATTCCAAGTCCATGTCGGGTTTTGTCTTTACCCTCAATGGAGGGGCGGTGTGTTGGAAGAGCTCCAAACAGGAAACCGTTGCAGACTCGACTATGGAAGCGGAATACATTGCTGCATCTGATGCCGCAAAAGAAGCTGTCTGGATGAGGAAGTTCTTGAAAGAACTTCAGGTGGTTCCGTCCATTGTTGACCCAATACCTCTGTATTGCGACAACAACGGGGCTATAGCTTTAGCGAAGGAACCCAGGTCCCATCAGAGATCCAGGCACATCTTGAGGCGGTATCACCTGATCAGAGAGATCGTGGATCGCAAGGAGATCGAGGTTCGGAGGGTTGCTTCAAAAGAAAACACTGCAGATCCATTCACCAAGGCCTTACCCCAGACTCAGTTCGAGCGGCTGATCGAGATGATTGGTCTTCGATACGCCAGTACATGGCCTTAGTGCAAGTGGGATATTGTTAGTGTATATGCCCTAGAGGCCATTACTGTATCATACTGGTTTGTATATTACTTAATGGAAGCTTGGGATATTCACCTTGTATAAACAATCTTGCTCAATATAGTAGTTTGTTACTTGGTTTGTTTCTACTTCAATGTGTACTTGTGTTTATTTCAGTATATCACTTATACGCATTAGTGGAGCCCTTAGGATCTTTGCTTGATTACCAGCGTTGTGATGGCAGTCACACTATTGGGGGCTGGGTAATCTATAAGCACATCCTTATACAGGTCCCTAGTCGCAGGACTATCGAGACAGGGCATCGATACTCCGGAGTAGACTAGCGTATGCGCTTCTCATCCCAGTGTGGGAGATGGTCTGTCCCACAGCCATCAGTACGTCGTACTGGAGATAGTATACGGGTGCTCGTTGGGTTACGAGTACTCTGGACAGGACTCGTCTGGAACTGACAGGTTGGTATTATACCTATCGTCAGTTATCAGTTCCCAGGTGACATGAGTACAGCTTAGTCCGCTGACTTGACACTGTCACTTTGCCTCGAGTGTATTCCCACTGTACTTTGATTACTACCCTACCATGACTCAAAGGAGTCGTGCAAACGGGTAGTAGTTGGGTACAGTCCCGAAGCACTTGGAGGCAGTGACGGTTAGACAGGATTCGTCTCTCCCGGTATTGGGGGTTGACATCACGCAGTGTCTAGGAGAGCCATTACACGAGTAGTCCCTTGCCAGGGCAAGCGAGATATACTGGTAGGCTTCCAGAGTTATCTCAGGGTGTTTTGGGCTTCACTCCGACACGACTTGTACCGCTATTAGGGGACTGACGTTTTACCGCCCCCTAGGCCCGACATGCGATGTATCAGAAGAACAGACCGGACTGTACGGAGACTGTCACATTCAGACTCAGTAGGAGTTCAGATAGGGTTTCACCTCGTCAGCCTTCTTGTCGGCGACTACCTGGGGACCGTTACGCACAGCTAGTGCCGCTTGCGGTCTGTGGTTAAACCCACTGCCAGCGTAGTGTCGAGTCTTTAGAGTCCCACACAGAGGGTATTCGCTTCTGGGCAAAACAGAGTCGAGGTCGCATGGTTTTGCGGCAGGGTTCGTTCTCATCCGCGCACTTGTGCACGTTTGGAGTCCGGACGGATTATACTGGCGGGCTCTGGTTTGAGCCAGATACTGGTATATGTTTTGGGGTTGCTTTTATATCTCGGTATTCTTGTTCCTCGGAACGAGAATACAGGTGTGTATGCACAGTTGCTTGAGGCGGAGGATGAGGTTTTTCTTTAGGGTTTCGGAACGGGTGCGTATGCACAGTTGACAGTCGTCATTTTCCAAACCCTAATAGATTTATGAAATATCAATTAATAATAGTAATTAAATGAAATATTGTTATGGTTGATTTTGTTGACTTGTTGACCATGGTTGACTTGTTGACCATGGTTGAATGTTGACCATCATCATTGCTTTGCAAGGATACTCCTTGATTCTAGCTTACACTCATTTAATGAAGTGATGATAGTGGTCATTCCAAATACAACCATCAACTATTTTCATTTTCAATTATTATTATTAATTAGATAATTCCTTTTCTTTTAGTTATGGTTGCAAAAGAAAAGAGCTCATTCTATCATGATCATTCTCTCTCCTCATTTCATCTTCTTCTTCCTCAAGCTCAAGGTGATTCCTTCTCATGAGTTGAGAATCCCTCACCTTGAAAAAGAAAACACCTCATAGATACTCTCTACTCTCTCTAGGGTTCAAGTTTTAGCAAGCCGGAGATCCTAGTTCACTCAAAGTTCGAGGAAGAGCCCAAAGGTTGAACCCTCAGGTGGATCCATCTTCGACGGAAGAAGGCTACGAGGCAAGAACCATCAACCTCTACAAGGTTTCAAGAAGAAGGAGTTCAAGTTAGGTATAACTCTTCATCCGAGTAGCTAACGCTCCTTTGTATGCTTGCTAGTTTAGTTTAGACACGATCCCGACCTTGTTTAGTCCATGTTGCTCCTCATGACAAAATTTGATTGTTATACCGTTTCCGCCTCCTTATAAGTACCGGGGATGGCAACGTGGACTTACAGAAGTGAAGGTGGAAAATGAAGTAGTGAGCTTTTGAGATGAACCAAGACCATTTTATTTGCAAGCAAATGAGACCAATTCCCTTCAAAAAAATTGGGACAGCCCTTCCCCTTTATGGCCGGCCACTTGCTTTAGAGAAAATGAGAGAGGGAGTGGGCAATCATGCAAGAGAGAGAAAAGGGTTATCATGAAGAATAATGATTACAATCAAAACTCCACTCCATTACCAAATCATATCAAGTCATGATGAACTAAAGAAGTCAAAGGAAGTAAGAACCATCATGAAGCTACTACATGCAAATAACACCCTCCACAATTCAAATTTGCATGCTTGGAAATAACCCCCTCTCCACCAAATTTCAGCCAAAGAAAGAAACAAAGGAAAATGGCCGAAACGGAAAGAAAACTGGCAAATTCAGAAAACTGATCCCGTAATAAATTACAGGAAAACCCCGCGACTGTATATACATACCCGCATTTGTATTCCGACCGAATTCAAATGCAATGAGACAAAATCTACACTGTACAATACTAGGATCCGGCTTAAACCAAAGCCCGCTAGTATTATCCGTCCGATTATGATCCGTGCAATACCGCACGTAGATGATCGTACCCTGCCATATCTACATACAGCCTCTACAACATTTCGCCCGAAACTTGAGAAACGGTCTGTAGGGGACTCTAAAGACTCGTCAATACTTTGGTGGTGGATTTAACCACTAGTACGTCAGAGGTATTAGCCATACGTAACGGGCCACCAGGTATTGATCAAAAGGGACGTCGATGAGCGAACTCATCCTGACACCCTACTGAGCCTGTTAGAGACAATATCCGTACGGTCCGGTCCGTTCGTCTATGAGCATCGCATGGCGGGCCTAGGGGGTTGGTAAAAGTCAGACCCCCAAAAGCGGTACAAGTCGTGTCGGAGTGTAGCCCAGAACACCCTGAGATACTACTGGAATACCTACAAGCAAATCTCCTGCCTTGGCCAAGGACTTCGTGTAATGGCTCTCCTAGACACAGCGCGACCTCACCCCCAATACCGGGAGAGACGAACCCGTGCAGATCTGCTCACTGCCTCCATGTGGCTCGGGACTGTACCCAACTAAAACCTGTTTGCACGTCTCCTTTGAGCGTGGTAGGGTAGTAATCAAAGTACAGTGGGAACTCACACGAGACAAATGACGATCTCAGGTCGATGAACTAACCTGTACACATGTCACCAGGGAACTGCTATCTGACGATAGATATAGTACTAACTAGCAGATTCGCGGCGAGTCCTGTCCGGTGTACTCATAACCCAATGAGCATCTGTATACATCTTAGGTGATCCAACTGACACCAATGGCTTGTGAGACCGGCCACCGCCCCTCGTCGGGGTCTCGACTGTATACACTAGTCTACTCTAGAGTATTGATGCCCTGTCTCGAAACTCCCACGACTAGGGACCTTTTAAGGATGTGCTTATAGACTACCAGCTCCCACGTTTATGATCGCCCTCATACTGCTGGCAGTCAAGCAAGAATCCTAGGGGCTCTATCAACGCGCAATAGTGACCTATAAGGTCACCTAAAGCAGTACACGATGATAAAGTTAAACCAGATAGCATACTATCATCTCGAGTAAGACTGTCCTATCGGGATAGGTCCTCTATTAATCATTTCAATCACGTACCTGTGATCCAATAATTGACTTTGAGGGCACTATCTCCAACACGTAGGTGGAAGGAAGGGACTGGAGAATGAAGTCTGTATAGAGCTCGTTCTCCAAAGTCGTCCCAAGGTCAGCGAGCTCTTCTATATAGCCAATCATCTTTAGGACATGTTCTCCTACCGATGATCCGACGGCCAAACTCGCCTGAAACAAGTTCTTTGAGGTCTCGTATCTTGCTATATGAGATTACTCTCCATAAAGTTCCTTTGTATGGAGAAATATGGCATCAAGATCCATATCCTCGTGCCTCCTCTGATGTTCATTATTCATCGAGGCAAGCACGATGCACTTGGCCCTCGCGCAATCTAACTCCCAGGTTTTGCGGATTTCCTTATCCGCATTACTGGATTTGGGACCATGGACAGCAGGTGCCTTAGCGGTAAGAACATACCCCAATTTTTCATAGGTTAAAGCCATCTTGACATTCCGCAGCCAATCTTTATAGTTTGGCCCTGTCGATATATTTTTCTCTAATAGTAACTTAAGGCCAGTCGTGTTTTGGGTCCCTGCAATGAGAGAGAGTGGGAACACTTTAGCATGATGCTCTTGCAAGTTTATAGTGGTTTTTAGTTTATCTAAACTGGATGGCTTCCACTGTTTCTCGAATCCTTCCTCAAACCTAAAAGGAAGAACTAGTCAGGACTATTCTAACTGTACAATACTTGCTTACCCGTTCAGCCAGGCCGGTGTCGATACTTCGAGGGAGGTTTTCCAACACTTTCGCGAAGTTCCTTAATTAATTAACCTTTTTTCTCTGGGGGCATAACCCCTCTGACAGCTTTCTCGGCACCTACTTGGTTTATAGCATTGATCGTTAAGTGACGAATCTCCTGATGAATAGCATATACTCACAGTAGGATCGGGATCCAAATATCATCGTGTGATAATGCTGAAGGAATCCTACCAACATTCATCACACTCTAAATGGTATGCATCTCTTTGCAAATTTCAGTTTCTTTAGAAATTCCCGATATAAATTTTTGCCCCAAGCTCTTATGACCTTGGCGTTAGGTCAAAATGTCATAAGTCACATGTCAAGTTCTACCCATCATTATCTTGTTAATTTGAACCCATCCGTACATACCCCTGAGGTAGGCCAAATGATAATACGACTGTCCCAAACTAACTCATCTATCTATGCAACAAATGAATACCCAGCAGCTACCAAACACTATGCCTTGGCGTTAGGTCAAAATACATAGCTTGAATACTACTGAATACCCAAATGAAATGACGGAGGGCTACAAATGGTTTTGGCGAAACCGTGAACGTAGTGAACTTGATATGATCGAAGGAACCTGATAGCTTTTAAAAGGAGTGGTTAAAACTCCGCAATTAAAAAATATCCTCTGTTTTAAAATAACCGAGTGGTTTCTTTTAAACTGTTCCAACGATTCAACTTTGGTTTTTTTTTATTTTCATTAATATAATGTGTCCCATCAATTAACCTATCATTGCATAAAACAACGAAAATACAACGTCCTCTTATGCCATCTGCATTCGCCACTGGGTCCCGTCATCGCCCGTTAGGTTACATAACTAACGACAGAGCGGGGGTTGGGCTAGCGCGGGTGTAAAACATAAGTGACGTCTAAATAGCTATCATATATAGATATTGTACATTCGTCAGACGCAATAATAGGAATTCCATATCACAGATGAACATTGTTGGATATACAAGCAATCCGCGTTTTCTTTGAGCCTGCAACGAAAGACGGATTACACAGTTGTGATGAATAGCCATTACCCCACCCTAGACCCCTACGGGTACGGCAAACTACCCTCCAAGTACCCGAAGTGAAGCGGTCTCCCTCAACAACGTGAGTAGGCCACTAAACACTTCAAACTACCCGGTAATTTTTGCACCCCACCTTGGGTCTATCCTAGGAGCAAAAAATAGTAAATGAAATAATACAACGGTGGCTACAACCGTAACCTGGATGTGCCCCGCAAAAGAATATTACATCGTATTACAATTTACATCGAATGAATGAATATAAAAACCCATCTCAAACCCCGTCTAATCATCACAACGATCCAATCAAGTTCATAAACACAAACAGTAAAATCATTACAGAAATGTGCAACCCCCTGCCAACCGACATACTAGCAGTTAGGGGAGGTTTACGAACACTTTATACAAATCACAGATATAATCTAATTAGCCAAACATCGTAGAATTTTGATCGAGCAAACACAATTGATTCTACTCCAAAAACTTCTCTGTGCACCTGAGACTTGAGCAGAAACAAAACATTCCAGAAAGAACAAAATTATCACAGAAGAGTTCTGGGGAATTTTGGGCTGACTCGGCCCCAACTCGGCAACGGATCCGCGGCTGATCGCTTGGATCGGCTGCGGTTCCGCGGCGCTTTGGCCGATTCAGGAACCCAAATTTCTTTAGTATTCTTAAGTTTCCCTGCTTGTAATTTTAAGGGTCCCTGAAAAATTTTTAGACCCTGTTTTAAAATCGACCGAAACTTGATAAAAATGTTGTTTTTTCCGGTTCGTTTTGCGATCGAATTTCTAATGACTTTGCTAACAAATTAGTTACGGTTTAGCGAGGCTCTGATACCACTGTATGTCGACGTTGTACACCCCACGAGTTCGGGGAGGCGGAAATATGAAAAACAATCTTTTTCTTTAAACTAACATCGACTAACCGTAAGGATCTTTGCTACAGTCTAAAGTTTTTCCGTGTTTTCACGGATAGGAGGGGCGTTCTCATAATTTAGCGAGAAGCTTCTAGAAGGATGATGACTTGGGGGCTAAGGTGGCATTTGCATTTATTGATTTAGTGACTCATTTGTGTGATTCATTTATGTAGTTAATGGTGCATTTAATGACTAATGACTCATGAGATGAATCACTCATATTGAATAAATGAAGCATGGTTGATAAATCATTTTTGATTATTCATTTAATAAATCATTATGCTTCATATATTCAAATGATATCATTAAAACCTACCTAAGAAATACTTCACACTGTAAGGCGAAGCGGTATCCGCAGCAAAGATGATACGATGGGTGAAAATAGCCCTGCCTCTGACTATCCTGAGGAACACCTGCAAAACACTGTGGCACAACGGGGGTGAGTTGCCAACTCGTGAATAGTAAATAACATATGCAGGTAATCGCGAGTATGCACATACAACGTGAATCCAACAAATTGCAACTAATAGCAATGAATGGTCATATGTAATGCAACAGTCATGAAAGGTACACTAGCAGGTAGAAGTAATACATGAAGCAATAATATGACAATCTGTATGCAACAATCATGTAAGGTACTCTATCAGGTACTACTAATACATGAAGCAGTGCATATAAAATAAAGTATTTAAATGCAACAGTCATGGGAGGTACTCTATAAGGCACTACTAATACATGAAACCTTGCATAAACAATAAATGCGGATTATGGAATAAAATATGTCATTCCCACGGAAATCCTAACCTCTTAGTAGGACCAAAATCCAACAAAACAATACAAATCCCAATTTCTACAAATCAGCCCCCAAATTGGCTCTCATATCATGTAAGTCTCTTATATCCTTAATGTACAACATCAAGTAAATCCCATATATCCTGAATGTCCAACATCAAGTATATCTCGTATATCCCGAATGTACAACATCAAGTAAATCTCACATATCCTGTGTGTATAATATCGGTATATCCCATATATCCTGTGTGTACAATATCGGTATATCCCACATATCCTGTGTGTACAATATCGGTATATCCCACATATCCTGTGTTTGCATGAAAAAATATGAAGTATATGAATCGATATGTATACATATATATTAGCGTCCCACTCCACTAATATATAAATATAGGAATAAAAATATCATGAAAACCAGTGTCTCACATAGACACATAAATACTGATCTATCAGGTGCTGTCACTACTACTGCCCCCCTGATGGGTATGTATCATACGCTATACCGAAAAGCCCGAGTGCCTAGCTCTGACCCTCGTCTTTCCACGTATCTATACATACATGACTCCCGTCGGTATCCCTACGATAACTGCCGAGTCATAGGTAATGTCACCGGATGGTATGGTTCCCACACTAACTCATCTCCTCACTGAGATTCTTGCCCCGGGTACCTCCGGCCCCCACCATGTACCCGAACACGGATCCCTCCTTTCCTCACGTAGGGTATACATATCCGAACCAAAAAAACTCATGGTGGGCGCTAAAATATCATATCAAGGGAAACCGGGTTTTTAAAATAATGCATAATTTCATGAAACTACCACGGTCCCCAAATCCATAAAACATCATGAAAAATCCATATCTCAATGCGAAAATCCATGAATATAATATACGCAACATGAAACTGAAATGCAAGCGTATAAAGGAAAAGCCGCTATTTAACTACAACCAGTTAAAATATAAATCATGCGGTTCCTAATTTCCATGTCCAATAAAACATCAAATAAAGGTGCACATGTAGCTATAACCAGAAATATGGGTAACATGTAGGTATAGAAAGGTATATGTATCTACCTATTAGTAATGATGTAATATACACTCCTGGTATAAGCAAGGTATGCATACCAGGTATACACGTAGCTATGTAATTATGTGTGTATGTACCTATCGCTAATGGTACAATACCCTATAGGTAATACAGGTAACTAGCATGTAAGCAAGTCACGACATATGTGTAAGCATGTAGGTATACAGGTATGCTATAAGTCATATGCATAAAGAAATATGAATCAATGCCTCAATGTCCCTAACCAACAATATCATATAGGTATGTGTATTGTGCGTAACATGGCAATTATTGACGGTGTGTGTGGTATACAATAAGTGCTCGTGCAACATAAGCCGTCAATAATATGTGCAGTGTCCTAAGGATACTAGACCAAGCACAACAATAACTAAGCAATAAGGTGCATGCGCAACTCTAAATATGAAATAGAATATGCGACAACTCAAGTCATCTCTAGCCCAGATGCATAATGCTATACGGGCGATTCCCCTGTAGATGTAAAATCTACTCACCAACCTTCCTGGCTAAGTAAAGCCAACCACCTGTTTCCCCTTCTTCGCAGCGTCCGATGTCCTCGCCTGGGAACCTAAAACATAAATCAGTGAAACAAGTATATATGAGCAAACGACCAAAACACGTACAAACTACGTTTTACCGACATGCCAACTCTAAACATACTCCCAAGCGTTCGTTTAGTGGCTAACGTGCGTAGCTACACGACGTAACCAACCTAAGAGCAAAACCAGCACGAAGTGCACTGACCGTGTCGGATAACGTATCGCGCATAGTCGTAACACAAGAAACTACCTATGTGATCCCAGATTTTACATACAGAGAAAACTAAACAATCAAACAGAACCAAACACACCTAAACCACAGCATGGAGCTACCCTCAAAAACCTAAACCCCAACTCCTTCACAAAGCCGAGGTCACTGGATCTCCCTTCAGACGTCGCCGGCCAAATCCGAGTCCCCTGGGTTCGAGTTTGAGGTGAGTTCTTAGGGTCTCAGATACAACACAACTACTCTGTTTGATTTTCTAGTACACTCCCCGGGTCACAGCAGGTCATAGTTGCCATATATCGACACTAAAAATACGATATTTAGCACAAAACATAACTTTAAACATTCTAAACTGAAACAAAAAGTCTACATAACACATAAACTATAAAAAGAACAGATAGGGATCATTACCTAACTAAAAGAACTCAAAGATCCAAGCTTTCCAAACTCCTAGGCATCCAAGAGGCAAATCTAAGTCAAAGATGTGATATTTGTGGATTTAGTGATGGATTTGTGTTGGATTAGTAAAGTGTTCAGTTGATAAAGAGAGAGGAATGAGGAAATAAAAGAGATAGCGAAAAATGAGAGAGTGTGAGGATAAAGAGAGAGAGAGAGAGAGAGAGAGAGAGATTAGTGTAGGGTGAGAGGGCAAGTGCACCATTAGCATTAACTTCTCATTAATGCCTTCACACTTCACCATCATTAGTCATCATGCCACCTTTCTCTTCCAAAAGAAATATCCCTCTCACAAAAAATAAATAAGAGGATTAAGGTTAAGGTTAAAGCAAGAATAGATTAAAGCAAACGATTAGATTATGTTAAGTGTCATGGTTGCTAAACTAGATTTTGCACAAACAAACCCTCACATTTACGTGCACACGTGCGTGCATGCCCATAACAAATAATATTAAAATAATAATTAAATGTTATAAAATGTGAGGAACCCGAATTGGTAAACTTTTTACTGTAAACCCGCATTACCGACTAAACTAACACTAACCGAAATCTAAGGCGTTACAATCTCCCCCCTTATAAAAATTCGTCCCCGAATTTAAAATTCTCACTAAGCGTACCTTTAAAGAGATGGGTACAGAACTCCCAAATCTCGCTCGCAGTCTCTCAAGTGATCACCTAACTATACGGCTATGTCGAAGAAACCTCCACAGATGGCAAAACCCTTGACCGAAGTTTCTCCACCTGCCGAGCCACCAACACAAATGGCTGCCTGTGAATGAAAAGATCGCGTCTAAACTAAATGGTCTGATGCTAAATCATATGAGAAAGGTCATGAAGGTATTTGAAAAGTATCGACACAAGGAATACGGGGTGAATACTCAATAATCTGGGCGGAAGTGCCAAACTATAGGCAACAGAACTAACTCGGTTTAAGGTTCTCAAAAGGACCTACAATCCTGGGATAAGCTTCTTAAAACTCAACGCATCATTGATTCAGAAAAATCCTTAGGAATACATGATCTCTCACTGGGAACTCAAGTCTGCGACCACCACGGTCGGCATAAGACCTCTGTCTGCACTGGGTTTTCCTCATCCTGACCTGGACCAACTGGATCATCTACGAAGTCTCTAGACTAGCTGGCGTCCAAAAAATCCTACTCACGCAGAGTCAGAAAAACAGAATGGCGATCGACACAACCTAACAACAAAACCTAAAGGTTGCCAATTGGAATGTCTCCTGATAACAGCTATCGAAGGAGAACTCTAACAATGGCAAGTGATAATCCTAACTGCCAACAAACACTTAGTACGTACGCACAAGCAAAACCTCAAGGGTCTGTATAGTCCGCTCTATCTAACCATCATGCCACAAATGGAAAAATGGAGCTAAAGCTCAACCAGAACCCGAGGCTTCCTGAAGCTTCTGCCTAAGATGGAAAGCGAACAGGGTGCCTCTATTGGATACAACGCATAAAGGAACTCCGTGCAAACCCACAAACATAACCAAGAACAACTGAGCAAACTGAGCAAAACCGGAAAACAAACACCCAAATGGAGTCACATCCTGACTAAACCTGGGTAGACGCCACAACGAAAAACATGGAGATATGCTCACATTCCCTCCCCGGAACGGTTAAAGGTTGCAACTCTCCAGCCGGTCTCAAATGCTCAACCCTAGCTCACAACCAGACAGACACCTCGAAACAAAATCCAAAACTTTACTCTTCATCCCTATCCACCCGTAACTATCTCACAAGTAACGCTACAAATTGGTGGATCTTGAATGAACACAGAAAGTTGACCGATGTGCCTGCTCTAGGATTTCGCGTCTCTACCCATCAACATCAGGTACAAACAAACGCATCCCTAAACGTAGCATACCCTGGTCACAAATCATGGACTCCGAACCTTTATCCTTCTGAACATGCTCAAGTATCACAGACAATGAGCATCGGTGGGCGGTGCCTCATGAAAATGATTAACGAAAAGTGGTCGGGCACGGACATGAGCAAGCTGTCCCCTCCGCAGAGGCGAACCTAGCTATACTCCACGATCACACAAGAACTATAAATCTGCAGAAGACTGTTTCTGATATGCGCACAACTGGAACAAGTAATCCCCGGGTCTATGACTTAAGCATCAGCTAGCACAATCGCCTTGCCACGGGTAACCAAAGGATCTCACAAAACACAATCCTCTACAAGCTCCATCCAACGGCGCTGTCTCAACAATCAAAACCCGCTGCAGGAAGATGTACATTAAGCTCTGGTGGTCCGTGAAAATCTGACATGACTCTCCACATAAGTAGTGTCCTCAGATCTTCAATGTACGACCACCGCGGCCATTACCAGATCATGAGTGGGATATCCTGCTTGTACTTCCTCCTGTAGGGTTAGCTTAGCTCCTTAGCAAGGTTTTGGTAAGCATCAAACATGCTACGCTAAAATTTTTGTGGTGCTAAACAAACCCTAACCAAGATCTTAACTAGAGTATTAGGATAAACATAGCATGTAAACAACTTTACATCTAAGAGAGAGGGATTACAACCTTTGTAGTCCGTTCCTTCACTTCATAAGCTCCGAGTGGTAGTCCCTTTGCCGTGATCCATGAACTTCCGGACTCTAGAGAGGCTCTACAAGCCGAATGATCCATGCTTGCTTGAAGTCTTCCTTTTCGAAGATGATCTAGTTTGAAGAATCTTTAACCCAAGCTTACACTTCACTAAAGAACTTATTAGAGAAGTGAACACCCTAATCTAAGTGGCTAGAATAGATGAGGATGATGAAGTAGGAATTTAGCTCTCTTTTATTTTCAATTTCTCACCATTTATCATCACTTTATAAAAAGCTAGCAAGCTTTTTAAGGAGGAAGAAGAAGAAAGAAGTCTTTTATGATGAATAATGAATTAATTGTAATGGTTACAAATCAACCATGGGTTAAGAATAAAAGCTTAACCCTTGTAGATATTTAACTTAGGTAAAGGGTTTGGGTTGGGTTAAGAAATATCTACACAAAATATCTTTACAAAATATCTAAGCATAAAACAAAATAAAGCTTCTAGAAGTTTCATGAATAAGCTAACCCAAATCAAACCCTAATCAAACACTAACATGTTTAATCTCCATAAATCCTGTTGTATTTGTAATCATAACTAGTTACAATATTATATATCACATATATAAAATATTTTGCAACAAAAGAAAATAATACAATTAACATATATCGCATATATATCAATGTATTATCCGGTGAGAAAATGAATCATTAAAGCGAGCTTATATTAGTTAACGTAATTTAATATATCACATATATAATTATACATTAAATTATCGAATCAACACTTGATCCGACAATCCGGCTATATTGCATATAACCGACTAATATAACATGTACCGATTCATCGAATCAACACTTGATCCGATGACTCGGCTATATTACATATACCCGGCCGATATCATATATCGCGAGAATGGAATACGATATCTCATATCGTAATATTCTTGGTCCCGCACATATCACATATGTGCTTCTACTCCGTTTTGCCTGAGCCAGGAAACTTCTGTGTAGGACTCTAAAGAATCGTCAATACGCCGGAAGTAGGTGATGATCATATCAAACACCTACAAGCTGCAAGCGGTCAGCTAAATCTAACAGCCACCCAGGTATTGAGCAATCAGAAGATCAACAAGCAAGCCTGTACATTCTCCTGTGAATCCAACCAGTAACACTCCCGTACAGTCCGGTCTCTTCGTCTGATATGTCGCATATCTCGCCTAGGGGTGGTAAACGTCAGACCCCAGTAGCTTGATAAGTCAAGTCGATATGAGGTCTATAACAGTTCGAGAAACTACTGATAACACTTACCAGTAAATCTCAGCAACCCTGGCCAGGGATTTCTAGTTATAGCCAATCGAACACAGCGCAACATCAACTCCCTATACCGGGAGAGACGAAACCCCTCCTATCGCTCATTGCCTCCATGTGATTCGGGACTATACCCAAAAGCCACTGTTTTGCACGCCCTCTTGGACGTGGTATGATTGAAATCAGAGAACAGCGGGAATCACACAAGACTCTATGACGATCTCGGGTCTACAGACTAACCTGTACCAGTGTCACTAGAGAACTGCAATCTGACGTGAGGTATAATACCATCTGGGAGTTCTCGGCGACTCCATCCTGTGTACCCTGTTAGTGTATATGCCCTAGAGGCCATTACTGTATCATACTAGTTTGTATATTACTTAATGGAAGCTTGGGATATTCACCTTGTATAGACAATCTTTTTCAATATAGTAGTATGCTACTTGGTTTGTTTCTACTTTAATGTGTACATGTGTTTATTTTAGTATATCACCTATACACATTAGTGGAGCCCTTAGGATCTTTGCTTGATTACCAGTGTTGTGATAGCAGTCACACTAGTCGGGGCTGGGTAATCCACAAACACATCCTTATGCAGGTCCCTAGTCGTAGGACTATCGAGACAGGGCATCGATACTCCGGAGTAGACTAGCGTATGCGCTTCTCATCCCAGTGTGGGAGACGGTCTGTCCCACAGCCGTCAGTACGTCGTACTTGAGATAGTATGCGGGTGCTCGTAAGGTTACGACTACACTGGACAGGACTCGTCGGGAACTGTTTGTTAGTACTATACCTATAGTCAGTTATCAGTTCCCAGGTGACATAAGTACTGCTTGGTCTGCTGACTTGACACTGTCACTTCGCCTCGAGTGTGTTCCCACTGTACTTAGATTACTACCTTACCACGGCTCAAAGGTGTAACTCCATGCAACCCTTCCCCGGTACTTACGGGGTAGCGGAATTGGTGTAAAACGATTTTTGCTAGGGTGGTAACATGGACTACAAATACGGATCTTTGTTAAACGACTAGCTAACAACCTAACTTGGAGTTGTTTTATCTACTCGGTTAGGGGGCTATACCTTTCTTGAAATCCTTCGTCTTCAACTCTTCCAGGTGTATGGATCGGCCTCACCTCGTCGTCTCCTTGCGCCGAAGATGGATCCACCCGAAAGCTTCTACCTTTGGCTTCTTCTTCGAACTTTGAAGAAACTAGAACACTTGGCTTGCTAGGCCTTGTGAACTAGGATGAGTAGAGGATTGTTTTGGTGCTTTTATCTCTAAGGCAATGAATCTCAACACATGAGAAGGGTTTGCCTTGAGATAGAGAGAGCAAGAGGACGAGGGAGAGCTTGAGCAAGTGATGGCACGAGAGAGAAATGAAATGAGAGAATGAGTAACCCTTTTGCCAACCTCTCTCCCATAATCCAAAAAGAATAATAATAATAATTGAGTATTATGTGATGGTTCTGTTAGTTGTATGTATGCCCTAGAGGCCAGTATTGTACAGATATTGTATATTATATTGGATGCTTGGACATATATAGAGATGACTTTCTTGCTCGATATGATAGTATGCTATCTGGTTACTCTTTATCTTAACATGTACACTAGTCTCTTTATACTGTCTTATAGTTACATGTTGATAAAGCCCTTAGGATGTGTACTTGACTACCTGGACTATGATGCAGTTCATACTAGTGGGGACATGGTAGTCCATAAGTACATCCTTCAAGGTCCCTAGTCGTGGGTGTATCGAGACGGGGCATCGATATACCAGTGTAGACTAGCGTATACGCTTCTCGACCCATGTGATGGGCGATGGATGATCCCATATCCATTGGTGTTTGACATCAGAGATGGTGTACGGGTGCTCAGTGGAGACTGGGTACACTGGACGGACTCGCCGAGAACTCCCAGATGGTATTATACCTCACGTCAGATGGCAGTTCTCAGGTGACACTTGTACAGGTTAGTCTGTAGACCCGAGATCGTCATAGAGTCTTGTGTGATTCCCACTGTGCTTTGATCTCCACCTTACCACGTCTATAAGGGCGTGCAAAATGGTGGTCTTTGGGCACAGTCCCGAGTCACATGGAGGCAATGAGCGATAGGAGGGGTTTCGTCTCTCCCGGTATTAGGGGTTGATGTTGCGCTGTGCTCGATTGGCCGTAACAGGGAAGTCCCTGGCCAGGGCTGATCAGAGATTTGCTGGTAAGTGTTACCAGTAGTTTCTCGACCCGTTATGAGCCTCACATCGGCACGACTTATCGTTTATTGGGGTCTGACGTATACCACCCCTAGACTTGATATGCGACGTATCAGACGAAGAGACCGGACTGTACGGTAAGTGTTACTGGTCGGATTCGCAGGAGTGTGAGCTGGCTAGCTCGTCGATCTTCTGATCGCTCAATACCCGGGTGGCCGTTACGTTTAGCAGACCGCTTGCGGCTTGTGGGTGCTTGATATGATCATCATCTGCTACCGGCGTATTGACGAGTCTTTAGAGTCCTACACAGAGGTTTCCTAGCTCAAGCGAAACGAAATAGGAGTGCATATGAGATATGTGCGGGACCGAGAATAATGCGTGTATGTGATACCGTATTTGATTCTCGCGATAAATGTTTCGATTGGTTGTATGAGATATGACCTAGTTATCGAATCATTGATTCGATAAATCGATGCATTGAATACTAGTCGGTCGTGTGCGACATGACCGGATCATTGAATCAAGTGTTGAATTAATGATTTAATGTATAATTATATATTTGATATATTACTTTGCATTAACTAGTATTGGTTCACTTTAAACGGATTTTTCTCACTTGGATTGCTCTTGTATATGTGAAATACTTTTGTGCACTTTTTGTATCATGTTTGATGATACTTGATCATATGGTTAAGTGAATAGAATTAAACCATGGTTATTATGATAATTAGGGTTTTGCATATTTATTTATTCATTTATTTGTTTATTCATTTATTTGGATAAGTTTAAAAGAGAATGGTGGCAATTTTTGTTTCTTATATGAAGCTTCATGAACCCTTGACTTTAGCAACCATTCTTGTCATCTTGCTTAACCCTAACCCACTCTACTAACCATGGTTTATTCTCTACACTTAACTTTAGTTAGAGTTATGATAAGTATAGATTTTCTTTTTCTTTGAAAAATACTTATCATAATTCTATCATCTTCTTCTTCTTGATCTTCAATAGAAAAGCTTGCTACTTTAATGGCATCTTGAGATCCAAAGAGAGAAATCCAAATCTAAAGTGAACCATCTCCTATTTCTTCACCCTCTACCTCTTGCCAAGTTGTTTTGGGTGTTTTCTTCACAAGTTTCACTAATTTGTGAAGTCGGGGCTTGAACTAGTGCCACCTCGACGTAGATCGTCTTTGACACGAAGCCGACGACCTAGCTCGCCCGTTTTCCCGATGAAGCCGACGAATGAGTCTAGGATTCATGATGTACAGCGAGAAGACTTCGTTGCGGAGCCGTGGAGGTGGATATCCGGATCTACAAAGGTTGTAATTTCCGTATCCTAGTTGTTAAGTGTTAACTAGTTTACCGTTTCGCCTAAACATCTAGTCTAAGATCTGTAGTCTAGGGTTTCTCGGCACTATTTTTTTTAAATTGGCATGTTCGATTCCTTGTGAGACCACTATAGGGTACCTAGGAACCTTTCACTGGTATCAAAGCCTAGCTAGAGCCTTAGGCGAAGTCTAGACGGAATTTGAAACCCGATTGAACCGAAACCCTACCCGGAATATGCTCTCTGGACTTTTTCCGAAAATGCGGATTTTTGTGTATTAAAAATGCCTAAAAAATTCAATAAATAATTATAAGAATTACTGTGCAAACTCAGGCGAAAGATTCATCTAAACGGCGGCGGAACCGCGGCAAAAGCCCAGCTTCTGCGGCAGTTCCGCGGTCCCCTGGTGACGTCATCACATCTTTTCTGCACAGTAATTCCTATTTAATTATTCTGGATTTTCTGGGAATATTTAATATTTATTCCAGAGTTGAATGTTCTGGGTTGTTTTGGGGATTCGATTGTTCGATCGGATTATCGGATTTTTTCTATGTTGATTTCCGTATAATTTTAGAATATGTTAAAAAGTTCGACCGGATATAAATACCCAATTTTTTCCCTGTCGGGAAATTTCCAAGTGTTGGATTTTTCCGTAGTTTAACGACATTCTAAGTAGTGCAAGTAACGCGATGGACCCTCTAGAAGACAACAAACCTTAACTCGATTATGTGACCGTCTTGAACTGCCCTTTGAACCTTCGGGTTTGGGGCAGTACGGCGTGCCACATGTGAGGCGTTGGCTTGACCCTTCTACGGCTGGACCGTCGGTACTGAGGCACGAAATGAATGTTGTTAGACTTATTTCATGTGTTGGACTGTATCGGGAAAACTTGGGTATTCGACTGTTCGATCGGAAAGTTTAACATTTTCTGTTTATCTGGAATGTGATACAATAATTGGAATTCACAAACAGTTATGAGATAACTGAATGAATGTTATAAATTTAGCAGTTTAGTCTCATATGATATTGAAAAGAGTTTTCGATAATGAGACTAAAATGCGGGATTTATATCTGTTAGGCATGTGATGTCTAAGTATTTCATTTGATTAGGCATGCGATGTCTAAAAAAAAGTTGCGGATTCCAATTGTTGTAGTTTTACACTTTCTTTTCTGTGACCGTAAGTGTAGTATGATCATATTGTCGGTTTCGTTGCTATACGTCAACGACAATTGGGGTATGCATACTTACTTACGTTGATGACATGTGATGTTATGTGTTGCTGGATATGTTATATTGGATCGTCGTGTTCGAATAGCCGGGGGTTTTTATGTGAGATGAGTGTTTTTCATTTTCATTCAAGTAAAAACTTGTATGTAATATTCTTTCATTTGGGGCACTTCCAGGTAGTGGAAGATGTCACCCTTTGTATATTATTTACTTTTCCGCATTAGGATAGACCCAAGGAGGGGAGCACAAGTAACCGGGTTCTGGGGTCCAGTGGGAGACCAACTCGAGGAGTCGAGTCCGGGTCTCCTAACCCTAGAATTGGCAGGGTTGCTTGCCGCTCTCGTAGGGGTCTACGGGTGCGGGATTGGCTATTCATCACGACCGTGGAATCCGTGTTTTATACTGGCTCGTATTGAAAACACGGACGTCCTAATATATCCAATATTTCATATGTTTATTCTGCTGCGATATCTGTGTTGTGATTCTGTGATGGATATAGTATATAGTATATATGATATATTATATAGACGTTACTTATGTTTTACACCCGCGCTAGCCCTTCCCTGCTCTGTCGTTAGTTACCTAACCTAACGGTGCACGAGGGGACATCGAGGCGAATGCGGATGGCATAAGTGTACGTCATATCTATCTGTGATGTTTAGGTATTTAAATGATGGGACTTCATTAATGTGATTAATGAAAGATAAGAAACCTAAGATGTTGTAGAATCAAATTTTAAACAAAACAGGTAGCTACAGTTCTTGCTTTGCATAGCGGTATATATGATATACCCTGCACCTTATTCGATGAGGAAAGGACCGAGATCCCTTCACCGGGAGTGACTCCTTTAGCAATAACTGGCAGATGCTACACACTCGGTTTGCTTTTGACTGCTTTTGGGTTTTTGCTTTGCACAGCGATATATATGATATATCCCGCACCTCATTCGACGAGGAAAGGACCGAGATCCCTTCGCCGGGAGTGACTCCTTTAGCAAAACTAGAAAAGCCTCAAAATCACTCCATTTCAAAACTTCATTTGATTCTACAACGATATCAAGTTCATTACGCTAATGGTTTTATGAAAACCTGCGTAGCCCTCCGTCATTTCAGATAAGTACTAGTTAGTATTCGTGCTACGTTTGTTGACTATGTTAAGGCGTAGTGTGCGGTAGCTAACCAGTATTTATCTGTTTATGCATATGATGCAGATTGGATTAGGGTAGTCGTGCGACTTTGTTGACTATGTTAAGGGTCGTGCGGGTGGGTTTAATTCAATCAGGAAATGACGGGTTGAACTTGACTAGCACTTGTGATTTGTTGACTATGTTAAGGTCATATAGATGCTAGGGGCAAAATATTATCGGGAATTTCAAGTGTTGAAATTTGCAATGAGATTGCATACCTTCTATGAGATAGTTGGATCCCGATACCCACTGCGAGTAAGAGTTACTCCTGGGAGAGTTTTACACATTGCAATTAGCTGATCAAGTAGGTGTCTAGAAAGGTGTTAACGAGGTTACGCCTATGGGAAAACGAGGTTTACATTAATTAGGTTCGTGCGAAAGCACGGGGGACCTCCCTCAAAGTACCAACACTGGCCTGACTGAAAGATTGGCGAACTTGTAGTGTGTAATTAATCCCGGCTAGTCTTTCCTTTTAGGGTTTGAAGGAAGATTTGATAAAAAGCAGTGGGAGCCATCCTGATTAGATAAGATAATAACCAATCTGATCTTGCACGAGCATACGCTAAAGTGTTTTCTTCTCTCTCTCTCCAGGTAGCGACCAGTTCATGCCTTAATCAAGATAATAAAATGGATGTATTGACCGAACCCGCATGTTATACTGTGCTGGGGAACGTTGGTTCCGTTCTTTCTTATAAGAGTTATAGGAATGAACAGGATATAGGGGAATACCAGGATTCCCATGCCACCCGATTGAAGAAAGTACATGTTGATGCATTTTCTTCGGGTGTGTTCGTTACCGAGAACTGTTTCTCCATTTGCTCTACATCCTGGGTATTAGATACCGGGTCAGGATCCCATATATGTAATCAGTTACATGGGCTAAGGAAAGGTAGAGAACTTGGAGAAGGTGATAAAGACATTAGAGTTGGAAATGGTGCAATTGTTGCAGCTAAGACTGTCGGGGAATATCACCTTGTATTACCAACTGGTAATACATTGGTTCTGAACGAATGCTATTACATGCCGAACCTGATATGCAACATTATATCGGTTTCTTTATTAAGCAAAGAAGGATATAATTTTGTATTACAGGACAATGTTATGAACATTTTCCGTAACCAAAAGTTGGTTGGATCAGGCACGTTATGCAATGGCATTTATGTTCTAAATCAATCAACAGTTCTGAGCATAACAAACACACACAAGAGGAAGAGTTCTGAACTCAACGAATCCTTCTTGTGGCATTGTAGACTGGGTCACATCAATGTGACACGACTGGCTAAGTTGCATAAGGATGGATATTTGAAACCTTTCAAATTTTCATCTTATGACACTTGCCAGTCATGTCTCAAAGGCAAGATGACCAAGACTCCGTTTACGGGACACGGAGAAAGAGTTACCGAACTCTTGGGACTGATACATAGTGATGTATGCGGTCCCATGTCTACACATGCCAGGGATGGTTCTTCATACTTCATTACATTCACTGATGATCTCTCTAGGTTCGGGTATGTGGTCCTGATGAAACACAAATCAGAAGCTTTTGAGAAATTTAGGGAATATAAGCAAGAAGTTGAGAACCAAACCGGAAAAAGTATTAAAATCCTACGATCTGATCAAGGAGGAGAATACTTAAGCAATGAATTCCTGGACTTCCTAAAAGAGAATGGGATTCTCTCTCAGCCGACTCCTCCATATACACCACAGCACAACGGTGTATCTGAACGAAGGAATCGCACCCTATTAGATAGGGTGCGCTCTATGATGAGCACAGCTGAGTTACCTATTTCCTTCTAGGGTTATGCGCTGGAAACAGTAGCATACCTATTGAATCAAGTTCCATCTAAATCTGTACCTACCACACCATATGAGATATGGAGTGGGAAGAGAGCATATTTTAAACGAGTTAAGATATGGGGTTGTCCGGCCTATGTCAAAAGGCAAAATCCGGACAAGCTCGAGGCACGGTCAGTTCTTTGCAAGTTTATGGGATATCCTAAGAATTCTCAAGGATATTTTTTGTACCATGCTGAAGAACAAAAAGTGTTTGTTTCTCAATATGCCACTTTTTTAGAAAAGGAATTCCTTGAAAAAGAAATTAGTGGCAAAGTGGTAGAGCTGGAAGAAATTCCAGATACACAAACTATAACTGAAGATTTAGTGGAACCAGAAGATTCGATAGTACCCGACGAACCCCAGCCTCTCCGCCGATCTAGTAGGGTTTCTCGTCCACCTGAGAGATACTACGGTTTTCTCATTGATGGTGGGAGCGAGGATTGCATCATGGAGGATGATGACCTAACTAGCTTCGAGCAGGCCATCACGAGTGGGGACTCAGTGAAATGGCTGGATGCTATGCGGTCTGAGATGGATTCCATGTACACCAACAAAGTATGGACTTTGGAAGTTGCTCCTGAAGGGGTAAAACCCATTGGGAGAAAGTGGATCTTCAAGAAGAAACTTGGTGTAGATGGGAAAGTAGATACTTTCAAAGCTAGAGTTGTAGCAAAAGGTTTTCGTCAAAGACCAGGTGTGGACTATGACGAGACCTTTTCTCCAGTGGCTATGCTTAAATCCATCCGAATCATGCTTGCCATCGCTGCATATCATGATTACGAAATCTGGTAAATGGATGTTAAGACCGCCTTTCTAAATGGTGATTTAGAAGAGTGCGTGTACATGACTCAGCCAGAGGGCTTCGTAGACAGTGGGAGCACCAGGAAGGTGTGCAAGCTGCTTAAATCCATTTATGGATTAAAGCAAGCATCGCGGAGTTGGAACATCTGCTTTGACTTCGTTATCAAAGAGTTTGATTTCGTCAAAAATCCAGATGAACCTTGTATCTACAGGAAGGTGGCAGAGAGTAAGATTGTCTTCCTCGTATTGTACGTGGACGACATACTCTTGATAGGAAATGATATTCCTATGCTGCAATCGGTCAAGCTCTTCTTATCACAAAGATTCTCAATGAAAGATCTTGGTGATGCCTCCTGCATATTGGGAATTAGGATCTATAGAGATAGATCCAAAAGGATTTTGGGATTGTCCCAATCCAAGCACATTGACACCATACTAAAGAGGTTTAGTATGGAAGAGTCCAAGCGTGGGAACTTACCCACGATCTCTGGAGTCACTCTCTCCAAAGAGATGTCTCCTAAGACTGATTTGGAGAGAGCTCGCATGCAAGGGATACCCTATGCTTCGGCAGTAGGCTCTATCATGTATGCGATGCTATGTACCAGACCCGATGTTGCATACTCACTAAGTATAGTGAGCAGGTATCAAGCTGATCCTGGAGAGAGTCACTGGACAGCTGTGAAGAGCATTCTCAAGTACTTACGAAGGACTAGAGATATGTTCTTGGTGTATGGTAACGGAGAACTCCAAGTGGAGTCCTTTACCGATTCGAGCTTCCAGAGTGATAAGGACGACTCTAAGTCGCAGTCGGGCTTTGTCTTTACCCTTTACGGAGGGGCGGTTAGCTGGAAGAGTTCCAAGCAGGAAACCGTGGCAGACTCGACGATGGAGGCTGAATACATCGCTGCCAACGATGCTGCCAAAGAGGCTGTCTGGATCAAGAAGTTCATTACTGAACTTGGAGTGGTTCAATCCATTGAGCATCCAATACCTTTGTATTGCGATAACAATGGAGCGGTGGCTTTGGCCAAGGAACCCAGGTCCCATCAGCGATCCAGGCATATTCTGAGGCGGTATCACCTGATCCGGGAGATAGTTGATCGCTGGAAGATCGAGGTCAGGAGGGTTGACACGAAGAATAACACGGCGGATCCACTCACGAAGGCCATTCCCCAGATACAGTTTGAGAGACTCTTCAGGATGCTCGGTATGCGATACTACAGCAGCTGGCCCTAGTGCAAGTGGGAGATTGTTAGTTGTATGTATGCCCTAGAGGCCAGTATTGTACAGATATTGTAAATTATATTGGATGCTTGGACATATATAGAGATGACTTTCTTGCTCGATATGATAGTATGCTATCTGGTTACTCTTTATCTTAACATGTACACTAGTCTCTTTATACTGCCTTATAGTTACATGTTGGTAAAGCCCTTAGGATGTGTACTTGACTACCTGGACTATGATGCAGTTCATAATAGTGGGGACATGGTAGTCCATAAGTACATCCTTCAAGGTCCCTAGTCATGGGTGTATCGAGACGGGGCATCGATATACCAGAGTAGACTAGCGTATACGCTTCTCGACCCATGTGATGGGCGATGGATGATCCCATATCCATTGGTGTTTGACATCAGAGATGGTGTACGGGTGCTCAGTGGAGACTGGGTACACTGGACGGACTCGCCGAGAACTCCCAGATGGTATTATACCTCACGTTAGATGGCAGTTCTCAGGTGACACTTGTACAGGTTAGTCTGTAGACCCGAGATCGTCATAGAGTCTTGTGTGATTCCCACTGTGCTTTGATCTCCATCTTACCACGTCCATAAGGGTGTGCAAAACGGTGGTCTTTGGGCACAGTCCCGAGTCACATAGAGGCAATGAGCGATAGGAGGGGTTTCGTCTCTCCCGGTATTGGGGGTTGATGTTGCGCTGTGCTCGATTGGCCGTAACAGGGAAGTCCCTGGCCAGGGCTGATCAGAGATTTGCTGGTAAGTGTTACCAGTAGTTTCTCGACCCGTTATGAGCCTCACATCGGCACGACTTATCGGTTATTGGGGTCTGACGTATACCACCCCTAGACTTGATATGCGACGTATCAGACGAAGAGACCGGACTGTACGGTAAGTGTTACTGGTCGGATTCGCAGGAGTGTGAGCGGGCAAGCTCGTCGATCTTCTGATCGCTCAATACCCGGGTGGCCGTTACGTTTAGCAGACCGCTTGCGGCTTGTGGGTGCTTGATATGATCATCATCTGCTACCGGCGTATTGACGAGTCTTTAGAGTCCTACACAGAGGTTTCCTAGCTCAAGCGAAACGAAATAGGAGTGCATATGAGATATGTGCGGGACCGAGAATAATGCGTGTATGTGATACCGTATTTGATTCTCGCAATAAATGTTTCGATTGGTTGTATGAGATATGACCTAGTTATCGAATCATTGATTCGATAAATCGATGCATTGAATACTAGTCGGTCGTGTGCGACATGATCGGATCATTGAATCAAGTGTTGATTTAATGATTTAATGTATAATTATATATTTGATATATTACTTTGCATTAACTAGTACTGGTTCACTTTAAATGGATTTTTCTCACTTGGATTGCTCATTGTATATGTGATATACTTTTGTGCACTTTTTGTATCATGTTTGATGATACTTGATCATATGGTTAAGTGAATAGAATTAAACCATGGTTATTATGATAATTAGGGTTTTGCATATTTATTTATTCATTTATTTGTTTATTCATTTATTTGGATAAGTTTAAAAGAGAATGGTGGCAATTTTTGTTTCTTATATGAAGCTTCATGAACCCTTGACTTTAGCAACCATTCTTGTCATCTTGCTTAACCCTAACCCACTCTACTAACCATGGTTTATTCTCTACACTTAACTTTAGTTAGAGTTATGATAAGTATAGATTTTCTTTTTCTTTGAAAAAGACTTATCATAATTCTATCATCTTCTTCTTCTTGATCTTCAATAGAAAAGCTTGCTACTTTAATGGCATCTTGAGATCCAAAGAGAGAAATCCAAATCTAAAGTGAACCCATCTCCTATTTCTTCACCCTCTACCTCTTGCCAAGTTGTTTTGGGTGTTTTCTTCACAAGTTTCACTAATTTGTGAAGTCGGAGCTTGAACTAGTGCCACCTCGACGTAGATCGTCTTTGATACGAAGCCGACGACCTAGCTCGCCCGTTTTCCAGATGAAGCCGACGAATGAGTCTAGGATTCATGATGTACATCGAGAAGACTTCGTTGCGGAGCCGTGGAGGTGGATATCCGGATCTACAAAGGTTGTAATTTCCGTATCCTAGTAGTTAATTGTTAACTAGTTTACCGTTTCGCCTAAACATCTAGTCTAAGATCCGTAGTCTAGGGTTTCTCGGCACTATTTTTTTTAAATTGGCATGTTCGATGCCTTGTGAGACCACTATAGGGTGCCTAGGAACCTTTCAGGTTCATATCATATCAAGTGGCATTATCATTTCATGCACTCATATTGCAAAGCATAACAAGCAAGCAAAAGTCTTTGCCATGAAATTATAGCCATTGCAATGATGATGGTCAACTAGTCCAACCTAGTCAACCGGTCAACAAAGTCAACAAGTCAACAAAGTCAACCCCTCATCTCAACCATGACACAATAATACTTAATTAATATTTTCATTAATCATATTTCTTATTCTCATTAGGGTTTAGCCAAAAGTGAACAGTCAACAGTCAACAACCCCAATGAGAATCCTCTACCTCTGTCTCTCTGTCAACTGTGCATACACACCCGCATCCGCGTTCCGAGGAACACGAATAAAAACGAGATAAAACCAATCCCAAAAAGTACACTAGGATCTGGCTTAAACCAAAGCATGCTAGTGTTAACTGTCTCTGATACTGTCCGGTCTGTTCGTTTGATACATCGCATGGCGGGCCTAGGGGGCGGTAAACGTCAGTCCCCTAATAGCGGTACAAGTCGTGTCGGAGTGTAGCCACGAACACCCTGAGATAGCACTGGAAACCTACCAGTATATCTCGCTTGCCCTGGCCTGGGACTACTCGTGTAAGGGCTCTCCTAGACACAGCGCGATGTCAACCCCCAATACTGGGAGAGACGAATCCTGTCTAACCGTCACTGCCTCCAAGTGCTTCGGGACTGCACCCAACTACTACCTGTTTGCACGACTCCTTTGAGCCGTGGTAGGGTAGTAATCTAAGTACAGTGGGAACACACTCGAAGCGAAGTGACAGTGTCAAGTCAGTGGACTAAGCTGTACTCATGTCACCTGGGAACTGATAACTGACGATAGGTATAGTACCAACCAACAGTTCCCGACGAGTCCTGTCCAGTGTACTCATAACCCAACGAGCACCCGCATACTTTCTAAAGTACGACGTACTGACAGTTGTGGGACAGACCGTCTCCCACACTGGGATGAGAAGCGCATACGCTGGTCTACTCCGGAGTATCGATGCCCTGTCTCGATAGTCCTGCGACTAGGGACCTGCATAAGGATGTGCTTATAGATTACCCAGCCCCCACTAGTGTGACTACCATCACAACTCTGGTAATCAAGCAAAGATCCTATGGGCTCCACTAATGTGTATAGGTAATATACTAAAATAAACACACGTACACATTAAACCAGAAACAAACCAAGTAGCATACTACTATATTGAGCAAGATTGTCTATACAAGGTGAATATCCCAAGCTTCCAATATGTAATATACAAACTAGTATGATACAGTAATGGCCTCTAGGGCATATACACTAACAATCTCCCACTTGCACTATGGCCATGTACTAGCGTATCAAAGACCTATCATCTCGATCAGCAGCTCGAACTGAGTCTGGGGTAAGGCCTTTGTGAGTGGATCAGCAGTGTTATCTTCCGTAGAAACTCTCCGAACCTCGATCTCCTGGACACCCACGATCTCCCTGATCGGGTGATACCGCCTCAAGATGTGTCTGGATTTCTGATGGGACCTGGGTTCCTTCGCTAAAGCTATAACCCCGTTGTTGTCGCAATACAGCGATATTGGATCAACAATGGACGGAACCACCTGAAGTTCAGTTAAGAACTTCCTTATCCAGACGGCTTCTTTTGCGGCATCTGCAGCAGCGATATATTCCGCTTCCATCGTCGAGTCAGCAACGGTTTCCTGTTTGGAACTCTTCCAACACACCGCCCCTCCATTGAGGGTAAAGACATAACCCGACATGGACTTGGAATCATCCTTGTCACTCTGGAAGCTGGAGTCAGCAAAGGCCTCGATCTGGAGGTCTTTTCCGCCATACACCAAGAACATCTCCTTAGTCCTTCTCAGGTACTTGAGAATGTTCTTTACCGCTATCCAGTGTTTCTCCCCAGGGTTTGACTGATACCGGCTTACCACACTCAGTGTATAAGCTACATCTGGTCTGGTACACAACATCGCATACATTATAGAGCCTACCGCAGAAGCGTAGGGTATAATTGACATGCGATCCCTTTCCAAATTAGTCTTGGGAGACATCTTTTTGGAAAGGGTGATCCCGTGACAAGCCGGTAGATTACCGCGCTTGAAATCTTCCATACTGAATCTTTTCAGTATGGTGTCGATGTACCTGGACTGTGAGAGTCCCAGTATCCTCTTGGATCTGTCACGATAGATCCGAATCCCCAGAATGTATGAGGCATCACCCAGGTCTTTCATGGAGAACATGTGTGACAAGAACCCCTTGACAGATTGTAGCATAGGAATGTCATTTCCTATTAAGAGAATGTCATCCACGTATAAAACGAGGAATACTACAGTTCTCGCTACAAATCTACTATAGATGCATGGTTCATCTGGATTTTTGATAAAGCCAAATTCTTTGACCGTCTTATCAAAACAGATGTTCTAACTCCGCGATGCCTGCTTTAGTCCGTAGATGGACTTAAGCAATTTGCACACCTTTCCGCTGCTCCAACTCTGAATGAAACCCTCTGGCTGGTCCATATAAACACACTCCTCTAAATTTCCATTTAGAAAAGCAGTATTTACGTCCATCTACCAAATCTCATAATCGTGGAAGGCAGCAATGGCAAGAAGGATCCGAATGGATTTCAGCATAGCTACCGGAGAAAAGGTCTCGTCATAGTCCAAACCAGGTCTTTGACGAAAACCTTTTGCAACCAGTCTAGCTTTATAGGTCTCAACCTATCCATCTACACCAATCTTCCTTTTGAAAATCCACTTGCATCCTATGGGTTTTACCCCATCTGGAGCAACGTCCAACGTCCACACTTTGTTGGTGTACATGGACTCCATTTCGGTCCGCATTGCATCCAGCCATTTTACCGAGTCAACGCTCTGAATGGCCTGCTGGAAGCTAGTCGGCTCATCATAATTAATGATGCAATCTTCTCTATCCCCATCTATGAGAAAACCGTAGTATCTCTCGGGCGGATGAGACTGCCTACTACTCCTGCGGAGCGGCGTAGGAATGTCCCGATCTTTCGAACCCTCTGGTTCTACTAAGCTTTCAGTAATAGCTCGTGGTTCTGGAATTTCTTCCAGTACTATTGCGCTCCCACTTATCTGATTCTCCAAAAACTGAGTTTCCAAGAAGTGGGCATGCCGAGAAACAAAAACCTTTTGTGCCTCCTCGCAATAGAAGAAATATCACTTGGAGTTCTTTGGATATCCCACAAACTTGCACTGTACTGAGCGTGCCTCGAGCTTGTCCGCATGCTGCTTTTTGACAAAAGCTGGACTTCCCCACGTCTTAATGTGATTAAGATAGGGTCTCTTCCCACACCACATCTGATATGGTGTAGTAGGCACAGTCTTAGTTGGAACTCGGTTTAAAAGGTATGCAGCTGATTCTAGTGCATATCCCCAGAATGATCGCGGTAACTCAGCGTTACTCATAAGGGACCGTACCATATCCAATAGGGTTCGGTTCCGTCTCTCTGATACACCGTTATGTTGCGGAGTGTTTGGAGGAGTAAGCTGAGAGAGAATTCCATTCTCTTTTAAGTAATCCAGGAACTCGGCACTCAAGTATTCACCACCTCGATCCGATCTCAGTGTCTTGATACTTTTGCCGGTTTGTTTTTCTACTTCATTCTTATATTCCTGGAATTTTCCAAAGGCTTCGGATTTATGTTTCATTAAGAAGACATAACCGTACCCTGAAAAGTCATCCGTAAAAGTAATGAAGTAAGAATAACCGATTCGCGCATGTGTAGACATTGGACCGCACACGTCGCTGTGTACGAGTCCCAAGAGCTCGCTCGCTCTTACTCCATGTCCAGTGAATGGAGTCTTTGACATCTTTCCTTTGAGACAGGATTGACAAGTGGCATACGATTGATATTCGAACGGATCCAAATATCCTTCTATATGTAACTTCGTCAACCTTCTCTCATTGATGTGACCCAGTCTACAATGCGATAAGAAAGTCTGATTTATTTCCGGAGACTTTCTTTTGTGTGTATTCTGGACATTGAAAATCTGTGGTTGGTTTAATACGTATATACCATTGCTTAATGTACCTGACCCAATCAGAACTTGATTAAGGTGAATGTTTACAACATTACTTAGAAACGCAAATTCATAACCTTCTTTAGAAATCAAAGATACAGAAATGATATTACAAGTTGTGTTGGGTACAAAAAAGCAATTACGTAAAACCAAAACATGTCCATCTGACATTCCCAGGTGATAGTCCCCCATGGCCTTAGCATCCATGCTAGCTCCGTTTGCAACTTTGAGGGTCATGTCACCTGCCTTCAAAACCCTACGGTTTCTCAACGCCTGCAAAGAATTACGGATATGAGATCCTGATCCGGTATCCAATACCCAGGAAGTAGAGTTTATTGATAGACAGTTTTCAATAACATACACACCTGAAGCTGAAGCCGCAACTTGCTTCAGATCCTGTGTTCTGGCTTTCCAAGCCCTGCAATCTTTCTTCCAGTGCCCACTCTTATGACAGAAAAAGCACTCTTCCTTACCTATAAGCTTCCCCGCTATCTTTGTTGCTTTTGCCTTTCCCTTCGTATCCACTTTACTAACACCGCCCCTTACTTTGGCGGAGGCTTTCTTCTTCTTTCCCTTGGCTTTCGCCTTGGACCTAGAAGATGACGATCCTCCTACAAACAAAGTGGATGTTTCCCTACCTTTCTGTAGGGTGCCCTCTGCACTCTTCAGCATGTTGAGGAGCTCTGAAAGTTCAACTTCGTTTTCTTACAAGTTGAAATTCAGGATGAACTGGGCGTAAGTGGAAGGAAGGGACTGAAGAATCAAGTCCGTATAGAGCTCATTCTCAAACGTGGTCCCAAGGTCCGCGAGCTCCTCAATGAAGCCAATCATCTTAACCACGTGTTCCGCTACCGATGATCTGATGGCCAACCTTGCCGAAAATAGCTTCTTCGACACTTCGTATCTTGCGATACGAGATTGCTCTCCATACAGTTCTTTTGTATGGAGAAATATGGATTCGAGGTCCATATTCTCGTGCCTCCTCTGATGTTCGTTGTCCATAGAGGCAAGCACGAGGCACTTGGCCTTCGCGCAATCGATTTCCCAGGTCTTATGGATTTCCCTATCCGCGATGCTGGTTTTGGGACCTGGGACAGGGGGAGCTTTGGTGGTAAGGAGATACCCCAACTTGTCATAAGTGATTGCCATTTTGACATTCCTGAGCCAATCTTTATAGTTTGGCCCTGTCAGTATGTTTTTATCTAGTAATAACTTAAGTCCGGTCATGATGTTTGGTCGCCGCAATTAGGAGAGAGAAGAAACACTTTAGCATGATGCTCTTGCAAGTTTAGAGTGGTTTTTAGTTTGTCTAAACAGGATGGCTCCCACTGTCTCTCGAATCCCTCCTCAAACCAAAAAGGAAGAATTAGTTAGGATCAATCTCACCGTACAATACTTACTTAACCGTTCGGCCAGGCTGGTGTCGGTACTTCGAGGGAGGTTTCCCAACGCTTTCGCGAAGTTCCTAAATTAAATAACCTCTTTGCCCTGGGGGCGTAGCCCCGCTAACACCTTTCTAGACACCTACTTGGTTTATAGCATTGATCGTTAAGTGAGAAATTTCCCGAAGAGTAGCATATACTCACAGTAGGATCGGGATCCAAATATCATTGCGTGGCAAAACTGAAGGAATCCTATCAGAATCATCACACTCCAAATTGTATGCAACGCTAGCAAGTTTCAGTTCTTTTGAAACTCCCGATGTGGATTTTTGCCCCATGCTCTTATGACCTTGACTTTGGCCAAAATATCATAAGTCACATGTCAAGTTCTACCCGTCATTCTCCAGGTTAATTTGAGCCCACCCGCACATACCCTTGACTTTGGCCAAAATGGTAGAACGACTGCCCCAAACCAACACATCTATCTATGCTGCACATGAATACCCAATAGCAACCAATCACTATGCCTTGACTTTGGCCAACATACATAGCTTGAATACTATTGACTATTCATGTGAAACGACGAAGTGCTACGAATGGTTTTGGCGAAACCGTGAACGTAGTGAACTTGATATAATCGAAGGAACGAGATAGCTTTTAAAAGGAGTGGCTTAAGCTCCGCGTTTAAAAGTTATTTTTGAAAAGAAACCGAGTGGTTTTTGAAAGTGTTCCAACGACTTTTACTTGGTTTATTTTTCTTGCATTAATTCCAATGCGTCCCATCATTTAATCCTACCATTGCAGAAAACAACCAAAATATGACGTACGCTTATGCATCCTCATTCGCCACGTGGCCCTGTCATTACCCGTTAGGTTACTTAACTAACGACAGAGTGGGGGCTGGACTAGCGCGGATGCAAAACATAAGCAACGCCTAAATAATATCATACAAAGATATATTGCAATGATAGCCATTTCAGATCACAGATGAATACATTGGATATACTAGGAATCCGCAATTCGTACGAGCCTGTAACAAAAAGCTTATTACGCGGTCGCGATGAATAGCCAATACCCTACCCTAGACCCCTACGGGTGCGGCAAACTACCCGCCAAATATCCGAAGCGGAGCAACCTCCCTCAACGACGGGAGTAGGCCACTCGGCACTTCGAGATACCCGGTAGTTTGTGCACCCCACCTTAGGTCTATCCTAGGAGCAAAAACAATAAAAAGAAATTATACAATGACGGCTACAACCCCGACCCGGTTGTGCGGCCAAAAAATAATATTACATCAATTTACATATTTCATGAATTGAAAGATAAAAGAAAACTCTCATCTCACAACCCCTGGCTATTCATCCGCGACAATCCAATGAATTCATATACACATACCATCAACATTACAGATCACAGATATGTATAACCCCTACTAAACGACGTATAGCGATTAGCGGACGTTCAATACATATAACACATCACAGATATATATCCGTCAGCTTAAGTCTTTAGAAGTTCAATCAAAATACGGATTTTCAAGCCCCAAAAACAAATTTTGCTTTCTAGAAAATCTGGGCTGAAAAGACATATTGTAAAAATCCCAAAACACCCCAGAAATACACTGCAACAAAATTGTGCCATGGCCGAGTCAACTCGGCCGCGGAACCGCGGCGGGAGCATGCTCCCGCCGCGTTTCCGCGGCCACTTGACCGGTTCGTTGGACCAATTTTCTTGGGTGTTTTGTAAAAAGCCTGAGTCGGTTTTTGATGTATGATTTTTCAATTTTTGAACAGAATACATAATCGACAGAAACTTGATTTTTTGGGTTCGTTTCGTGACTTTTTCTCCGATCGATTTTCTAGTTACTTTGCTAACATGTTAGATAGTGTTTAACTAGGCTCTGATACCACTGTAACTCCATGGTACCCTTCCGCGGTACTTACGGGGTTGCAGAATTGGTGTAAAACGATTTTTGCTAGGGTGGTAACATGGACTACAAATCCGGATCTTTGTTAAACAACTAGCTAACAATCTAACTTGGAGTTGTTTATCTACTCGGTTAGGGGTCTATACCTTTCTTGAACTCCTTCGTCTTCAACTCTTCCCAGTGTACGGATCGGCCTCACCTCGTCGTCTCCTTGTGCCGAATATGGATCCACCCGAAAGCTTCTACCTTTGGCTTCTTCTTCGAACTTTGAAGAAACTAGAACACTTGGCTTTCTAGGCCTTGTGAACTAGGATGAGTAGAGGATTGTTTTGGTGCTTTTATCTCTAAGGCAATGAATCTCAACACATGAGAAGGGTTTGCCTTGAGCTAGAGAGAGCAAGAGGAAGAGGGAGAGCTTGAGCAAGTGATGGCAAGAGAGAGAAATGAAATGAGAGAATGAGTAACCCTTTTGCCAACCTCTCTCCCATAATCCAAAAAGAATAATAATAATAATAAAAATAATAATAATTGAGTATTATGTGATGGTTCATATCATATCAAGTGGCATTATCATTTCATGCACTCATATTGCAAAGCATAACAAGGAAGCAAAAGTCTTTGCCATGAAATGATAGCCATTGCAATGATGATGGTCAACTAGTCCAACCTAGTCAACCGGTCAACAAAGTCAACAAGTCAACAAAGTCAACCCCTCATCTCAACCATGACACAATAATACTTAATTAGTATTATCATTAATCATATTTCTTATTCTCATTAGGGTTTAGCCAAAAGTCAACAGTCAACAGTCAACAACCCCAATGAGAATCCTCTGCCTCTGTCTCTCTGTCAACTGTGCATACACACCCGCATCCTCATTCCGAGGAACACGAATACAAACGAGATAAAACCAATCCCAAAAAGTACACTAGAATCTGGCTTAAACCAAAGCCTGCTAGTGTTAACTGTCCGGACACAAAACGTGCACAAGTGCACGTATGTGACCGAACCCTGTCGCAAAACCATGCGACATGTCGCAAAACCTTGCGACCTCTACTCTTTTGCCTAAAGGCGAATAGCTTTCTGTGTGGGACTCTAAAGAATCGACACTACGCTGGCAGTGGGTTTAACCACAGACCGCAAACGGCACTAGCTGTGCGTAACGGCCTCTAGGTAGATGCCGACAAGAAGACTGACGAGGTGAAACCCATCTGAACTCCTACTGAGCCTGAATGTGACAATCTCTGATACAGTCCGGTCTGTTCGTCTGATACATCGTATGGAGGGCCTAGGGGGAGGTAAACGTCAGTCCCCTAATAGCGGTACAAGTCGTGTCGGAGTGTAGCCCAGAACACCCTGAGATAGCACTAGAAACCTACCAGTATATCTCGCTTGCCCTGGCCAGGGACTACTCGTGTAAGGGCTCTCCTAGACACAGCGCGATGTCAACCCCCAATACCGGGAGAGACGAATCCTGTCTAATCATCACTGTGTCCAAGTGCTTCGGGACTGCACCCAACTACTACCTGTTTGCACGACTCCTTTAAGCCATGGTAGGGTAGTAATCTAAGTACAGTGGGAACACACTCGAGGCGAAGTGACAGTGTCAAGTCAGCGGACTAAGCTGTACTCATGTCACTTGGGAACTGATAACTGACGATAGGTATAGTACCAACCAACAGTTCCCGACGAGTCCTGTCCAGTGTACTCGTAACCCAACGAGCACCCGCATACTATCTCAAGTACGACGTACTGACGGCTGTGGGACAAACCGTCTCCTATACTGGGATGAGAAGCGCATACGCTAGTCTACTCCGGAGTATCGATGCCCTGTCTCGATATTCCTGCGACTAGGGACCTGCATAAGGATGTGCTTATAGATTACCCATCCCCCACTAGTGTGACTGCCATCACAACGCTGGTAATCAAGCAAAGATCCTAAAGGCTCCACTAATGTGTATAGGTGATATACTAAAATAAACACATGTACACATTAAAGCAGAAACAAACCAAGTAGCATACTACTATATTGAGCAAGATTGTCTATACAAGGTGAATATCCCAAGCTTCCATTAAGTAATATACAAACTAGTATGATACAGTAATGGCCTCTAGGGCATATACACTAACAAAAGGAGTCGTGCAAACAGGTAGTAGTTGGGTGCAGTCCCGAAGCACTTGGAGGCAGTGACGGTTAGAGAGGATTCGTCTCTCCCGGTATTGGGGGTTGACATCGCGCTGTGTCTAGGAGAGCCATTACACGAGTAGTCCCTGACCAGGGCAAGCGAGATATACTGGCAGGTTTCCAGTGATATCTCAGGGTGTTCTGGGCTACACTCCGACACGACTTGTACCGCTAGTAGGGGACTGACGTTTACCGCCCCCTAGGCCCGCCATGCGATGTATCAGACGAACAGAACGGACTGTATAGAGATTGTCACATTCAGGCTCAGTAGGAGTTCAGATGGGTTTCACCTCGTCAGTCTTCTTGTCGGCATCTACCTGGGGACCGTTACGCACAGCTAGTGCCGCTTGCGGTCTGTGGTTAAACCCACTGCCAGCGTAGTGTTGTATCTTTAGAGTCCCACACAGAAAGCTATTCGCCTTTAGGAAAAAGAGTAGAGGTCTAATGGTTTTGCGACAGGTCCCATGGTTTGGCGATAGGGTTCGGTCACATCCGTGCACTTGTGCACGTTTGGTGTCCGGACAGTTAACACTAGCGTGCTTTGATTTAAGCCAGATCCTAGTGTACATTTTAGTATTGGTTTTATCTCGTTTGTATTCATGTTCCTCGGAACGCGGATGCGGGTGTGTATGCACAGTTGACAGAGAGACAGAGGCAGAGGATTCTCATTGGGGTTGTTGACTGTTGACTGTTCACTGTTGACCATTGACTTTTGCTAAACCCTAATGAGAATAAGAAATATGATTAATGATAATATTAATTAAGTATTATTGTGTCATGGTTGAGATGAGGGGTTGACTTTGTTGACTTCTTGACTTTGTTGACCGGTTGACTAGGTTGGACTAGTTTACCATCATCATTACAATGGCTATCATTTCATGGCAAAGACTTTTGCTTGCTTGTTTGTTTTTGCAAAATGAGTGCATGAAATGATATGGCCATTTTGACTTGAACCATCACATAATACTCAATTACTATTATGAGTAATCTTGGTTTTGGATTATGAGAGCTTGGATGGCAAAAGACTTACTCATTCTCTCATTTCATTTCTCTCTCTTGCTTGAGCTCTCCCTCTTGCTCTTCCTCTTGCTCTCTCTAGCTCAAGGCAACACCCTCTCATGAGTTGAGAAACATTGCCTTAGAGATAAAAGAAAACCCATATCACTTGTCTACTCATCCTAGTTCACAAGGTTTAGCAAACCATGTGTTCTAGTTTCTTCAAGTTCGAAGAAGAAGCCAAAGGTAGAAGCTTTTAGGTGGATCCATCTTCGACGCAAGGAGACGACGAGGTGAGGCCGATCCGTACACCGGAAAGAGTTCAAGACGAAGGAGTTCAAGAAAGGTATAGCCCCCTAACCTAGTAGGTAAAACTCTAGTTAGGTTGTTAGGTTGTTGTTTTCCAAAGATCCGTATTTTGAGTCCATGTTACCACCTCTTGAAAAATCGTTTTTCATCATTTCCGCAAGCCCTTAAGTACCGGGAGAGGTAACGTGGACTTACAGTGGTATCAGAGCCTAGTTAAACACTATCTAACATGTTAGCAAAGTAAGTAGAAGTTCAATAGGAGAAAATATCACGAAACATACCCGAATAGCATAGTTTCTGACGATTTTTTCCTCTGTTCAAAAAAATAATAAATGATACATGAAAAATCGGCTCAGGCTTTTGTTAAGACACCCAAGAAAACAGGTCCACTGACTCGGTCAAAGCGCAGCGGAACCTTGGCAGGAGCGTGCTCCCGCCGCGGAACCGCGGCCGAGTTGACTCGGTCGTGGCACTATTTTCTTGAAGAGTGGTTCTGGAGTTGTTTTAGGATTTTTACAATATGTTTTTTCTGCCCAGATTTTCCAGAAAGCAAAATTAGTTTTTGGGGCTTGAAAATCCGTATTTTGATCGAACTTCTAAAGACTTAAGCCGACGGGTATATATCTGTGATGTGTTATATGTGTTGAACGTCCGCTAATCGCTATACGTCGATTAGTGGGGGTTATACATATCTGTGATCTGTAATGTTGATGGTCTGTGTATATGAATTCATAGGATTGTCGCGGATGAATAGCCGGGGGTTGTGAGATGAGAGTTTTCTTTTCTTTCAATTCATGTAATATGTAAATTGATGTAATATTATTTTTGGCCGCACAACCGGGTCGGGTTGTAGCCGTCATTGTATAATTTCTTTTTTTACTGTTTTTTCTCCTAGGATAGACCCAAGGTAGGGTGCACAAACTACCGGGTATCTCGAAGTGCCGAGTGGCATACTCACGTCGTTGAAGGAGGTTGCTCCGCTTCGGATATTTGGCGGGTAGTTTGCCGCACCCGTAGGGGTCTAGGGTGGGGTAATGGCTATTCATCGCGACCGTGTAATCCGCTTTTCGTTACAGGCTCGTACGAACTGCGGATTCCTAGTATATCCAATGTGTTCATCTGTGATCTAGAATGGCTATCATTGCATGTGACGAATGAGTATATCTATATATGATATCTATTTAGGAGTTGCTTATGTTTTGCATCCGCGGTAGTCCAGCCCCCGCTCTGTCGTTAGTTAAGTAACCTAACGGGTAATGACGGGGCCCCGTGGCGAATGCGGATGGCATAAGCGTACGTCATATTTTCGTTGTTTTCTGCAATGGTAGGATTAATTGATGGGATGCATTAAAATTAATGCAAGAATAATAAACCAAGTAAAAGTCGTTGGAACACTTTCAAACCCACTCGGTTTCTTTTCAAAAAGAACTTTTAAACGCGGAGCTTAAGCCACTCCTTTTAAAATCTATCTCGTTCCATCGATCATATCAAGTTCACTACGTTCACGGTTTTGCCAAAACCATCCGTAGCCCTCCATCATTTTAGTTAAATATTCTGTAGTTTTCAAGCTATGTATTTTGACCTCACGCCAATGCATAGTGATTGGTAGCTGCCGGATATTTATCTGTTGCATAGATACCATTTTGGCCTACATCAAGGGTAGGTACGGGTGGGTTCAAATTAACCTGGATAATGATGGGAAGAACTTGACATGTGACTTATGACATTTTGACCTCACGCCAAGATCATAAGAGCATGGGGCAGAAATCTATATCGGGAGTTTCAAAAGAACTGAAACTTGCTAGCGCTGCATACCATTTGGAGTGTGATGATTCCGGTAGGATTTCTTCAGTTTTGTCATGCAATGATATTTGGATCCCGATCCTACTGTGAGTATATGCTACTCCTCGGGAAATTTCTCACTTAACGATCAATGCTATAAACAAAGTAGGTGTCTAGAAAGGTGTTAGCGAGGCTACGCCCCCAAGGAAAAGTGGTTATTTAATTATGAAACTTCGCGAAAGCGTTGGAAAACCTACCTCGAAGTACCGACACCAGCCTGGCCGAACGGTTAAGCAAGTATTGTACGGTGAGATTGATCCTGACTAATTCTTCCTTTTTGGTTTGAGGTGGGATTCGAGAGACAGTGGGAACCATCCTGTTTAGACAAATTAAAAACCACTCTAAACTTGCAAGAGCATCATGCTAAAGTGTTTCTTCTCTCTCTCCTAATTGCAGCGACCAAACATCATGACCGGACTTAAGTTACTACTAGATAAAAACATACTGACAGGGCCAAACTACAAAGATTGGCTCAGGAATGTCAAAATGGCAATCACTTATGACAAGTTGGGGTATCTCCTTACCACCAAAGCTCCCCCTGTCCCAGGTCCCAAAATCAGCGTCGCGGATAGGGAAATCCATAAGACCTGGGAAATCGATTGCGCGAAGGCCAAGTGCCTCGTGCTTGACTCTATGGACGACGAACATCAGAGGAGGCACGAGAATATGGACCTCGAATCCATATTTCTCCATACAAAAGAACTGTATGGAGAGCAATCTCGTATCGCAAGATACAAAGTGTCGAAAAAGCTGTTTTCGGCAAGGTTGGCCGTCGGATCATCGGTAGCGGAACAAGTGGTTAAGATGATTGGCTTCATTGAGGAGCTCGCGGACCTTGGGACCACGTTGGAGAATGAGCTCTATACAGACTTGATTCTTCAGTCCCTTCCTTCCACTTACGCCCAGTTTATCCTGAACTTCAACTTGCAAGAAAAAGAAGTTGAACTTTCAGAACTCCTCAACATGCTGAGGAGTGCAGAGGGCACCCTACAGAAATGTCGGGAAACATCCACTTTGTTTGTAGGAGGATCTTCCTCTTCTAGGTCCAAGGCGAAAGCCAAGGGAAAGAAGAAGAAAACCCCCGCCAAACCAAGTGGCGGTGTTAGTAAAGTGGATATGAAGGGAAAGGCAAAAGCAACAAACATAGCGGGGAAACTTGTGGGGAAGGAAGAGTGCTTTTACTGTCATAAGAGTGGGCTCTAGAAGAAAGATTGCAGGGCTTGGAAAGCCAGAACATAGGATCTGAAGCAAGTTGCGGCTTCAGCTTCAGGTGTGTATGTTATTGAAAACTGTCTATCAATAAACTCTACTTCCTGGGTATTGGATACCGGATCAGGATCTCATATCTGTAATTCTTTACAGGCGTTGAGAAACCGTAGGTTTTTGAAGGCAGGTGACATGACCCTCAAAGTTGCAAACGGAGCTAGCATGGATGCTAAGGCCGTGGGGGACTATCACCTGGGAATGTCAGATGGACATGTTTTGGTTTTACGTAATTGCTTTTTTGTACCCAACGCAACTTGTAATATCATTTCTGTATCTTTGATTTCTAAAGAAGGTTATGAATTTGCGTTTGTAAGTAATGTTGTAAACATTCACCTTAATCAAGTTCTGATTGGGTCAGGTACATTAAGCAATGGTATATACGTATTAAACCAACCACAGATTTTCAATGTCCAGAATACACACAAAAGAAAGTCTCCGGAAATAAATCAGACTTTCTTATGGCATTGTAGACTGGGTCACATCAATGAGAGTAGGTTGACGAAGTTACATACAGAAGGATATTTGGATCCGTTCGAATATCAGTCGTATGCCACTTGTCAATCCTGTCTCAAAGGAAAGATTACAAAGACTCCGTTCACTGGATACGGAGTAAGAGCGAGCGATCTCTTGGGACTCGTACACAGTGACGTGTGCGGTCCAATGTCTACACATGCGCGAAGCGGTTATTCTTACTTCATTAATTTTACGGATGAATTTTCAAGGTACGGTTATGTCTTCTTAATGAAACATAAATCCGAAGCCTTTGGAAAATTCCAGGAATATAAGAATGAAGTAGAAAAACAAACCGGCAAAAGTATCAAGACACTGAGATCGGATCGAGGTGGTGAATACTTGAGTGCCGAGTTCCTGGATTACTTAAAAGAGAATGAAATTCTCTCTCAGCTTACTCCTTCATACACTCCGCAACATAACGGTGTATCGGAGAGACGGAACCGGACCCTATTGGATATGGTACGTTCCATGATGAGTAACACTGAGTTACCGCAATCATTCTGGGGATATGCACTTGAATCAGCTGCATACCTTTTGAACCGAGTTCCAACTAAGACTGTGCCTACCACACCATATGAGATATGGAGTGGGAAGAAACCCTATCATCAATATCTGAAGATCTGGGGATGTCCGGCTTTTGTCAAAAAGCAGCATGCGGACAAATTCGAGGCACGCTCAGTACTGTGCAAGTTTCTGGGATACCCAAAGAACTCCAGGGGGTATCTCTTCTATTACGCAGAGGAAAAAAGATCATTGTTTCTCGTAATGCCCATTTTCTGGAACACCAGTTCTTAGAAAAGGAAACAAGTAGGAGCGAAATAGAACTGGAAGAAATTCCAGAACCACAGACTATTACTGAAAGCTTTGTAGAACCAGAGGGTTCAAAAGAACATGACATTCCTACGCCGCTCCGCAGGAGTAGTAGGCAGTCTCATCCGCCGGAGAGATACTACGGTTTTCTCTTAGACGGGGATAGAGAGGATTGCATCATTGATTATGATGATCCGACTAGCTTCCAGCAGGCCATTCAGAGCGTTGACTCGGTAAAATGGCTGGATGCAATGCGGACCGAAATGGAGTCCATGTACACCAACAAAGTATGGACGTTGGACGTTGCTCTAGATGGGGTAAAACCCGTAGGATGCAAGTGGATCTTCAAAAGGAAGATTGGTGTAGATGGACAGGTTGAGACCTATAAAGCTAGACTGGTTGCAAAGGGTTTTCGTCAAAGACCTGGTTTGGACTATGACGAGACCTTTTCTCCAGTAGCTATGCTGAAATCCATTCGGATCCTTCTTGCCATTGCTGCCTTCCAGGATTATGAGATTTGGCAGATGGACGTAAAGTCCGCTTTTCTGAATGGAAATTTAGAGGAGTGTGTTTATATGGACCAGCCAGAGGGTTTCATTCAGAGTGGGAGCAGAGGAAAGGTGTCCAAGTTGCTTAAGTCCATCTATGGACTAAAGCAGGCATCGCGAAGTTGGAATATCTGTTTTGTTGAGTCGGTCAAAGAATTTGGCTTTATCAAAAATCAAGATGAACCATGCATCTATAGTAGATTTGTAGCGAGAACTGTAGTATTCCTCGTTTTATACGTGGATGACATTCTCTTAATAGGAAATGACATTCCTATGCTACAATCTGTCAAAGGGTTCTTGTCACACAGGTTCTCCATGAAAGACCTGGATGATGCCTCATACATTCTGGGGATCCGGATCTATCGTGACAGATCCAAGAGAATACTGGGACTCTCACAGTCCAGGTATCGACACCATACTGAAAAGATTCAGTATGGAAGATTCCAAGCGCGGTAATCTACCGGCTTGTCACGGGATCACCCTCTCCAAAGAGATGTCTCCCAAGACTGATTTGGAAAGGGATCGCATGTCTATTATACCCTACGCTTCTGCGGTAGGCTCTATAATGTATGTGATGTTGTGTACCAGACCAGATGTAGCTTATGCACTGAGTGTGGTAAGCCGGTATCAGTCAAACCCTGGGGAGAAACACTGGATAGCAGTAAAGAACATTCTCAAGTACCTGAGAAGGACTAAGGAGATGTTCTTGGTGTATGGCGGAAAAGACCTCCAGATCGAGGCCTTTGCTGACTCCAGCTTCCAGAGTGACAAGGATGATTCCAAGTCCATGTCGGGTTATGTCTTTACCCTCAATGGAGGGGCGGTGTGTTGGAAGAGTTCCAAACAGGAAACTGTTGCTGACTCGACGATGGAAGCGGAATATATCGCTGCTGCAGATGCCGCAAAAGAAGCCGTCTGGATAAGGAAGTTCTTAACTGAACTTCAGGTGGTTCCATCCATTGTTGATCCAATACCTCTGTATTGCGACAACAACGGGGCAATAGCTTTAGCAAAGGAACCCAGGTCCCATAAGAAGTCCAGACACATCTTGAGGCGGTATCACCTGATCAGGGAGATCGTGGGTCGCCAGGAGATCGAGGTTCGGAGAGTTTCTACGGAAGATAACACTACTGATCCACTCACAAAGGCCTTATCCAAGACTCAGTTCGAGCAGCTGATCGAGATGATAGGTCTTCGATACGCCAGTACATGGCCTTAGTGCAAGTGGGAGATTGTTAGTGTATATGCCCTAGAGGCCATTACTGTATCATACTAGTTTGTATATTACTTAATGGAAGCTTGGGATATTCACCTTGTATAGACAATCTTGCACAATATAGTAGTATGCTACTTGGTTTGTTTCTACTTTAATGTGTACATGTGTTTATTTTAGTATATCACCTATACACATTAGTGGAGCCCTTAGGATATTTGCTTGATTACCAGCGTTGTGATGGCAGTCACACTAGTGGGGGCTGGGTAATCCACAAGCACATCCTTATGCAGGTCCCTAGTCGTAGGACTATCGAGATAGGGCATCGATACTCCGGAGTAGACTAGCGTATGCGCTTCTCATCCCAGTGTGGGAGACGGTCTGTCCCACAGCCGTCAGTACGTCGTACTTGAGATAGTATGCGGGTGCTCGTTAGGTTACGAGTACACTGGACTGGACTCGTCGGGAACTGTTGGTTGGTACTATACCTATCGTCAGTTTTCAGTTCCCAGGTGACATGAGTACAGCTTAGTCCCCTGACTTGACACTGTCACTTCGCCTTGAGTGTGTTTCCACTGTACTTAGATTACTACCCTACCACGGCTTAAAGGAGTCATGCAAACAGGTAGTAGTTGGGTGCAGTCCCGAAGCACTTGGAGGCAGTGACGGTTAGACAGGATTCATCTCTCTCGGTATTGGGGGTTGACATCGTGCTGTGTCTAGGAGAGCCATTACACGAGTAGTCCCTGTCCAGGGCAAGCAAGATATACTGGTAGGTTTCCAGTGTTATCTCAGGGTGCTCTGGGCTACACTCCGACACGACTTGTACCGCTTGTAAGGGACTGACGTTTACCGCCCCATAGGCCCGCCATGCGATATATCAGACGAACAGACCGGACTGTATAGAGATTGTCACATTCAGGCTCAGTAGGAGTTCAGATGGGTTTCACCTCGTCAGTCTTCTTGTCGGCATCTACCTGGGGACCGTTACGCACAGCTAGTGCCGGTTGCGGTCTGTGGTTAAACCTACTGCTAGCGTAGTGTCGAGTCTTTAGAGTCACACACAGAAATCTATCCGCCTTTAGGCAAAAGAGTATAGGTTTGCGACAGGTCTCATGGTTTGGCGACAGGGTTCGGTCACATCCATGCACTTGTGCACGTTTGGTGTCCGGACAGTTAACACAAGCGTACTTTGATTTAAGCCAGATCCTAGTGTACATTTTAGGATTGGTTTTATCTCGTTTGTATTCGTGTTCCTCAGAACGCGGATGCGGGTGTGTATGCACAGTTGACAGAGAGACAGAGGCAGAGGATTCTCATTGGGGTTGTTGACTGTTGACTGTTCACTGTTCACCATTGACTTTTGCTAAACCCTAATGAGAATAAGAAATATGATTAATGATAATATTAATTAAGTATTATTGTGTCATGGTTGAGATGAGGGGTTGACTTTGTTGACTTGTTGACCGGTTGACTAGGTTGGACTAGTTGACCATCATCATTACAATGGCTATCATTTCATGGCAAAGACTATTGCTTGCTTGCTTGTTTTTGCAAAATGAGTGCATGAAATGATATGGCCATTTTGACTTGAACCATCACATAATACTCAATTACTATTATGAGTAATCATGGTTTTGGATTATGAAAGCTTGGATGGAAAAAGACTTACTCATTCTCTCATTTCATTTCTCTCTCTTGCTTGAGCTCTCCCTCTTGCTCTTCCTCTTGCTCTCTCTCTAGCTTAAGGCAATACCCTCTCATGAGTTGAGAAACATTGCCTTAGAGATAAAAGAAAACCCATATCACTTCTCTACTCATCCTAGTTCACAAGGTTTAGCAAACCAAGTGTTCTAGTTTCTTCAAGTTCGAAGAAGAAGCCAAAGGTAGAAGCTTTCAGGTGGATCCATCTTCGGCGCAAGGAGACGACGAGATGAGGCCGATCCGTACACCGGAAAGAGTTGAAGACGAAGGAGTTCAAGAAAGGTATAGCCCCCTAACCGAGTAGGTAAAACTCTAGTTAGGTTGTTAGGTAGTTGTTTAACAAAGATCCGTATTTTGAGTCCATGTTACCACCTCTTGAAAATTCGTTTTTCATCATTTCCGCAAGCCCGTAAGTACCGGGAAAGGTAACGTGGAATTACATACCCAGTCTCCACTGAGCACCCGTATACCTTCTCTGATGTCAAACACCAATGGATATGGAATCATCCATCGCCCATCATACGGGTCAAGAAGCGCATACGCTAGTGTACTCTGGAGAATCGATGCCCTGTCTCGGTACTCCGACGACTAGGAACATTTGAAGGATGTACTTAGCGACTACACTGTCCCTACTAGTATGATCTGCATCATAGTCCTGGTAGTCAAGTACTCATCCTAAGGTCTTTATCAACATGTATAATACAGACAATCAGAGTACATGTTAAGATAAAGAGCAACCAGATAGCATACTATCATGTTGAGCAAGAAAGTCCTCCCTATATATGTCCAAGCATCCACTACAATATACATCGTATGTACAGTAATGGCCTCTGAGGCATACATATCACTATGAATCTCCCACTTGCACTAGGTCCATCTGTTGTGGTATTGCATACCCAACAATCAGCTGTGGTTGAAGTATCTCATACTCAACCATCCCATAAAAGTCTCTACTGGGAAATAGGCCTTTGTGAATGGATCCGCGCTGTTGTCCTCTGTGTCTACTCTCCTAACCTCGATCTCTCTGGAGATTAACCATCTCCATGATCAGGCGATACTGCCTAAGAATTTGTATGGATCTCTGATGGGACGGGGGTTCCTAGGCATAAGTTATAACTCCATTGTCACACAATGGCAGGAACAAAGTTCATCTCATGAACTAAAATATATCAAGACTGCCTCTTTGGTAGCATCCTTGGTAACGATGTATCTTGCCTTTAATCGTCTAGTAAGTCACGGTATCTAGCTTGGAACTTTTCCAACATACCATCCCTCCACTGAGGGTAAAGACAATGCCTGCGACTGACATTCAGTCGTCCTTATCACCCTGGAACCTTTCCAGTGATTCTCCCCAGGATCGATTGATACCATCTCATTACAACTAGTGAGAATCCTAACATCCAGTTAGATCTATCTCATAGATCCATAACCCAGGATTTAGGAGGTATCACCTTGATCCTATATGGAGAATCTTTATGATAAGAGGAGATTGACCGAGCATAGCATAGAAAACTCCTTCCCTATCAAGAGTATGTCATCCACGTGCTATACGGGGACCACCACCATACTCCCTACTACCTTTTTGTATATACTTGGTTCATCTACCATTTTGATGAAGTCAAACTCTTTGACTACTACATCAAAACAGACGTTCCAACTCCGCGATGCCTGATTTATCCCATAAAACATCTTGCACACGTTTCCGCTGTTTCCGCTGTCTACGAAGCCCTCTGGCTGTGTACTTATAGACGCTCTCGTCCAAATCATCATTTAGAAAAGCAGTCATGACACCCAACAGCCAGATATCGTAGTCAAGGTATGTAGTAGTGGCAAGTAGGATCTGGATGGACATAAGCATAGCTTTGAAAGTCTCAACTTTTCCATGTACACCAAGTAATCTTCTCAAGATATACTTGATCCTGATGGGGATTTAACCCTTCAGATAAAGCAAATAAAGTTTATACTTTGTTGGTGTATAAGGATTCCATCTCAGATCGCTAAGCATCCAGCCATTCTCACAGGGTCCCCACTTCTGATGGCCTGCTCGAAACTAGTTGGGTCATCATCTCATGATGCAATCCTCGCTCCCACTGTCATAGAGAAACCGAAGTATCTCTCAGGTGGGTGAGGAACCCTACTAGATCGGTGGAGAGGCAAAGGTTGGTTGGAAACTATTGAATCCTCCGGGTTTACCAAATCATCAGATGCAGTTTCTATAGCTGGAACTCCTTCCAGTTCTACCTCATGACCACTAATTTCTTCATAAGAAATTCCCTTTCTCAAAGGTGGCTTGCTGAGAAACAAAACATCTTTTGCTCCTCAGTTAGGTAGAAGATATTCCCTTGCGGATGCTTGGGATATCCAACAAACTTCTACAGATCTGACCTTGCCTCGAGCTTGTCCGGATTTTGCTTTTGACGCAGGCCGAACAACCTCAAATCTTAACTTCCTTAAGCGATGGGCTCTTCCCATACCATATCACATATGGAGTGGTAGGCATCTGATTTGATTGGAACCCTATTCAATAGGTTTGCAACTTCTCAAGTGCATAACCCCAAAAGAAAATAGGCAACTCAGTAGTACTCATTATAGAGCACACCATATTACATAGGGTGCGATTGCTCTTCCCCGATACACCGATGTGCTGTGGTGTATACGGAGGAGTAATGCTGGGAGAGAATCTCATTCTCCTTTAGAATAGTCCAGGAATTCCGTGCTCAAGTATTCTCCTCCTTGATCTCATCAAAGGACATAATACTTATACCCGTTTTTGGTTCTCTACTTATATTCTGTGAATATCTCAAAAGCTTCGGACTTGTGTTTCAACAGGAACATATGTCTGAATCTTGAGTGATCATCAGTCAATGTAATGAAGTACAAAGAACCGGTCCTGGCATATGTAGACATGGGACTTTCATACATCAGCATGTATCAATCCCAAGAGTTCAGTAACTCTTTCTCTGTTTCCAATGAACGGAGCTATGGTCATCTTATCTTTGTGACATGACTGGCAAGTTTTACAAGATGTAAATCCAAACTAATTTAAATATGCATCTTTATGTAACTTCATCTAGTCGGGTCACATTGATATGACCTAGTCTACAATACCTAATGAAGGATTCGTTCATTTCTGAACTCTTCCTTTTGTGTGTGTTCTGTACGTTAAGAACTGTGATTTGATTTAGAACGTCTATGCTTTTAGATCACGTGCCTGAACCGATTAACTCTTGATAAAGCAAATGTTCAAAACATTATCCAACAATACAAAATTGTATCCTTTCTTTACTAATAAAGAGACTGATATGATGTTGTATATCAGGTTCGGTATCTAATAACATTCGTTCATAATGAATGTATTTGGCAATACAGGGTGATAACTGCCAACTCTCTTGGCTTGCAACAATTGCACCGTTTCCAACTCTTGAAACTTATCTCCCGTTCTCAGTTCTCTACCTATCTGTAGCCCATGTAACAAATTACATTTGCGGGATCCTGATCTGGTATCTCATACCCAGGACGTAAAGGATACTGAGAAACGGTTCTCGGTATAGAACATACCCGAAGAAAATGCATCAGCATGTACTTTCTTCGTTTGGGGTGAACGGGAATTCTGGTAATCCACTATTTCCTGCTCTATCTTATAACAATTCTAAGATGGAGCAGGACCAACGTTCCCCAGCTCAGCATAATAAGCGGGTTCAGTCAATACATTCGTATTATTATCTTGATTAAGGCGTGACATGGTCAACCAGGAGAGAGAGAGAAGAAAACACTCAGCGTATGCTCTTGCAAGATTAGATTAGTTATTAATATATCTAATCAGGATGTCTCCCACTGTTTTAGTCAAATCATCCTTCAAACCCTAAAAGGGAAGACTAGCCGGGATTAATTACACGCTACAAGTTCGCCAATCTTTCAGCCAGGCCAGTGCCGGTACTTTGAGGGAGGTTCCCCGTGCTTCCGCACGGACCTAATTAAAATAAACCTCGTTTTCCCAGAGGCATAACCCCGTTGACACCTTTCTAGACACCTACTTAATCGGCTAATTGTAATGTGTAAAATTTTCCCAGGAGTAACTCTTACTCGCAGTGGGTATCGGGATCCAACTATCTCATAGAAGGTATGCAATCTAATTGCAAATTTCATCACTTGAAATTCCCGATAATATTTTACCCCTAGCAACATATGACCTTGGCTAAAGTCAACAAATCATAAGCGCTAGCCAAGTTCAACCCGTCATTTCCCGATTGAATTAAACCCACCCGCACGACCCATGGCTAAGGTCAACAAAGTCGCATGACTACCCTAACTCAATCGCATCATATGCTTATACAGATAAGCACTAATTAGCTACCGCACACTACGCCTTGGCTAAGGTCAACAAACATAGCACGAATACTAAGTAGTACTTATCTGCAATGATGGAGGGCTACGACGGGTTTTTAAGAAAACTCTTTGCGTAATGAGCTAGATATCGTAGTAGAATCGAGTGATTTTAAATGGAGTGTTTTTGAGGCCTTTACTAGTTTTGCTAAAGAGGTCACTCCCGGTGAAGGGATTTCGGCTCTTTCCTTCTCGAATAAGGTGCAGGATATTTCACAAATACCGCTATGCATAGCAAAAACTATAAAAGCAATCAAAAACCAAACCGAGTGTGCAGCATCTGCTAGTTACGCTAAAGAGGTCACTCCCGGTGAAGAGATCTCGGCTCTTTCCTTATCGAATAAGGTGCTGGATATTCTACAAAGAATACCTCTATGGAAAGCAAGAACTAGAGCTACCAGTTTTTAAACAAGTTTCTACAACATCTTTAGGTTTCTTTTAGTTTCATTAATCTCATTAATGAAGTCCCATTTTATTATGCTTCACAAGCATTAGATATGAAACGAAATCAACAATATACAATATATATATCTGTTGGAGATAGTGCCCTCAGAGTCAATTATTGGATCATAGGCACGTGATTGCAATGATTAAGGGAGGACCTATGCCGGTAGGACAGTCTTACTCAAGATGATAATATGCTATCTGGTTTATCTTTATCATCGTGTACTTCTTTAGGTGACATTACAGATCACTATTGCACGTTGGTAGAGCCCTTAGGATTCTTGCTTGACGGCCAGCAGTATGATGGCGATCATATACGTAGGAGCTGGGGTCTATAAGCACATCATTAAAAGGTCCCTAGTCGTGGGAGTTTTCGAGACAGGGCATCGATACTCCAGAGTAGACTAGTGTATACAGTCGAGACCCCGACGAGGGGCAGTGGCCGGTCTCACAAGCCACTGGCGTCAGTTGGTTCACCTAAGATGTATACAGGTGCTCATTGGGTTATGAGTACACCGGACAGGACTCGCCGGGAACATGCTTGTTGGTATTATACCTGACGTCAGATAGCAGTTCCCTGGTGACATGTGTACAGGTTAGTTCATCGACCTGAGATCGTCATTTGTCTCGTGTGAGTTCCCACTGTACTTTGATTACTACCCTACCATGGCTCAAAGGAGTCTTGCAAACAGGTTTTAGTTGGGTACAGTCCCGAGCCACATGGAGGCAGTGAGCGGAACTGCAGGGGTTCGTCTCTCCCGGTATTGGGGGTGAGGCCGCACTGTGTCTAGGAGAGCCATTACACGAAGTCCTTGGCCAAGGCAGGAGATTTACTGGTAGGTATTCCAGTAGTATCTCAGGGTGTTCTGGGCAACACTCCGACACGACTTGTACCGCTTCTGGGGGTCTGACTTTTACCAACCCCCTAGGCCCGCCATGCGATGCTCATAGAAGAACGGACCGGACTGTACGGATATTGTCACTGACATACTTAGTAGGGTGTCAGGATGAGTTCGCTCATCGACGTCCCTTTTTTGTCAATACCTGGTGGCCCGTTATGTATGGCTAATACCTCTGACGTGCTAGTGGTTAAATCCACAGCCAAAGTATTGACGAGCCTTTAGAGTCCCCCACAGATAGTTTCTCAAGTTTCGGGCGAAACGCTGTAGAGGCCGTATGGATATATGCCAGGGTTCGATCATATACGTCCGGTATTGCACGTATCATGATCGGACGGGTAATACTAGTGGGCTTTGGTTTATGCCGGATCCTAGTATTGTATAGTGTAGATTTTGTCTCATTGCATTTGTATTCGGTCGCAATACAAATGCGAGTATGTATATACAGTCGCGGGGTTTTCCTGTAATTTATTACGGGGTCGTCTTTTTAAAGTTGCCAGTTTGCCTTCCGTTTCGGCCATTTTCCTTTGTTTCATTTTTTGGCTGAAAATTGGTGTGGAGGGGCTTATTTGCAAATGTGCAAATTAGCATAGTGGAGGGTGGTTTTTGTAAGTAGTTTTTTCATGGTGGTTCTACCATCCTTTGACTTCTTTTTGTTCATCATTGCTTGATGAGATGGTTGATGAGGAGGAGACTTTATTGTGATTGGATTGATTTGACTTTGGGGTGATGATTATTCCTCATCATCACCCATTTCTCTCTCTTGTATTATTGTCACACTCCCTCTCTTTTCCATAAGGCTTGGGGCCGGCCATTAGGGGATGGGGCTGTCCACAATTTTGTGTGAGGGTTTTGATCTTGTTTGCACACACAAAATTCCATTGCTCATCCAAAAAGCTTACATCTCCTTCTCCACTTCAAAATGGCAACTTCTTATAACTCCATTAGACATAGAGTTCTACACTTAGCCTACAACTTCCTTGGACACGTCGGCTCGCCAACTTCGTGCCCGAGTTGCCTCGGTCCAGAGGTGGGAGCCCGTAAAAAGGCTCGGCGATGTGGTGCCCTTTCCGACGAGGAGATGAAGACTGGAGATTCCGCGAGGAGATCGGGATGGAGGTCGAAGAACGAAGGACACGGATCGCTCGGTATAGCTCTCTACCCTTTCTCTAGTTAGCTAGTAGTATGTTAATGGCCCGATCCGGGTTTAAAGTACGCGGTAGCGCCGGTTTAAAAGTTTAAAGAAAAGTTTCGTTTCCGCATTTTTGCCTCGGAATGACGGCCGGGGCGCTGTCGTGCACTTACATTGGTATCAGAGCCACGCCATTAACCTAGTCGAGCTTGCTCTAACGTGTTTACAAGTTCGATCGAACGGATTTTCTAAAAACCGTGTTTTGAAGTACAGTTTCTGTCAATTTTATTTTGTGCTCCAAAAATTTTTCTGGGCATGTCAAAAAATCGTGCAGGGTTTTTTAAGCATTCTGTGATAATTTGGTAGCTCGATGGCACTGTTCCACCGCGGAACCGCGGCCAAACCCATGCATTGGCTGCAGTTCCGCCGCCATTTTAACTCTTTGCTTCACCAAATTTCTACAGTAGCTATCTGACTTGGAAATAGGGTTTTTGGTATATTCTGTTTGGGCCCAGATTATTTTGAGTGCTAGAGTTGTTCTTGGGGCCCACTTCGGGAATATTTAGTCGATCGAAAATTTTAAACAAGTTAGTTCACAGTATTTACATTATATCTGCGACCGTGAATGTCATTTGATCGGTAAATCATGTATAACTGCTATAGCCCTTTTAGACGGATTTGCGAACGTGACATTCACGTTGATGTTCTGTATTGTGCTGTGATATTGCGGATTTGTCGTGGTGGATAGCCTGGGAGCAATGTTAGTACAGTTTGGTTGTATATGTACATTTGATATTGCGGGGTGAGCGTCCGACATGTGGACTGCTGTCACTGCCTGTTTTTATATTATTCTTTTAGGGCACGACCGGGCTGAGGTCGATGTACCCGTTGTATATTTTACTTTCTGTACTAGGATTACCCCGCGGCAGGGTGCACGGATAGCCGGGTTCTAGAGGGCAACAAGCTCGTATCTCATGGCTTTGAGACGAAGGGGGCTTCACTCTAGAATTGGCGGGCTATTCGCCGCACTCGTAGGGGGTACAGTTGACCCAAGGAGGGGTGCTCAAGTTACCGGATTCCATGAAGTGCTGGGTAGTCCATTCACGTTGTTGAAAGGGGCTGCCTCGCTTCAGGTTTTGGCGGGTAACTCGCCGCGCCCGTAGGGGTCTAGGATTTCATTGCACAGGCTATCCACACGACTGTAAGTCCACGGTGGCGCCCCGGCCGTCAATCCGACGACCAAATGCGGAAACGGTGATAAACTTTAATTTTGCGGACTTAGCAAACCGGCACCACCGCGCACTAAACCCCGGATCGGGCCATTAAACTAGATCTAGCTAACTACAAGACGGGTTAGAGATATACCGAGTGATCCGAGTCCTCCGGTCTTCTCGTCGTCGTCCCGATCTCCCGCGGATCCTCCGGTCGTCGCCTCCTTGCCGGAAGGGCACCACATCGCCTTTATCTTTTACGGGCTCTCACCTCAATACCGAGGCAACTCGGGCGCGAAGTTGGCTAGCCGACGCGCCCAACATTTGCTGTAGAATAATGTAGAAACTTGTCTCTTTGGGGTTTAAGAGGTTGCCATGTATGGAGGAATTTTTGCAAGAATTTTCATGGATGAAAACTTGATGAAGAATGTAGCATGCTCTCAAAAGAAAAATGAGCATCCTCAGCAAAAGGGCTCGGCCAAGCCTTTTTATATATGCTCACTGGAAAAAGAGGAATGAAGCAAGCACTCATTCTCTTTTTGTGAAAAGAAAATGACCCCCTTATTTAAATTAAGCAAAACTATGCTTAAATCAATTAAGCACCTCACAGCAAACATATAAATGAGGGGGGGGCCCACCAAAATACAAGAAGGAATTAATTCCACCAAAAATAAACCCCTCACACCACTCCCCACAGTGGCCAGCCCCAAAACAATTTCCAACACACATCAAAACCCATACCCATCCATACCTTAATTAATGCATCATGGAGCAAAGATGCAATCATATCAAAACAATTGCAAGAAAACCCCTCCACAAATGTTATTTGCAAACTTGCAAATAATCCCTTCCATCGGAAAAGTCCGGCCGGAAAAGAACAAAGAAAAACCGGCCGGAACGGAATGCAAACTGGCAACTCCAGAAAACTGGTCCCGTAATAAATTACAGGAAAACCCCGATACTATGCATACACACCAGCATTTGTATTCCGTCCGGATACAAATTCAAAGAGACAAAACTACATTATTAAAAACTAGGATCCGGCTTAAGCCAAAGCCGGCTAGTAAAAACCGTCCGATCACGATCCGTGCAATACCGCACGTATCTGATCGAACCCTGCCATATCTCCATACGGCCTCTACAGCGTTTCGCCCGAAAGCTTGAGTAACTGAAAGTGTGGTGGACTCTAAAGACTCGTCAATACTATGGCTGTGGATTTAACCACCAGCACGTCAGAGGTATAAGCCAATACGTGACGGGCCACCAGCTATTGACTAAAAGGGACGTCGATGAGCGAACTCATCCTGACACCCTACTGAGCCTGTCAGTGACAATATCCGTACAGTCCGGTCCGTTCGTCTATGAGCATCGCATGTCGGGCCTAGGGGGTTGGTAAAAGTCAGACCCCCAAAAGCGGTACAAGTCGTGTCGGAGTATAGCCCAGAACACCCTGAGATACTACTGGAATACCTACCAGTAAATCTCCTGCCTTGGCCAAGGTCTTCGTGTAATGGCTCTCCTAGACACAGCGCGACCTCACCCCCAATACCGGGAGAGACGAACCCCCGAAGATCCGCTCACTGCCTCCATGTGGCTCGGGACTGTACCCAACTAAAACCTGTTTGCACGACTCCTTTGAGCCGTGGTAGGTAGTAATCAAAGTACAGTGGGAACTCACACGAGACAAATGACGATCCCCAGGTCGATGAACTAACCTGTACACATGTCACCTGGGAACTGCTATCTGACGTCAGGTATAAGACCAACTAGCATGTTCCCGGCGAGTCCTGTCCGGTGTACTCATAACCCAATGAGCACCTGTATACATCTTAGGTGAACCAACTGACACCAGTGGCTTGTGAGACCGGCCACCGCCCCTCGTCGGGGTCTCGACTGTATACACTAGTCTACTCTGGAGTATCGATGCCCTATCTCGAAACTCCCACGACTAGGGACCTTTTAAGGATGTGCTTATAGACTACCAGCTCCCACGTATATGATCGCCCTCATACTGCCGGTAGTCAAGCAAGAATCCTAGGGGCTCTATCAACGTGCAATAGCGACATGTCAGGTCACCTAAAGCAGTGCACGATGATAAAGGTAAACCAGATAGCATACTATCATCTCGAGTAAGACTGTCCTACCGGGATAGGTCCTCCCTCAATCATTGCAATCACGTGCCTGTGATCCAATAATCGACTCTGAGGGCACTATCTCCAACAATCTCCCACTTGCACTCAAGGCTAATTATTGCGATGTCGCATACTCACAGCCCGTGTGATACCGAACACCCAACTCCTCTACTTGTCAGTCTCACAAAATCCGTTTGCGAAACTATTGCGTTCGAGGAATAGCCTCAGTGAGTGGATCCGCCTGTGGTGTTTCTTTCTATGTCTCTCTATATCTCAAGTTCGCGGAGAAAGCCATCTCCCGAAATGAGCAATACCTGTCTTAGAGTGTCTGGATGTCTGATGGGACCTAGCTCATAAATGAACTCCAAATCCAAACTTCTTAGTCTGTATCGTCAACTGAACTTAATCAGTATCCTGCGCCATGCCACCCTCAGTATTGCCTCGGACCACCTGTCCAAAATACTGCCCCTCGTCAGAGGGAAAACTATAACTCTGACAACCTCCTTGTCGTCCATGTCACCTTGAAAGCCTGGAATGATAACCGTTTCCCGAATGAGGCTGTCGTTATCATATCCTTAGAACATCCTCTTATGTTCTAAAACTGCTTCCGACTGTTTCTCCAGGATTGGATCAATATCAACTTATTGCACCTATTGCAAGAACAACATCTGGTGTGGTACTTGACATCTCATGATTGACTCAATTGCCTAAGCAAGTGATCTGCCAATCATGCACATCCCTCTCCCCTTTAGTCTGTAAGACACCTTCAGAGAGGGTGACTCCATCACCTGCAGGTACACTACCGTGCCAGGAGTCGTCCATTCTAAATACTCATAGAATGCTGTCAAGGTACCCAGATTAGGAAACCACCCAAATCTAGATCTAAAATCATAGATCTAGTAACCAGAATGTCTGATATAATATCCAAGTCCTGTGTGGAGAAACCACTGTGTGACGACCAAAGTATAACCGATCGTAGTATAGGAATGTCACTTCCTACTACCTTCTCAACAGATTCATCCCCTATTCTGATGACGTTAAACCTATGACTGTCACATCAGAAATGGATGATCTATCTCCGCTGCATCTGCTTTAGTCTATAAATAGACATAAGCCTGATGTCCACCAATGCTTCCGCTGCTCCCACTGACTACGACAACCCTCTGGCAGAGTCATATAGATGTGCACTTCTAAAGCTAGTTTAGAACGACGCTATACTTATCCTCCTGCCGGGTCTCGCAGCCTGGAACAACAACAATGGCAAGTGTGGGTAAACAAGAACTTCCCTGTCACCGTCCTTGAGGCTACCGAAGTACCTCTCGGGTGCCTGAAGTTACCCACCTTATCTGCGGAGTGGCCAATGGAATGTCAAATTAGATCGAATCTTTAGGTTCCTTATCAAATCTTCAGTAATCGTTTGCGGTTCTGGAATCACTTCCAGTTCTACCATACTCCCACTACTGTTTTCTGAAAAAATCCATTTCTTTTAAAATTGTGGCAAGTGAAGAACAATATCACTATTGATCTTCCAGATGGTAGAAAGTCAACCCTCGTCATAGCCTGGGTCAACCCGCAAACAGCCATTACAGAAACGTGCCTTGAGTTATCCAGAGTCTGGTTTTAATCATAAGCCAGACAACTCCCCGTACCTTAACAACATTAAGATATGAACTGTACTATATCCAATATAGAACCAGAGGCACTGATTTAATTTAACCAGATTCAAATCATGCAGCTGTCTTCAGTGCATGTCAACTAAATGGAGAGAGGCCGATCAGCGTTACTCAACTTAGGAATACTTCCAATTATGAGTAACCCGAAAGAGAAGCAAGTTCTCTTAATCATTACTATCAACTGAATACCATACACAAGTATCTACATCTTCGATCACTTTGAAGAATCCCGATACTTGCAATACCTGGTTCTCTACTTTATTCAAATACCTATAACTTCTCAAAATTCAGACACTGTGTTTCCACGAAACACCTGTCTAAAAACTAGAGAAGTCATAAGTAAACCGAAAATAGTACGAGGACCAACCCCTCTGTCCTGATGGACCTTGGACAACATACAATACTCTGTATAAGTCCCTTGAGTCAGATAACTCATTCACTGTGTGTCGTAGGTTGAAAACTGTACTTATGGTTAAGAAGAATTACACCGCTGTTCAATGCTCCTTACCTAACCATCCACTGATATAGGTAAATGTCATCGACATAATATCAAAAGGTATATCTCACTCTATGAAAATAGACGTACAGATATATCAATTTGAAATCGGTGCATAACAACGGATATTCAAAACCAAATATTTGCCGACTGGTAAACAGCCCGGGTGATTTCCTCAAATATCACCGATTACATCGAATCCCGATATAATGAGGATGATCACCCAATTCCCAATAACTTACTCCCACTCATCATCTGTAAAACCATACAGATGTGAGAATCATTCCTGGTAAATACATACCCTGGAGTAAGTATCTAATCGGGAAATCAGTTCTCATTTAACATTACACAGTGAAACTGAAACATTGAAATGTTTCGTTGGGGTATCCTGGCATTCCTAGTAATGCCTCATCCATTATCCAGATTCACAACTGTAACCGTATAATTCTTTGCCACCTCTCCAAATCCCTTCATATGTCTTTAGTCATTACCTTCTGCACACCCCTTTAGGCCAAATGGTTTTCTTCCTTCCCTACCGTTCGGCGCCAGCCTATGGTTTGGAAGAAGACTATCCAAAAAGCATAAAGGGTGTACTGTCCTAATCCTAGGAGCACTCGCATTGCGAGAGAGGGTGAAGATAAAAGACACCTGAATGTACTTTATTCCTATTTCTCCTGAACCAGGATCCATCCCCGAACTGGAACGAGTTCCTTTCGAGTTCGTATATAACCATACGATGGATTATCCAATAAAATGGGATCTTCGTAGTGATACGGAGTGTCCTGGAGAAATACAAAGGTGATTTAGGATTGGCGAAGAAATACTTGGTTTGTTCGTGAATAGCAGTCGCAATTTACTTTGCCCTCTTACTAATCCCTTGCTTCGTCTTAACTTAATACCTTCTGTACACCGTTTAGGCTAACTGGTTTTCTTCTTTCCCTACCGGTCGGCACCAGCCTATGGTTTGGAAGAAGACTATCCAATTTGCATAATAGGTGTACTACTCCTAAACTAAGGAGTACTCGCAACCCGAGAGAGGGTAAAAAGAAAAGACAACTGAATAATCCTATCCGTTTTCTCCAGAACCGGAAACCATCCTCGAATTCCTTCGAGTTCGTATCTAACCATACGATGGTTTTGTCCAATGGAAGTGGACGTTCGTAGCAATACGGGGTGTCCTGGAGAAAAGGGTAAAAGTAGGAGTGGCAATGAGGTCTGCAACTCTGACAATCCAAAAGCCAGTGTTAAGTAGGTTCGGTCAACTTGGTCACTGAGTCATAGTCTAGGGTCGGGTCAATGGTCGCTGCCAGAGAGAGAGAGAAAAGAAACACTCAGCGTGCACTCTATCCTAGATCAGAATGGTTACCAATTTATCTAATCTGGAAACCTCCCACTGTACCTCAAATTCTCCTCCAAACCTGAAAGAAGAATTAGTCGGGGTCACCCGAGGAGTAAACCAACTCATCAGTAGGAATCGGGATCCAACTCTCATCGCATGATAACGTGACGGAATCCGCTCACGGTATCACACTCCAGAAGGTATGCGCATATCTGGCAAGTTTCAGTTCTTTTGAAACTCCCGATGTGGATTTTTGCCCCATGCTCTTATGACCTTGACTAAGGCCAACAAATCATAAGTCACATGTCAAGTTCTACCCGTCATTGTCCAGGTTGATTTGAACCCACCCGTACAAGCCCTTGACTAAGGCCAACAAGGCTATACGACTGTCCCAAACCAACACATCTATCTATGCAGCATATGAATACCCAATAGCTACCAAACACTGTGCCTTGACTAAGGCCAACAAACACAGCTTGAATACTATTGACTACCCATATGAAACGACGGAGGGCTACGAATGGTTTCTGGCGAAAACCTTTAACGTAGTGAACTTGATATCGTTGAAGGAACGGATAGCTTTTTAGAAAATATAGTGACGAAAACCTTTACTAAAGAGGTCACTCCCGGTGAAGGGATCTCGGCTCTTTCCCCGTAGAATGGGGTGCAGGATATTCCAACTGAATACCACGGTGCAAAGCAAAAGTAATCGGCTATAGTGAAGTTAATGCCCTGACGCAAACTTCTGTCCAAGGGGTCACTCCCGGTGAAGGGATCTCGGCCCTTGCCTCATCGACTGAGGAGCAGGATATTCCAAATGAATACCACGATGCAAAACAAAAGTGAACGTCCTTGCAATAACAGCTTTTTGAAAAGTGTTCCAACAACATCAGAATAGGTTTGTTTAACTTGCATTGATCTGAATCAACGCAGTCCCATCAATTGATCACACCACAAAGAACGAAAATATACTGACGTACGTATATGCCATCCGCATTCGCCACTGGGTCCCGTCATCACCCGTTAGGTTAGCTAACTAACGGCAGAGCGGGGACTGGACTAGCGCGGATGAAAAACATATACAACATCTACTAATATATATACCAATATATAGTATTTCGCTCAAGGCGTGAATAAAATGCAACATCACAGAAATGTACAGCATCACAGAACAATACAGATATCTGGGATCCCCGGGTTTCACAGAGCCACTACTGAAACCCGACGTTCCCCTGGTCGTGTGGATAGCCTGTGCAATGAAAACCTAGACCCCTACGGGCGCGGCAAGTCACCCGCCAAAACCTGAAGCGAGGCAGCCCCCTTCAGCTCCGTGAATGGACCACCCAGCACTCCACTGAATCCGGCAACTCGGGCACCCCTCCTGGGTCAACCTGTACCCCCTACGAGTGCGGCGAATAGCCCGCCAATCCCAGAGTGAAGCCCCCTCCGTCTCAATGCCATGAGATGCGGGCTTGTTGCCCTCCAGAACCCGGCTATCCGTGCACCCCACCGCGGGGTAATCCTAGTACAGAAAGTAAAATATACATACACCGGGTACATCGACCGCAACCAGGTCGTGCCCCAAAATAATAATACAAACAGGCAGTGACGGCAGTCCACATGTCGGACGCTCGCCCCGCAAAAACAAATGTACATAATACAACAACACTGTACTAGCATTGCATCCAGGCTATCCCCACGACCGATCCGCAACATCACAGCATAAACATAGAACATCAACGTGAAAGTCACGTTCGCAAATCCGTCTAACCGGGCTATAGCAGTTAGACTGGATTTACCGATCGAGTGACATTCACGGTCGCAGATATAATGTAAATACTGTGAAAAATGTGTTTAAAATTTTCCGATTGATCAAACTTAACAAGTGGGCCCCCAAACCAATACTGCAGCACTCACAGAAAACCTGGGCCCAATTTTAATATTCCAAAACCCCTATTTTCAGCCCACAAGCCCACTACAAAAAAATGATCACACGAACCCATACTACTGCGGTGGAAGCGCGGCCAAAAGGGGGTTACGGCCGCGCTTCCGCGGTCGTACGGAGGAATCGTGACACCAAATTTTTCCAGTGTTCTTAGAACTCCCTGCACATCATTCTGAGACAACCTGAAAAATTTTTGGACTCCAAAAAATTTCGACAGAAACTGATTGTGCTAGAAAATGCGGTTTCGGGATTTTGTTCGATCGGAAACGTAAAACACATCAAACGAAGCTAGACGAAGTTAATGGCGAGGCTTTGATACCACTGTAAGTCCACGGTGGCGCCCCGGCCGTCAATCCGACGACCAAATGCGGAAACGGTGATAAACTTTAATTTTGCGGACTTAGCAAACCGGCACCACCGCGCACTAAACTCCGGATCGGGCCATTAAACTAGATCTAGCTAACTACAAGACGGGTTAGAGATATACCGAGTGATCCGAGTCCTCCGGTCTTCTCGTCGTCGTCCCGATCTCCCGCGGATCCTCCGGTCGTCGCCTCCTTGCCGGAAGGGCACCACATCGCCTTTATCTTTTACGGGCTCTCAGCTCAATACCGAGGCAACTCGGGCGCGAAGTTGGCTAGCCGACGCGCCCAAGATTTGCTGTAGAATAATGTAGAAACTTGTCTCTTTGGGGTTTAAGAGGTTGCCATGTATGGAGGAATTTTTGCAAGAATTTTCATGGATGAAAACTTGATGAAGAATGTAGCATGCTCTCAAAAGAAGAATGTAGCATGCTCTCAAAAGAAAAATGAGCATCCTCAGCAAAAGGGCTCGGCCAAGCCTTTTTATATATGCTCACTGGAAAAAGAGGAATGAAGCAAGCACTCATTCTCTTTTTGTGAAAAGAAAATGACCCTCTTATTTAAATTAAGCAAAACTATGCTTAAATCAATTAAGCACCTCACAGCAAACATATAAATGAGGGGGGGGCCCACCAAAATACAAGAAGGAATTAATTCCACCAAAAATAAACCCCTCACACCACTCCCCACAGTGGCCGGCCCCAAAACAATTTCCAACACACATCAAAACCCATACCCATCCATACCTTAATTAATGCATCATGGAGCAAAGATGCAATCATATCAAAACAATTGCAAGAAAACCCCTCCACAAATGTTATTTGCAAACTTGCAAATAATCCCTTCCATCGGAAAAGTCCGGCCGGAAAAGAACAAAGAAAAACCGGCCGGAACGGAATGCAAACTGGCAACTCCAGAAAACTGGTCCCGTAATAAATTACAGGAAAACCCCGATACTATGCATACACACCCGCATTTGTATTCCGTCCGGATACAAATGCAAAGAGACAAAACTACATTATTAAATACTAGGATCCGGCTTAAGCCAAAGCCGGCTAGTAAAAACCGTCCGATCACGATCCGTGCAATACCGCACGTATCTGATCGAACCCTGCCATATCTCCATACGGCCTCTACAGCGTTTCGCCCGAAAGCTTGAGTAACTGAAAGTGTGGTGGACTCTAAAGACTCGTCAATACTATGGCTGTGGATTTAACCACCAGCACGTCAGAGGTATAAGCCAATACGTGACGGGCCACCAGCTATTGACTAAAAGGGACGTCGATGAGCGAACTCATCCTGACACCCTACTGAGCCTGTCAGTGACAATATCCGTACAGTCCGGTCCGTTCGTCTATGAGCATCGCATGTCGGGCCTAGGGGGTTGGTAAAAGTCAGACCCCCAAAAGCGGTACAAGTCGTGTCGGAGTGTAGCCCAGAACACCCTGAGATACTACTGGAATACCTACCAGTAAATCTCCTGCCTTGGCCAAGGTCTTCGTGTAATGGCTCTCCTAGACACAGCGCGACCTCACCCCCAATACCGGGAGAGACGAACCCCCGAAGATCCGCTCACTGCCTCCATGTGGCTCGGGACTGTACCCAACTAAAACCTGTTTGCACGACTCCTTTGAGCCGTGGTAGGGTAGTAATCAAAGTACAGTGGGAACTCACACGAGACAAATGACGATCCCCAGGTCGATGAACTAACCTGTACACATGTCACCTGGGAACTGCTATCTGACGTCAGGTATAAGACCAACTAGCATGTTCCCGGCGAGTCCTGTCCGGTGTACTCATAACCCAATGAGCACCTGTATACATCTTAGGTGAACCAACTGACACCAGTGGCTTGTGAGACCGGCCACCGCCCCTCGTCGGGGTCTCGACTGTATACACTAGTCTACTCTGGAGTATCGATGCCCTATCTCGAAACTCCCACGACTAGGGACCTTTTAAGGATGTGCTTATATACTACCAGCTCCCACGTATATGATCGCCCTCATACTGCCGGTAGTCAAGCAAGAATCCTAGGGGCTCTATCAACGTGCAATAGCGACATGTCAGGTCACCTAAAGCAGTGCACGATGATAAAGGTAAACCAGATAGCATACTATCATCTCGAGTAAGACTGTCCTACCGGGATAGGTCCTCCCTCAATCATTGCAATCACGTGCCTGTGATCCAATAATCGACTCTGAGGGCACTATCTCCAACAACGACCACGGGAACGTCGGGTTTCAGTAGCGGCTCTATGAAACCCGGGGATCCCAGATATCTGTATTGTTATGTGATGCTTATTACATTTCTGTGATGTTGCATTTTATCACGCCTTGAGCGAATATTATATATTGATGTATATATACTAGTAGATGTTGTATATGTTTTGCATCCGCGCTAGTCCAGTCCCCGCTCTGTCGTTAGTTAAGTAACCTAACGGGTGATGACGGGACCCAGTGGCGAATGCGGATGGCATATACGTACATCATTATTTTCGTTCTTTATTGGTGTGATCAATTGATGGGATTGCGTTGATTCGGATCAATGCAAGCTAAACAAACCTATTCTGATGTTGTTGGAACATTTTTCAAAAGGCTGTTATTGTAAGGACGTTCTCTTTTCTTTTTCACAGTGGTATTCGGTTATGAATATCCAGCACCTCAGTCGACGAGGCAAGGGCCGAGATCCCTTCACCGGGAGTGACCCCTTGGACAGAATTTTGCGTCAGGGTAATAACTTCACTATAGCCGATTGCCTTTTGCTTTGCATCGTGGTATTCAGTTGGAATATCCTACATCTCATTCTACGGGGAAAGAGCCGAGATCCCTTCACCGGGAGTGACCTCTTTAGCAAAGGTTTTCGTCACTATATTTTTATAAAAAGCTATCCGGTTCCTTCAACAATATCAAGTTCATTACGTTAAAGGTTTTTGGCCAAAAACCATTCGTAGCCCTCCGTCATTTCAGAAAGGTAGCACTTAGTATTCATGCTATGTTTGTTGGCCTTAGTCAAGGCATAGTGTATGGTAGCTATTTGTTACTTTTCTGCTGCATAGATAGATGCGTTGGTTTGAGACAGTCGTACATCCTTGTTGGCCCTAGTCAAGGGCTTGTACGGGTGGGTTCAAATTAACCTGGACAATGACGGGTAGAACTTGACATGTGACTTATGATTTGTTGGCCTTAGCATGGGGTAAAAATCACATCGGGAGTTTCTAAAGAAACTGAAACTTGCCAGATAGGCGCATACCTTCTGGAGTGTGACAATGTGAGTGGATTCCATCACATTATCATGCGATGATAGTTGGATCCCGATTCCCACTGATGAGTTGGTTTACTCCTCGGGTGATCCCGACTAATTCTTCTTTCAGGTTTGGAGGAGAATTTGACGTTACAGTGGGAGCTTTCCTGATTAGATAAATTGGTAACCATTATGATCTAGGTTAGAGTGCATGCTGAGTGTTTCTTTTCTCTCTCTCTCTCTGGCAGCGACCATGACCCGACCCTTGACTATGACTCAGTGACCAAGTTGACTGAACCTTCTTAAAACACTGGCTTTTGGATTGTCAGAGTGTCACTACCCGAAAGAGCACGTGACTGGCCCTCGAACCATATGAAATCTATAGGACTCCATCTGATCCAAGTAAGCCAAAGCCCAGAAATCTAAAACCATTTTAAGAGTAAGTGAAGAAAACTGGTTTAAAGAAGTGAAGGAAAATATGTTTGAAGTCGAGGTTTTTAAATAACTAAGCCGAAGGTGCATTTTTAAAAGGTAAAGTCTTTTCTAAAAATTTCGGCAGAGTTTCTTTTGTAAATACTGGCCCCGAACGGGATACAACAAGCATAACATATATACAATGATAAAAGGCATCCCCAAGCGGGAGCTAGCTCTTCGTCAATTGACGGTCTCAACCACACATGCAATATAATATACAACGCCGAAAGGCGAGGATCGATCCAAAAGAAACACGGTAAGCATGAAAACCGCAATACTACTAAGCGCAACTCTAAGGCCAAATAAAACATCACTAAAGTCTGAGTCTGAAACAATAAACAAATTTGGTTGATGGAAATTCTAGATACAAAGAATAATATAAGTACAATGGTGGTTTTGATGCAAAAGGAACCACCTACCAAATGCAATTCACCCGTAAGGAAGCAATGTGCCAGAAATGACGCAAAGGAACCTGTACGGCAAAACCTGCAAGAACTGTGGCACAACGGGGGTGAGTTGCCAACTCGTGAATAGAGAATAACTACAAGCAGAAACCGAACGCAAGACATAATCCTAGGTCAAAACGATCAGTACAAAATCCTCAATATAAAACATGCAGCCTATAACAAGGCTAGGGTAAATATCTAACCCGAGTGTAATCTCCTGTGCATGTGTCAGTGCCTCAGGTAGCAATATAACATAAGAATGAAGTATGAATGCATGAGAACATAATACATGTAAATGAAGAAACTGTTTTCATACTTTAGTGAGATTTCCTTTGTATTTTTAAAATGAGGTATCATAATGAAATCAGCATAAAACAGTGCCTAACATTGGCACAAAACATAATCCAAATATCCCGATATCTCTGTATCCCAATCACAAAATCTAGGGCGCCGTCAGTCTAGACCGGCCCTTACCATCAATCTCAAGACCACGACGGTATCCTCCGGATATCCGTAGCGTCAGGTAAAATCACCGGTCGGTAGTGCTCCCCTGCCAGGCTCAACGTCATCACCACATTCATCTTGCCCCGGGGTACCGCACCGGGTCCACCATGTACCCGAAACGGTTCATCCGTCTCCTCGAATCGGGTTTCCAAATCCATCAGCAAACTCATGGTGGACGACTCATACATCATGGGAAAACCGCACTTTTTATTTTAAAAGAGAGAAAATGTTTATCTGTGTTTTTGCGGTTTTCCTCCAAATCCAGAAAATCTCACGGAAATCCAAATCCAAAACCTCAGTAACACGTAAAATAGTGAATATATGCATGAGAATCCATGAATGCAGCATAACAATGAATATCAGTATGCATGAAGTAGCAGGTAATAACTACAATGTCTAAACTATTAGCTAATAGGTTATGTCAAGCAATAGTATTTTCTAAGGTGTACGTGACATGGCAATTACCGATGAAGATGTGTGTGAGCCGGCAAGTAAGTGTACGTGGTACATACGCAACATCGGTAATGGTGCTGGTGTCCTAACAGCATGATATCAATAATGGAGTATGAAACATAATATAAGAATGCGATGCAAAGCGAACCACAAAAAAGTGGGAGCTGAATCTAGACGCAACTATAACTAATCTGCATTAATCTAATATAAGTCCTACAAATGGTGCCTTTTGAAATATCACGAATCATGGGGTTTTGAAAATAGGGGCTACGGTGTTTTTATGAAAAGATACGCCTTTTGAAATGTCCGTAGATCCCTTGACCTGTCTTTTAAAATACCCACGACCCGCTAGTTTTGAAATAGGTAGGAGTCTAATCTAATCTAACAACTACACTAAACTATACAACTGAACTAACAAGCTGAGCTGCAGGTAAGAAAACCGCCTAACATCTGAGTCGATATATATATAGATATAATAGTCGGTGATTCCGCCTCAATAGTATCGCGTACGATACAGTATATCATATGACATTCTCAAGTCATGAGTGCGGATCTATCATCAATGTAAAGCTCATACGGTAAATCGTCGTACGGCATCCTAATAGCTGGGTACGGGTCAATATCACACTATCTCATCACACTTCAGGTATCACTATCAACATATCATATAATCTGGGGTACTATTCTATGTCTAGTATAAATCGATACCATCAATAAAGTATGCATGCGGGGGTAAACACACATCCCAAGCCCGCAAGAATCACATTTCGTATCCCAAATACGAATCATATCACATCACCGATCTCGCGGCACAAAGCCCAATATCATTGACTCATCTCCAAAGTCATCCAATATCATCAACACAGTGCCAGTATAAGAAATATGCAAGGGTGTGCGTGTAGGTGTAATTCTATTCTAGGGTTCGCGACTATGAACTACACTAGTCACTTCTAACCTTACACTATCCATAATACACCTATCATATATAATAACAACTACGGACTGCGGGGGTGCTATACGCCATCCACCCGACTTTCCCCAGTAGATATAATCTACTCACCTAGCATCTTCATTTGTGGACGTCGCCACGCGCTTGCTTGTCGTCCCGAAGTCTTCATGGGGTACCTACACATCAAAATATCGTATATGCGCATTAAAACCAAATCAAAGCTAAAACGGCACATGAAATCCAAAATGATACGATAAGAGGCCTATAGGTTAAAACCCAAGGCACGCCTTCAAAACCATCAACACATCCTCTATATCGTCGTATAAACGCCAAATAGTCGAGGCAAAACACAATCCACAATTGCAGAATTAAAAATACGGAATACGGAAACATGAATCTAAAACAGCAACTTAGGAAATATGTCCCAGATTTTACCCTAGGTCACTTTATACAAATCTATATATACCAGGGGTCTAACATGAACATGTAGGAGCTACAGAACCAATACGAGCCAAAATGGTGGGACCCAGGCCGCAATTTGCGGCCAATGGGGATAAATTGGCGGCCGGGAAGAAGAAGTGGGAGCTGGGGTCTTGGGGTTAGCTTCCTGGGTGCCTGCACGTGTCACTGTCCAATCAATTTTAATTTAGGGTGTCTCGGGTGATAGCAGATTCAATATACCCTTCACAGATTTCATAAATTCCCCGATATCGGTTTCTAAAATCCGTATTATGGTTTAAGCTTCAGGTTTTGGGTTTCCAATTCATACACTAGGGTGATGGTATAACCTCTACTGACCTCAATTCCATATTACAACCCATAAATCATCACAACCCTAACTAGGTTATCCACAAGTCCACAATATCACACAATATCGATTCGATCTTAATATGAGGGTAAAGGAAATGCATAAACTAAGTTTAAGGTCCAGAAAATACCTCATTTGGCAACTCAAGAATTTTCTTGAGTTGCCCCTAGTGGCCAAAATCCTTGCTTCTTTAGCACCAAGTGTAGATCTAGGGATTGATTGTGCACACATTTAATGAAATGGAGATTGGGTTTTGGGGTTGTTTTAGAGGTGTTTTGGAGCTTGAAGAGGGGAGGGAAAGGAGGTGAGGAGCAGCAGCAGGAGAAGGGAGAAGAGGGAGGGAAATGTGGGGAGAAATGGTTAAGTCCTTAGTCAATGAAGCCCATACCTCTCTCTCTCACCAACTACCCATTTCTTTATTCTTTTCCTTTTCTTTTTCCTTTTAAAACCCTTCTCACTCAAATAGTAAACCCAAATGAAAAGCATGGCAAGAAAATGCACAAGTGTGAAAAAGTGATATGTGCATGTGTTGCACAAAAAGCTAAAAACCGATTAGCGATTTTTAATCGCGATTAGCACTAAATTAGTGTCAAATTAATCACAAAAACTTTAAAATGTCATAATTCTCTAATTTACCCTATTTTAGAATTTTCCAAAATTTTCCAAAATTTTTCCCCATTTATTTGTATTTAATAATTCCAAAATATTAAAATATTCAATAAAATAATATTAAATTATAAAAATTCTCAAAATTAACATTTTATCTTTTTTGAAATGTTACAATCTACCCCCCTTAAAGAAATTCGGTCCCCGAATTTAAATTTAAACCCCCAATACTAAAACAATTTTTGTAATACTCCAATTTGTCGGGGCTCCGAAGACATCAATACATAGAGAATATCCTATGCGTCTGGTGCGCAAGGAATCAAAATCCATATATGTGTCATACAGGTGTACAAAACAACATCTAGGTGCAACGGGTGTGCACGAAACATCTGTCATAGGCAACGTGTGTGCCTGACAGCAACCAAATCAGGTGCATGTAACATGCACGAAGAATCCCGATTTAGTGCATCTGGCGTGCACCAAAATCGTATATCAAAACACTAAAGGTGCATGAAAACTCTGCTGGAAGTGTAAATCAAATCACTGTATAAGGTGGGCGTGAATTCACAATCAAAACCTCGAATGTAATAACTATGCGCAAAATATAAATATCCAGTGGGTGCATGAAACAAATATCATGAAACTCGGTCATCAAAACTAAATCATGCAAACAGAACGCCCAAAATACCGAAATCCAAAATGACGGATACGTGATAATCGAATCACAAAATCACAAATCATAGTACCGTCATCGGTAGTTCCTCCTTCGAGGTCGAGAAGGAGTCGGTGCATCCACTGCTAGCAGCGCAAGATATCTACTTGCCTCTTGCTCACGGTCTGGCGCCCTCTGACTCTGGGTCCTTATCTTCTCTGAGGATTACCTATCTCGCAGTCAATCGGCTCATCGGCCCTGTCAGGTGTGCTAACGGGGACGATTCCGTTCTGGCACTTCTCTGGTCACCTATCGGTCAATCCTCACGACCACTCGTGAGGCAGCCCATCACTGGCGTCGGCCTCTGGCTCTCTGAATGCACGTCACATATCTGATCCTGCGTGCAAACATCATTGCAGCAATGTCCTGGAAGGAATCCTGCTCAAGGTCTCTTCCGATCTTGCCTATGCCGAACTGTACAGAGGCTGGCTCTCCTACATAATCTCTTCTCACTCGATAGACATCTGTGTCCTCAGCACAATATTTCTCGGAATCTGGTTGCATCCCAATGCCTCTGTAAGCATATCTGACCTCTGGTCTCGACGGGAAGCAATGACAGCTCGTCAGCGTCTCGCCCGAACCTCTGGTTCCACCTGTCTCTATCGTCGTCCACTATGACGTCACGCCATGCATATCTACGCACTGCACTGTTCTCGGCCACGGTCAATCTGAAGTCTCTCACACGGACTCGAAATCGCGTACTCTGTAGCTTCATCATTCTGTAGAAGATGTCAGGCCGAACAGGTCCTCGGGAACACGTCCCAACCATCGGAGGAATACTCAATACTCGTCCGTCCTTGATCGATTCGCAACGCATCTGGGTAAGTTCCTTTATCCGAATCTGGTCAACTACCTCGTCGACAATGCTAACTCTGGCCTGCTGGTTGTGCGCAGTATGACCACTCCTGGGTCAGGTCTTCTCGTATAGTATTCCAGAAATGTCATGTCGAAGTCTCTCTCAAATCTCATCCCTGCCGAATTGCCCAGAAGTCATCATCCCTTGCTGAAGCAAATTCTTGTTCCGGAACGGCTGCATACTTATCGCGCTTCTTTCTGGAAGATATATCCATATACAACGCCTCTGGGTGCGTATCACATCTCTAATGTCAGCGGAGTGGGACGTCATCTCGTCGAAATCTCTTGCGAACTCTTTTCTTCACTCTGCTTCAATGTCGACTGATTCAGACTCGTCTCATCGTGGCTGCATGGACTATGCTCTAACGGCTATACTCATATCTGGAGTCTCCCAAGCAATGCATCCCATCACATGATATCCGAATGATGTCGAAACATTCAATCGACTCGTCAGAACCTTATAATCCCCCAAGAGATCAACATCTTGAGTACAGTTTAATAGTATCGAGTACATGCCTCAGCGTCGGTGGTCCAGCCGTAGAAGGGCAAACCCAAGCCTCACTAATGGCGCCGCGGAACTGCCGTAAACCCTAAGGTTCAAAGGCTTTCACACGGTCATTAAGTCGAGTTAGGGTTTCATTCTTCTAGAGGGTCCATAGAATCACCTGCATGTCTTTCCGTATACTTTAAACTTGGAAAATGGGCTCCTGACATTCGATCGTCTCAATCGACTCTCAACGAATCTGCGTGAAGTCGTCTCTAGCTGGAATCAATCTATCTGATGACCTCGCATCGGTAAACGGACGAACCAAATGTCCTAGTCATTCATCCTCAGGTGACTGGCGACTCGCTATCATCTCTCTAAGTATATGCTCACGCTGCAGCAGCTCCAACCATCTGGGCGATATCTCGTCATTTGCAGCAGCAACTGGCTCATTCACCTGCACGCCGAACAGCGCCTCAATCCTCCAGGAAAGACGACGCATTGGCGGTCATCTCTGAATCGGTCTGCTCTAGATCTGAGTAAGACTCTCCACACTGGAAATCTTCAACTCAACTGGGCCCGCTCCGGTGCATAAATCGGACGAATCACCTTCGTCTCTCAAATCGAGTAGACTAGCTATAATCTGTCTCATATCTGTCTGGAAGCTCCGACAATCTAAGCTCGTAAGCTCCGAAAGCGACATCCCGTCAATCTCAGCAACAGCTGGTCCCTCTGTCTGCACGGTAGGCGACATCATAATCTCTGAGGTATGATGTACATCAACAGTCCTCTCTCAACTGGCAGCTCTAACAATGGCCCGATCATCCGGTGCAAAACCAAGCACTCGCCTCCACTTGAGGTCACAGTCATCAATACTAACTCGAGACGTTCCCATGTCACCAGAAAACACAATAGTCAGCCCTCGTACCAGACGAGCTCGCACTGACCGTAACCCTAGCAGCAGCCCAAACTGCGCTCAAATATGGCGACATGAACCTCAATCGAGTATCGAAGAGAGCAGATCAATGGCAAGAAAGGAAACAACAGATCCAGAGTGGATACACGATCATAAGAAGGAACAGCATCAATGAAGGTATGATCATGGACTAATAGAATCGGGGATCTCAAATGGATGTATAATCATGGATATAAAGAGAATCACTGATCTCGAAAATATGTACATCCTAAGGTTCCTTAAGCGGAGTGGCGTGTCGTAAGTATGCCGCGGAACATACCAACGGTACGTCACTCTACTTTAGTCACCTATTCCATCAACCAAGGGTCATCCTATATGACGAAAGTTCGGGTCTAATACCCCCTCGACTAAGTCTAAGTTCCGTAAGGTCAAGCCTAAGTTCCGTATATATATAAACGCCCTAGGCTCCACATAGTCAAACTTAGACTCGAACCAAGGTCAACCTAGCGCTCTGATACCAACTTTGTCACTACCCGAAAGAGCACGTGACTGGCCCTCGAACCATATGAAATCTATAGGACTCCATCTGATCCAAGTAAGCCAAAGCCCAGAAATCTAAAACCATTTTAAGAGTAAGTGAAGAAAACTGGTTTAAAGAAGTGAAGGAAAATATGTTTGAAGTCGAGGTTTTTAAATAACTAAGCCGAAGGTGCATTTTTAAAAGGTAAAGTCTTTTCTAAAAATTTCGGCAGAGTTTCTTTTGTAAATACTGGCCCCGAACGGGATACAACAAGCATAACATATATACAATGATAAAAGGCATCCCCAAGCGGGAGCTAGCTCTTCGTCAATTGACGGTCACAACCACACATGCAATATAATATACAACGCCGAAAGGCGAGGATCGATCCAAAAGAAACACGGTAAGCATGAAAACCGCAATACTACTAAGCGCAACTCTAAGGCCAAATAAAACATCACTAAAGTCTGAGTCTGAAACAATAAACAAATTTGGTTGATGGAAATTCTAGATACAAAGAATAATATAAGTACAATGGTGGTTTTGATGCAAAAGGAACCACCTACCAAATGCAATTCACCCGTAAGGAAGCAATGTGCCAGAAATGACGCAAAGGAACCTGTACGTCAAAACCTGCAAGAACTGTGGCACAACGGGGGTGAGTTGCCAACTCGTGAATAGAGAATAACTACAAGCAGAAACCGAACGCAAGACATAATCCTAGGTCAAAACGATCAGTACAAAATCCTCAATATAAAACATGCTTCCTATAACAAGGCTAGGGTAAATATCTAACCCGAGTGTAATCTCCTGTGCATGTGTCAGTGCCTCAGGTAGCAATATAACATAAGAATGAGGTATGAATGCATGAGAACATAATACATGTAAATGAAGAAACTGTTTTCATACTTTAGTGAGATTTCCTTTGTATTTTTAAAATGAGGTATCATAATGAAATCAGCATAAAACAGTGCCTAACATTGGCACAAAACATAATCCAAATATCCCGATATCTCTGTATCCCAATCACAAAATCTAGGGCGCCGTCAGTCTAGACCGGCCCTTACCATCAATCTCAAGACCACGAAGGTATCCTCCGGATATCCGTAGCGTCAGGTAAAATCACCGGTCGGTAGTGCTCCCCTGCCAGGCTCAACGTCATCACCACATTCATCTTGCCCCGGGGTACCGCACCGGGTCCACCATGTACCCGAAACGGTTCATCTGTCTCCTCGAATCGGGTTTCCAAATCCATCAGCAAACTCATGGTGGACGACTCATACATCATGGGAAAACCGCACTTTTTATTTTAAAAGAGAGAAAATGTTTATCTGTGTTTTTGCGGTTTTCCTCCAAATCCAGAAAATCTCACGGAAATCCAAATCCAAAACCTCAGTAACACGTAAAATAGTGAATATATGCATGAGAATCCATGAATGCAGCATAACAATGAATATCAGTATGCATGAAGTAGCAGGTAATAACTACAATGTCTAAACTATTAGCTAATAGGTTATGTCAAGCAATAGTATTTTCTAAGGTGTACGTGACATGGCAATTACCGATGAAGATGTGTGTGAGCCGGCAAGTAAGTGTACGTGGTACATACGCAACATCGGTAATGGTGCTGGTGTCCTAACAGCATGATATCAATAATGGAGTATGAAACATAATATAAGAATGCGATGCAAAGCGAACCACAAAAAAAGTGGGAGCTGAATCTAGACGCAACTATAACTAATCTGCATTAATCTAATATAAGTCCTACAAATGGTGCCTTTTGAAATATCACGAATCATGGGGTTTTGAAAATAGGGGCTACGGTGTTTTTATGAAAAGATACGCCTTTTGAAATGTCCGTAGATCCCTTGACCTGTCTTTTAAAATACCCACGACCCGCTAGTTTTGAAATAGGTAGGAGTCTAATCTAATCTAACAACTACACTAAACTATACAACTGAACTAACAAGCTGAGCTGCAGGTAAGAAAACCGCCTAACATCTGAGTCGATATATATATAGATATAATAGTCGGTGATTCCGCCTCAATAGTATCGCGTACGATACAGTATATCATATGACATTCTCAAGTCATGAGTGCGGATCTATCATCAATGTAAAGCTCATACGGTAAATCGTCGTACGGCATCCTAATAGCTGGGTACGGGTCAATATCACACTATCTCATCACACTTCAGGTATCACTATCAACATATCATATAATCTGGGGTACTATTCTATGTCTAGTATAAATCGATACCATCAATAAAGTATGCATGCGGGGGTAAACACACATCCCAAGCCCGCAAGAATCACATTTCGTATCCCAAATACGAATCATATCACATCACCGATCTCGCGGCACAAAGCCCAATATCATTGACTCATCTCCAAAGTCATCCAATATCATCAACACAGTGCCAGTATAAGTAATATGCAAGGGTGTGCGTGTAGGTGTAATTCTATTCTAGGGTTCGCGACTATGAACTACACTAGTCACTTCTAACCTTACACTATCCATAATACACCTATCATATATAATAACAACTACGGACTGCGGGGGTGCTATACGCCATCCACCCGACTTTCCCCAGTAGATATAATCTACTCACCTAGCATCTTCATTTGTGGACGTCGCCACGCGCTTGCTTGTCGTCCCGAAGTCTTCATGGGGTACCTACACATCAAAATATCGTATATGCGCATTAAAACCAAATCAAAGCTAAAACGGCACATGAAATCCAAAATGATACGATAAGAGGCCTATAGGTTAAAACCCAAGGCACGCCTTCAAAACCATCAACACATCCTCTATATCGTCGTATAAACGCCAAATAGTCGAGGCAAAACACAATCCACAATTGCAGAATTAAAAATACGGAATACGGAAACATGAATCTAAAACAGCAACTTAGGAAATATGTCCCAGATTTTACCCTAGGTCACTTTATACAAATCTATATATACCAGGGGTCTAACATGAACATGTAGGAGCTACAGAACCAATACGAGCCAAAATGGTGGGACCCAGGCCGCAATTTGCGGCCAATGGGGATAAATTGGCGGCCGGGAAGAAGAAGTGGGAGCTGGGGTCTTGGGGTTAGCTTCCTGGGTGCCTGCACGTGTCACTGTCCAATCAATTTTAATTTAGGGTGTCTCGGGTGATAGCAGATTCAATATACCCTTCACAGATTTCATAAATTCCCCGATATCGGTTTCTAAAATCCGTATTATGGTTTAAGCTTCAGGTTTTGGGTTTCCAATTCATACACTAGGGTGATGGTATAACCTCTACTGACCTCAATTCCATATTACAACCCATAAATCATCACAACCCTAACTAGGTTATCCACAAGTCCACAATATCACACAATATCGATTCGATCTTAATATGAGGGTAAAGGAAATGCATAAACTAAGTTTAAGGTCCAGAAAATACCTCATTTGGCAACTCAAGAATTTTCTTGAGTTGCCCCTAGTGGCCAAAATCCTTGCTTCTTTAGCACCAAGTGTAGATCTAGGGATTGATTGTGCACACATTTAATGAAATGGAGATTGGGTTTTGGGGTTGTTTTAGAGGTGTTTTGGAGCTTGAAGAGGGGAGGGAAAGGAGGTGAGGAGCAGCAGCAGGAGAAGGGAGAAGAGGGAGGGAAATGTGGGGAGAAATGGTTAAGTCCTTAGTCAATGAAGCCCATACCTCTCTCTCTCACCAACTACCCATTTCTTTATTCTTTTCCTTTTCTTTTTCCTTTTAAAACCCTTCTCACTCAAATAGTACACCCAAATGAAAAGCATGGCAAGAAAATGCACAAGTGTGAAAAAGTGATATGTGCATGTGTTGCACAAAAAGCTAAAAACCGATTAGCGATTTTTAATCGCGATTAGCACTAAATTAGTGTCAAATTAATCACAAAAACTTTAAAATGTCATAATTCTCTAATTTACCCTATTTTAGAATTTTCCAAAATTTTCCAAAATTTTTCCCCATTTATTTGTATTTAATAATTCCAAAATATTAAAATATTCAATAAAATAATATTAAATTATAAAAATTCTCAAAATTAACATTTTATCTTTTTTGAAATGTTACACAGAGTTGCATACCTCATTGCCACTCCTACTTTTACCCTTTTCTCCAGAACACCCCGTATTACTACGAATGCCTACTACCATTGGGTAAAACCATCGTATGGTTATATACGAAGTCGAAGGAATTTATTCGAAGATGGTTTCCGGTTCTAGAGAAAACGAATAGGACTATTCAGTTGTCTTTTCCTTTTACCTTCTCTCAGGTTGCGAGTGTTCCTTGGATTTGGACAGTACACCTATTATGCTAATTGGATAGTCTTCTTCCAAACCATAGGCAGGTGCCGAACGGTGGGGAATGAATAAAACCAATTAGCCTAACGATGGTGTACAGAAGGTATTAAGTTAAGACAAATAAAGGGATTAGTAAGAGGGCAAAGTAAATTGCGACTGCTATTCATGACCAAACCAAGTATTTCTTCGCCAATCCTACTTCACCTTTGTATTTCTCCAGAACACTCCGTATCACTACGAAGATCCACAGTTTATTGGATACTCCATCGTATGGTTATATACGAACTCGAAAGGAACTTGTTCCAGTTCGGGGATGGATTCTGGTTCAGCAGAAATACGAATAAGGTTTATTCAGTTGTCTTTTATCTTCACCTTCTCTCGCATTGCGAGTGCTCCTAGGATTAGGATAGTACACCCATTATTCTTATTGGATAGTCTTCTTCCAAACCATAGGCTGGTGCCGAAAGGTAGGGAAGGAAGAAAACCATTTAGCCTAAAGGGATGTACAGAAGGTAATGACTAAAGACATATAAAGGGATTTGGAGAGATGAAAAAGAAATATACGGTTACAGTTGTGAATCTTGATAATGGTAGAGGCATTACTAGGAATACCTGGATACCCCTACGAAACATTTCAATGTTTCAATTTCACTGTGTATTGTTAATAGAAAACTGATTTTCCAATTAGACACTTGCTCCAGGGTATTTATTTACCAGGTATGATTCTCACATCTGTATGGTTTTACATATGATGAGTGGGAGTAATTTATTAGGAATTAGGTGATCATCCTCATTATATCGGAATTCATTGTAATTGGTGATATTTGAGGAAGTCACCTGGGTTGTTTGCCGGACGGCAAAATATTTGGTTTTGAATATCCGTTGTTATGCACCAATTTCAAATTGATATATCTGTACGTCTATTTTTATAGAGTGAGATATAACTTTTTGAAATTATGTCTATGACATTTACCTATATCAGTGGATGGTTAGGTAAGGAGCATTAAACAGCGGTGTAATTCTTCTTAGCCATAAGTACAGTTTTCAACCTACGACACACAGGGTTTGAGTTATTCGACTCAGGGGACTTATACAGAGTATTGTATGTTTTCTAGTGTCCATTAGGACAGAGGGGTTGGTTCTCGTACTATACTCTGTTTACTTATGACTTCTCTAGTTCTTAGACAATTGTTTCGTAGAAACACAAGGTCCAAGTTTTGAGAAGTTATAGGTAAATGAATAAAGTAGAGAACCAGGTATTGCAAGTATCGGGATCCTTCAAGGTGATCGAAGATGTAGATACTTTTGTATGGTATTTAATTGATAGTAATGATTATGAGAACTTGCTTTTCTTTCAGGATATTCATATCTGGATAGGATTCCTAAGTTGAGTAACGCTGATAGGCCTCCTTCCATTTAGTTGACATGCACTGGATACAGCTGCATGATTTGAATCTGGTTCCAATTAAATCAGTGCCTCTATTTCTATATTGGATATAGAACAATTCATATCTTAACGATGTTAAGATATGGGGAGTTGTCCGGCATATGCTTAAAACCAGACTCTGGATAACTCAAGGCACATTTCCGTAATGGCTGTTTGTGGGTTGACCCGGGCTATGACGAGGGTTGACTTTCTACCATCTGGAAGATCAATAGTGATATTGTTCTTGACTCGCCACAGTTTTAAAAGAAATGGATTTTTTCAGAAAACAGTAGTGGGAGTATGGTAGAACTGGAAGTGATTCCAGAACCGCAAACGATTACTGAAAATTTGATAAGAACCTAAAGATTCAATCTGGTTTGACATTCCATTGGCCACTCCGCAGATATGGTGGGTAACCTCAGGCACTCGAGAGGTACTTCGGTATGCTCAAAGACGGTGACAGGGAGGTTCTTGTTTACCCAGACATGCCATTGCTGTTGTTCCAGACTGTGAGACCCGGCAGGAGGATGAGTGTAGCGTCGTTCTAAACTAGCTTTAGAAGTGCACGTGTATATGACTCTGCCAGAGGGTTGTCGTAGTCAGTGGGAGCAGCGGAAGCATAGTGGACAAGTAGCTTATATCTATTTATGGACTAAAGCAGATATAGCGGAGATAGATCATTTATTTTTGATGTGACAGTCATAGGTTTGACTTCATCAGAATAAGGGATGGATCTGTTAAGAAGGTAGTAGGGTGTGATGTCCTGATTTGTGGATGACATACACAGAGTAGGAAGTGAAGTTCCTATACTACGATCGGTTATACTTTGGTTGTCACACAGTGGTTTCTCCACATAAGGAGTTGGATATTATATCAGACATTCTGGTTACTAGATCTATGGTTTTAGATCTAGATTTGGGGAGTGTCCCAATCTGGGTACTTAGACAGGATTCTAAAGGTGTTTTAGGATGGACGACTCCTGGCACGGTAGTGTACCTGCAGGTGATGGAGCCACCCTCTCTAAAGGTGTCTTACAGACTAAAGGGGAGAGGGATGTGCATGATTGGCAGATCACTTGCTTAGGAAATTGAGTCAATCATGATATGTCAAGTACCACACCGGATATTGTTTTTGCACGAAATGCAATAAGTTGATATTGATCCAATCCTGGAGAAAAGATCGGAAGAAGTTTTAGAACATAAGTGGATGTTCTAGGGATCTGATAACGGCAGCCTCTTTCAGGAGCCGGTTATCATTCCAGGCTTCCAAGGTGACCTGGATGACAGAGTGACTGTCAGAGTTATAGTTTTCCCTCCGACGAGGGGCGGTAGTTCGGATAGGTGGTCCAAGGGGATACTGAGGGAGGCATAGCGCAGGATACTGATTAAGTTCAGTTGACGATACAGTCTAAGAAGTTTGGATTTGGAGTTCATTTATGAGCTAGGTCCCACCTGATATCCAGACATATTTTGAGACAAGTATTACTCATTTCGGGAGATGGCTTTCTCCGTGAACTTGAGATAAAGAGAGACATAGAAAGAAACATCAGAGCGGATCCACTCACTGAGGCTATTCCTCGAACGCAATAGTTTCGGAAACAGGCTTTATGAGACTGATTAGTAGAGGAGTTGGGTGTTCGGTATCATACGGGCTGTGAGTATACGACATCGCAATAATAAGCCTTGAGTGCAAGTGGGAGATTGTTGGAGATAGTGCCCTCAGAGTCAATTATTGGATCACAGGCACGTGATTGCAATGATTGAAGAAGGACCTATCCCGGTAGGACAGTCTTACTCAAGATGATAGTATGCTATCTGGTTTATCTTTATCATCGTGTACTGCTTTAGGTGACATTACAGATCACTATTGCACGTTGGTAGAGCCCTTAGGATTCTTGCTTGACGGCCAGCAGTGTGATGGCGATCATATACGTGGGAGCTGGGGTTTACAAGCACATCCTTAAAAGGTCCCTAGTCGTGGGAGTTTTCGAGACAGGGCATCGATACTCCAGAGTAGACTAGTGTATACAGTCGAGACCCCGACGAGCGGCGGTGGCCGGTCTCACAAGACACTGGTGTCAGTTGTTTCACCTAAGATGTATACAGGTGCTCATTGGGTTATGAGTACACCGGACAGGACTCGCTGGGAACATGCTACTTGGTATTATACCTGACGTCAGATAGCAGTTCCCTGGTGACATGTGTACAGGTTAGTTCATCGACCTGAGATCGACATTTGTCTCGTGTGAGTTCCCACTGTACTTTGATTACTACACTACCACGGCTCAAAGGAGTCGTGCAAAAAGGTTTCAGTTGGGTACAGTCCCGAGCCACATGGAGGCAGTGAACGGATCTGCAGGGGTTCATCTCTCCCGGTATTGGGGGTGAGGTCGCGCTATGTCTAGGAGAGCCATTACACGAAGTTCTTGGCAAAGGCAGGAGATTTACTGGTAGGTATTCCAGTAGTATCTCAGGATGTTCTAGGCTACACTCCGACACGACTTGTACCGCTTTTCGGGGTCTGACTTTTACCAACCCCCTAGGCCCGCCATGCGATGCTCATAGACGAACGGACCAGACTGTACGGATATTGTCACTGACAGGCTCAGTAGGGTGTCAGGATGAGTTCGCTCATCGTCGTCAGTTTTTGGTCAATACCTGGTGGCTCGTTACGTATGGGTTATACCTCTGACGTGCTAGTGGTTAAATCTACAGCCAAAGTATTGACGAGTCTTTAGAGTCCCCCACAGACAGTTTCTCAAGTTTCGGGCGAAACGCTGTAGAGGCCGTATGGATATCAGGCAGGGTTCGATCACGGATCATGATCGGACGGGTAATACTAGCGGGCTTTGGATTAAGCCGGATCTTAGTATTGTACAGTGTAGATTTTGTCTCATTGCATTTGTATTCGGTCGCAATACAAATGCGGGTATGTATATACAGTCGTGGGGTTTTCCTGTAATTTATTACGGGATCGTCTTTTTGAAGTTGCCAGTTTGCTTTCCGTTTTGGCCATTTTCCTTTGTTTCTTTCTTTGGCTGAAAATTGGTGTGGAGGGGCTTATTTGAAAATGTGCAAATTAGCATAGTGGAGGGTGGTTTTTGTAAGTAGTTGTTTCATGATGGTTCTACCATCCTTTGACTTCTTTTTGTTCATCATTGCTTGATGAGATGGTTGATGAGGAGGAGACTTTGTTGTTATTGGATTGATTTGACTTTGAGGTGATGATTATTCCTCATCATCACCCATTTCTCTCTCTTGTATTATTGTCACACTCCTTCTCTTTTCCATGAGGCTTGGGGCCGGCCATTAAGGGATGGGTCTGTCCAAAATTTTGTGTGAGGGTTTTGATCTTGTTTGCACACACAAAATTCCATTGCTCATCCAAAAAGCTTACATCTCCTTCTCCACTTCAAAATGGCAACTTATTATAACCCCATGAGATATAGAGTTCTACACTTAGCCTACAACATTATTGGACACGTCGGCTCGCCAACTTCGTGCCCGAGTTGCCTCGGTCCAGAGGTAGGAGCCCGTAAAAAGACTCGGCGATGTGGTGCCCTTTCCGACGAGGAGATAAAGACTGGAGATTCCGCGAGGAGATCGGGATGGAGGCCGATGACCGAAGGACACGGATCGCTCGGTATAGCTCTCTACCCTTTCTCTAGTTAGCTAGTAGTAGGTTAATGGCCCGATCAGAGTTTAAAGTACGCGGTAGCGCCGGTTTAAAAGTTTAAAGAAAAGTTTCGTTTCCGCATTTTGGCTTCGGAATGACGGCCGGGGCGCTTCCGTGCACTTACAATATCTCTTATATATAATATAAACATTCGTCTCAGGCAGTAATATGATCTTATCACAGAACATTGCAGCAGAAGAACATATATGAAATATTGGATATACTAGGAGGTCCGTGTTTTAATGCGAGCCTGTATAAAAACACGGATTCCACGGTCACGATGAATAGCCAATCCCACACCCCTAGACCCCTACGAGAGTGGCAAGCAACCCTACCAATTCTAGAGTTATGTGACCCGGTCTCGACTCCTCGAGATAGTCTCCCACTGGACCCTAGAACCCGGTTACTTGTGCTGCCCGCCTTGGGTCTATCCTAATGCGGAAAAGTAAATAATATACAATGGTTACATCATCCTCAATCCAGAAGTGCTCCAATAAAAGAATATTACATACAAATGAATTTTACATGAACGAAAAAGAAAAACTCTCATCTCACATAAAACTCCCGGCTATTCAAAACGCGACGATCCAATATAACATATCACAGCAACACATAAGATCACATGTTATCAACGTAAGTAAATATGAGTATCCCAATTGTCGTTGATGTATAGCAACGAAACCGGCGATACACCACATATTTCACTTACGGTCGCAGAAAAGAAAGTGTAAAACTACAATAGTTGGAATCTGCAACCTCTTTAGACATTACATGCCTAACCAAATGAATTCCTTAGACATCGCATGCCTAACAATTATAAACCCCGCATTTTAGTCTCAATATCGAAAACCCTTTTCAATATCTAGTTGGGCAATTCAACAAGATTCCCGACATTATGATCGAATGCTCGTCGGAAACTTTAGTAGACGGCCGCACCCCGATGCCGTCGACGAAGTGCACTAAGTTGGAACACCGCTGCCGCGAGCACCCGAACGGATGCTTTTGGCGACGGGGTTCTCCTACAATCACTTGGTCGGGGCTATGGGGCGTGGCTATCTATTATGTTTCCTCGGCGAGTATCCGCGTACGCTACGTGATTGCGACGGACTTTTGATCACATCAAAATCCTGTGGCAACCGATCAAATGAGACTAAAAATTACTAGATTTATAACATTCAATCTAGTTATCTCATAACTAATCGTGGATTCCAAATATTGTATCACATTCCAAATAAATAGACAATGTTAAACTTTCCGATCGAATAAACAAACATCCAAGATTTCCCTTTAGTTCTCATCACTTGAAATTAGTTTAAAAGCATCCATCACATGCCACAGTACCAATGGTCCAGCCGTAGAAGGGTCAAACCAACGCCTCATATGTGGCAACGCCGTACTGCCACAAACCCTAAGGTTTTGAGGCGGTTCAGACGGTCAAATAATCGAGTTAAGGTTTTAGTTCTTCTTGAGGGTCCACTGCGTTACTTGCACGACTTTGAATGTTCTTTAACTAAGGATAAAATCCAACACTTGGAAATTTTCCGGCAGGGGAAAAAGTGAGTTATTGATATCTGTTCGAACTTTTTAACACATTCTAAATTACCCGGAAAAACTTAAACGAAGTTAAAATTTTCGATCGAATCAATGAGTTCCCAATATATCCCAGAAAGCTTAACACTTGAGTAGAATTAAAAATTCCCAAAAGCATGAAAAAGTACCCAAGAATAAACCCCTGAAGTATTAGCCCCCAACTCCTAAAGTTGGCCGCGGAACCGCCGCCAAACGCATGGTTTGGCCGCAGTTCCACGGTCTCTTAAGTGAATTATGGCTTCGTACCTCACAGTAATTCTTAGAATTCCCTACATTATTTTCTGAGTATTTTTAATATGAAAAATTTCACTTTTGAAATTTTTTCCAGAAACTAGGATTTATCGGGGTTTCAGAGTTCGATCGGACTTCAAACTTCGTCTAGACAGCGCCTAATGCTCTAGCTTGGTTCTGATACCACTGTAGTGTTAGCTTAGCACCTTAGCAAGGTTTTGGCAAGCATCAAACATGCTACGTTAAAATTTTTGGGGTGGTAAATGAACCTTAACCAAGATCTTAACTAAAGTATTAGGATAAACATAGCATGTAAACAACTTTACATCTAAGAGAGAGGGATTACAACCTTTGTTGTCCGTTCCTTCGCTTCATAAGCTCCGAGTGGTAGTCCCTTCACCGCAATCTATGAACTTCCGGGTTCTAGAGAGGCTCCACAAGCCGAATGATCCATGCTTGCTTGAAGTCTTCCTTTTCGAAGATGATCTACCTTGAAGAATCTTTAACCCAAGCTTACACTTTACTAAAAAACTTAATAGAGAAGTGAACACCCTAATCTAAGTGGATAGAATAGATGACGATGATGAAGTAGGAATTTAGCTCTCTTTTATTTTCAATTTCTCACCATTTATCATCACTTTACAAAAAGCTAGCAAGCTTTTCAAGGAGGAAGAAGAAGAAAGAAGTCTTTTGTGATGAATAATGAATTAATTGTAATGGTTACAAATCAACCATGGGTTAAGAATGAAGGCTTAACCCTTGCAGAGATTTAACTAGGGTAAAGGGTTTGGGTTGGGTTAAGAAATATCTACACAAAATATCTTTACAAAATATCTAAGCTTAAAACAAAATAAAGCTTCTAGAAGCTTCATGAATAAGCTAAAATAAATCAAACCCTATTCAAACCCTAACATGTTTAATCTCCACAAATCATGTTGTATTTATAATCATAACTTGTTACAATATTATATATCACATATATAATATATTTTGCAAAAAAAGAAAATAATACAATCAACATATATCGCATATATATCAATGTATTATCCGGTGAGAAAATGAATCAATAAAGCGAGCTTATATTAGTTAACGTAATGTAATATATCACATATATAATTATACATTAAATTATCGAATCAACACTTGATCCGGCAATCCGGCTATATTGCATATAACCGAATAATATAACATGTACCGATTCATCGAATCAACACTTGATCCGATGACCCGGCTATATCACATATACCCGGCCGATATCATATATCGCGAGTACGATATCTCATATCGTAATATTCTCGGTCCCGCAAATATCACATATGTGCTTCTACTCCATTTTGCCTGAGCCAGGAAACCTCTGTGTAGGACTCTAAAGAATCGTCAATACGCCTGCAGTAGGTGATGATCATATCAAACACCCACAAGCTGCAAGGGGTCAGCTAAACATAATAGCCACCCAGGTATTGAGCAATCAGAAGATCAACAAACAAGCCTGTACATTCTCCTGTGAATCCAACCAGAAACACTCCCGTACAGTCTGGTCTCATCGTCTGATATGTCGCATATCTCACCTAGAGGTGGTAAACGTCAGACCCCAGTAGCTTGATAAGTCGTGTCGATATGAGGTCCATAAAAGTTCGAGAAACTACTGATAACACTTACCAGTAAATCTCTGCAACCCTGGTCAGGGATTTCTAGTTATGGACAATCAAACACAACGCAACATCAACTCCCTATACAGGGAGAGACGAAACCCCTCCTATCGCTCATTGCCTCCATATGATTCGGGACTATACCCAAAAGACACCGTTTTGCATGCCCTATTGGACGTGGTATGATGGAAATCAAAGCACAGTGGGAATCACAAAAGACTCTATGACGATCTCGGGTCTACAGACTAACCTGTACCAGTGTCACCAGAGAAATGCCATCTGACGTGAGGTATAATACCATCTGGGAGTTCTCGGCGAGTCCTTCCAGTGTACCCAGTCTCCACTAAGCACCCGTTTACCTTCTCTGATGTCAAACACCAATGGATATGGGATCATCCATCGCCCATCATATGGGTCAAGAAGCGCATACGCTAGTCTACTCTAGAGTATCGATGCCCTGTCTCGGTACTCCCACGACCAGGAACATTTGAAGGATGTACTTAGCGACTACACTGTCCCCACTAGTATGATCTGCATCATAGTCCTGGTAGTCAAGTACTCATCCTCAGGGCTTTATCAACATGTATAATAGAGACAATCAGACTACATGTTAAGATAAAGAGCAACCAGATAGCATACTATCATGTTGAGCAAGAAAGTCTTCCCTATATATGTCCAAGCATCCACTACAATATATATCGTATGTACAGTAATGGCCTCTAGCTCATACATATCACTAACACCTCCAACTGTCCGGAAGCAAAAGCGATTACTCTATAATGCCACATCAGCGCAAAATCGAGCCCCACTCGCGAAACATCACAGTTAAACAACAAGGTCGCCCGAACAAGAAAGCAATGAGAGAACCGGTGCAGTTATCAACCGAATCTCCAACTGCATAAAACTCCGCACACAAGACTCAATCCAAAGAAAAGAACCTCCTTCCCTGTCAGTTCAGTCTACGGTGCAGCGATACACAAGCACTCCTGCACGAAACGGCGGTAAAATCCTGCTAAGCCCAAAATCTGCGGACCTCTGTCCCGGATATAAGTATGGGCCAAAGCTGTACGGCCTCGATCCTCCTCGGGTCCATACAAAAACCGTCTCCCGTAACTAGTAGACCTAGGAGTCAACACAAACAAGCCTGAAGGAACACTCCGAGAATTTAGCAAACAACTGGTGCTCTCTCGGTATCTTTAAAACAAATCCTCAAGTGCTGCTCACGTCCCTCACGACTCTTGGAAAAGACCAGAATGTCATCAATGACACAACAATAAACTGGTCGAGGAACGGCCTGAAGAATCTGGTTCATCACATCCACAAATGCTGCTAGGGCACTGGTGAGTCCAACACCACCACCAAAACACATAAAGCCCGTAGCACGCACAAAAGCAGTCTTCGGAATGTCATCACTCCGAACATAAAACCAATGATGACCTGATCCCAAACAAACTTATAAAAAACGTCTCGCACACTGGAGTTGATCAAGAAATCTTCAATGCGAGGTAAAGGATACTTGTCTGCACCATAAGCCGGTTGAATTGACAATCAATCAATACACAACCTGAAACTGCCGACTTTCTCCCTGATGAACAGAGTAGGAGCTCCCCAAAGCGATACACTAGGACACACAAGTCCCCCAACAAACAACTCTGCAGCTGATCCTTAAGCTTTCTATGCTCCGTCGGCTCATCTGGAACAACGTCGGAAAACTCTCGCACGAAAGGAACCCGGTCCAACCAACCCACTATGGCTCCGGTATCACGAATGAAAACCAAGAATCCTCGACATCCTCTCCTCAAAAGCAGACTAGCGAAAAAGGATGAATTCAAGCTGTGCGAGGCGGCACCACTGCCCTCCCATGCACAACAATAACTGACTCACCGGGAAAACAAAACCTGACTGTTTCTCGCGGCAGTCTACAGACGCTTAGCACGTAGCTAACCAGTCTGTGCCCACGAGAACGTCAAATCCAACATCCCTAAAAGGATCACAACGACGGACGAATCTCTATCTCCTATCCGACCGGCACACGACTGAAACACGTGTCGCGCAACAAAAGAATCGCTGACAGAAGTTAAAACAACAACGGCTGATCTAGCACAACTCTCAGCCCAACCAAGGCACAATGTTTGTAAAACAACAAGTGCATAGATCCAAAAACAAACCAATAGAACATACGAATTAAGAATACCTGAAAACTCTGCATTGGACGCCCGCGCGTCCCGATGAGTAGAAGCAAACACTCTTGTCTTCCCCATACCCGCAACTGGCAGAACTCCACCTCTGCCAACCTGTCTACTCTTAGCGAACCCTCCGTGTCCATGACCTCTCTGAAAACGACCCTGACACGGTGTTAGGGAACAAATCCTGATGTGGTGATGAAGGCTCCCGCATCGAAAACATCCACGCGATGACTGCTAACCCTCCTAGGGATGAGAGCTGAACGGCTATCCTCGTCCCAAACCTCTGGTACTCCCGCGACGGTCACGAAATCTGTCTCGACGACTAAGCCTCTGTCTCTGGGCTGGTACACCTGTATGAGCCCTCCACTGCTCCGGAACTCTTAAAGTCTCCGAAAGACGCTCCTCGTCAATATGGGTTGCGTCCACTGGTGCTGTACACGTAACACTATGCTGTGTGCTGACTGTAAGGAACAACTGGGTATCAGGGGTGACAACCTCCTGTCGCTGCGCTCGAATGTCCTCAACCAAAGAACTCATCGTCTGGCGCAAGTCCTGCATCTCTGCCACAAGCCTATCAATATGATCTATCGAAGGCGGATCCATTTGCTCCGGTGCAATGAGCGTTCCATCTCAGTCAGTCCTCGTCTCACACGAGTCAACTCTGACCTCGGTTCTCGCTGCATCACTCTGAGTCCTCATAGTCATCGGCGGCAAAGGTTATAAATGGAAATAGTATTCGATAAGAACACGGAAATCGAATCACAATGATATGTATCATCAAGGAAGGAATTTCAAGAAATTTGTACTTAGGTCACTTTAGGCGGAGTATCGTGTCTTGAGTATGCCGCAGACACACACACACACTATGTTACTCTGCTTAAGCTACCTACTCCATCATACCAAGGTCATCCTACACTCCGAAAGGTAAAACCTAGAGCTCTGATACCAACTTTGTCACGACCCGAAATGGCACGTGATGGCCCTTAAACAACGCAACGTCTATAGGCGTAACGCAATTTAAGTAAGACGAAAACCCAACAATCTAAACCATCAAAAGTAGTAAGAAAAAGAACATTGTTAAAACTTTTGAAATCTCAAACCAAATTCTTTAAAGTTGAACTTTTCTTCCTTTAAAATTTTGGCAGCACCTCCTTTGTAAAACAAGCCCCCCAAAAATGGGTACAACATAATATAAGTAAAAGCAGCCCAAACGGGAGCAAAATCCACGCCCAACGGCGGAAAACAACCACCACAACAGATATACGACACCGTAGCGAAGAAAGAGACGATATAAATAAAACTGCATAAAAACCTCTAAGTGACAAAATAAAATACAATATCGTCCTCACATCAAGTCTCTAAGTCATACAAGATAATGGTAGATGGAGAGTATAGGATACAACGAATATACAACAAGCAACATCGGATAACCGCAAAATCTACCTAAGCAAAACTGCACACTGTCAGGCGAAGCGGTCTCCGCAGCAAAGATGATACGATGGTTGAAAATAGCCCTGCCTCTGACTATCCTGAGGAACACCTGCAAAAGACTGTGGCACAACGGGGGTGAGTTGCCAACTCGTGAATAGTAAAGAACATATGCAGGTAATCGCGAGTATGCACGTACAACGCGAATCTAACACATTGCAACTAATAGAAATGAATGGTCATATGTAATGCAACAGTCATGAAAGGTACACTAGCAGGTACAACTAATACATGAAGCAATTATATGACAATCTGTATACAACAATCATATAAGGTACTCTATCAGGTACTACTAATTCATGAAGCAGTGCATATAAAATAAAGTATGTAAATGCAACAGTCATGGGAGGTACTCTATCAGGTACTACTAATACATGAAACAGTGCATAAATAATAAATGCGGAGTATGGAATAAAATATGTCATTCCCACGGAAATCCTAACCTCGTGGTAGGACCAAAATCCAACATGACAATCCAAATCCCAATTTCCACAAATCAGCCAACAAATTGGCTCTCATATCATGTAAGTCTCATATATCCTTAATGTACAACATCAAGTAAATCTCATATATCCTGAATGTCCAACATCAAGTATATCTCGTATATCCCGAATGTACAACATCAAGTAAATCTCGTATATCCTGTATGAACAATATCAGTATATCGAACATATTCTGTGTGTACAATATCGGTATATCCCACATATCCTGTGTGTATAATATCGGTATATCCCACATATCCTATGTTTGCATGAATAAATATGATGAAGTATATGAATCGATATGTATACATATATATTAGCGTCCCACTCCACTAATATATACATATAGGAATAAAAATATCATGAAAACCAGTATCTCACATAGACACATAAATACTGATCTATCAGGTGCTGTCACTACGACTAGCCCTCTGATAGGTACGTATCAAACGCTATAACGAAAAGCCCGAGTGCCTAGCTCTGACCCTCGTCTTTCCACGTATCTATACGTACATGACTCCCGTCGTTATCCCCACGATAACCGCCGAGTCATAGGTAATGTCACCGGATGGTATGGTTCCCCCACTAACTCATCTCCTCACTGAGATTCTTGCCCCGGGGTACCTGCGCCCCCCACCATGTACCCGCACACGGATCCCTCCTTTCCTCGCATGGGGTATACATATACGAACCAATAAAACTCATGGTGGGCGCTGAAATATCATATCAAGGGAAACCGGGTTTTTCAAATAATGCATAATTTCATGAAACTACCACGGTCCCCAAATCCATAAAACATCATAAAAAATCCATATCTTAAAGCGAAAATCCATGAATATAATATACGCAACATGAAACTGAAATGCAAGCCTATAAAGGGAAAGCCGCTATTTAACTGCAACCAGTTAAAATATAAATCATGCGGTTCTTAATTCTCCAAGTCCAATATAACATCAAATAAAGGTGCACATGTAGCTATAACCAGAAATATGGGTAACATGTAGGTATAGCAAGGTATATGTATCTACCTATCAGTAATGATGTAATATACCCTCCAGGTATAAGCAAGGTATGCATACCAGGTATACACGTAGCTATGTCATTATGTGTGTATGTACCTATCGCTAATGGTACAATACCCTATAGGTAATACAGGTAACTTGCATGTAAGCAAGTCACGGCATATGTGTAAGCATGTAGGTATACAGGTATGCTATAAGTCATATGCATAAAGAAATATGAATCAATGTCTCAATGTCCCTAACCAACAATATCATATAGGTATGTGTGTTGTGCGTGACATGGCAATTATTGACGGTGTGTGTGGTATACAATCAGTGCTCGTGCAACATAAGCCGTCAATAATATGTGCAGTGTCCTAAGGATACTAGTCCAAGCACAACAATAACTAAGCAATAAGGTGCATGCGCAACTCTAAATATGAAATAGAATATGCGACAAGTCAAGTCATCTCTAGCCCAGACGCATAACGCCATGCGGGCGATTCCCCTATAGATGTTAAATCTACTCACCGACCGTCCTGGCTAAGTAAAGCCAACCACCTGTTTCCTTTCTTCGTAGCGTCCGAAGTCCTCGCTTACGAACCTAAAACATAAATCAGTGAAACAAGTATATATGAGCAAACGACCAAAACACGTACAAACTACGTTTTACCGACACGCCAACTCTAAATATACTCCCATGTGTTCGTTTAGTGGTTAACGTGCGTAGTGACACGATGAAACCAACCTAAGAGCAAAACCAGCAGGAAGTGCACGGACCGTGTCGGATAACGTATCGCGCGTAGTCGTAACATAAGAAACTACCTATGTGATCCAAGATTTTACATATAGAGAAAACTAAACAATCAAAAAGAACCAAACACGCCTAAACCACAGCATGGAGCTACCCTCCAAAACCCAAACCCTAACTCCTTCACAAAGCCGAGGTCGCCGGATCTCCCTTCAGACGTCACCTGCCAAATCCAAGCCCCCTGGGTTTGTGTTTCAGGTGAGGTCTTAGGGTCTCAGGTACAACACAACTACTCTGTTTGATTTTCTACTACACACCCCGGGTCACAGCAGGTCACAGATGCCATATATCGACACTAAAAATATGATATTTAGCACAAATCTTAACTTTAAACATTCTAAATTGAAACTAAAAGTCTACATAACACAAAAACTATAAAAAGAACAAATAGGGATCATTACCTAACTAAAACAACTCAAAGATCCAAGCTTTCCAAGCGCTTAGGCATCCAAGAGGCAAATCTAAGTCAAAGATGTGATATTTGTGAATTTTTTGATCGATTTGTGTTGGATTGGTAAAGTGTTCGGTTGATAAAGAGAGAGAAATGAGGAAATAAAAGAGATAGAGAAAAATGAGAGAGTGTAGGATAAAAAGAGAGAGAGAGAGAGAGAGATGAGTGTAGGGTGAGAGGGTAAGTGCACCATTAGCATTAACTTCTTATTAATGCCTTCTTACTTCACCATCATTAGTCACCATGCCACCTTTCTCTTCCAAAAGAAATATCCCTTTCTCACAAACAATTAACAAGAGGATTAAGGTTAAGGTTAAAGCAAGAATAGATTAAATCAAAGGATTAGATTAGGTTAAGTGTCATGGTTGCTAAACTAGATTTAGCACAAACAAACCCTTACATTTACGTGCACACATGCGTGCATGCCCATAACAAATAATATTAAAATAATAATTAAATGTTATAAAATGTGAGGAATCCGAATTGGTAAACTTTTTACCGTAAACCCGCATTACCATCTAAACTAACACTAACCGAAATCTAAGGCGTTACAGAGGTGCATCCTCTTCGTTAAGGTGTATCCTATCTGGTGTGTTTCCTTCGGAGGGTGGCAGCTTCATTCCCATCGATATGGCTTTGGCGAACCTTTTCTTTGTCTTGAACCTGCTTTTGCCGGCGGCAGACGTGTTTCGATCTGGTTGGAGTGCCTCAACCTTTTCATTCAGTCGTCGGCGTTTGGCTTTTTCGAATATAGCCAGTTCGCGCTCTCGATTGGCTTTGCTTTTCTTACGGGCTTCGTTCAGCAGCAAGTCGATCATCTCGTCAGACGGTTCCAAGGGTTTTGGCTTCGATCCTGCCCCCAGCTCCTTTATGCTGTCTTCTATCTCCGAGTGAGCTTCTTCGTTAGTTAACGCCGAATGAGAGATCATGTGGCAACTTGCCACATAATCCTTAGATTCTTCCGACGAGTCATCTCCGTCGTTATTGTCGTTATCTCCGCTCTCAAGGATATTGTTGAGAAATTCATGGAGTGTGACCGGGGTTCGCGCTATTTGGTTTTATTCCTCCAACGCATCAATATGTTTTTGCAGGTCCGTGCGCTTGTCACCATGCTTCACGGACTTTTTGGTCTTCTTCTTCTTCATCGAAGACTTTGACGGCTGGGCCTGAGCGTTTTACCCATCGCTATTAACTCTCAATGTTCGGCGTAGTTTTAACATTCCCTTGATGATCTCGGGTTCTAGTGAACTTTTCCACCTGATCGTTGGGCATGTTTGGAGATCCTTCAGCATTCTTTTCGTTTTGGCTGAAAGAGCGACCTCCCATGGAGCTTCTTCTATAAAAGAGCATGATGCCCCGCCGTGTCCACCTTTTTATGAGCGTGCGGTTGGGGCGGGTTTACTTTCCAATTCTCGGATAGTGCGAATTTGCCCTGTTGGTATTGGTCCTCAATCAAGCCTTTGAAGACAAAGCAATCTTCAATTGGATGGCCTACTACTCGGTGATAGGGGCAATAATTGGGATTGCTGGCATCGCCGGGGTGCAATGAATGTCTTGATTCTGGCATGTTGATAAGCCTGTTGCGTATCTCCAGTTCAAACAGTCTCTTTGTTTTCTCTCACGGAAACGAGTAAGGACGTCTTAACTTTTCGTTGAGGAATCGCTGTCTATCACTTTGGCGATCAGCTGGTTTTGGACCAGTAGGCTGCTGTTGAGCATTGGCGACGAAGGTCGCTTTCCCCTTCCCCTTTTCATTTCGAGGCTCCATTTTCGAGGAAGACGGTCTATGGCCCATCTGATCCATTTGGGCCAGCTTGTCTATTAGGGCCTGGAATGTGGTCGGCTTGAAGAACATCATGAATTGTGAAACGGCCGCCTGAGGGTTAAGAGTACCTACGAACATGCCTACCGCAGGCACTTCTTCGATGCACTGCTCTCACTTCGACCATAGGTTCCGCCACCGTATCGCATACTGAACCCATGTTTCTCCCGGCTTCACCCTGGCATTGATCAATGCCGTCATTAGGGTGCGTTCGCTAGCGCTTGCGAAACGCTGAGTGAATAGCAACTCCATTTCCGTAAAAATTTTGACGGAGTCATTGGGCAGTTCTGAATACCACTCAAAGGCCGTTTCCGCCAAGCTGCCGACGAACTGACAAAGTAACAATTTGTCGTCACCCCCGGTATTGCAGCAGAGAGCCCTGAACTGAGCGACATGTTGATGGGGATTGCCTGTCCCCTTGTATACGTGGAACTTAGGAATCGTGTATCCTGGCGGGTACTTGATCTGATCGTACCATCCTGGATATGGTCGCCCAGATCTGACGACTTGGCCGTTTGCTTCATTCGCTTGATGAGATCGTATTTGTTGAGCTATATAATCATCGAGCGTGGCTTTGGAGATGGTCTCCTCCTTGGCTGCTGACAGAGCCGGCAGAGGATTTGATGTCTCTCCTCTATCATCTTCAATTATTACTGGAGGATCTTCGGCTAGAGGGTCCGGCTGGATCATCATGCCCACCATATCTTGGAATAGAAGGGCCATTTGTTTTATGTTGGCCGCTTGTTCCGCGGCTTCCTTATTCTTCTTCTCAAGCATTCTCTGAAGGAATTCGGCATCAGTTTCCTGCTCATGACGCTGCTCCGAGGATGTCTCCGTGCTTGCTTTTGGTCCAGTGAGTGCATCCATGGCTGTCAGCATTTCTGGGAGCTTTTGTTGTTGTTGCTCCTGAGCCTTAGTCACAGACCGTGTAAGTGGTCGGTGACCCATAGAAGCATGGCTTTCCTCTTTTCCGGAAGCCATATAAACAATATGCACCACCATACCCCGAGACTTGGGGCATTTAGATTCAGTGTTCTTGAGATTCGTCGCGAACACGAGGATTTTCTCCGGCCTTCTCCTTTTGTGGGCGGTCGAAGTTGAGGGAGCCGTTGCAGCGGGCACCCAAACAGATGACACCTTCTGTGGCTTGACAGGGTGGTCCTATTCTCGCCGAACTTTCATCTTTTTCTGTCGGCGGGGGTAATTTTGATCAATCACGGAGTCTTGGACCTGTCTCTAGACCTTATGAATTTTGGAGGACAGCCGCTGAGGGGGCTGCTCCATCTTCGCCTTTGTAGCATTCTACACAGGTAGAGGAGATCTTTTCAGCACGGCCGTCAGAGAGTTCTTGCGCACCCTCTTGAGTGGTTCAAAGCTATTCCCAGTTGGAACAGCAGCATTAATTTCTACCATCGGAGCTGGTGGAGTCAGTCCAGATGGGGAACTGCCCCCAGCTTTCCTCACTCGGCGCCAGTGGCAACGTCGAGCATGTCATGCGGCCGGGATCACCTCCGCTGTTGGATGAGCTTCCTCATGCCCCCTGCTATGAGGAGAGGCTGTTATTGGCGCTAGCCTGTCGAAGACTGACGTCCGTTGAGAGGGGATAGTCAGTCTTGCGAAGGCCGACTTTCGAACAGGGGAAGCAGCTTTGGCGATTTCGTTTGGAGCGGGAATTGGAACGGCCAGTCTTGTGAAGACCGACCCCTTAACAGGAGAAGCAGTTTTGAGGACTGCAAGAGCAGGAATGGCTATCCGCTTCGGGATAACGCCTTCTCGTATTTCGAGCTTCTTGACGGGCCCACTTGAGCTTTGGCCCAGTCGGTTAAAGTCCGAGGCGCTAAATTTGGACGACCCGTTGAGAGGGGCCGTGGTAGTGGTAAGTCAATCAAAGACCGATTTTTTCTGAGCTTCTTACAGTGGTACAGGGGCGTTGAAGCTCATTGGTGGGAGCATGGTCCCTAAAAACAGCCCAGTGGTGGCTTGCGTCACCTGTTCCACTGGCATCGTGAAGAGGGAGGCTGCTTGAGGCCCATAAGTCACTCCTCCGGCAGGGACGGAGTGGGAGTTGTTGCAGTTGTTGCAGTTGAGAGCCATTGATCTTCTGTTTTCTGCACGGAGCAAGGCAACAAATATTAGTACCTCGAATCCAGGGGCAACCATAGAAAACCGCGATTCGTTCGCGAAACACGACACACGAAGTGTGGAGTGGAAAGAGGAAAAGGTTCCACCGGGCATGCCAAAATCTGTTCTCCTCTGAAAGACGCGACCGGGACGTTGGGACGTCCGGCCTGAATTTTCGGGGCAGATGCTATTTGGTTTTATCCATCCACCTCTCCGAAGATACCAAGTTTATTTATGGCACCATGTATCAAAGGTTTAGACGGATGCGGCCGATGTAGCAGACTTCGTCAGATTCCCCCTCATTGTGAGGGTTTTTTTTATTGTGGGGACGCTCTTCCCTGCAGGCGCAAGCTCCTGCAGTTAATTATGCTACCGCATCGCGGTAACCACTTTCTCCTTCTCCAGATGGTCACTTCATGTCGTGGGTGTTTGTTTTGTTTTTGGTTGCCCATGGATTGTATACGGAGACTAATTTATGTTGTCGCCCGTAGGGCGTGGATTAGTCCAAATCCGTATTTTCTTAGATTTGGGTTTTGGGTTGGGTTTAAGGGTCATTACTCTTATTTGAGACAAAGATCAACTTAAACGTTTTTTAAGGATACGTTAGTCTAATTTTAGACTAAGATCAACTTAACAGGATCATTTAGATCCAACAAAAGAGCATTTGGGCTCTATTGTTTTAGTTTAGGGACTTTGCGGTCCATAGTTTAAGGACATCATAGTCCATTGAGTTTAAGGACATTATAGCCCATAGTTTAATGACGTCATAGTCTGTAAAGTTTAAATACATCATAGTCTATGAGTTTAAGGACCTCACAGTCCATGGTAGTTTAGAGACATCATAGTCTGTAAAGTTTAAGGACATCATAATCCATGAGTTTAAGGACCCCACAATCCGTGGACTGTCAGGTTTTCGGGACCCGTCACCTCTCTGAAGACGTTGAAGGATTACAACGACAAATATCAGAGGAGTGAAGAGATGTACCCTTGAACCAATATTGGTTGGGAGATCTGTAGTCCAATTTAGGACTAAGATCAAAGATTTATGAGCATATGGGCTCAATTAATCTGAATTAGGGATCTATGGCCATCTTGGGCTCGACCCATTCAGTTAAAATGTTGAACATTTAACAATGCTCAGCATTGGTTTGGATTCTGACAGCCTTTTTGTCTTTTATTGAGTGCTGAGCATTCATTATAGCTCTGATGCTTTATTTTAAAGAACGGTTTATGTTCTCTCAGTGCACACGTGAGGAGCACGTGGCACGCTTGGCGTTGTGCACCAGACAATGAGCGCAGAGCGCTTCTTGTGAAATGGCGCACACGTGAGGAGCACGTGGCGCACTTGGCGATGTGCGCCAGACAATTAGCGCAGGGCGCTTCTTGTGAAATTTGGAGCGCGAAGGCTCTGTAGCGCCGTGTGCTAGATTTGGAGCGCTAAGGCTCTCCTTTTAATTGGAGCGCCAAAGCTCTTTTAGGCAGCTTTGCGCCCTGAGAATTAAATTTTCTCTTATAAGAGACTTTGTCTCATGGATCTAAGAAAAAGGTTCTTACTTTTTATAGGAGATGTTTCAATCTCTTATGTTTTTGGTGAAAGGCTCTGCCTTTGTGGATCTATGATCCTAAGAGAATTGAATTATTCTCCCCCTTTTTTATAATGAGATGTTATGATCTCTTTCGTGAAAGACAATTTGTCTTATAGATCAATGATCTGTCAAAAGAACTAAGTTTCTTTTTATGATGAGATGCTTTGATCCCTTTATTTCACCTTGGAGAAATTCTTCTTCTGCTGAGAGCTTTCTCTTCTCTCTGAAATTTCTCAAAGTTTATGGGGGGTTCATCTATATCAGACTTGAAGTCTTGGGGCCTTTATATAGGGCAAGCTGATTTGTTGAATCAGCTGAAGAGATCTTTTCTCTAATTTATTTGGGGATTTCCCCACGTTGGATCTTTTGATCCTAGGGCTTCTTATTTACAGAAGGCAATCTTCTTGTTTTTAACAAGATTGGGAAATTTTTCCTTATACAGAATTTTGGTGATTTTTAATCACCATTGGATCATTGATCCAACGGTGCTCTGATTTTTAGAACACAATCTTTTTGTTTGGAAAGATTCTGAGGAATCATTCCTTAACAGAATTTTATTCTAGTAAATTGATGATTTATCATCTTCGTTAGATCTTTGATCCAACGGTGGGGAACATTTAGTTCTACCGCTAGCGCACTCGTGCTTTGCACGTGAGCGCTGCTTCATAGCGCCGGCGCTCTTTGCGCCAGCGCACTCGTGATTTGCACGTGAGCGCTACTTCATAGTGCCGGCGCTCTTTGCGCCAGCGCACCCGTGCTTTGCACGTGAGCGATGCTTCAGAGCGCCGGCGCTCTTAGCGCCAGCGCACTCGTGCTTTGCACGTGAGCGCTGCTTGCTGGCGATTTTATGAAGCGCTGCTTCATTTCAAATTTTGAAAATTTGAACAGAGCTTTGCTCTGATTGGGGGAAACAGGCATTTGGATTTGAAAAATATGCAGACATGCATCTTGAACCTAAAAACTGGAATGAAATGGCATTTGAATCTGAAAATGATGCAGAAGAAGACATGCATCTTCAACCTGAAAATTGGAATGAAATGCAGAAGAAAATATATGCAGAAGCAAACATATCAAGAACTAAATATATGGTATCCTTTGCAAAAAAATACTAAAGCAAAAATGACAGATTTACAATGTTAGTTGTATGTATGCCCTAGAGGCCATTATTATACATGATTGTATATTATAGTGGATTTTGGACATATATAGAGAGGACTTTCTTGCTCGATATGATAGTATGCTATCTGGTTACTCTTTATCTTAACATGTTGACTAGTATTGTGATACTGTCTTACTCTCACATGTTGTTAAAGCCCTTATGATGTATACTTGACTACCAGGATTATGATGCAGATTATGACCACTTTTTCATCTCAGAAAATTAGATTTTAATACCGCTCATTCATTATCTAGTTTTTTATATATCGGTACTTTTAACCAATGTCTGCTCAGTAATTACAGATTACAGGTATTCGTGATAAAATACTGGAAATATACTCAGTATCTCGGATATAGCGTTAGGGAGGCGACACTGCAAACAGAACAGAAAACCGACCGATATCCAAAGAGTTCCTTTTGTAAATAAATGTGTGCACAATATTTTTGGTCCAACACAATGCAAGTGTGCACATGCTCTTTGGTACATGGACCATGGTGGGGCTGCCTTGGCACACACAAAAGATGAATTGTGCATTTGGTGGGCACATGTGAGGTGATGTGTGTTAAATGCATAAAGTGTTAGATATATATGCCCTAGAGGCCATTATTGTATAGTACTAGTTTGTATAATACATTTCGGAGGCTTGGGATATATATATATATATATATATATATATGGTTTTACGACAGTCTTGCTCGATATAGTAGTATGCTACTTGGTTTGTTTCTATCTTAATATGTGTATATGTTTCTTTTAACATATCGCTAAAAACATATTGGTAGAGCTTTTAGGATTTTTGCTTGACTACCGGTGTTGTGATGGCGATCACACTAGTGGGGGCTGGGTAGTCTATAAGCACATCCTTATTCTGGTCCCTAGTCGTAGGATTATCGAGACAGGGCATCGATACTCCAGAGTAGACTGGTGCATACGCTTCTCTTCCCAGCAGGGGAGATGGTCTGTCCCACAGCCATCAGTACGTCGTACTGGAGATAGTATGCAGGTGCTCGTTAGGTTACGAGTACACTGGACAGGACTCGTCGGGAAATGTTGGTTGGTATTATACCTATCGTCAGTTAACAGTTCCCAGGTTACATGAGTACAGCTTAGTCTGCTGACTTGACACTGTCACTTCGCCTCGAGTGTGATCCGACTGTTCTTAGATTACTATGCTACCACGACTCTACTGAGTCGTGCAAACAGGTAGTAGTTGGGTGCAGTCCCGAAGCACTTGGAGGCAGTGACGGTTAGACAGGATTCGTCTCTCCCGGTATTGGGGGTTGATATCGCGCTGTGTCTAGGAGAGCCATTACACAAAGTCCCTGTCCGGGGCAAGCGAGAATTGCTGGTAGGTTTTCCAGTAGATTCTCAGGGTGTTTTAGGCTACACTCCGACACGACTTGTACCGCTATTAGGGGACTGACGTTTACCACCCCCATAGTCCCGCCATGCGATATTCTCAGACGAACAGACCGGACTGTACGGAGATTGTCACATTCGGGCTCAGTAGGAGTTCGATGGGTTCACCTCATCAGTCTTCTTATCGGCATCTACCATGGGACCGTTACGTACAGCTAGTACCGCTTGCGGCCTGTGGTTAAACCCACTGCCAGCGTAGTGTCGAGCCTTTAGAGTCCTACACAGAGGGTTACTCGCCTTTGGGCAAAGCTGAGTAGAGGTTGCATGGTTTTGCGACGGGGTTCGTTCACATCCGCGCACTTGTGCACGTTTGGTGTCCGGACAGTAGTTACTAGCGGGCTTTGGTTTAAGCCGGATCCTAGTAATTGTTTTGGGATTGGTTTTGTCTCAGTGTATTCGTGTTCCTTGGAGCACGGATGCAGGTGTGTATGCACAGTTGACAGAGACAGAGGCAGAGCATTCTCATTAGGGTTGTTGACCATTTGGTTTTGGTTGACTTGTTGACCGTTGACCTTTCTTTAAACCCTAATGAGAATATGATATATGATTAATAATATTAATTAAGTATTATTGTGCCATGTTTGAGTTAAAAGTTTGACTTTTGTTGACTTTGTTGACCGGTTGACCATTTTGGACTTGTTGACCATCATCATTTCATTGCTATCATTTCATGGGTATGACTTTTGCTTGCTTGTTGTTTGCAAAAAGCAATTATAGCATGAAATGATAATGGTCATTGAAACTAACCATCACCATATACTTAATTATTATTATTATTATCATTATTCTCACTTTTGTGAGAAGAGTTGGATTATGAGAGCTCATTCTATCATTCTCTTTCGCTCTCCTAGAAAGAAAGCTCTCCCTCTTCCTCTTCCTCTCTCAAGGTTCAAGTGTGCCATGAGTTGGAAATCATGAACCTTTGAGACAAAACCACCATCACTCTTCTCTACTCTATCTAAGGTATTAGGTTTAGTAAACCAAACACCTTAGTCATCTCTAGGTTGAGATAGGAGCTCAAATCCGAGACCCTCGGGTGGATCCATCTATGGCAAAGAGGAGACGACAAGGAGGATCCGTTCAAGCAACTACGTGGAGAAAGAATGAGGAAGAACCACAACAAGAAGAGAAGGAGTTCAAGACCAAGGTATAGCCATTCTACATAGTAGTTAGAACTTGTAGAATATTTATTTGTTTTTGTTTAGCAACGATCCTTCATGAAACAGTCCATGTTACCTAGCTAGGGAAAATTTTCGTTTTACCTATTCCGCCTCCCCGAAAGAACCGGGGTGGGTAACGTGGACCTAACAATGGTATCAGAGTCTTGCTAAACACTATCTAACATATTAGCAAAGTAACTAGAAGTTCGATCAGAGAAAAAATCGCAAAACATGCCCGAGATATCAACTTTCTGCCGATTTTATTTTCTGTTCAAAAAAATAATAAATCATGTACTAAAAATCGGCTCAGTGTTTTTTAAGAACTAGCAAGAAAAATGGTCCACTATCTCGGTCAAAGCGCCGCGGAACCGCGGCAGGAGCGTGCTCCCGCCGTTGATCCGCGGCCGAGTTGACTCGGTCGTGGGAAATTTTTCCTGCAGTATGTTCAGTAGGGTGTTTTGGGATTCTACAATATATTTTTTCTGCCCAGATTTTCTAGAAAGCAAAACTTGTTTTTAGGGTGGTTTAAAATCCGTATTTTGATCGAACTTCTAAAGACTTTAGCTAACGGGTTATATCTGTGATGTGATATATGTATTGAACGTCTGCTAATCGCTATACGTCGATAAGTGGGGGTTATACATATCTGTGATCTGTAATGTTGATGGTATGTGTATATGAATTCATTAGATTATCACGGATGAATAGCCGGGGGATTGTGAGATGAGAGTATTCTTTTCTTTCAATTCTTGTAATTTGTAATTGATGTAATATTATTTATATGGCCGCACAATCGGGATGGGGTTGTAGCCGTCATTGTATAATTTCTTTTACTGTTTTTGCTCCTAGGATAGACCCAAGGTGAGGTGCACAAACTACCGGGTACCTCGAAGTGCCGAGTGGCCTACTCACGGTATTGAGGGAGGTTGCTTCGCTTCGGGTACTTGGTGGGTAGTTTGCCGCACCCGTAGGGGTCTAGGGTGGGGTTTTGGCAATTCATCGCGACCGTGTAATCCGCTCTTCGTTACAGGCTCGTACGGAATGCGAATTCCTAGTATATCCAATGTGTTCATCTGTGATCTGGAATGGCTATCATTGCATCTGACGAATGTGTATATATCTATATGATATCTATTTAGGCGTTGCTTATGTTTTGCATCCGCGCTAGTCCAGCCCCCGCTCTGTCGTTAGTTAAGTAACCTAACGGGTAATGACGGGGCCCCATGGCGAATGCGGATGGCATAAGTGTACGGCATATTTTCGTTGTTTTCTGCAATGGTAGGATTAACTGATAGGACGCAATAAATTAATGCAAGAAAACAAACCTAAAAGGAACGTTGTTGGAACAATTTTTCAAAAAGCTGTTATTGCAAGGACGCTCTCTTTTGTTTTGCATAGAGGTATTCGGTTATGAATGCCCAGCACCTCAGTCGACGAGGCAAGGGCCGAGATCCCTTCATCGGGAGTGACCCTTTGGAAAAAAAGTTTGCGTCAGGGCAATAACTTCACTATAGTCGATTATTCTTGCTTTGCATCGAGGTATTCAGTTTGGAATATCCTGCACCTCATTCGACGAGGAAAGAGCCGAGATCCCTTCACAGGGAGTAACCTCTTTAGCAAGAGTTTTTCGCCACTATATTTTCAAAAAGGCTATCATGTTCCTTCAACTATATCAAGTTCATTACGTTAACAGGTTTTTCGCCAAAACCCAGCCGTAGCCCTCCGTCGTTTCAGAAAATTAATACATGGTATTCGTGCTGCGTTTGTTGATTATTCGTCAAGGCACAGTGAACGGTAGCTAAGTAATAATTCTCTGTTGCACTGATAAGTGCGATTGGTTAGGACGGTCGCATGATTTTGTTGATTATTCATCAAGGATCATGCGGGCGGGTCTAAAGCAATCCTGGATAACGATGGGTTGAACTTGACTAGGACCTTTTGATTTGTTGATTATTCGTCAAGGTCATTTGGGTCCTAGGTGCAAAAATCCACATCGGGAGTTTCTAAAGAAACTGAAATTTGCAGATTCAGCATACCATCTGGAGTGTGGTGACTAGAGTGGATTCCATCTAGGTCATCGCACAATGATAGTTGGATCCCGATCCCACTGATGAGTTGGATTACTCTCGGGAGATTTTTTCACTTAACAATCAATGCTATAAACCAAGTAGGTGTTTAGAACGGTGTTAGAGGGGCTATGCCTCCAGGGAAAAGAGGTTATTTAATTAAGGAACTTCGCGAAAGCGTTGGAAAACCTCCCTCGAAGTACCAACACTAGCCTGGCTGAAAGGTTAAGCAAGTATTGTGACGTGCGATTAATCCTGACTAGTTCTTCTTTTAGGGTTTGAAGAAGAATTTGAGGAAACGGTGGGAGCCATCCTGATTAGATAAATTCATAAACCAATCTAATCTTGCAAGAATGCACGCTGAGTGTTTCTTTTCTCTCTCCAGGTAGCAACCATTTCATGCCCTAATCAAGATAATAAAATGTATCGCTTGACCGATCCGAATTCTTATTCGGGGCTGGGGAACGTTGGTTCGGCTCTAACTTACGACAACAGTCATAAATATGAGCAAGGGAAAGAGGATTGTATGGATTCCAAGGATACCCAGTTGAAGAAGAAGCATGGTTTTGCATCTACTTCAGGTGTTCTTGTAATTGAGAACTGTTTTACGGTTAGCCCTACCTCCTGGGTACTTGATACCGGATCAGGATATCATATCTGTAATTTATTACAGGGACTGAGAAAAAGTAGGAGAGTTGTACCTGGTGATATGTCGCTCAGAGTAGCGAACGGAGCACAAGTTAATGCTGCAGCCGTCGGTGAATATCACCTAGTGTTGCCAAATGGCAATACTATGATTTTGAACGATTGCTACTATGTACCTTCCATGGTTTGCAACATCATAACAGTTTCTTTACTCGATAAAGATGGATATAACTTTGTTCTTGATAAAAATATCATGAACATCTACCTTCACAAAGTACTGGTTGCAGAAGGTACACTGTGTGATGGTATATATGTTCTAAATCAGAATACAGTTCTCAATGTACAAAACACACGCAAGAGGAAGAGTTCAGATACGAACGAATCCTACTTGTGGCATTGTAGACTTGGTCATATCGGAGAGAAAAGGCTAAGTAAGTTGCATAAAGATGGACTCGTGGATACGTTCTAGTTTTCATCTTATGAAACTTGTCAGTCTTGTCTCAAAAGAAAGATGACCAAATCTCCGTTCACCGGACATGGAGAAAGGGCAGCAGAGCTCTTGGGACTCATACACAGTGATGTATGTGGTCTGATGTCTATACATGCAAGGGGTAGGTTCTCGTACTTCATCACATTCACTGACGATCTCTCTAGGTTCGGATATGTGTATCTGATGAAACACAAATCTGAAGCTTTTGAGAAATTAAAGGAATTCAGAAACGAAGTAGAGAACCATACTGGTAAAAGTAACAAGATCTTCCGGTCTGATAGAGGAGGGGAGTACTTAAGCACGGAATTCCTAGATTACTTAAAAGAGAATGGTATTCTCTCTCAGCTTACTCTTCCTTATACACCACAGCACAACGGTGTATCGGAGCGGAGGAATCGTACCCTACTGGATATGGTTCGCTCCATGATGAGTAATGACAAGTTGCCTCTTTCATTTTGGGGACATGCGCTTCAGACAGTGGCATACCTTTTGAATCAAGTTCCGTCCAAATCTGTGCCTAAAACTCCATATGAAATATGTAGCAGTAAGAAGCCATGTCTTAAATTTATTAAGATATGGGGTTGTCCGGCCTATGTGAAAACACGGAAACCGGACAAGCTAGAGGCACGGTCAGTTCTGTGTAAATTTATGGGATATCCTAAAGATTCACTTGGATATCTGTTCTACCACACTGAGGAACAGAAGGTGTTTGTATCTCTTCACGCTACCTTTTTAGAAAAAGGAGTTTCTTGGAAAAGAAACTAGTGAGAGTTCTGTAGAAATGGAAGAAATTCAGCGACCACAAAATATAACTGAAAATTTGGAGGAACCACTGGATTCAATAACCCCAGACGAACCTCAGCCACTCCGCAGATCTGGTAGGATTTCTCATCCGCCCGAGAGATACTACGGTTTTCTCTTAGACGGGGATCGAGAGGATTGCATCTTGGAAGAAGATGACCCTACCAGTTTTAGGCAGGCCATTATCAGTAGGGACTCTGATAAGTGGCTGGAAGCAATGCAATCCGAAATGGAGTCCATGTACACCAATAAAGTGTGGACCTTGGATATTGCTCCACCTGGGGTAAAACCCGTTGGATGCAAATGGATCTACAAAAGGAAACTTGGTGTAGATGGGCAGGTGGAAACCTATAAAGCTAGACTCGTTGCAAAAGGTTTTCTTCAAAGACCTGGTGTGGACTATGACGAAACTTTTTCTCCAGTGGCTATGCTTAAATCCATTCGGATCCTACTTGCCATTTCTGCCTTCCATGACTATGAAATCTGGCAGATGGACGTTAAAACGGCTTTTCTGAACGGCTGTTTGGAAGAGTGCGTTTACATGGATCAGCCATAAGGTTTCGTAGACAGTGGGAGCAGCGGGAAGGTGTGCAAGTTGCTTAAATCCATTTATTGATTAAAGCAGGCATCGCGGAGCTGGAACATCTGTTTTGATGAGGCAATCAAGGAATTTGATTTCATCAAGAATGAAGATGAACCTTGTGTCTATAAGAAGATTGTAGGACGAACTGTCGTGTTCCTAGTCTTGTACGTGGACGACATTCTTTTGATAGGAAATGACATTCCTATGCTACAATCGGTCAAGCTATTTTTGTCACAACGGTTCTCCATGAAGGACCTGGGTGATGCCTCGTACATTCTGGGGATCAAGATCTACAGAGATAGATCCAAGAGACTACTGGGACTTTCGCAGTCCAGGTACATAGAGACTGTACTAAAGAGATTTAGTATGGAGGATTCCAAGCGCGATAACATACCCGCATTGCACGGAATTACCCTCTCCAAGAAGATGTCTCCTAAGACTGACGAGGAGAGGGTTCGCATGAGCACTATACCCTACGCTTCGGCGCTAGGATCTATAATGTATGCGATGCTATGTACAAGACCAGATGTAGCTTACGCGCTGAGCGTGGTGAGCCGGTATCAGTCAGACCCAGGTGAGGACCACTGGATGGCAGTGAAGAACATTCTCAAGTACCTAAGAAGGACTAAGGAGATGTTCCTGGTTTACGGTAATGGAGACCTCAGGGTCGAGTCCTTTACCAATTCAAGCTTCCAGAGTGACAAAGATGATAGCAAGTCTGTCTCGGGTTTTGTGTTTACCCTCAACGGAGGGGCGGTGTGTTGGAGGAGTTCCAAATAGGATACCGTCGGAGACTCGACGATGGAGGCTGAATACATTGCTGCAAGCGATGCCGCAAAAAAGGCGGTCTGGATGAAGAAGTTCATTAGTGAACTTCAGGTGGTTCCGTCCATTGTTGACCCAATACCTTTGTATTGCGATAACAATGGGGCTATACCTTTAGCGAAGGAACCAAGGTCCCATCAGAAATCCAGACACATCTTAAGGCGGTATCACCTGATCTGGGAGATCATTGATCGCCAGGAGATCGAGGTACGGAGAGTGGACACAAAAGACAACACAGCGGATCCATTCACGAAGGCCCTCCCTCAAACACAGTTCGTGCGTTTTTTTGAGCTTTTGGGTATGCGGTACGCCGGCAGCTGGCCTTAGTGCAGACGTTGGGTATGTGGTACACCAATTACTGGCCTTTAGTGCAAGTGGGAGATTGTTAGATATGTATGCCCTAGAGGCCATTATTGTATAGTACGAGTTTGTATAATACATTTTGGAGGCTTGGGATATATATATATGGTTTTACGACAGTCTTGCTCGATAAAGTAGTATACTACTTGGTTTGTTTCTATCTTAATATGTGTATATGTTTCTTTTAACATATCGCTAAAAACATATTGGTAGAGCCCTTAGGATTTTTGCTTGACTGCCGGCGTTGTGATGGCGATCACACTAGTGGGGGCTGTGTAGTCTATAAGCACATCCTTATTTTGGTCCCTAGTCGTAGGATTATCGAGACAGGGCATCGATACTCCAGAGTAGACTGGTGCATACGCTTCTCTTCCCAGCAGGGAAGATGGTCTGTCCCACAGCCATCAGTACGTCGTACTGGAGATAGTATGCAGGTGCTCGTTAGGTTACGAGTACACTGGACAGGACTCGTGTCATGACCCACAGGGTACGGAACGTGACTGGCACTTAAGTTTACGAAACGTCTAAAGACGTCCGTAAAATAAGTAAGCCAAAGCCCAGAAAGCAAAACCAATTAAGCAAGAGAGTGAAGAAAACCCAAACATTTGAAAGCAAGTTATCAAATAAGTCATGTAAAACCCTTTTTAAAAACAATACCAATTTTTCCGAAAATTTCGGCAGAGTCTCCTTTGTAAATACTGGCCCCGAAAATGGGTACAACAAAAAAATATACATGAATCCAACAAAATAGGGCATCCCTAAGCGGGAGCTAGCTCGTCGCCACAAGGCGGTCACAAATCCCACGCAATATAAATGACAACAAGCATAATAATCATAATAAAGCATAAGAAAACATCATGTCGACTCAAGTGAGCTCGACCCCAAAATACAGCATAAAGTCCACAAACCTCACAGTCTCATCTCGAGGTCAATATACAATAAAACTGGTAGAAACAGTAGATGGAGTACACTAGATACAAAGAATATACAAGTGGTACAAAAATAATAACATAACCCACCTATGAGCAAATCTCGAGCTCAGGCAAAAGAGGCAAAAGACAAGTGCGTCCGCCGCTACTGAACTGACGGAGCGGACCTGCAAAAGACTGTGGCACAACAGGGGTGAGTTTCCAACTCGTGAGTAATAAATAACATCTACAAAGGCTATCGTATGCATGCACACAAGCATCCTAGCATCTATAATACAGGTATGACTGGATGCACTGGCAGGTGCGTATACAACATCAGTGTACGAATATGTATGCAACATGAATATCTGAGGTCTCAATGGGTATATATAAGAAATATTTTATTTCTTTTTGTTTTTGAAACTCTTTTAGAATGCCAGCATAATGTCAATGAATCGACGAAAATCGGTGTCCAGCAACGACACCCAAAAGCTGTCTCAAATCTCATAAATCCATGTCATAGTGTCTCTGGCCTCAGCCATCCGGCTGACCCATCTCAATATCAATATCTCATCCCCTCGCGGCCCCGGTCGGTATCCTCTGGATATCCGCCGTGCCCAATGAAGTCACCGGTAGGTAATCCGTCCCCTGCCAGGCTCATCGTCAACACCACGAGCTTCTTGCCCCGGGGTACCCTGCCGGGCCCACCATGTACCCGAAACGGTTCATCCAATTCCTCGAAACGGGTCTCCAAAAACAACAGCAAACTCATGGTGGATGACACTTACATCACTAGAAAACCGCAATTTACATGTTTTAAAAAATATAATAAGTTTGGAAATTTTGCGGCTTTCCCCCGAAATCCAGCAATATCATAAAATCTCAAGAAATCCTCATAAGTGCATATATCAATGATAATGAATGCGTATGGTGTCGATAATCAAGTTGCGATGTGTAAATTAATGGATTAGGCATGAGCAATTAATATGATGTAGTACATGCACATGAATAGCAATTCTACGGTTTCATTTCAAGGAATTAAAGGCAATAGCACCAGTTTAAGTATCAATTAGTAAAAGGTTTAAATTTAAATGTTATCTATTGTGGTGGCATGGCAATTACCAGGGTGTGTGTGTAAGCATGAATAGTGCTCGTGCTGCATATGAAAACCCTGGCAATGGTGCAGGTGTCCTATAAAATGGTTTCGTATAGGTATGTCAATATAATGCATGGATGCAGCAAATAGTCAATTACGCATTTCACCCCTAATTACTAACATTACTAAGGATCTTGTAAGTTACTAAAACTATCGGGCGGCTTGCGCCATCCAACGATAGTCCCCCGTAGATGTTACATCTACTCACCGGAATCCCTGGCTAGCCGTGTCCAATCACCGCCTTTCCCTTTCGCGCCGCGTCTGACGTCTCCGCGACCGAACCTGGAATTTACATCAATACCAAACATAAGGTTACGTATCAAGAATGACGCAAAACCCCAACAAAACTGCTAAAGTTCGCTAGCTAAGTACAACGTGCACAAAGTGCGCGGAACACACGCGAAAATCGCAAAAACTGCCAAAAAACGCCGATTTGGTCGCCCGGCAAAACTAAAACCCGACTACCCAAAAATCAGCACTCACGCATCCTAAAAGTCATAGGACAAGCCATTACAATCATCAAGATATCAAAAATGATTCATCGCATAATTTTATAACAAAACTAGTAAGCAGTTACATTCCAAAATCGGTGCAAAAATCGCCGATTGGCTACAAAAGACTACTATCAAGCTTGAACACCCAACCACACTACTAGCAATCTACAAACACTAATTACAACACAATAACAATGATTCCAATCCTATTTTCCATAAACAACCATTTCTTGAATTTATAACCTACCAAATTCCAAATCAATTTCCACACTTGAAAACTTAAATTAACACAACAAAAGCCCACATAAGAAAATTAATCTCTTAGATTAGGTTAGCAAAATAACTAGATAACAATTTAGGTTTAATCAACTAAATAATGTTTTCTAAACCCTAATCAACTCATTTTCCATACATAACCCTTTCTAGATTTTCCTAAAACAACAATTACAACTAAAATCACACTTTTAAAAGTAACAAAATTAACACAATTTAAAGACCACATCAACAAGGTAACTTCTTTGATTTGTGTAGGAACTAGCAAGCAAAATAATTTTAATTAACCACATAATGGTATGCTAACAACTTTAGTTTAAAACAACTACTCTTTATAAACTAGATTAGAATTTAGCTAACTTTTAACACTAAACCATACAATTAAAGGAATTTAGCAAAAAAAAAAGTAACTTGAAGAAATTTATACCTCAAGATCTATGGATCAAGCAAGTGATTTGCCTCTAAGAATGGCTTCCTAGCTCCAAGATTCAAGCAAGAATGGCTAAGGATAATGATAGCATAAGGATTTTGTTTGGATTTTTGAATTAATTATGGATTTTGATGTGGTTTTTTGAAGAAAATTGAAGAAAAATGAAAAGAAAAGAGATGAAAAAGTGAGGGTTCAGGTTTCGGCCAGAGGAGGTAAGGGGGAGGGTGTGGGCAAGTGGGGAAAAGTCATGGGTCAAGTCTCCAAAGTCAAAGCACCATACTTTATCAATTATATTTAAAATAAAGCCATAAACTAACTAAATCAACTCAAGAAAGCAACCAAGGAAATGAGGCCAGAAATTTCTGGACTTGGACAAGGTGGGGCTGTCCTAGGGCTGAGGGAAAATAGAGAGAGATTTTACAAAAGAAATTTTATGCAAAAAAGCCCCCTACAAGTCAAAAATTGCAAGTTTTAGCTCAAAAATTCAATAAATTCGTTTCATATCATAAAAATTGCTTAAAAATCAAAATAAATTACTAAAAATTTATGTTACCACTAGATTTTAATTATCATAATTTTAGAGATTAAAATTAGCCCGGAAAAATTTGTATTTATCGCTAATTTAATGTATTTTCTTACCGGCTTAAAATAATATTAAAAAATTGAAAAATTAGGGAAAATTTTTAAACGACCAGAATTTCATAATTAACTCATTAGCTACCAAAAACAAGCAATTACCTATTCATTTTAGGTATAATTAGCCCAAAACTGCAAAATAACAAGAAAGACGGTTTTCGGAAAAATACCGAATTTTCATCGAATTTCAGGAAAACACCAGAACAACTTTTCAAGTCGCTACAATCTTCCCCCCTTAAAGAAATTCGGTCCCCGAATTTAAAAATATAGCTACGCGTACCTTCGAAGAGATGGGGATACTTCTTCCTCATCTCGCCCTCGGTCTCCCAGGTAACCTCCTCGCTGCTCGTGCTACGCCAAAGGACCTTGACGGTTGGTATAAACTTCGATCTCAACTTCTTCACCTGCCGATCCAAGATGGCCACCGGCTGCTCTGCAAAAGAAAGGTCGCGCTCTAGCTGGACTGTCGGGTGCTGAATCGCATGCGAAGGGTCGTGAAGGTACTTGCGGAGCATCGAAACATGGAAGACGGGGTGAACATCGGGAAAGCTGGGAGGAAGAGCCAAACGATATGCAACAGCGCCAACACGCTCGAGGATCTCGAAGGGACCTACGAATCTAGGGCTAAGCTTCCCCTTTCGCCCAAAACGCATCACGCCCTTCATCGGAGAGACCTTTAGAAAAACATCGTCGCCAACTGCGAACTCTAATCTGCGACGGCGCCTGTCTGCATAGGATTTCTGTCTGCTCTGAGCCGCTCTCATCCGGTCTCGGATCAACTGTATCTTCGATGTCGTCTCCTCAACAAGCTGCGGCCCCAAAATGCTGCTCTCGCTGAGCTCTGTCCAACAAACGGGCGATCTGCATCTCCTCCCATACAATGCCTCGAAAGGTGCCATCTGAATAGTATCCTGGAAGCTGTTGTTGTAGGAGAACTCCACTAGAGGTAAATGACGATCCGAGCTACCACCAAAGTCTAAAACGCACGCTCTGAGCATGTCCTCGAGATTCTGAATGGTCCGCTCTGACTGTCCGTCTGTCTGCGGATGAAACGCTGTGCTGAAGCTCAAACGAGTGCCCAAAGCCTCCTGAAGTCTCTGCCAAAGTCGGCTGTTGAACTGAGTGCCTCGATCTGACACGATACAAGTCGGCACGCCATGTAGTCGCACGATCTCGTCAATATAGAGCTGAGCATACTGAGCGAAGCTGAAAGTCGTCTTCACTGGCAGGAAGTGAGCCGCTTTCGTCAACCTATCCACGATCACCCAGATGGAGTCGTACCCTCGACTGGTCCTGGGCAGACCCACAACGAAGTCCATCGAAATCTGCTCCCATTTCCACTCTGGAATGGGTAACGGCTGTAGCTCTCCTGCGGGCCTCTGGTGCTCGGCCTTGACTTGCTGACAAGTCAGGCATCTCGAAACGAACTCCGCAATGTCCCTCTTCATCCCGTCCCACCAGTAGGTCTCTCTCATATCATGGTACATCTTGGTGGAACCGGGGTGGACACTATACACTGATCGGTGTGCCTCCTCGAGAATGTCGCGCCGCAATCCATCAGCATCTGGTACACACAGTCTAGATCCATATCGTAAAATCCCCTGATCGTCAACCATGAACTCGGAAAATCTGCCCTGTCCCATCTGTGCCATGATCTCTGAGCAACGGTCGTCACTGCGCTGTGCCTCATAAATACGGTCAAGCAACTGTGGGCGTGCACGAACATGCGCGAGCTGTCCCCCTGTCTGAGTGAACTCGAACTCAACTCGGCTGTCGCATAACATCTGCCAATCTGCTGACGACTGCCTCTGCACTGCGCGCAAAATGGATAGACTACCCCCGGGCCTCCTACTCAACGCATCTGCCACCACATTCGCCTTGCCGGGGTGATATAAGATCTCGCAGTCGTAGTCTTTCACCAACTCCATCCAACGACGATGTCTGAGGTTCAGGTCTCGCTGCTGAAATATGTACTTTAAGCTCTTGTGATCGGTGAATATCTGACACGACTCGCCGTATAGGTAATGTCGCCAAATCTTCAGTGCAAAGACCACTGCAGCCATCTCCAAATCATGAGTGGGGTAGTTCTGTTCATGCTTCATCAACTGCCGAGAAGCATAAGCGATCACCCGGCCATGCTGCATCAATACGCATCCTAATCCCACTCGCGAAGCATCACAGTAGACAACAAATCCGTCTGATCCCGAAGGTAAAGATAATACCGGCGCCGTAGTCAAACAAGTCCGTAGCTGCTGAAAACTGCGCTCGCACTCCTCTGTCCAGACGAAAGGAACTCCCTTCCGGGTCAAACCGGTCAACGGTGCAGCTATACGGGAGAAGTCCTGAACAAAACGCCTGTAGTAGCCCGCCAAGCCTAGAAAACTACGGATCTCAGTCACCGATGTAGGTCGGGGCCACTGCTGAACAGCCTCAATCTTCTTCGGGTCCACACAAATGCCGTCTCTTGTAACCACGTGACCCAAGAATCCTACGCTGTCCAGCCAGAAAGCACACTTGGAGAACTTTGCGAACAGCTGGTGCTCCCTCAGAGTCTGTAACGTAATCCGCAAGTGCTGCTCGTGCTCCTCCCTGCTCCGGGAGTACACCAAGATATCGTCGATAAACACGATGATGAACAAGTCAAGATACGGCCTGAATGTACGGTACATCAAATCCATGAATGCTGCTGGGGCGTTGGTGAGTCCGAACGACATCACCAAAAACTCGTAGTGGCCGTAGCGCGTGCGGAAAGCTGTCCTCGGTATATCCTCCTGTCGAACTCGCAGCTGATGGTATCCTGATAGCAAGTCGATCCTCGAAAAATACCCCGCATCCTGAAGCTGGTCGAACAAATCATCAATGCGCGGCAACGGATATCTATTCCGAACGGTAACTTTATTCAGCTGGCAGTAGTCGATACATAAGCGCAAACTTCCATCCTTCTTCTTGACAAACAGGACCGGAGCACCCCATGGAGAAACACTCGGTCGAATAAGCCCCTTATCTAACAAATCCTGCAACTGATCCTTCAGCTCTCGAAGCTCTGCCGGGGCCATCCGATAAGGAGGTATAGAAATAGGCCCTGAACCGGGAATCAAATCAATGCAGAACTCAACATCGCGCTCAGGCGGTAGCCCAGGTAGCTCATCAGGGAAAACATCAGGGAACTCACAAACTACTGGGACCCGGTCCAACGGAACCTCTGCAGTTCGAGTATCACAAATACACGCTAAGAATCCCTGACACCCTTCCGCAAGAGCTGACCAGCGCGAAGAGACGAAATTAAGCTGGGAAGGGTGACACTGCGGTCTCCCTGAATAACAAGGACTGGCTCTCCCGGAAAGCTAAATCTGACTGCCTTCTCACGGCAGTCCACCGAAGCATAACAAGTGGCTAGCCAATCCATGCCCAGAAGCACATCAAAGTCCAACATATCGAGGAGTATCAAATCAACTGATGAATCCCTCTCCCTTATACGAACGGAACACAAACGAAAAACAAAACGAGCGACAAACGTCTCGCCTACCGGAGTAACAACAACAAGCGGCTGATCTAACGACGACGACTCACGGCCCAACATCGGTGCAAAGTGTGTAGAGACGTACGAATGTGTGGAACCTGGGTTGAATAACACCCGTGCGTCGAAAGAACAAACTGGCAAGGTACCTGTCACAACGGCATTGGATGCCTGCGCATCCTGCGTTGTCAAAGCAAAAAATCGGGCCTGTCCTCCACCGATAGCGGGCTGACCTCGACCTCAGCCTCTGCCTCCTCGTCCTCTCTGAACAGGACCGCCGCGTCCACGGCCTCTCGGTGCAACTAACTGGCGTGGAGCATCGCCTGGGGTAGGAAGTAGGGCTCTCTAAGGAGGGGGTGGTGATGGTGGTAGGGTCACATGCGGAACTGTCGCTGCTCCCTGTCGTCTCACCGGACAGTCTCTGACAAGATGGTGCAGACTCCCGCACCCAAAACATCCTGGTGACGGCTGCTGCCCCTGGGGATAAGAACCATATAACTGTCCCCGTCCAAATCCTCTGCCAGGCCTATCTCTTGGAAAGAATCTGGCGCGCTGCCTCGGAGACGGTACATCGGTGCGAATCCTCTTCGGCCCAGAAACGGCCGAAGTCCGTGATATGCGTGCCTCCATCCGCAATGCCGTATCCATAGCCGCTGAATAAGTGTCGTAGTGCTGGGCTCCAATGGCAAGATATAGCTGGGCATCAAGTCCCTGTACGAACCTCTTCACCATCTTCTCCTCGGTATCCACCAAATACTGAGCATATCGGGATAACTGCGTAAACTGGATGTCATACTCAGACACCGTCATCCCAGGTGTCTTGACTAAGGCCTCGAAGCTACGAGCTCTGGCGTCACGAACGCTCTCTGGAAGGAAACGGGCTAAAAAGACCGCTGTAAACTCGACCCAAGTCATAGGCGGTAGACCTGCAGCTCGACCTCTCAAGACTGACTCCCACCATGTCTGCGCGAGACCCTCTAGTCGGAAACTCGCAAGCTCTACCCATCGATCATCCGAACATCTCAGCGAACGGCAGATCCTGGCTAAACTGTCAAGGAACGTCTGTGGGTCCTCCGCTGTCTCGGTGCCGGTGAATACTGGAGGTCTCAGCCTCATGAAATCCTGTAGTGAAACCGGAATGGCCACGGTGGTAGTAGTAGGAGCAGGTATCATGGTCGTCTGTGATGTAGTAGGTACGTCATCCGGCCTCGGTGTACGACTGGCTGCAACTAGGGATCCTACCATCTGACGTAGCTCCTGCATGCCTCCCATCATCTGTCGCAACTCCTCCATACCAGTCTCGAGCCTATCCATACGGCCTGGGGAAGGTGGATCGGTCTGTCCCTGCGGCGTAGGCATACCACCCTGCTCAGTCCTAGTCTCGGACGAGCCAGCTCGAATCTCGTCCCTGGCGGCAGCCCTTTGTGCCCTCGTAGCCTTCGGCGGCATAGTGGCTGTTACAGGAAAACGGATAATAAGGACAGTGCAATAGGATCATAGGATACACGGAATTGAAGAAGGAATTTTTCAAGCAAGTATATCCTAAAGTCACTTAGGCGGAGTACCGTATCGTAAGTATGCCGCGGACATACGCACGCTACGTTACCCTGCTTAAGTCACTTACTCCATCTACCAAGGGTCATCCTACACTCACAAAGGTAAAACCTATCGCTCTGATACCAACTTTGTTACGACCCGCAGGGTACGGAACGTGACTGGCACTTAAGTGTACGAAACGTCTAAAGACGTCCGTAAAATAAGTAAGCCAAAGCCCAGAAAGCAAAACCAATTAAGCAAAAGAGTGAAGAAAACCCAAACATTTGAAAGCAAGTTATCAAATAAGTCATGTAAAACCCTTTTTAAAAACAATACCAATTTTTCCGAAAATTTCGGCAGAGTCTCCTTTGTAAATACTGGCCCCCAAAATGGGTACAACAAAAAAATATACATGAATCCAACAAAATAGGGCATCCCCAAGCGGGAGCTAGCTCTTCGCCACAAGGCGGTCACAAATCCCACGCAATATAAATGACAACAAGCATAATAATCATAATAAAGCATAAGAAAACATCATGTCGACTCAAGTGTGCTCGACCCCAAAATACAGCATAAAGTCCACAAACCTCACAGTCTCATCTCTAGGTCAATATACAATAAAACTGGTAGAAACAGTAGATGGAGTACACTAGATACAAAGAATATACAAGTGGTACAAAAATAATAACATAACCCACCTATGAGCAAATCTCGAGCTCAGGCAAAAGAGGCAAAAGACAAGTGCGCCCGCCGCTACTGAACGACGGAGCGGACCTGCAAAAGACTGTGGCACAACGGGGGTGAGTTGCCAACTCGTGAGTAATAAATAACATCTACAAAGGCTATCGTATGCATGCACACAAGCATCCTAGCATCTATAATACAGGTATGACTGGATGCACTGGCAGGTGCATATACAACATCAGTGTACGAATATGTATGCAACATGAATATCTGAGGTCTCAATGGGTATATATAAGAAATATTTTATCTCTTTTTGTTTTTGAAACTCTTTTAGAATGCCAGCATAATGTCAATGAATCGACGAAAATCGGTGTCCAGCAACGACACCCAAAAGCTGTCTCAAATCTCATAAATCCATGTCATAGTGTCTCTGGCCTCAGCCATCCGGCTGACCCATCTCAATATCAATATCCCATCCCCTCGCGGCCCCGGTCGGTATCCTCTGGATATCCGCCGTGCCCAATGAAGTCACCGGTAGGTAATCCGTCCCCTGCCAGGCTCATCGTCAACACCATGAGCTTCTTGCCCCGGGGTACCCTACCGGGCCCACCATGTACCCGAAACGGTTCATCCAACTCCTCGAAACGGGTCTCCAAAAACCACAGCAAACTCATGGTGGACGACACTTACATCACTAGAAAACCGCAATTTACATGTTTTAAAAAATATAATAAGTTTGGAAATTTTGCGGCTTTCCCCCGAAATCCAGCAATATCATAAAATCTCAAGAAATCCTCATAAGTGCATATATCAATGATAATGAATGCGTATGGTGTCGATAATCAAGTTGCGATGTGTAAATTAATGGATTAGGCATGAGCAATTAATATGATGAAGTGCATGCACATGAATAGCAATTCTACGGTTTCATTTTAAGGAATTAAAGGCAATAGCACCAGTTTAAGTATCAATTAGTAAAAGGTTTAAATTTAAATGTTATCTTGTGTGGTGGCATGGCAATTACCAGGGTGTGTGTGTAAGCATGAATAGTGCTCGTGCTGCATATAAAAACCCTGGCAATGGTGCAGGTGTCCTATAAAATGGTTTCGTATAGGTATGTCAATATAATGCATGGATGCAGCAAATAGTCAATTACGCATTTCACCCCTAATTACTAACATTACTAAGGATCTTGTAAGTTACTAAAACTATCGGGCGGCTTGCGCCATCCAACGATAGTCCCCCGTAGATGTTACATCTACTCACCGGAATCCCTGGCTAGCTGTGTCCAATCACCGCCTTTCCCTTTCGCGCCCCGTCTGACGTCTCCGCGACCGAACCTGGAATTTACATCAATACCAAACATAAGGTTACGTATCAAGAACGACGCAAAACCCCAACGAAACTACTAAAGTTCGCTAGCTAGGCACAACGTGCACAAAGTGCGCGGAACACACGCGAAAATCGCAAAAACTGCCAAAAAACGCCGATTTGGTCGCCCGGCAAAACTAAAACCCGACTACCCAAAAATCAGCACTCACGCATCCTAAAAGTCGTAGGACAAGCCATTACAATCATCAAGATATCAAAAATGATTCATCGCATAATTTTATAACAAAACTAGTAAGCAGTTACATTCCAAAATCGGTGCAAAAATCGCCGATTGGCTACAAAAGACTACTATCAAGCTTGAACACCCAACCACACTACTAGCAATCTACAAACACTAATTACAATACAATAACAATGATTCCAATCCTATTTTCCATAAACAACCATTTCTTGAATTTATAACCTAGCAAATTCCAAATCAATTTCCACACTTGAAAACTTAAATTAACACAACAAAAGCCCACATAAGAAAATTAATCTCTTAGATTAGGTTAGCAAAATAACTAGATAACAATTTAGGTTTAATCAACTAAATAATGTTTTCTAAACCCTAATCAACTCATTTTCCATACATAACCCTTTCTAGATTTTCCTAAAACAACAATTACAACTAAAATCACACTTTTAAAAGTAACAAAATTAACACAATTTAAAGACCACATCAACAAGGTAACTTCTTTGATTTGTGTAGGAACTAGCAAGCAAAATAATTTTAATTAACCACATAATGGTATGCTAACAACTTTAGTTTAAAACAACTACTCTTTATAAACTAGATTAGAATTTAGCTAACTTTTAACACTAAACAATACAATTAAAGGAATTTAGCAAAAAAGAAAGTAACTTGAAGAAATTTATACCTCAAGATCTATGGATCAAGCAAGTGATTTGCCTCTAAGAATGGCTTCCTAGCTCCAAGATTCAAGCAAGAATGGCTAAGGATAATGATAGCATAAGGATTTTGTTTGGATTTTTGAATTAATTATGGATTTTGATGTGGTTTTTTGAAGAAAATTGAAGAAAAATGAAAAGAAAAGAGATGAAAAAGTGAGGATTCAGGTTTCGGCCAGAGGAGGTAAGGGGGAGGGTGTGGGCAAGTGGGGAAAACTCATGGGTCAAGTCTCCAAAGTCAAAGCACCATACTTTATCAATTATATTTAAAATAAAGCCATAAACTAACTAAATCAACTCAAAAAAGCAACCAAGGAAATGAGGCCAGAAATTTCTGGACTTGGAAAAGGTGGGGCTGTCCTAGGGCTGAGGGAAAAGAGAGAGAGATTTTACAAAAGAAATTTTATGCAAAAAGGCCCCCTACAAGTCAAAAATTGCAAGTTTTAGCTCAAAAATTCAATAAATTCGTTTCATATCATAAAAATTTGTTAAAAATCAAAATAAATTACTAAAAATTTATGTTACCACTAGATTTTAATTATCATAATTTTAGAGATTAAAATTAGCCCGGAAAAATTTGTATTTATCGCTAATTTAATGTATTTTCTTACCGGCTTAAAATAATATTAAAAAATTGAAAAATTAGGGAAAATTTTTAAACGACCAGAATTTCATAATTAACTCATTAGCTACTAAAAACAAGCAATTACCTATCCATTTTAGGTATAATTAGCCCTAAACTGCAAAATAACAAGAAAGACGGTTTTCGGAAAAATACCGAATTTTCACCGAATTTCAGGAAAACACCAAAACGATTTTTCAAGTCGCTACAACTCGTTGGGAACTGTTGGTTGGTATTATACCTATCGTCAGTTAACAGTTCCCAGGTGACATGAGTACAGCTTAGTCCGCTGACTTGACACTGTCACTTCGCCTCGAGTGTGTTCCCACTGTTCTTAGATTACTACCCTACCACGGCTCTACTGAGTCGTGCAAACAGGTAGTAGTTGGGTGCAGTACCGAAGCACTTGGAGGCAGTGACGATTAGACAGGATTCGTCTCTCCCGGTATTGGGGGTTGATATCGCGCTGTGTCTAGGAGAGCCATTACACAAAGTCCCTGGCCAGGGCAAGCGAGAATTGCTGGTAGGTTTTCCAATAGAATCTCAGGGTGTTTGGGGATACACTCCGATACGACTTGTACCGCTATTAGGGGACTGACGTTTACCGCCCCCATAGGCCCACCATGCTATATTCTCAGACGAACAGACCGGACTGTACGGAGATTGTCACATTCAGGCTCAGTAGGAGTTCGATGGGTTCACCTCATCAGTCTTCTTATCGGCATCTACCTTGGGACCGTTACGTACAGCTAGTACCGCTTGCGGCCTGTGGTTAAACCCACTGCCAGCGTAGTGTCGAGCCTTTAGAGTCACACACAGAGGGTTACTCGCCTTTGGGCAAAGCTGAGTAGAGGTTGCAATGTTTTGCGACGGGGTTCGTTCACATCCGCGCACTTGTGCACGTTTGGTGTCCGGACAGTAGTTACTAGCGGGCTTTGGTTTAAGCTAGATCCTAGTAATTGTTTTGGGATTGGTTTTGTCTCAGTGTATTTGTGTTCCTTGGAGCACGGATGCGGGTGTGTATGCACAGTTGACAGAGGCAGAGGCAGAGGATTCTCATTAGGGTTGTTGACCATTTGGCTTTGGTTGACTTGTTGACCGTTGACCTTTCTTTAAACCCTAATGAGAATATGATATATGTTTAATAATATTAATTAAGTATTATTGTGCCATGGTTGAGTTGAAAGTTTGACTTTTGTTGACTTGTTGACTTTGTTGACCGGTTGACCATTTTGGACTTGTTGACCATCATCATTTCATGGCTATCATTTCATGGGTATGACTTTTGCTTGCTTGTTGTTTGCAAAAAGCAATTATAGCATGAAATGATAATGGTCATTGAAACTAACCATCACCATATACTTTATTATTATTATTATTATCATTATTCTCACTTTTGTGAGAAGGGTTGGATTATGAGAGCTCATTCTATCATTCTCCTTCTCTCTCCTAGAAAGAAAGCTCTCCCTCTTCCTCTTCCTCTCTCAAGGTTCGAGTGTTCCATGAGTTGGAAATCATGAACCTTTGAGACAAAACCACCATCACTCTTCTCTACTCTATCTAAGGTATTAGGTTTAGCAAACCAAACACCTTAGTCATCTCTAGGTTGAGATAGGAGCTCAATTCTGAGACCCTCGGGTGGATCCATCTATGGCAAAGAGGAGACGACAAGGAGGATCCGTTCAAGCAACTACGAGGAGCAAGAAGAGGAAGAACCACAACAAGAAGAGAAAGAGTTCAAGACCAAGGTATAGCCATTCTACATAGTTGTTAGAACTTGTAGAATATTTGTTAGTTTTTGTTTAGCAACGATCCTTCTTGAAACGGTCCATGTTACCTAGCTAGGGAAAATTTTCGTTTTACCTATTCCGCCTCCCCGAAAGAACCGAGGTGGGTAACGTGGACCTAACATAAAGTTGTGATGTGATGTAATGCTTCATGTATCCCTCCAAATTCCTTAGTGCAAACCAGGTTATTAAAAAGAAATCAAACAGCACCAGAGAGATTGTGGAGCGAACTAACGATCACCACAGCAAAACGAGCCCATGTGCTCGGATTTAGACCGGCGAGACCCCCATATAATCCGGCGCCGCCGGCCCCCTTGCTCCAATCATCCTCATTTTTCTTCTTGTCATTTCTTAGGGTCACATCAGTCAATATATATTGTTTGTTTATTCTGGAGCTGAGCCTATAAATACCAGAACAGATATTGAACAATGGTGTGCATAGAATATATACCATTTTCCATTTCTCTTTTGTTTTTGGTTTAGGCTTGAGAGTTGTGTGAGCTTTAACTTGGTCTCTTCTTCTTCTTTCCTCTTGAAGCTTCTTTTGGAGAGCTTCGTTATAGAGGTTGAACAAGTTACCAATATCCTGTACCTCAATTTTATCAAGTGTTAATAATATTGCTTTTGTTTGATTACTTGTTTCTTTTTCTTATTTGGTTTTCTTTCTATCATGCTTAACTAATATCTTTGGTTGTTATAATGGTGAGGAAATGAGATGAAAGGCTTTATCTCGTCCTCCTCTTTTTAATGTTTAATGTGCTTATATATATGATTCTAACTTAAAAATTGTTTATGTATTGATGTGGTATGGTATTTTGAAACATGATTACTTTGTAACCTCCTCATATACAATATTCACCCCCTTTCCCCATTTCAATGTTTAAGTTAAAATCAATTTAGTGTTTAGGTTGCTAGGTTTAGATATGGTATTTTGTGATCAAGTGCTTGACAATCGCTTGGTTTCATATACGATATACTATCACAAACACTATAACATCTTAGAATGCGATTAGTGGTTAATTAAGAGATAATGCAGATTTTTAGTGAAAAGTTTACCAAAATGGTTTTTAAATATTTTATAAAAGTTAATGAATATTTTATTAGAATTTATTTTGGGCTTGCACGCACATATGCATGTTAACCTAGGGCTAATTTGGGGTTAAACCATGCTTAGTAGCCATGGTGCCTTAACCATTACATTAGGGTATTATGTAATTTATTAAGTATTTTTAAGTTTAAAAAAAATTTGATTTTTCCGTTTGGGGTTGACTTGGAGAAGGAGGAAGAGAGGGAGAAGGAATGATGAAGGTTTAGCATGGGAGACAAAGCATGCTTAGCAATAAATGAGGAAAGAGAATGTGCCATGCTTTTTCCCATAACCCCCCTCTCATTCTCTCTCTTTTGTTTATTCTCCCCATTTTTTCTCTCTCATATTTTCCTCCTCTATCTCTCTCTCAACTGAAACACTTCAGCCCCCTTCATCAAACCCCAACCCAAATCACCAAATCTTCACTACCCTCGCCAATATTTCACTTCACCCTTCTCAAGAACTTAAGCCAAAGCCCATGGAGACCACTTAGAGCTAGGAAAGTGGGTGTTTTGAGCAAGTTTGGGAAGGTAGTCCTCTTCTTACTATTAATTAGCTATTTAACATGTTGTAGTGCCTTGTAGTTCCAGATTAGAACCGTAAAGTCGTAGTTTTGTGCCGATGTCGTATTTTGGTGTCGTTTTTATGTTCTGTGACCTGCTGTTAACCCGAGACTTTTTGGTAAAACCAAACAATGTAGAACTATAGACCTAGTTACCCTGAGTGTGCACCTGGAGTTCGAGACCAACCAGGACGGTTTTCGCCAGCGACGAGGGGGGCAGATCAGGCGACCTCGGCCTCTGTGGGAGCTGGGGGCTTGGATATTTTTTGGTAGTTGTATGGTGTGGTTTAGGTGTTTTTGGTACTGTTAGAATTTTTAGAAATGACTGTGGGTAAAATCTGGGATCGTATAGGTAGTTTTTAATGTTACGTCGACGCACGATACGGTGTCCGTTTCAGTTCTGCGCTTCGTGTGAATTCTACGCGCAGGATCAGTTGTTTTTGTGTCGCACACACCTTTAGCCGTTAAACGAACACTTAGGTGGTTGTGGGAATCGGTGTGTCGTTTTAAGTTTAATTGTGCGTATTGGCCGATTTCTAGGTTTTGCTTTACTTTGTATTAAGTACTTTTAGTGCTGTTTTAACCAAGCCTTTGTTTCAGTTTGCACTAAAATACCTTTTTGTACAAAATTAGTGTTTTTAAAACGTTTTTTACCAAGTTATAGGATATGGTGTATCTGCTGTATCGGTGATTGTTTTCTTGTTTAGCAAACATATACAGATTTATGTGCAGGCTTTTTAGAGTATTGTGTGGGTTTTCGAGCCCGTTACCTACCCCAAAATCCGGCGAGACCCCTCCCTTAGCTGAGCTCGCCGGCCTCCTGATGGAATTGGGGGTTGGTGCTGTGCAGGGAGGTGTCTGTGTGTGTTTGGCTGTGTTTGGTGTTGTTTATTTTCTTAGTTTTGTTCCAGGTAAAAACCTGGGACCAATTACCCTTAATTAGTGTTTTGTGACTTGCGCGACACGTATGCTTCGAATTGGGTCTGGTGGTTTCTGTGTATCACAGCTGTCAGGGTAGTTCTGGGTTTAGCACACACACGTTGGTGTATTGATTTCACGCGTTTAGCTTGCGACGCTAGTTTTTCGTATTGTCTTAATATCGCGCTTTTGCAGGATTTTAGCCTTATGTGTGTTATTTTGTGTAAATTCTAGGGTCGCGGGCGGGGACTTCGGACGCCGCGAAGAAAGGGAAGCAGGTGGTTGGATCAACGTAGATCGAGATTATTGTGAGTAGATTTAACATCTACGAGGAAATCGCCCGTATGGCGTTATGCGTCGGGGCTTGATAGGATGTTGTAGCCGCATGTAACATTCATATATATATTGGTAGTGCATATGTACCATTGTAGCATACCCCTCTTTTGTTGCAAATAGACATAGTAATCATGAGACACCGCACAGTTACTAACGGTTCATGCTGCACGAGCACTAATTGCATGCTACACACACACCGTTAGTAATTGCCATGACACTCGCACTATAGAATTGCTATGAACCATACATCGTTTAGCTTACCTCATCATTGATGATTAGACATGATTCTATTTCTTTGCGTGCATGCATATTATACACTCATACTTGCGTATGTATATCTTGTGCATCCATATCTACATACATACATATTTCAAAAACATAGATGATGCTGGCTTGATTTCTGAGAAATGGGGACCGCATGAAATATTTTCAAAACTGGATCCATTTAAAAGAGCGGTTTCCCCTTTTTACTCATAGTACGATTTTATACGGCATACGTCACATTGCATGGATTTACGCATTGAGTTTTGGAATTCATGTGATTTCTGGATTTGAGAACCGTAGTATTATTTTAAGAAAGTATGCACTGTTTTGAAAACCCGGTTTCTCTTGATATGATATTTCAGTGCGTCCACCATGCGTTTTCTCGGTTCTGAGACGTGTGCTTGAAACCTGATTCGAGGAGATGGATGATCCGTTTGCGGGTTCATGGTGGACCCGGTATGGTTCCCCGGGGCGAGAATCTTTTCGTAGAGTAGACGATGAGCCTAGCTGGGTGGCGAGTAACTACCGGTGATTGGTTAGACCTGGCGGTTATCCGGAGGATACCGACCGGAGTCGAGAGATGGATATGGGCCGACCCGTACTGCCGGAGCCCGAGGGCCGATCCCGCAAAAGGAGCCCGTGGGTCGATCTGGACTGACGGAGCCCGATATATGAGGATTTGCGTGTCGATACTGGACACGAGTATTTCATGATATTCTCGAGTGCCGATGTTGGGCACTCATGTTTTCCATGAGATTTACAGGATATGATGGCCGATTAGATTGACAGCCACTGAGGTTTTGGGATTTAGGGTGTATTCGGTGGACACCGAGGTTTTTCCACGATGATGACTCGTGTAGATGATATTTTATCCCATGCTCAGCATTCATTTTTATGCATTGCATCATGTAGTTGTAGTACCTGATTGAGTACCTCGCATGATTATTGCATACCCAGATTACCATATTGATGTTATCAGTTCACTCATGTTAGAGTTTAGCATCATGTGTATACCTGCGATTACCTTTATATGTTATTTACTATTCACGAGTTGGCAACTAACCCCCGTTGTGCCACAGTGTTTGCAGGTTGACCGTCAGAGTAGTCGCGGCAGGGTTACCTTATTGTATCTTTTTGTTGCGGATTCCGCTACTGTTGGCGTGTGGCCATTTTGCTTATAGGAGGGTGTAAGTCTACGGTAGCGCCCCGGCCGTCAATCTGCGGACAAATGCGGAACAAAAACTTTTACAACTGGAGCTATCGCATACTATAACCCGGATCTTGCCATTAACGCTAAACTAACTAACTGTAAAAAGGTAGAAAGGCTATACCGATCGATCCGTGTCCTTCGGTCTTTAGCCATGATCCCAGGCTCCTCGCTGCGACTCCGATCTTCTCGTCGAGGTGGAACCACGTCAACGAATCTTTATACGGGCTCCCGCCTCTATACCGAGGCAACTCGGACATGAAGTATGCTAACCGACATGTCCAAGATGAAGTAGAGAATGAGTGGAATACTTTGTCTCAATATACCCTAAGGTTCTCATCACATGAGAGGGTTAGGTTGGAGGTTGTAGAAGATGCAAAGAGATGAAGAGTGTGAGCTCAAGAAACTATCTCAAGAGAGCAAAAACCAACCATCAAAAAAACATATGGCTTCCCTCTCATTTTGGTGTGATATATAATGAGGTTTTGTGATGAAATAACAAGGAAAAATATCTTAACAAAATATCTCTACAAAGCCTTCATAATATCTCACCCAAAACAAACTTCATTAATTTATCATGAGTCACTACATGACTCATTAGCATAAGTCATTAGTGAACATGCTAGAATTAATGAGTCACCAAAAATGAGTCACACTTTCCAAATCCAATAATCATTTAAACCAAAATGATTAACCTAAAAAGAAATGCATCATCTAAAGTAATCTCGTAACGGATTACGAGAATACCCCTCACCTGTAAATACATACCTGTATCCGTATTCCGACCGTATACAAATACGATGGGACTAAAATATTCCGACTCAATATAATACTTGGATCCTTCTTAAACCAAAGCCCACCAGTATTATCTGTCCGAACTATGACACGTGCACATGCATGTTCGAACCCTGCCATAAAGCCATACGGCCTCTACAACGTTTCTCCCGAACAAAGGAAACTATCTGTGGGGGACTCTAAAGACTCATCAATATTTTGGCTGTGGGTTTAACCACAAGCACGTCAGTGGTACTAGCTGTATGTAACAGCTGCCCATGTATTGACAGAAAGGGAGGTTGAAGAGCCAACTCATGCTGGAGCCCGACTAAGCCTATCAGTGACAATATATGTACAGTTTGATTCGTTCGTCTATGAGCATCGCATATCGGGCCTAGGGGGCTGGTAACGTCAGACCCCCAAAAGCTGTATAAGTCATGTCGGAGGGTAGCCCTGAACACCCTGAGAAACTACTGGAATACCTACCAGTAATTCTCACCTGCCTTGGCTAAGGACTTGGTGTAATGGCTCTCCTAGACACAGCGCGATCTCACCTCAAATACCGGGAGAGGCGAATCTCCTGCCGATCCGCTCACTTCCTCTATGTGGCTCGGGACTGTACCCAACTAAAACCTGTTTGCATGACTCCTTTGAGCCATGGTAGGGTAGTAATCTAAGCACAGTGGGAACTCACACGAGACAAATGACGACCTCAGGTCGATGAACTAACCTGTACACATGTCACCAGGGAACTGCTATCTGACGCTAGGTATAATACCAACTAGCAGGTTCTCGGCGAGTCCTGTCCGGTGCACTCATAACCTAATGAGCACATGTATACATCTTAGGTGATCCAACTGACACCAATGGCTTGTGAGACCGGCCATCGCCCCTCGTCGGGGTCTCGACTGTATACACTAGTCTACTCCGGAGTATCGATACCCTGTCTCGAAACTCCCACGACTAGGGACCACTTTTATGGATGTGCTTATGGACTACCCAACTCTCACGTATATGATCGCCATCATACTGCTAGTAGTCAAGCAAGAATCCTAAGGGCTCTATCAATGTGTAATAGAGATCATGTCACCTAAAGCTGTACACGATGATAAAGGCAAACCAGATAGCATACTATCATCTCGAGTAAGACTGTCCTACCGGTATAGGTCCTCCTCAATCATTGCAATCACGTGCCTGCGATCCAATAATTTACTTTGAGGGCACTACTACCAACAATCAACCACTTGAACTTAAGGCTAATTATTGCGATGTCGCATACTCACAGCCCGTGTGATACCGAATATCCAACTCCTCTACTAATCAGTTTCACAAAGCCCGTTTGTAAAACTATTGTGTTCGAGAAATAGCCTCAATAAGTGGATCCTCCCTGATGTTTCTTTCTATGTCTCTCTTAATCTCAAGTTCGCGGAGAATTCCATCTCCCGAATTGAGTAATACCTGTCTTAGAATATGTCTGGATATCTTGTGGGACCTAGTTCATAAATGAACTCCAAATCCAAACTTCTTAGACTGTATCGTCAACTGAACCTAATCAGTATCCTGCACCATGCCTCCCACAGTATCCTGTTGGACCACCTGTCCATAATACTAACTCTCGTGAGAGGGAAAACTATAACTCTGACAATCACTTTGTCATCCATGTCACCTTGGAAGCCTGGAATGATAACCGTCTCCCGAAAGGAGGATGTCGTTATCAAATCCCTAGAACATCCACTTATGTTCTAAAACTGCTTCCGTATGTTTCTCCAGGATTGGATTAATATAAACATATCGCATCTAGTGCAAAAACAACATCTGGTGTTGTACTTGATATCTGATGATCAACTCAATTGCCTAAGCAAGTGATATGTTAATCATGCACATCCCTCTCCCCTTTAGTCTGTAAGACACCAATAGAGATAGTGACTCCATCACCTGCAGGTACACCACCATACCAGGAGTCATCTATTCTAAATACTTTTAGAATACTGTCTAAGTACCCAGATTAGGAAACTACCCAAATCTAGATCTAAAACCATAGATCTAGTAACCAGAATGTCAGATATTATATCCATGTCCTTTGTGGATAAACTACTGTGTGACAACCACAGTATAACCGATCGTAATATAGGAATTTTACTTCCTACTCTGTGTGTGTCATCCAAATACCACGACATCTCACCCTACTACCTTCTTAACAGATCCATCCCCAATTCTGATGAAGTCAAAACCATGACTGTCACATCAAAAATAGATGATCTATCTCCGCTGTATCTGCTTTAGTCTATAAATAGACATAAGTAACTTGCCCATTATACTTCCGCTGCTCCCACTGACCATAACAACCCTCTAGCAGAGTCATATACACGTGCACTTCTAAAACTAGTTTAGAACGACGCTATACCCATCCTCTTGCCGGGTCTCATAGCCTGGAACAACAGTAGTGTCAAGTTTGGGTAAAAAAGAACCTCCCTGTCACCGTCCTTGAGGCTACCGGAGTACCTCTCGGGTGTCTGAGGTTACCCACCATTTCTGTGGAGTGGCTAATGGAATGTCAAACCTGATTGAATCTTTAGGTTCTATTAAATTTTCCGTAATCGTTTGCGGTTCTGGAATCACTTCCAGTTCTACCATACTCCCACTACTGTTTTCTGAAAAAATCCATTTTACTAAAACTGTGGTGAGTCAAGAACAATGTCACTATTGATCTACCAAATGGTAGAAAATCAACCCTCGTTATAGCCCGGGTCAACCCACAAACAGCCATTACAGGAACGTGCCTTGAGTTATCCAGAGTCTGGTTTTAAGCATAAGCCGGACAACTCTCCGTACCTTAACATCGATAAGATACGAACCATTCTATATCCAATATAGAAACTTTGGCACTGATTTTATTGGAACCGGATTAAAATCATGTTGCTGTCTCCAGTGCATGTCAACAAAATGGAGAGAGGCCGATCAATATTACTCAACTTAGGAATGCATCCAATTATGAGTAACCCGAATGAGAAACAAGTTTCTCAAAACGATTACTATCATTTGAATACCCAATACAAGTATCTACATCTTCGATCACCTTGAAGAATCCCGATACTTGTGACACCTGGTTCTCTACTTTATTCATGTACTTATAATTTCTCAAAACTTAGACCTTGTATTTCTATGAAACACTTGTCTAAAAACTAGAGAAGTCTCAAGAAAACAGAACATAGTACGAGAACCAACCCCTTTGTCCTAATAGACACTGGACAACATAAAATACTATGTATAAGTCCGCTGAGTTGAATAACTCAAAACCTATGCATCGTAGGTTGCAAACTGTACTTATGGTTAAGAACTACTCCGCTATTCAATGCTCCTTACCCAATCGTTAACTGATATAGGTAAATGTCACAGACATAATTTCAAAAGATATATCTCACTTTATGAAAATAAACGTACAGATATATTAATTTAAAATTGGTGCATAACAACGGATATTCAAAACCAAATACTTGCCGCCAGGAAAAAACCCGGGCGATTTCCTCAAATATCACCAATTACAACGAATTCCGATATAATGAGGATGATCACCTAATTCCCAATAACTTACTCCAACTCATCATCTGTAAAACCATATAGATGTGAGAATCATACCTGGTAAATACATACCCTGGAGTAAGTGTCTAATCGGGAAATCAGTTTTCAATTAACCATGCACAGTGAAACTGAAACATGAAAATGTTTCGAAGGGGTATCCTGGTATTCCTAGCAATGCCTCTTTCATTATTCAAATTCATGACTGTAACCATATATTTCGTTGCCATCTCTCCAAATCCCTTTATTTGTCTTTAGTCGTTACCTTCTGTACACCATCGTTAGGCTAAATAGTTTTCTTCCTTCCCTACCGTTTGGTACCAGCCTATGGTTTGGAAGAAGACTATCCAATAAGCGTAATAGGTGTATACTCCTAATCCTAGGAGTATTCGCAACCTGAGAGAAGGTGATGATAAAAGACAACCGAATAAACCTTATTCTATTCCTCCTCAACTGGAGAAAAGCAAAGGTGAAATAGGAGTGGCGATGATGTACGCGGTTTGGTCGTGAATGATACCTGTCGCATTTTACTTTACCCTCTTTCTAATCCCTTCATATGTCTTTACTTATTACCTTATGTACACCTTACTTAGGCTAATTGGTTTTCTCCTTTCCCTACCTTTCGGCACCTCCCTATGGTTTGGAAGAAGACTATCCAATAAGCGTAATAGGTGTACTCTCCTAAACTAAGGAGCACTCTCAACATGAGAGAAGGTGATGATAAAAGACAACCGAATAAACTAATTCAATTTCTCCTGAACCTGAATCCATCCCCGAAGAAGTCCCTTCGAGTTCGTATATAACCATACGATGGATTTATCCAATGGAAGTGGATGTTCGTAGTAATACGAGGTGTTTTGGAGAAATGCAAAGGGTAAAAGAAGGAGGGGCAATGACTTATGCAACTCAGACAATCCAAAAGCCAGTATTTTAAGAAAGTTCGGTCAACTTGGTCACTGAGTCATAGTCTAGGGTCGGTCAATGGTCACTGCAAAAGAGAGAGAAAAGAAACACTCTGCGTGCACTCTAACCTAGATCAGAATCGTTATCATTTTATCTAATCAGGAAACCTCCCACTGTATCGTCAAATTCACCTCCAAACCTGAAAGAAGAATTAGTCGGGATCACCCGAAGAGTAAACTAACTTATCAGTGGGAATCGGGATCCAACTATCATCGCATGATAACGTGAAGGAATCCACTCACGTTATCACACTCCAGAAGGTATGCGCATGCCTGGCAAGTTTCAGTTTCTTTAGAAACTCCCGATGTGGATTTTTGCCCCATGCTCTTATGACCTTGACGTTGGACAAAATGCCATAAGTCACATGTCATGTTCTACCTATCATTATCTAGTTAATTTGAACCCACCCGTACATACCCCTGACGTTGGCCAAATGGCAGAACGACTGTCCCAAACCTGTAGGGTTCCAAGGCACTCTAACAAGGTTCTATAAGGTATCAACCATGCCCGATTCAAAAAAATAGCCGTGCCGAAAAACCCTAACCAAGATCGTATACTAGAGATTATGCGAAAACTAGCAAGTAAAACATTTTAACTATAAGTGAAAGGGATTACAACCTTTGTAGATCTGGTCCTTCACTTCTAAAGCTCCGTGTTGACGTCCCTTCGCTGCGATCATCGGGATCCCGGACTCTAGCGATGGTTTCTTCGGAGATATGAGCGGGCTAGGTCGTTGACTTTGAGACCGAAGATGATCTAAGTCGAGGAGACTCAAACTCAAGCTATTCCTTCACTTGGTCATGAACTTTGTGAAGAGAACACCCTATACTACCTGGCAAGTAGTAGAAGATGAAGAAGTAGGAAGTGGGCTCACTTTAGAATTGATTTTCTCACACTTTTTCTCATGGCACCATTAGAGCTAGCAAGCTTTTCATGGAGCTTGATGAAGAAGAAGAAGAAGAAAGAATAATCATCATATGAATTAATTCCCTCAATAATGTAACCATGGGTGAGTTAAGCTATCATGCTTAACTCATGTAGAGAATTGACCAAGGTATTTGGTTAAGGGTTAGGTTAAAAAATATCAAGAGAAATAACAAAAGAGTGGACTTTGTCAAAGTTTCTCCAAGCTTCTTCATGCTTGATAACTTTGACTAAGTTCAACTCTTTTGTTAAATCTTAAGATAAAACAATAACCCTAATCTTAAGCCTAATCTTGGTACATGTCTCATACACCCATCTTGTGTGTATCATCAAGTATGACACAAACATATGTACAAAAATATATATCACATATACACTTATGCACAAACTAGTGAGAAAATAAATCTTAAGTGAGCTAATACTAGTTAATGTAATGTAATATATCAAATATATAATTATACATTAAATTATTAAATCAACTCTTGATTTAATAATCCGGCTATAACCGACTAATATTAAAAGTAACAACTTATCGAATCAACACTTGATCCGATAACCCGGCTATATCGCATACAACCGATTAATGTGACAAATCGCAAGAATAGAATACGGTATCTCATATCGTATAAATCTCGGTCCCGCACATATCACATATGCGCTCCTACTCCATTTCGCTTGAGCCAGGAAACCCTTGTGTAGGACTCTAAAGACTCGTCAATACGCCGGCAGTAGGTGATGATCATATCAATCACCCACAAGCCGCAAGCGGTCTACTAAACGTAACGGCCACCCGGGTATTGAGCGATCAGAAGATCAACGAGCAAGCCTGCTCACACTCCTGTGAATCCAATCAGTAACACTACCGCACAGTCCAGTCTGTTCGTCAGATATGTCGCATATCTCGCCCAGGGGTGGTAAACGTCAGACCCCAGTAGCTTGATAAGTCATGCCGATGTAAGGTCCACAACAAGCGTGAAACTACTGATAACACTTAACAGTAAATCACTGCAACCCTGGCCAGGGATTTCCAGTTATGGCCAGTCGAGCATAGCGCAACATCAACCCCCAATACCGGGAGAGACGAATCCCCTCCTATCGCTCATTGCCTCCATGTGAATCGGGACTGTACCCAAAAACCACCTGTTTGCACGACTCAGTAGAGCCGTGGTAGGGTGGAAATCAAAGCACAGTGGGAGACACACAAGACTCTATGACGATCTCGGGTCAACAGACTAAGCTGTACCAGTGTCACCAGAGAACTACCATCTGACGTGAGGTATAATACCATCTGGGAGTTCTCGGCGAGTCCGTTCAGTGTACCCAGTCTTCACTGAGCACCCTCATACCGTCTCTGATGTCAAACACCAATGGATATGGGATCATCCATCGCCCATCACATGGGTCGAGAAGATATACGCTTGTCTACTCTGGAATATCGATGCTTTGTCTCGATATTCCCACGACTAGGAACATTGAAGGATGTACTCATTGACTACCCAGGCCCCACTAGTATGATCTACATCATAGTCCTGGAAGTCGAGTACACATCCTAAGGGCTTTATCAACATGTAACAGAGAGACAATAAGTATACATGTTAAGAAAAAGAGAAACCAGATAGCGTACTATCATGTCGAGCAAGAAAGTCCTACCTATATATGTCCCAGCATCAACTACAATATACATCACATGTACAGTAATGGCCTCTAGGGCATACATATAACTAACAAAACCAACTCATCTATCTATGCAACAGATGAATACCCAGCAGCTACCAAACACTATGCCTTGGCGTTGGTCAAAATACATAGCTTGAATACCACTAAATACCCAACTGAAATGGCGGAGGGCTACGGCTGGTTTTTGGCAAAAAACCTTTAACGTAACGAACTTGATATCGCTGAAGGAACCTGATAGCTTTTTACAAAAATATAGGGGCAAAAACCTTTGCTAAAGAGGTCACTCCCGGTGAAGAGATCTCGGCTCTTTCCTCGTGGAATGAGGTGAAGGATATTCCAACTGAATATTGCGATGCAAAGCAACAAGTAATCGACTATAGTGAAGTTATTACCCTGACGCAAATTTCTGCCCAAGGGGTCACTCCCGGTGAAGGGATCTCGTCCCTTACCTCGTCGAATGAGGTGCAGGATATTCCAACTGAATACCTCTGTGCAAAACAAAAGAAAACGTCCTTGTAATAACACTCTTTGAAAACTGTTCCAACAACGTCAAACATGTTTGTTTTCCTTTGCATTGATCAGAATCAACGCAGTCCCATCAATTAATCACACCAGAAAAGAACAAAAATAAAATGGACGTATATTCCATCCGCATTCGTCACTGGGTCCCGTCATCACGCGTTAGGTTACTTAACTACCGACAGAGCGGGGACTGGACTAGCGCGGGTGTAAAACATATACAACATCTACTAGTATATATACCAATATACAATAATCGCTCCAGGTGTGATAAATGCAACATTACAGAAAAGTAATAAGCATCACAGAACAATACAGATAATCTGGGATCCCCGGGTTTCACAGAGCCGCTACTGAAACCCGACGTTCCCCTGTTCATGTGGATAGCCTGTGCAATGAAAACCTAGACCCTTATGGGTGCGGCAAGTTACCCGCCAAAACCTGAAGTGAGGCAGCCCCCTTCAGCAAAGTGAATGAACCACCCAGAATTTCACGGAATCCGGTAACTTGAGCACCCTTCCTTAGGTCAACCTGTACCCCTTACGAGTGGGGCGAATAGCCTGCCAATTCTAGAGTGAGGCCCCCTGCTTCTCAAAGCCAAGAGATGCGGACCCGTTGCCCTACAGAACCCGGCTATCCGTGCACTCCGTCGTGGGGTAAACCTAGTACAAAAATGAAAATATGTACAACGGGTACATCGACCTCAACCCGGTCGTGCCACAAAAGAATAATATACAAACAGGCAGTGACGGCAGTCCACATGTTGGACGCTCTACCTGCAATATCAAATGTACAAATAAATCCAAACTGCACTACCATTGCACACATGCTATCCACCATGACAAATCCGCAACATCACAGCACAACACAGAACATCAACACGAATGTCACGTTCGCAAACCCGTCTAAAAGGACTATAGCAATTAGACACGATTTATCGCTCGAATAAAATTCATGGTTGGAGATATAATGTAAGTACTGTAAACTAACATATTTAAATTCTCGATCGACAAAACGTCCCGAAGTGGGCCCCAAGTACATATCCAGTACTCAAACAAAATCTGGGCCCAAACAAAATATTCCAGAAACCATAATTCCACATGAAAGACACCCAGAAGAAAAATGGTGCACTGAAGCCCCAAAACGGCGGCGGAACCGCGGCCAATACAAGGCTTGTGCGGTGGTTCTGCGGTGGTCTTGAAGGTTCAGTCGACCAAATTTCTACAGTAGTGTTAGAAAAGCCTGCACGATTTTCTGACATACCCAAAATAATGTTTAGACCAGTTTAAAAATTCGACAGAAACTTTAACATTGAAAATGCGGTTTTAGAAATTTCGTTCAATCGATATTTTAAACATGTTAGGTCAAGCTAGTAAACGTTAATGGTGTGGCTCTGATACCAAGTATGTCTACGGTAGCGTCCCGGCTGTCAATCTGAGGCCAAACGCGGAACAAAAACTTTTACAACTTGCGCTATCGCATACTATAACCCGGATCTTCCCATTAATGCTAAACTAACAAACTGTAAAGAGGTAGAAAGGCTATACCGATCGATCCTTGTCCTTCGGTCATTAGCCATCATCCCATGCTCCTCGCTGCGACTTCGATCTTCTCGTCGAGATGGCACCACGTCAACGAATCTTTATATGGGCTCCCGCCTCAATACCGAGGCAACTCGGACATGAAGTATGCTAACCGACATGTCCAAGATGAAGTAGAGAATGAGTGGAATACTTTGTCTCAATACACCCTATGGTTCTCATCACATGAGAGGGTTAGGGTGGAGGTTGTATAAGATGCAAAGAGATGAAGAGTGTGAGCTCAAGAAACTATCTCAAGAGAGCAAAAAACCATCTCAAGAGAGCAAAAACCAACCTTCAAAAAACATATGGCTGCCCTCTCATTTTGGTGTGATATATAATGAGGTTTTGTGATGAAATATCAAGGAAAAATATCTTACCAAAATATCTCTACAAAGCCTTCATAATATCTCACCCAAAACAAACTTCATTAATTCATCATGAGTCATTAGTGAACATGCTAGAATTAATGAGTCACCAAAAATGAGTCACACTTTCCAAATCCAATAATCATTTAAAACCAAAATGATTAACCAAAAAAGAAAATGCATCTTCTAAAGTAATCTCGTAACGGATTACGAGAATACCCCTCACCTGTAAATACATACCTGTATCTGTATTTCGACCGAATACGAATACGAAAATACGATGAGACTAAAATATTCCGACTTAATATAATACTTGGATCCGGCTTAAACCAAAGCCTACCAGTATTATCTGTCCGAACCATGACACGTGCACAAGTGCTAGTGCATGTTCAAACCCTTCCATAAAACCATACGGCCTCTACAACGTTTCGCCCGAACTAGGGAAACTATCTGTGGGGGACTCTAAAGACTCATCAATACTCTGGCAGTGGGTTTAACCACAAGCACGTAAGTGGCACTAGCTGTACGTAACGGCTGCCCATGTATTGACAGAAAGGGAAGTTGATGAGCGAACTCGTGTTGGAGCCTTACTGAGCCCATCAGAGACAATATCTGTACAGTCCGGTTCGTTCGTCTATGAGCATCGCTTATCGTGCCTAGGGTGCTGGTAACGTCAGACCCCCTAAAACTGTATAAGTCGTGTCGGAGGGTAGCCCTGAACACCCTGAGAAACTCCTGGAATACCTACCAGTAATTCTCACCTACCTTGGCCAAGGACTTGGTGTAATGGCTCTCCTAAACACAGCGCGATCCCTCCACCAATACCGGGTGAGACGAATCCCCTGCCGATCCGCTCACTGCCTCTATGCGGCTCGGGACTGTACCCAACTAAAACCTGTTTGCACGACTCCTTTGAGCCGTAGTAGGGTAGTAATTTAAGCACAGTGGGAACTCACACGAGACAAATGACGACCTCAGGTCGATGAACTAACCTGTACACATGTCACCAGAGAACTGCTATATGACGCTAGGTATAATACCAACTAGCAGGTTCCCGGCGAGTCCTGTCCGGTGCACTCATAACCTAATGAGCACATGTATACATCTTCGGTGATCCAACTGATACCAATGGCTTGTGAGACCGGCCATCGCCCCTCGTCGGGTTCTCGACTGTATACACTAGTCTACTCCTGAGTATTGATGCCTTGTCTCGAAACTCCCACGACTAGGGACCAGTTTTAAGGATGTGCTTATGGACTACCCAACTCTCACGTGTATGATCGCCATCATACTGCAGGCAGTCAAGCAAGAATCCTAATGGCTCTATCAATGTGTAATAGTGATCTTGTCACCTAAAAATGTACATGATGATAACGGCAAACCAGATAGCATACTATCATCTCGAGTAAGACTGTCCTACCGGTATAGGTCCTCCTCTATCATTGCAATCATGTGCCTGCGATCCAATAATTAACTTTGAGGGCACTACAACCAACAGTGGGTTGCGGGTATCCTTTTATATTTCATTGTACATCCTATTGTATCTAGTACTCTCCAACTACCATTTCATGTATTGACTTTGAGACCAGTTGTGAGGATGCTGTGGTATATTGTTTTGTACTCTGGATATCGAGCTCGTGTGAGCCGGCTTTATTTATGCAGTTTTATCTTTTATGTTGTTTCACTTATATTGCTCATTTCTTCGCTACGGTGTCGTATATTATTCTTATGGTGGTTGTTTCCGTCGTTGGGCATGATTGCTACAGTTTGGGGATGCTTTATTCTTGTTGTATGTTATTTTACTTATATCATGCGTTGTACCCGTTTCGGGGCTAGTTTTTACAAAGGAGGTGCTGCCGAAATTTTTAAGAAAACAATACAATCGCGTGATTTGATTTCCGTATTCTTATCGAATCTTGTTTCATTTCCAGCCATTATGCCGCCGAAGACTACGAGGGCGCAGAGAGCGGCCGCGAGAGCCGAGATCAGAGTTGACTTTTCTGAGACGAAGAATGGCCCGAGCGGTACTCCAGTTGTACCAGAGCAGACTGATCCCCCTTCGACAGACTTTATTGCTATGCTAAGGGCTGGTATGTAGGAGTTGCGCCAGATGATGTGGTCGTTAGTTGAGGCCATTCGAGCGCAGAGACAGTAGGTTGTTCCACCAGTTGCGGGGACCGCGATGGTATCTACGGTTCAGGCAGTTGCACCTGCAGCTATAAAGGTGATCACAATATCGTTATCAGAGTTCATGAGGCTGAAACCTCCGGTCTTCATAGGCACCGATGCAGCCGAGGACCAGCAGTCATTTATCGATAGGATGGCCCGGATATGTCGTTCACTTAGGTGCTCAGAAGTGAGATGGGTGGAGTTCGCGAGCTTTCCCCTGGAAAGTCTTGCGCAGAAATGGTGTGAGTCTCCAGAGAAGGGCAGAGCCGCAGGACTTCCTCCCATGACTTAGGCTGAGTTTATAACGGTGTTTCTTGCCCGCTTACTTCCACAGTGTCCGGGATGCTCGAGCGCGCAGTTTCGAGTCGCTATGCCAGACTACAGAGTAGACGGTGGCAGATGTAACGTTTTAGAAATCATTTTGCGAATTTTTCCGTTTTAGAGCAAAAGAGTCGGTATTTTCCGTTTTAACCCGATTTCGATCAAACGTCCGTAGAAACTTGCCAGCACCTAATTTAGCTAAAATAAAGCTTGTGCACAAACTTTGGGGGTATATGGGATGTTTTGGTTCAAATAGAATTTTTCCCAAATAAAATATTATTTTAGCCGGTAAAATATGCACGTAAATCGAGAAATTTCTTCTAGATGAGAATCATTAGAAATCATCACTACAATTATTTTAGAACCTTCTTTTGAAATATGTAGATTTTTTTTGGTCAATGGAATTAAAATAAAAAAATAGAAAAGAAAAGAAAGATAGGTGGCAAAATACATTTAATGAAGCATTTATTATATTTTTTTCCTTTTAGAAAATTCCACACCCTTCCACACAGGCCCTAGCTTCTTCCTTGGCCGGCCACACTCATTTCCTTGCTGTCCATCATTTTTCTTCCCTCATTTCTTCTCATTTTACTTTAAAAAAAATAATGAAAAATCCAAATAAATTCATACAAATTCAAATATAAATCAAACCCATCATTCTTCTTCTTCAATCATGCTTGAATTTTCATTCTAGTGGGGATTTTGGAGGCTAATTTTGGATATTTTTGCTAGTTTTTGAAATCAAGTTTGAGGTATAAATCCTAACTCTAAGCTTAAGTTCTTGTATTAATACTTTAATTAGCTTATTTAGATATTTAATATAGCTTTTTAATCATGATAAATTCATTATTCATAATTTTTATGAAATTCAAGTTAGGGTTAAACCTTGATTAAGTGTTTAATGTTAATTAAACTGTTAATTTGTGATCAGGAAAAGCTTAACCTAGTAGAAAATGATAATTATTGTTAATGAATACTTTGTTTAATTATGAAATATTGCTTACTTGGTTTTTGCTAAAACTTATTTTGCAAGTGTTAAAAATATGGAAATGGTTTAGATAGCTTAGTTAAGCTATTATAAGGTGTTTGTAATCGCTAGATATGCGTTAGCTTGAAACTAGTGCGAAATATTGCGGTAAGTTGTTTACTAGGTTTCGGGGGTTTTCCGACGTGGATTCAATTAGTCGTTGCGAGGTTATATCTATTATATTTCTCGCATTTTATTTTGTTGTGTTGCGCAATCGGGACGATCAGAGTCTAGACTTAGTGTTTCGTAGTTTAGCGACCCTAGTTAGGGATTTTGACCGATGTCGTATGCGTTAGATGCGCTAAATACACAGTGTAATTTTCAGGGCGTTATCCTTGCGTTTCTTTGTCTTTTCGTCGATGTAGGATATTTAGCTTTTGTGATATATTTGTGAAATTTTAGGTTCGCAGGCGGGGACTTTGGACGCTACGACAAAAGGAAAACAGGTGGTAGGCATCACTTAGCCAGGAGCGTTGGTGAGTAGATTTAACATCTACAAGGGAATCGCCCGCATGGCGTTATGCGTCTGGGCTAGAAATGACTTGACTTGTCGCATATTCTATTTCATATTTAGAATTACGTATTCACCTTACTGCTTAGTTAATTGTTGTGCTTGGACTAGTATCCTTAGGACACTGCACAATTATTGACGGCTCATGTTGCACGAGCACTGATTGTATGCCACACACACCGTCAATAACTGCCATGTCACAGACAACCCACTTATAGATGTGATATTGTTCGGTTAGAAACATTGGGATATTGATTCATATTTCTTATCGGATATGATATATATAGCATACCTGGATACCTACATGCTTACACATGTGCCTTGACATACTTGCATGCTAGTTACCTGTATACCTATAGAGTATTGTACCATTAGCGATAGGTACATACGCATAATGACATAGCTATATGTATATCTTGCTTACATCCTTCACTTATACCCGGGGGGTATATTACATCATTTCTGATAGGTAGATATCTATATCTTGCTATACCTTTATGTTTACGCATATATTAGTTATAGCTACATGTTTACCTTTACTTGATGTTATTTGGAATTGGAGAAAATAGGAACCGCATGATATTTTACATTAACTTGTTGCAGTTAATTAGCGGCTTTTCCTTATATGCTTACATTTCAGTTTTATGTTGCATATATTATATTCATGGATTTTCGCATTGAGATATGGATTTTTCATGATGTTTTCTGGATTTGGGGACCGTGGTAGTTCCTGAAATTATGCATTATTTGAAAAACCCGGCTTCCCTTAATATGATATTTCAGCATCCACCATGAGATTTATCGTGTTCCCATCCGAAAGACGGGGCGGAGACGCGGCGAACGTCTAGCCTGAATTTCAAGGAAGATGCTAATTGGTACTATCCGTCCACCTCTTCGAAGATGCCAAGTTGATTTATGGCACCATGTATCGAAGGTTTAAATGGATGCGGCCGATGTAGCAGACTTCGTCAGATCCCCCCTCGTTGATGAGGGGTTTTTGATTGTGGGGACGCTCTTCCCTGCAGGCGCAATCCCCTGCAGTTAATTACGCTACCGCATCGCGGTAACAACTTTCTCCTTCTCCAGATGGTCACTGCGTGTCGTGGGTGTTTGTTTTGTTTGTGGTTGCCCATGGATTGTATATGGAGACTAAGTTATGTTGTCACCCGTAGGGCATGGACTAGTCCAAATCCGTATCTTTCTTAGATTTGGGTTTGGGGGGTTTGGGTTTAAGGATACGTTAGCCTCATTTGAGACTAAGATCAGCTTAAACGTTTGTTAAGGATACGTTAGTCTAATTTTAGACTAAGATCAACTTAACGGGATTATTTAGATCCGACAAGAGAGCAATTGGGCTTTGTTGTTTAGTTTAATGACATTGCGGTCGATAATTAGTTTAAGGACATTGCGGTCCATTGTTAGTTTTATGACATCGCGGTCGAGGTTAAGGACATCATAGTCCGTGAGTTTGGGGACCTCACAGTCCGGTGTTAGTTTTAAGACATCACGGTCGAGGTTAAGGACATCATAGTCCATGATTTTAAGGACCCCACAGTCCGTTGTTAGTTTTAAGACATCACGGTCAAGGTTAAGGACATTATAGTCCATGAGTTTAAGGACCCCACAGTCCGTTGTTAGTTTTAAGACATCACGGTCAAGGTTAAGGACATCATAGTCCATGACTTTAAGGACCCCACAGTCCGTAGTAATGTGTGGTTGTCGGGACCCACCACCTCTCTGACGATGTTGAGGGATTACAACGACAAATATCAAAGGAGTGAAGAGATGTACCCTCGAACCGGGTGTAAATTGATTGGAAGAGCATATGAGCTCAGTTCAATTTAAATTGAGGACTTATGGCCAGTTAAAAAAATATTTAACATTTTTTGTTCTTCCTGTTAGGCCTTTGTTTGGGCTCTGCCCTTTTAATAATGCTAAGTATTGGGCTGTGACACATTTTTTGTCTTATATTGAATGCATAGCATTCATCAGAACAAAGTGTGTTCTGACAGTGCTCCACGTGGCGCGTCTGGCGCTTTGCGCCAGTCAAAAACGCATTGCGCTTCTGTCGGTTAGCGCACACGAGGAGGACACGTGTCGCGCTAAGCGCTAGTTTGTTAGTGTAGGAGTACGGTAGCGCCCCGGCCGTCTATCCGAGGCCAAAATGCGGAAACGAAAATTTTTCTTGACTTTAAACCGGCACTACCGCATCCTAAAAACCCGGATCGTAACCATTAACCTAATGCTAGCTAACATGAGAAGGGTAGGAAGCTATACCGAGCGATCCGTGTCCTTCGGTCTTCGGCCTTCACTCCGATCTCCTCGCGGAATCTCCGGTCTTCATCTCCTCGTCGGAAAGTGCACCACATTGAGAAGTCTTTTTACAGGCTCCCGCTTCATCCGAAGCAACTCGGGCGTGAAGTTTGCTAGCCGACGCGTCCAAGGTGTTGTAGAGAATGTTTGTGATCACTTTGTCTCTTGCATCCATAGCTTTGGATGGAGGTTGAAGTGTTGCCGTTGATGGAATCAAAAAGCTAGAGGAAGAAGAAGAAGAAAAAAAGCTTTTCTTTTTCTTTTCTTTACTCTTGTTATAAATGAGAGTGAGAGAGAGTGAGATTATGAAAATACAAGACCAATGATATCAACCATGGCTGCCCCTCTCTCTCTCCATCTCATTTCAACATATTAAACAATTCACTAATGTGACATTTTTGCTAAAAAAGAGACCATGAGTCATGATATAAGTCAATGTCACATTAATGCATTGTTATGATAATTTCTAGCTCATTATTTCCTTAAGCAAACATTAATCCAAATGTTTGCCATAACAAAGAAAATCCGGCAACATCTAAAGTAAACTCGTGACGGATCACAAGGATACCCCTCACCTATATATACATACCTGCACCCGCATTCCGACTGAATGCGAATGCGATGAGACTAAAGGAATCCAACAAATCTAATACTAGGATCCGACTTAAACCAAAGCCCACTAGTATGATCCGTCCGATCATGATCCGTGCAATACCGCACGTATAAGATCGAACCCTGCCATATATCATACGACCTCTACAACGTTTCGCCCGAAACTTGAGAAACTGTCTGTGGGGGACTTTAAAGACTCGTCAATACTTTGGCCGTGGATTTAACCACTAGCACGTCAGAGGTATTAGCCGTACGTAACGGGCTACCAAGTATTGACTAAAAGGGACGTCGATGAGCGAACTCATCCTGACACCCTACTGAGCCTGTCAGTGACAATATGCGTACAGTCCAGTCCGTTCGTCTATGAGTATCGCATGGCGGGCCTAGGGGGTTGGTAAAAGTCAGACCCCTATAAGCGGTATAAGTCGTGTCGGAGTGTAGCCCAGAACACCCTGAGATACTACTGGAATACCTACCAGTAAATTTCCTGCCTCGGCCGAGGGCTTTGTGTAATGGCTCTCCTAGACACAGCGCGACCTCACCCCCAATACCGGGAGAGACGAAACTCCTGCCGATCCGCTCACTGCCTCCTTGTGGCTCGGGACTGTACCCAACTAAAACCTGTTTGCACGACTCCTTTGAGCCGTGGTAGGGTAGTAATCAAAGTACAGTGGGAACTCACACGAGACAAATGACGATATCAGGTCGATGAACTAACCTGTACACATGTCACCAGGGAACTGCTATCTGACGTCTGGTATAATCCTAACTAGCATGTTCCCGGCGAGTCCTGTCCGGTGTACTCATAACCCAATGAGCACCTGTATACATCTTAGGTGAACCAACTGACACCAGTGGCTTGTGAGACCGGCCACCGCCCCTCGTCGGGGTCTCGACTTTATACACTAGTCTACTAATGGAGTATCGATGCCCAGTCTCGAAACTCCCACGACTATAGACCTTTTTAGGATGTGCTTATAGACCCCAGCTCCCACGTATATGATCGCCATCATACTGCTGGTCGTCAAGCAAGAATCCTAAGGGCTCTATCAATGTGTAATAGTGACCTGTAAGGTCATCTTAAGCAGTACACAATGATAAAGATAAACCAGATAGCATACTATCATATTGAGTAAGACTGTCCTACCGGTATAGGTCCTCTCTCAATCATTGCAATCACGTGCCTGTGATCCAATAATTGACTCTGAGGGCACTATCTCCAACAGTTAGCGCACTGCGCTTTTAATTTATGAGCGCTCCACACTAGTTTATGGGTGCGCCAGTGAGTGACACGTGGCGCTCTTGGCGCTGAGCGCCAACCCAAGAGAGCAGTGCGCTCTTTTCAGGAGCGCAAAGCGCAGATTGTGTCTATGGTTGACACGTGGCATGTTTTGGCGCTGAGTGCCAGTCCAAGGAGCGCAAGGGCGCAATTCATGAGTGCAAGGCACTGTCTAATAGCGCAAAGTGCATCTTGATCAACTTTATGATCAAAGAACAAATTTATGTTCTTCAAAGGAGGCCTTGCCTCAAGATCCAAGAACAAAAGTTCTCATTTTTATAAAAGGCTCTGCCTTTATAGATCAAAAGATCCGTGAAGTAAAATACTTCTTTTTATATTTTTATTATTGGATCTTTTGATCTTTTCTTTTTAATCAATGACCTCGGTCTTTGATATAGATCTAAGATCTTTTTAGAAGATGTTTCTTCTTTTTACGAGATGATTTCATCTCTGTTGTTCAAGAATTAATTCTTTACCTTTAAAGATGAAGAAATGATCTTCTTTCTTCTAAAGGCTTGCCTTTCTTTCTCTTTGAGTTTTTCTCAAAATTTGTAGAGGGTTTTTTCTATCCTCTCCCCAGACTTGAAGTCTTGGGGTCTTTATATCAGTTGAGGAGATCTTTGTCTGATTGATTTGGGAATATTTCCCACCGTTGGATCTTTGATCATAAAGCTCCTGTTTGACAGAAAATAATCTTCTTGTTTTTTAATAAGATTGAGAAATCTTTCCATGCAGAATTTGTTCTGTTTTTGGTAATTCATTATTTGCCAATCGGTGGGGAGCCACTCCTCGTGAAAATCGTCGTTTTGATGTGCTAGAGAAGGCGGCGAGTGAGTTAGAATTTTTTTTATTGTTTTGTTCACCCTTACACCACTGATCCCTTGTTGAGTGATCTTTTTTAAAAGTAATAATAAACAATAATAATAAAAAGATGTTTTAATTTAGTATTTTATTATCTGTTAAGTGTTCCTCTATTTTTAATTCTTTGTTATTCCTCTATAAGATGTTATGCGCTGCATAATTTAATTTGCTATAGTCATGAAGCGTTGTTGCGCTTTCCAATCCTGGAAACAGAGCTTAGCTCTAATTTGGGGTGCGCAGCGCAATTACGCTAGCGCTAGCGCATTCGTGTTTTGACACGTAGCGAGCAGCGCAACGCGTAGCGCAACTGCGCTAGCGCACCTGTGTTAGACGCGTGGCGCTCAGCGCACAGCGCAGTATCTGAAGCGTTGCTTCAATTTTTGACTCTTAAATTTCTAAACAGAACTTTGCTGTGATTGGGGAAAGCAGAAGCGTCGCTTCATTTCCAGTCTTGGAATTTGAACAGAGCTTTGCTCTGATTGGGGAAACAAATGCCCCCCCACCGTTGCACTTACGTGGCCCCAAACGTGAGTGCGGCGGTGGTAGCATCTGAGTCATTGGATCAACTTTTGGGGAGTTGAAACGGCTCTTAATGCCTATAAATAGGAACTTTGGTCCTCAGATGATTTCCATCTTCTTCATAAGAATTTTTATTCAGTGTTTTGCTTTTCCTTTCAAGAACATTCAAGAGTTAGAACTCTTTCCAAATTTAGGTAAAATCAAATTAATTTTAAGAAATTAAGGTTTTTACCCATTAACAGAGCCTTGCTCTTAATAGATCTTTGATCTAAAGAAAACCCATTTAGGGTTTCACCATCAGAGTTTTGCTCCATAGGTCTAAAGAGAGCTAAAGAGAACTAAAAAGAACCCTATTAGGGTTCCATTAATAGAGCTCTGCTCTCTAAAAGAATTTTTCTTGTGATTTCTTAATTCATTAACGGAGCTTTGCTCCTTTCGAACCATATAGAAGAACTCTTGAGAGTTTTTCATGGATCTTGAAAATTAAAGATGGAATTTTATTTTTGATGAATTATATCATTTTCTTAGAGCAAAGCTCTCAATGTTCTCGGGGGATTTCTTTTAACTTCCCCTCATAATTGATTTTGACAGGTGTCACTCCTGTCTGTAGAGCATTGCTCTCGAGGAGTTTAACTTCCTGTGCCTGTTTTGAATAAGAAATTGCTTAATCGGTCTTTCTGATATTTTTTTGATTTTCTTTTACAGAAACAATAGACGCTCACATGTATGATCTCGACGAGATTATCTCTTACGGAGACGTCCGCTCACTCGGCCGTTGTCAGAATCGAGAATTCACAAACGCCGAGCGTGCCGAAATTATGAGTCGCTTTGACGCATACAATGGTCAACTGCTTCCTCGGCGTTCCCCTCTCCTGAAGCTTATTGTGGGAGCGATCTGGGAAGCGCTCCCTCTATTCTGTACCGGTGTGCCGCTTAGTGCTTTGGATGCCGCTGAGGATAAGGTGCACTTGGTGTATCTGATGAGCCTAATCTCAAAGATACAGCGAGACAATCATGTCGATCTCCTGCACCAGGGTTTTCAACAGTCTGCCATACTTGCCGCCTATCGGAGGGTGGAGGACATCCGTGGGGATCCCGACGCTTGCGATCACGAAAGAAAGTATACTAGGATGGTTCGCCAGGCCTGGAAAATTCTGGACAAAGTCACTTTTGAGTTCCTCAATCCATGCCCTAGATCTGAGGTTTTGCCATTGTAATTATCTTAATAATGTCTTTGTTTATTGTTTTCACAATTGTAAGAATCATTTTGCAATATGAATGGAAAATTTCTTGTTTTAGCGTGTTTTATTTCATGTTCTAAGTCTTTTGCACATGCATGAATGGGGCATGACTCGAACGCTTAATTAAATGGAAATCAGCTGTTCTCCCTATCGCTTTCTTCTCTTTGGCGTGTCGTTGCCATGTGATTTTAGCAAGTGCGATCTGTAGGTAACATATAGCTGTCAATCTTGGATTCTTTGTAGGGCGGTGGTGGCTTAGAAGACAGGGTTAGAATTGTTAGTTATATGTATGCCCTATAGGCCATTACTGTACATAGGGTGTATATTGTAGTGGATGCTGGGACATATATAGGTAAGACATTCTTGCTCGACATGATAGTACGCTATCTGGATGCTCTCTATCTTAACATGTATACTTGCAGTCTCTCTATTACATGTTGATAAAGCCCTTAGGATGTGTGCTCGACTTCCGGGACTATGATGTAGTTCATACTAGTGGGGCCTGGGTAGTCAATGAGTACATCCTTCAATGTTCCTAGTCGTGGGAATATCGAGACGGGGCATCGATATTCCAGAGTAGACTAGCGTATATCTTCTCGACCCATATGATGGGTGATGGATGATCCCATATCCATTGGTGTTTGACATCAGAGATGGTATGCGGGTGCTCAGTGGTGACTGGGTACACTGAACGGACTCGCCGAGAACTCCCAGATGGTATTATACCTCACGTCAGATGGCAGTTCTCTGGTGACACTGGTACAGCTTAGTCTGTTGACCCGAGATCGTCATAGAGTCTTGTGTGTCTCCCACTGTGCTTTGATTTCCACCATACCACGGCTCTATTGAGTCGTGCAAACAGGTGGTTTTTGGGTACAGTCCCGATTCACATGGAGGCAATGAGCGATAGGAGGGGATTCGTCTCTCCCGGTATTGGGGGTTGATGTTGCGCTATGCTCGACTGGCCATAACTGGAAATCTTTGGCCAGGGTTGCAGTGATTTACTGGTAAGAGTTATCAGTAGTTTCACACTTGTTATGGACCTTATATCGGCATGACTTATCAAGCAACTGGGGTCTGACGTTTACCACCCCTAGGCGAGATATGCGACATATCAGACGAACAGAACGGACTGTACGGTAAGTGTTACTGGTTGGATTCACAGGAGTATGAGTGGGCTTGCTCGTTGATCTTCTGATCGCTCAATACCCGGGTGGCCGTTATGTTTAGCAGACCGCTTGCGGCTTGTGGGTGTTTGATATGATCATCACCTACTGCCGGCGTATTGACGAGTCTTTAGAGTCCTACACCGAGGTTTCCTGGCTCAAGCGAAACGAAATAGGAGCGCATATGAGATATGTGCGGGACCGAGAATAATACCAGTATGTGATACTGTATTCTATTCTCGCGATTTGTATCATTGGACGGTTAAATAAGATATAGCCGGGTTACCGAATCAAGTGTTGATTCGATACATTGATACACTTGATATTAGTCGGTTATATGCAGTATGACCGGATCATTAAATCAAGTGTTGATTTAATGATTTAATGTATAATTATATATTTGATATATTACTTTACATTAACTAGTATTGGTTCACTTAATATTTGTTTTCTCACTAGTTTGTGCATAAGTGTATATATGATATATATTTATGTACATATGTTTGTATCATGTTTGATGATACATACAAGTTGTGTGTATGAGAAATATATCAAGATTAAGTTTAAAATTAGGGTATTGTTTTATCAAGAGAATTAACAAAAGAAATGAACTTGGTCAAAGTTGTCAAGCTTGAAGAAGCTTGGAGAAACCTTGACAAAGTCCTCTCTTTTGTCATTTCTTTTGATAATTCTTTAACCCAACCCTTAACCCAAGTCTTTGGTTAATTCTCTACACAAGTTAAGCATGAGGGCTTAACTTAACCATGGTACCATAATTAAAAGGATAAGTTTCATTCTTATTTGATTATCTTTTTATTCTTTTCTTCTTCTTCATCTTCATCAAGCTTCAGGAAAGCTTGCTACCTCTAATGGTGCCATGAGATTTAGAGTGAGAAATCCAAATCTAAAGTCAACCCACTTCCTATTTCTTCATCCTCTACCACTTGCCATGTAGTAGAGTGTGTTATCTTCATAAGTTTCATGACCTAGTGAAGATGGATCTTGAGTTTGAGTTGCCTCAACGTAGATCATCTTCGGCATCGAAGTTAACGACCTAGCCCGCCCATTTCTCCGATGAAACCGACGCTAGAGTCTGGGATCCGATGATCGCAGCGGAGGGACGTCATCACGGAGCTAAAGAGGTGGAGGACCGGATCTACAAAGGTTGTAGTCACTTTCACTTAGTAGCAAAGTAGTTTGCTTGCTTAGTTTCGCCTTTACCTCTAGTTAACGATCTAGTTTAGGGTTCTTTGGCACATAATTTTTTTTGAATTGGACATGTTTGATCAGTTGTAGAACCTCATGTGTGTGCCTAGGAACCCTACAAGAATCTGTCACCTAAGACTTTTCAACTTTATGAGCCGTGAGGGTCTCATAAAGAATTTTCTCCCTACCGGTCGAGAGGATCCCGTAGGTGTAATTTCTCCCTAAGAATAGTGAGGATTCCTAAGTATGTTCTCTCTTGAAAGTCGTAAGGATCTCACAAGAGAATTTACTCCCTTATGAGTCGTGAGGACCCGCAAGTGATGGATGAAGTTGTCTTTATCTGCATTTCACGGAGTCAGGGGTTGCTCTGGATGCTTCCCACGGGTTCACTACTGTGTTATGTGAGGACCAGACTCCGCTCTGGACGTTTTTCAGGATACCGTAGTTTAAAGACCTCGCGGTCAAGGTTAAGGACATCATAGTCCGTGGATTTAAGGACTCCATAGTCTGTTGTTAGTTTTAAGACATCACGATAGAGGTTAAGGACATCATAGTCCGTGAGTTTAAGGACCTCATAGTCCAATGTTAGTTTTAAGATATCACGGTCGAGGTTAAAGATATCATAGTCCATGAGTTTAAGGACCTCACAGTCCGATGTTAGTTTTAAGACATCGCGGTCGAGGTTAAGGACATCAAAGTCCGTGAGTTTAAGGACCCGACAGTCCGTAAAATATGTGGTTGTCGGGACCCGTCACCTTTTTGAAGACGTTGAGGAATTACAACGACAAATATCAAAGGTGTGAAGAGATGTACCCTTAAACCAAGGTAAAATTAGTTTAAGGACATTACGGTCTATTGTTAGTTTTAAGATATCACGGTCGAGGTTAAGGACATCATAGTCCGAGAGTTTAAGGACCTCACAGTCCAATGTTAGTTTTAAGACATCGCGGTTGAGGTTAAAGACATCATAGTCCGTGGATTTAAGGACTCCACAGTCCGATGTTTGCTCTGGATGCTTCCCACGGGTTCACTACCGTGTTCAGCGAGGACCAGGCTCCGCTCTGGATGCTTCACACGGGGTCATTTCCATGCTCTGCGAGGACCAGGATCCACTTTGGACGTTTTCCACGGGGTCAGAAGTGACATAATCCGCGTTCCACGTAGCCAGGAATTTTGCTCTAGATGCTTCCCACGGGTTCACTGCCGTGTTCGGCGAGGACTAGGCTCCGCTCTGGATGCTTCACATGGGTTCACTGTCATGTTTGGAGAGGACTAGGATCCGCTCTGGGCATTTTCCACCGGGTCAGAAGTGACATGATCCGCGTTCCACGTAGCCAGGAATTTTGCTCTGGATGCTTCCCACGGGTTCACGGCCGTGTTCTGCGAGGACTAGGCTCCGCTCTGGATGCTTCACACGGGTTCACTGCCGTGATCTGCGAGGACCATGATTGTAACATTTCAAAAAAAAATTATTATTTTTGGGAATTTTTATAATTTAATATTATTTTATTGAATATTTTAATATTTCGGTATAATTAAATACCGATAAATGGGAAAAATTTTGGAAAAATTATGGAAAATTCTAAAACATGGTATTTTATGGAATTATGCCATTTTTATGTTTTTGTGATTAATTATATGCTAATTTAGTGCTAATCGCGATTAAAAATCGCTAATCGGTTTTTTAGCATTTTTTGTGCAAAACATGCACATATCATTTTTCTTACACTTGTGCATTTCTACCATGTTGCTTTGGGGTTACTACTCATGTGAGAAGGATTTAGATGAGAATTGGAAAAGAAAAGAAAAGAAAAGGAAAAGGAAAAGGGAATAAAGAAATAAGTATGGGTGAGAGAGAGAAAAGGGGGGGTCCATTGACCAAGACTTAGCCATTTCCTCCCTCCCTCTTCTTTGGTTGCTGCTGCTGCTGCCTGTTCATAACAGAATACTGCATTTTATACCGCCCATTCTTATGCTCATGTGTTTATAGGTAGGTGCTTTTAATCTGTGCTTGTTACATATTTACAGATTACAGGTTTCCAGTACAAATATTGCAAATCAAGACAAAATCTCCACAGTTACGTCAAAATACAGAATATCTGTCACAACAGATAAAAGCCGGGTTCCGGTCATCCATATCCGTCCAGTGCCGAGTACCAGTTCCAGAGACAAGACATATGACAGTGGTCATTTGTGTCTCGGACAAGCACAGAGCACGAGAGGGGCTGCACAAGAATCAATGGGTGCGCGGAGCTCGAGGGAGATAGAAGTCAAAAGTAAAGAAAATAATGCAATCTTGGACTAAGAAATCTGAAGATATTCTGAAAGATTTTGTGCAGTGTAAAGTTGGCAAACACGAGGAAAAAGTGAACCATGGGATACGACAAAATTTCATGGCCCAACTCCCTCTTATGGCCGCGGAACCGCGGCCTAAGCATGCTTAGGCCGCGGAACCGCGGCCGTATAGTGTCGTCAGGGGGTGAACTTTTAGGGGAATATTTGTACTTTCATTTTGAGCCATATTGTTGCCCTAGGTTTCCAGTTCCCCTCCTATAAATACCCTAGTTCTGAGCCAAACCAAAGGGGTAAAAATTCTTTAGCCTCTTTTTGTTAGGTTTTAGTCTTCTTCTTCTTCTTCTTCTTCTTCATTCTTTCCTCCATGAAAATTGTAGTGAGAGCTTTTTGAGTGGATGATGAAATGAAGATGAGGGTTTTTGTATCATTCTTTTGTTTTAGCTTCCCCTTGAGATCCTTGCTTTCTCTTGATCTTTCAACCTCTTCATTGAGCTTGAAAGTTTAAGGGTTGGTTATTGATCTCAAGGGTTGTATCATTTTGTTCTCTCTTTAGTGCTTCATTTCACATGAGTTCTTTACCCTTCTCTTGATCTTGCAACCTCTTGATTGAGCTTACAAGTTTAAGGGTTGGCTATTGATCCTATGCTTGTCTTGAGTTCTAGTGTTCTTGTAATTATTTTCTTGCTTATTTTTTTCTTGCTTTTTATTACTTGCTTTACATTCATGCCTTACTTTCATGCACTTTAAAGTCCATGCCCTTACTTACTTGTAATCTTTTCTTTTCTTTTTCTCTGTTTGGTTCTTTTTGTGAATGGTTGTAATTATTGTTGTTGTTAAGAATCAATACGATATTGTAAGTTAACGTTTCTTTGCTCATTTCCTTTTCCCGTTATTTTCCATTGAACTCCGCACAAACGATACGCAAGCGCTCCATTAGGCACCCTACCCTAACAAGGTAACGGTGATTCCTAACCGCCACCAGTTGCGTTCGGTTTGGCCGGTGGCGAAATCAAGAGACAAGAACGGAAGGACAAGGGTAAATAAGCCGGATTCCACGAATACCGCGCTTAAATCCCCTAATCCACGTTGTTGCCGATTGTTCTAGCTTCAATTGGTCAAGACTCGGCTCAAAGATTTTGAGTACGGATTTCTTTAGCTTACATTTTCGTATCTTTTCTTAACAACTTTATACTTGCATATATTACTTAGGATAGAACTGAACAAACATATACACATTCTTTATTGACTCGTCCAAAACTCGAACAGACATACAACCATCTCCCTGTGGATCGACCCGTGCTCAACCGGCTAGCTGCATAGCGACACCGTCTTCAGTGCGGTTAACTTTAATTCTCTCAACCAAATGGCGCCGTTGCCGGGGAGACGGTAGCATATTTTCTTTCTTGTTATTCGGGTTAATATTCTTTTTGTATATATTTATAAATAAAAAAAATATCTTTTTGTTTTTTTTGATAATTTTTGTGAGCAAGTCTGCAGATTTTTGCGGATTTGCAAACGGCGATTGTGGGGAGCAAAGTGTACGTTCAAGGCTAAGGTGATTGCAAAGTACAGTGCCAAAGATCCGGGTAGTTTGACCCGCGCAAGCGAACTTTTCAAGCTTACCGGATTTGATTCAACGGGGGTTTCCTAACCCAAAACTTAACGGTACGTACTTTACTAACACATTCTTCTCAAATCCGACGCATCCAATATACTATTCTTTGCAGGATTCTTTGCAAGTTCGCTAGCAAACGCTAAAAATTGACTAACCCGTATTTGTTGCAGTGCCGTGCTTTAACTAAAAGACGATTGTTTGATTCTTTATAGAATTTTTATTGAATTGCGCATTGCATACATTAATACGGACTTAAGGGCAAGCGAACCCCACAACATACGGTAAAGGAATTCATCACCTTTTCCGTGGCCCACAAATCACGAACTTGAGCATAACGTTTACCCGCACAAAATTTAAAAGAAACTAGACTTTAAGCCTTATGGACTTCACGCTCACTAGGAGAAGTTAACCGTGTTTAGAACCCCGCTTAACGGTATATTGTTTACGGGGTGTCTAGGAAAGTGTTAACGGCGAAACCGCCAAAAGAGAAAGGGTTATTTAATTAAGAAACTTCGCGAAAGCGTTGGAAAACCTCCCATTATCTCTGCACTTACCTGGCCTCGTGATCAGTGTATCTTGAGCCCGTTTCTCGACACAGTTTTACTTCGACAATCAAGTTCTGGAGCAGGTCTAGTTGACCTAGGTGAACCCTAGAACGATTATGTGTGTGGTATTTTTGTGTCGTGATTGTTTTTGTCCATATTTTTTTTGTGTGTATGTTTCATTCTTTTAATAACTAAAAAAAAAAATCAGATTCTTTTTCCTTTCCTTTTCTCTGCCTTTCTTTCTTTCTCTCTTCATATCATGGGTACTCCACCTCACAAAACTCTTGCCGAACTTTGGTACCCACAACCAGACATTACTTCTTACGGTTCTTGCTTTGGCCGAACTTCGAACGATCCATCCATGCCAAAAATTTCATTGAGAGATCGGATAGACGCGTCTAGGACAAACAATTTGACTCCGCAATCCACTTCATATCAACCATTTCAAACATTCACCCCTTCTTACGTTGATACCCCTTCTTCGAGTCATGTTGCAACTCCAAGACCTATGTCTATTGTAGAACGTATTGAACAATCTCGTAGCCGATCTTTCACTCCTGTCACCACTTCAAATTCTTGGGATCAACAATTTCATTCACCTTCTTATCCAAATGTTGATCCTACCCCTGTCCAACCATTCAATTCCTACCAGTCCTACCCAACTTTTGCACCTTTCCTAGACATTGCTTCTACACAGCCGTTTGGGAATTTTCAGTATCCAAACAACTTTGAATCTTTTACTGAAACCCCTTCACAACCCATGTCTAGTCTGGAACAGTCGTTGGAAGACTTTAGGGTAGCGTCAAGCCAACAGATGATGGATTTGAATGCGTCCATGGCTGCCCTCATACAACCTAGTGACCCGGTAGCTAGTTTTCAACTAGCACTAAATTTTTCAATGTATGAAGAGGCGGTAGGACAGGCTGAGAATTTGAGTGGAGAGAGTGAGATGTACCCCCTTCCGAATCAAGCCTACCCAATTCATCTTGACTCCCACAACTCCGGTTTTGAATGTCTATCTAGTGTTCCAACCGATTCATTGATTACGGATAGAACAGATAATGAGTTGTGTGACTTCGTAGTGTTTGATTACCTGATTGTGAAGGGTCCCTTCCAAGTGAAACCAATCCCAATCCTTTTGACCTCTACACCTCCATCTTAGAACCAAAATCGATTGAAATCCATGCTTTTGATGAGGTGTCTGAGAATATTAATTTTCACTTGATTCAGGATATTGACGCTGGGAATATTTTGGATGATGAACCCATAGATTTGGCTGAGTTTGTCTCTTCAAATCATCATCCCGAGTCATTAAATGTTTTTCCCGAACCCCATATGCGTCTGGATTTTGATGATAAATGCATGGATGTGCTGAATTTTGAGGAAAATTTTGAGGATTGTTTTGAGGATGAACCAGTTTTAATTGATGAGTCGGATTTTCCAATTCATCCTGTTCCTTTCATTGACTGTGTACACCCTCCGGAACCTTTAACCAATAACCTTCCTCAATCACTTCCCCCCACCCTTTCCATCGTTCCGACCATGCAAGAAACCGTATCATTTTCACTTCCTGTATCTGGTTTACCAAGTTCGGCGTACCCATGGTTTCTCACGAATCTTGAGGGATTTGACCCCATTTCTCGACGGGTTAATAGATTAGCACAATCGCTTTTTACACATCGTTCATCACAAATTGTGCTAATTTATTCGCCCCATTTCCACCCTCAAGTTCGTATTCCACTTCTTTCTCCCATCCGCCATTCTTCTCATATACCGAGACCGTATCCCGCTTCTATCTCCATACAGTCTCGCGTATTCTCCATTTCTTACCCCTCCGCATTCTTTCACCAACCAGCACATTATAAAGACAAAATCTTTGAATGGTTGGTGCTCACTTTTGGCATGTGTAAGGCCTTGTATAGCTTGATACTGTTCTTTCCCCCCTAATCCTGAACTTCAACGCTTAACAGTGGAAACACTGTTTTACTTAAGTTTGGGGGGGACACTTTTTTGTATATATTTTTGTTTTCCTTTTTTGTTTTGTATATAATTTTTTTAGGGAGCGCCGACAATTTTGACCCTCTTGGTGTAGCCTGACAGTGAGGGCACTGTCAAGTTTAAGTTTGGGGGTGTGCTCGGTAAGCTTTCTTCCTTCGCATTCATTTGTATATTTTGCATTTGCATACCTTATTAAAAACCCACAAAAATCGAAAAATCCTTCGCATTCATTTGTATACTTTGCATTTGCATACCTTATTAAAAACCCAAAAAAATCGAAAAATTTTCCTAAAATATAAAAACTTTGTCGTCAAGTTAGCTAATAGGGTAACTTAGATCTTTATTCCGAAAGTTTAGTTGATATATTAGAAATAACTAAATTCTAGGCTTAGGAATTGAAAACCCTAAAAATAACCCTCATTCTGTCTAACTTTGGTAAGTATACGTCCTTACAGTTTTTTGAGTTCAGTTCTTGAGTTAAGTCAAGATGAAGGGAAAGTATTGAAGCTTTACTGGAGGATAAGTCTGAAAAATAGTTTCTTTTCTCAAGTTCAAATTTAGAAAGTATATACCCTACAAACTGCACTTACACGCACCTTGAAACTTGGGATAGTAGAGGATACCTAAAAATACTCTTGCCTGAAAGCCTACTATGAAAGAAAAAACGGTATTTAAAGCTAAACACCAAAAGAGCATATTGAAAAAAATATCCGGTCCTGAAAAAAAAAAGAAAAAAGAAAAAGAAAAAGAAAAATAGAATAAAGTCAAGACCTGGAAACTGCTATTTACGCTTTAAAGTTCACACATTCAGTAATCGGTCGTTAGTACCTCAAGAAGCATTAATAGTCGCATGAAAGGTGTGTGAGCAAATCCGTCCATCCTTAATGAAAAGAAGTAGTATTAGGTATTAGGGCAAAGGTATTATAGCTTGAATTGAATTCTTGAGTGTAGGGGTGCAAATATACACACACGTAGGGGTATACAATCGATGTTTAGATAAAAGATAGAAATAAAGAATAAGACTTGTGTTTTCTGTAAAGTTGATAAAAATCCCTGATTTGAGGCCGCACTTTAGAAGGAAAACTCAGGAGAACCAAGGTTAAATAGATAGGAGGTGTGAAAAATAAGGGTTGGATATTTCTAACTTAGGATGATAGAGTTTCTAACGTAAATACTAAACTGTAAGAGTAGAATCAACGTTAACTTATGACACTAGCTTGATGGGATTTTGTGGGTGTAATCCGCTGAAAACCCTCAGGAGACAACACTCCTCCTACTAGGGACACCTAGAGGTTTAACGGCTTGTTGCACGTGCTCAGTGCAAACGCGTTCCCTGCGAAAGTGCGGTTAGGATTTTATTTTTGTGAATAATTGGTTTTGCTCGGGACGAGAAAAAGTTAAGTTTGGGGGTATTTGTTCATAACAGAATACTGCATTTTATACCGCCCATTCTTATGCTCGTGTGTTTATAGGTAGGTGCTTTTAATCTGTGTTTGTTACATATTTACAGATTACAGGTTTCCAGTACAAATATTGCAAATCAAGTCAAAATCTCCACAGTTACGTCAAAATACAGAACATCTTTCACAGCAGATAAAAGCCGGGTTCCGGTCATCCATATCCGTCCAGTGCCGAGTACAAGTTCCAGAGACAAGACATATGACAGTGGTCATTCGTGTCTCGGACAAGCACAGAGCACGAGAGGGGCTGCACAAGAATCAATGGGTGCGCGGAGCTCGAGGGAGATAGAAATCAAAAGTAAAGAAAATAATGCAATCTTGGACTAAGAAATCTGAAGATATTCTGGAAGATTTTGTGCAGTGTAAAGTTGGCAAACACGAGGAAAAAGTAAACCAGGGGATACGACAAAATTTCATGGCCTAACTCCCTCTTATGGCCGCGGAACCGCGGCCGTATAGTGTCGTCAGGGAGTCAACTTTTAGGGGCATATTTGTACTTTCATTTTGAGCCATATTGTTGCCCTAGGTTTCCAGTTCCCCTCCTATAAATACCCCAGTTCTGAGCCAAACCAAAGGGGTAAAAATTCTTTAGCCTCTTTTTGTTAGGTTTTAGTCTTCTTCTTCTTCTTCTTCTTCATTCTTTCCTCCATGAAAATTATAGTGAGAGCTTTTTGAATGGATGATGAAATGAAGATGAGGGTTTTTGTATCATTCTTTTGTTTTAGCTTCCCCTTGAGATCCTTGCTTTCTCTTGATCTTTCAACTTCTTCATTGAGCTTGAAAGTTTAAGGGTTGGTTATTGATCTCAAGGGTTGTATCATTTTGTTCTCTCTTTAGTGCTTCATTTCACATGAGTTCTTTACCCTTCTCTTGATCTTGCAACCTCTTGATTGAGCTTGCAAGTTTAAGGGTTGGCTATTGATCCCATGCTTGTCTTGAGTTCTAGTGTTCTTGTAATTATTTTCTTGCTTATTTCTTTCTTGCTTTTTATTACTTGCTTTACATTCATGCCTTACTTTCTTGCACTTTAAATTCCATGCCCTTACTTACTTGTAATCTTTTCTTTTCTTTTGCTCTTTTTGGTTCTTTTTGTGAATGGTTGTAATTATTGTTGTTGTTAAGAATCAATACGATATTGTAAGTTAACGTTTCTTTGCTCATTTCCTTTTCCCGTTATTTTCCATTGAACTCCGCACAAACGATACGCAAGCGCTCCATTAGGCACCCTACCCTAACAAGGTAACGGTGATTCCTAACCGCGACCGGTTGCGTTCGGTTTGGCCGGAGGCGAAAGCAAGAGACAAGAAACGAAGGACAAGGGTAAATAAGCCGGATTCCACGAATACCGCTCTTAAATCCCCTAATCCACGTTGTTGCCGATTGTTCTAGCTTCAATTGGTCAAGACTCGGCTCAAAGGTTTTGAGTACGGATTTCTTTAGCTTACATTTTCGTATCTTTTCTTAACAACTTTATACTTGCATATATCACTTAGGATAGAACTGAACAAACATATACACATTCTTTATTGACTCGTCTAAAACTCGAACGGACATACAACCATCTCACTGTGGATCTACCCGTGCTCAACCGGCTAGCTGCATAGCGACTCCGTCTTGATTGCGGTTAACTTTAATTCTCTCAATCACTGCCCTAGCTTCTCCCTCCCCACTTCACCTCCTCTAATCATCTCAAAAACAAACTCAAAACCCTATCTTCATTTCACTAAAAAGGTGCACAAGCTCAAGACAAACACATTGGACCAAGAAAGCAAGGATTTTGGCCACTTGGGGCAACTCAAGAAAATTCTTGAGTTGCCAAATGAGGTATTTTCTGAACCATTAGCTTAGTTTTTGCATTACTTATACCCTCATGCTAGATTAGAACCGATATTGTGTGATTTGGTGGACTTATGGAAAACCTAGTTAGGGTTATAGGAAATTTTGAGTTGTGATGTGAAATTGAGCTCAGTAGAGGCTGCACAATCACCCTAGTGCTTGAATTAAGACCCAAACCTGAGACTTGAAACCCGGAATACAGATTTAGAAACCGATATCGAATGATTTATGGAATCTGTGAAGGTTATATGGGATCTGCTATCACCCCGAGACTCTGAAATTTTTTTTGGATTGACAGTGAGATGTGCAGGCACCCAGGAAGCTATCACCAAAACCCTAGCCCCTAATTCCCCAGGAAGGCCGCAGATTTAATCCAATTGGCCGCAATTTACGGCCTGGACCCTACCAATTTGGCTCGTTTTTGTTCTGTAGCCCCATCTCCAGTAGATTAGACCCCTGGCATGTGCAAAATTGTCCAATTTGACCTAGGGTGAAATCTGGGACCCTTTTCTTTAGTTGTTGTTTTGGATTCGTATTTCCGTATTGCGTATTTTGCATTTGCGTATTGTGTTTTACCTCGATCACTTGACGTTTGTACGTCTATATCGAGTGATATTGGGTTGATTTGCGAGAGCTAACCATAGGTTCTAACCTATAAGCTTTTAAGCGTATCGTTTTGGGTTTCGTGTGTCGTTTTAGTTTTGATTTGGTTTTAATGCGATGCGATACGTTTGATATGTAAGTACCTCCACGGTGATCCGAGGCGATGAAGACGATGATGGCGATATCAACGCCGACAAATGAAGACGCAAGGTGAGTAGATTATATCTACGGGGGAAAGTTGGGTGGATGGCGTATAGCACACCCGCAGTCCGAAGTTGGTATATCATATATATATATGATAGCTTATAGTGTGTTGTGGATTTTGAGATTAGATGTACTATGGTTAGATTTGGGCGTAGAAGTAAACTAGTATAGTTCCTAGTTGTTAACCATAGAATAGTTTTACACACACACGCACACACATACTTATGCTTGAATGATGACGATCGTGGATGATATTTGGAGACGAGTCGATGATTTCGGCATAGTGCCATGAGATCGGTGATATGATGTGATTCGTATTTGGGATACGACAAGTGATTTTTAGCGGGCCTTGGAACGTGTGTTTCACACACGCATTCATACTTATATAGATGGTATCGATTTGTACTAGACTTAGATCAGTACCCCAGATTATGTGATATGATGATATGGATACCAGATAATTGATGAGATAAACATGATATTGACCCGTACCCAGCTATTGGGATGTCGTACGAGCTTTATATTGATGATAGATCCGCACTCATGACTCGAGAATGCCATATGATATACCGTATCGTACGCGATACTATTGAGGCGGGATCACCGACTATTATATTTATATTCGTATTTATATCGACTCAGATTTAGGTGGTTTCCATACCCCTCCCGATTGACTTGATAGTTAAATCTGTAGTTTGCATAGTAGATGTTAGACGAGACCCGAGTCATACCTATTTCAAAAACTAACGAATCGGGATTATTTTAAAGACAGGAAAAAGGGATTCTACGGATATTTTCAAACGACACATCTTTTCTTAAAAAACCGTAGCCCTTATTTTACTAAAAACCCCGATTCGTCTTATTTCAAATGGCATAACTGCATGACATATACATATTGATGTAGATTCTTCACTGTTGCGTTGATAATTTGATTTTCGCATATTCATGCTATTCGCATCGCTTTGCATGTGTAAATGTGTTTATTGCTATATTAAAACCATGTTGTTAGGACACCAGCACCATTATCGATGATGCATATGTTCCACGTACACTTGCTTGCCAGCTCACACACTTTATCATCGATAATTGCCATGTCACTACACAGTAGGATTATTGCATTAGGATATGACCCTTGAATGTGCATACTATTATTCCATGTTGCATGATATATTGTTACACTTGCATTTCATTTATTTGTCACATACATCATGCTTTCTGATTATGCGCATTGAGATATTCGTTTCCATGATATTTCTGGATTTGGGAACCGTGGGTATTTCAAAGAGATTATGTAAATGCTTTAAAAACCCTGTTACCCTTGATATGATATTTCAGCATCCACCATGAGTTTTATCGGTTCTGATATATATTTACCCCATGAGAGGAGGCACCGAGGCCGTATGAGGGTACATGGTGGGGGCCCGGAGGTACCCCGGGGCAAGAAAGGGATGTCGATGTACCATGCCGATGAGCTCGATAGGGGAACCATACCGTCCGGTCACATTACCTATGACTCGGCGGTTATCGTGGGGATACCGACCGGAGTTATGTACGTATGGATACGTCGAAATTCGAGGGTCGAAGCTGGGCACTCGGGTGTTCGAGATAGCGTATGATACGTACCTATCAGGGCCAGCCCTGGTGACAGCGCCTGATAGATGAGGATTTACGTGCCGATGGTAGGCACATGTTTCATGATGTTTTCGAGTGTCGATGCTAGGCCCTCAGGTTCCATGATTTGATTATATCCTCGTATTTCCATGTATATGCTTTATGATATTTACATGCATCATGTTTATTGTCATTGGGTGACACGTGGGCAGGATCCACATACATACAGACTTTGATTGCATTGATCATACCTCATATGTATATATAACAGTGGATGAGGATGCTGTTATATATGCCCTTACACCAATATTAGTGGAATGAGACGCTAATATATGTGTATTGATATCAATTTAGATACTTCATCATATTTATTCATGCAAACATACCTCATATTTATGATATGTTATTACCTGAGGCACTGGCATGAGCACTTGGCACGAGCACTTGGCACTACATACATGTTTAGATGTTACATTGCCAGCTTAACATGCTTCAGACTTATTCTTTTGAGGTTTATATATATCTGATCGTATTGACCTAGGATTATGTCATGCATTCGATTTCTACTTGTAGATATTTTCTACTCACGAGTTGGCAATTCACCCCCGTTGTGCCACAGTCTTGCAGGTTTTGCCATACAGGTTCCATGGCGGCATTTCTGGCACACTGCTTCCTTTGCGGATGATTTACTTGGTAGGTAGGTTCTTTTGCATCAGAACCACCATTATTGATGTATTATTCATTGTATCTAGAAATTCCATCAACCAAAACTTGTATATTGTTTCAGACTTAGAAATCAGTTATGTATTATTTCGAGCTTAGAGTCGCGCGTTGTAGTATTACGGTTTTCATGCTGTTTTGAGTTTCTTTCTGAGTTTTGATCCTCGCCCTTCGGCGTTGTATATTATATTGCTTGCGTGGTTGTGACCGTCGATTGACGAAGAGCTAGCTCCCGCTTGGGGATGCCTTTTATCATTGCATATATATTATTCTTGTTGTACCCCGTTCGGGACCAGTATTTACAAAGGAAACTCTGCCGAAATTTTTAGAAAAGACTATACATTTTAAAAATGCATATTCGGCTTAGTTATTTAAAAACCTTGTATTTAAAACATGTTTTCTTCCCTTCTAAAAACTATTTTTCTACCAATTACTCTTTAAAATGGTTTTAGATTTCTGGGCATTTGGCTTACTTGGATTAGATAGGGTCCTATAGATTTCATATGATTCAAGGGCCAGTCACGTGCTCTTTCGGGTCGTGACAAGGATCCGCTCTGGACGTTTTTCCATGGGGCCAGAAGTGACATGATTCGCGTTCAACGTAGCCAGGAATTTCGCCCTGGATGCTTCCCACGGGTTCACTGCCGTGTTCGGCAAGGACCAGGCTCCGCTCTGGATGCTTCACACAGGTTTACTGTCGTGCTCTGCGAGGACCAGGATCCGCTCTGGACGTTTTCTACGTGGTCAGAAGTGACATGATCCGCGTTCCACGTAGCCAGGAGTTTTGCTATGGATGCTTCCCACGGGTTCACTGCCGTGTTCGGCGAGGACTAGGCTCCACTCTGGATGTATTCCACGGGGTCAGAAGTGACATGATCCGCGTTCCACGTAGCCAGGAATTTTTCTATGGATGGTTCTTACGGGTTCACTGCCGTGTTCGGCGAGGACCAGGCTCTGCTCTGGATCCTTCACACGGGTTCGCTGCCGTGCTCTGCGAGGACCAGGATCCGCTCTGGATGTTTTCCACGGGGTCAGAAGTGACATGATCCACGTTCCACATAGCCAGGAATTTTGCTCTTGATGCTTCCTACGGGTTCACTGCCGTGTTCGGCGAGGACCAGGCTGCGCTCTGGATGTTTTCCACGGGGTCAGAAGTGACATGATCAGCGTTCCACGTAGCCAGGAATTTTTCTCTGGATGCTTCCCACGGGTTCACTGCCGTGTTCGGCGAGGACCAGGCTCCGCTCTGGATGCATCACACGGGTTCACTGTCGTGCTCTGCGAGGACCAGGATCCGCACAGGATGTTTTCCACGGGGTCAGAAGTGACATAATCCGCGTTCCACGTAGCCAGGAAGGGTTGACTTTTATCCGCATTTCACGGAGTTGAAATTTGACTCTCGGTCATCTGTACACCGCCGAGTCATGGAACTGGGAGTTGCTGCTGTTCCACTTTGCTTGATGTTGTGTGTGTTGCAATGAGACGAATGTTGAGATGATCTCTAGGCTATCTGTGAACCGTCGAGATTCGTCTTCTTCTTCTGATGAAACCTGGGGAGGAGGAGTGTGACTCCTTCTCCGTTTGCGCCCCTGGATTGTATACAGGGATTGACATGATATCACCTGTAGGACATAAATTTCATTCATTCATTTTTTTATTTCTTTTTTTATTTCTTTCCGCGATGCTCAATCATTTCAGCTTTTATATCGCGAAGGTCGTGATTGCCCCATCATTTCGGCTATTTTTCGCGGTGCCCAATCATTTCGGCTATTTGTTTTGTTTTTTCTCGCTGATTTTTATTGCGAGTTGCCCAATCATTTCGGCTATTTTGCATTCATACATTTTTTTACTTGCTGCTTCTGTTGCAACTTGCCCCATCATTTCGGCTCTTTCGTATGCATGTGTGGCTTGCTAGCTTTTCGCTGCAAGCTTGGGAATAAACACCGATTTCGGCATCAGCACCGCTACAACTGGAATATTTCCAGGAGCGAATCATCATTTGCCTCTGTCGACATCGAACAAAGGTGGTTTAGCGAACAGGGTTAGGATCCTGTCGACTAAGGCTTTTGACTTCATGAGCCGTAAGGGTCTCACAAAGGTATTTCTCCCTGCTAGTAGTGAGGATCTCGTAGGTGTGTTTTCTCCTTAGGAAATGTGAGGATTCCTAAGTGTATGTTCTCTTATAAGTCGTAAGGATCTTACAAGAGAGTTTTCCCCTTATAAGTCGAGAGGACTCACAAGGGTTGCTCATCGTGCGAACATATCTCCAGTCACGGATGGGACTTGGTTAGGGTGATGTTTATTCACGCCCGTGGACTGTGTACAAGGGTCAGTATTGAGCCGCTTGTAGGGCAGTATTGGAGGTCGTGGGGGCTGCTTAAGAACTGGTTCAGGTCCCTGTAACTTAAGACTTTTGAATCTTATGAGCCGAGAGGGTCTCATAAGAGGATTGTCCTTATAAGTCGTGAGGATCTCGCAAGTGTAATTTTTCCTTAGGAATCGTGGGGATCCCTAAGTGCGTTTCTCCCTTGTGAGTCATAAGGATCTCACGCGGGTGGTTTCTCCTCACATGGTCGAGGGGACCCTGCAAGTGTCTTTTAACGAGGTTGCGCCCTTTCTGGTTTTCACAAACACTCGCCGGTAGCCATGCTGTTTTTATTCACGGAGCCCTTTCGGGTTTTCATCTGTGCCCTTTTGCTTATGGACATACCCTTTTTTTATTTCTTTTTTATATATTATTTTTTTTTCTAACGAGGTTGCGCCCTTTTTGGTTTTCACAAAACTCGCCGGTAGCCCTGCCGTTTTTACTCACGGAGCCCTTTCGGGTTTTCATCCGTGCTCATTTTGCTTATGGACATACCATTTTATTTATTGTTTTCATCCGTGCTCAAGTTAGAGGTTCTGCGTGTTCAAGTTTTAGTTTAAATACCGCAATCAAGACGGTTTCCCACGTAGCTAGCCGGTTGAGTACGGGTCGTCCGCAGGGAGATGGGAGTCTTTTTCTATGTGTTTTAACGAGTTAAGTCCGGAAGTCCAGATTTTTTTTATGATTATCTAAGTCTTAAAGTGATATGTAAAGAGAGCTTGTTAGGGTTAGGATTATGTTAGTTTGAGTTAGGATTCTCCCACATCTTTCGTTGCCCCTCTTAATATCGGTGTTACGGTAATCGGCAACAACGGGGATTAGCACGACTAGGAAGGAACTTGCGAGTATAAGCTAGGCTTTCCAACGCATAAGTTCTTCCTTTTGGTGCTTGTCCGTCCGTTCTTGGCTCTTAGCCATAACCTCCGGTTAATTCAACCACAACCGGTCTCACTACGGAATCACCGCTATCATGTAGGATAGGGTGCCGTGAGGAGCGGATTGTGGTTAAATTAACGGGAGTCGAATTAAGTTGTTGGGCAAGGAAAGAGTGAGAGAGATTTCCTTCTCTCAAACTTCCCTTATCCTACCCTAACAAGTATGAACTACTCACACATCATGATACGGAAAATAAAACAAAACAAAAGAGGAAGATAGAAAGAAGGAGATTAGAAGAATACGACTAGCTATTTGCGACCTCACCTTGGCGAGGATCGAGCGTAAGCATCATTGTCGTATTAAGGATAAAGAAAAAGAGAGAAGAAAGAAACAACAAGAAATAACACAACTACTTAACGAATTAAAATTACAACACTTATAGAAAAAGTAAGACAAGCATGATAATAAAATGATCTTCTTTATTCAACATTCTTCACTCACCAAGCTCATTACAAGTTTTAATGGAGAAGAGATGAGAAGAGGAAGAAGAAAACACTAAACCTAGCAAAAATGAAAATACAAGAATGGACCCTTTCCTTCACAAAGTTCTGGGCTATTTATAGGCCAAAAAATGAAAACCTAGGGCAACCACCAGAACCATGATGAAAAGACCAAACTGCCCCCCAAAATTCTCTGTCTGCGGCGCCAGTACGGCCGTGGATCCGCGGCCTAGACCCCCTATTGGCCGCGGATCCGCGGCCCTATGATGGAGTTGAGGCATGGTTTTTTCTGTACTTCCCTGGTCTTCTGTGTACTTCAGTATAGCATATGTGTTTTCTGAAAATACCTCCACATTTCTTCCAGAATTTCTGTTGAGGGAAAGGTGGACCTTTTGTGGATGTTTTTGTCATGATTGCCTCGAGCTCCGCGTAGATTTCTTAGATCTTGTGCTGCCATTGAGCCTTGTGCCTGAAAATGACCTTGATTTGACATTTTGTCTTCCTAAACTGGTATCTCGCAACATACGGATGAAGAGCGGAGACCGTGTTTTATCTGTGGTTGGCAGGAACCCGGGTTTTGTCGTGTTTTCCATGAATTTCACCGTTTTAGAACCGAGAACCTGTATCCTGCAATTGACTAGCAAACACGGCTCAAGAGTATCTACCGATATGCAATGTGACAAAAATTGGGAGGTATGAAAATGCAAAAATCTGATATGAACAAATACCCCCAAACTTATCATTTGCTCGTCCCGAGCAAAGCCAATTTATTCACAAAAAATTTCCTAACCTCACTTTCGCAGGGAACGCGATTGCACTGAGCATGTGCAACAAGCCGTTAAACCTCTAGGTGTCCCTAGTAGGAGGAGTGTTGTCTCCTGAGGGTTTTCAGCGGATACTACCCACAAAATCCGGTCAAGTTAGTTTTGTAAAATAACTAAGATTCAAACCCTAAAGTTTTGTTTTAGAAAATAACAATTCTATAATCCTAAGTCTAGACCATCGAACCTTTATTTTTCACACCTCGCTTCTTATTTAACTACAGATTTTATATGTCTTTACGTGCAGTGCAAATAGTGTCGTTAAGTTCCCGAAAGATCGAATAAAGTCATCATGTCGCACAATAAAGCCCAAATAACAATTTTAAAATGATCACATAAGTTTTATAAAGAGTTAAACATTTTTCAAGTTTCGTTTTCCAGTAAGGTTTCAACTTCAGAATTTCTATCTTCCTTAACAGGAAACTAAGTCGTATTCTTCACTCCACCTTTTTCTTGTTTTCATTTCATACACACCTCTGTGAACGTGCAATAGTCTTTATCACAGAATAAAACCTTCATATCTACGCTAAATTTTTTATAAAAGCCTGTCTTTTATCAAGATTATTCTCACACAAAGAACCGTTAGGAATTTTAACTCGGAGAGAACACTTGCTTGACTTTGTTTTAAACTGGACTTTCTAGGCTTCTTAGCGAGCTTTGGGCCAATGCACCCAAACCCGTTGGTTTTAGGGCATTAGGTGTAGAAACACCCCGGCGGACTTAATTACTCAAGTTACCCAGGTCCAAAAACAAAAGACAGTTGGCGTGAAAATCAGATGATTTAATACGAACGGAGAAATAACCGGCAGTTCCATTATTTTTTTGGATAAAAGACGTGTTTAGTGGGTTTGGTGTGTAATCATTCCAATCAAGTTCCAGATGGGTTATTTTTCAGACTTAGTTCCAATTACGGCATCAATAACATTCCTTCATATTCGCTTTACTTCATAAACTATTCTTGACCTTACTTATTTCAGAACGAACCTATTTGATCCTCAGAAAATCATTTATCTGTTTAAAAGTTTTTCAACATAAAAGACTTGTCATCTAATTCCCAAAAACTCACGACACGTGTAGTGTGATGTAAAGACGTATATCAGCTATAGTTAACTTCAAAGGAGAGTTATCTTTCAGGTTTTCAGAATCTAAACATAAGATTTAGTTATTCCTATCTTTTCAAACAAAAACCGTCGAAATGTTGAATCAGAGTTTTTCCACTAGCTAACTTGACAGAAAAGTTTTTATATTTTTAGAAAATTTTCAGATTTTTATGGATTTTATGGATTTTAATATGCAGATGCAAAATATACATATGAATGCGAAGGTAAGAAATGCGTACCGAGCGTACCCCCAAACTTAAACTGGACAGTGTCCTCACTATCGTTGCATGAAGAGATCATTTGAGGGGTCAAAATTGTCGGTTAGCGATACACAAATTTTTATTTGTTTTTGATTTTAAAGAAAAAGAAAAAGAAAATGAATATACACAAATATATACAAAATGGTTTATACATACCCCCAAACTTATTTGGAACAGTGTCCACTGTTCTTGGCTGGATAACCGAAGTTTGGAGGTAGGAAGAGGAAGATCATTCAGGGTAAACCGGCTCCTGTAAGAACAGGAGCTCCTCTGTTGGTTCGGCGCTAAGGTACGGTTTGCATCGGTGTCCGTTCACTTTGAAAAATGAACCGTCCTTTGGATTTTCCAAATCCACAGCGCCTTGCGGATACACATTCCGCACAAAATACGGCCCTTTCCAGCGAGATCTGAGCTTTCCAGGATGGAAGTGAAGTCGGGTGTCGTAAAGCAGTACCTGCTGACCAGGTATGAAGGTTTTGCGCAAAAGGTGTTTATCGTGAAACACCTTCGTTCGATTCTTAACGACAACCGCGTTATCGTAAGCCTCATCTCTAAGCTCGCTCAGTTCGTTCAACTGCAGCTTCCGGTGGCTGCCCGCATCTTCAAGAGATAGATTCAGCTCCTTTATCGCCCAAAATGCGCGTTGCTCTATTTCGACAGGTAGGTGGCAGGCTTTTCCGTACACAAGACGATAGGGAGACATGCCAAGGTCGGTCTTATAAGCGGTGCGAAATGCCCAAAGGGCATCAGTGAGTTTCAGCGACCAATCCTTACGGTTCTTGGAAACCGTCTTCTCCAGTATCTGCTTGATTTGCCGATTTGAAACTTCGGCCTGCCCGCAGGTTTGGGGGTGGTAGGGCGTAGAGAGCTTATGATTAATGGAGTATTTCCGCATCAAGGCTTCGAAAGTTTTATTGCAGAAATGACTTCCATTGTCGCTAATGATCGCTCGGGGGTGCCCAAACCGGGAGAAAATATTTTCTTTAAGGAACCTAACGACAACCTTGTTGTCGTTAGTTCGGCTGGGCACAGCCTCGACCCATTTAGAGACGTAATCAACAGCTAGAAGGATGTACAAGTTCCCGAAAGAGCTGGGAAACGGCCCCATGAAATCTATCCCCCAAACATCGAAAATCTCCACAACCAAGATCGGTTGGAGCGGCATCTCATTCCTCCGGGATATCCGGCCCATGTGTTGGCACCGGGAGCAAGTCTTGCAATAGTCATGAGCGTCTTTGAAAAGTTGTGGCCAGTAGAAACCACATTGCAAGATCTTCTCAGGTGTCTCTCTGGGCCCAAAATGCCCGCTACACGCTTGATCGTGGCAAAATGACAGCACATTCTTGAATTCCTCATCAGGGACACACCGACGAATAATCTGGTCGGGACAGTACTTGAACAAGTAGGGTTCGTCCCAGTAAAAGTGTTTTACTTGGGATAAGAAGCGAAGTCTATCCTGACTCGACCATTCAGTCGGTAGTAATCCTGTGGCCAAATAGTTCACGATATCTGCGAACCAGGGTTCGCAAGATACTGTCAAGAGTTGTTAATCCGGGAAAACGTCGTTAATTGGAATTGGAAGCGAAGGCGAAGAAGGAAGTCGTGAGAGATGGTTGGCAACTACGTTTTCACATCCACTTTTGTCCTTAATGACAATGTCAAACTCTTGAAGCAAGAGGATCCAACGTATTAACCGAGATTTTGCATCTTTCTTCGCAAAAAGATGGCGCAGAGGTGAATGGTCAGTGTAGACAATGACTGGAGAGCCGATGAGGTAGGGCCTGAACTTTTCTAAAGCGAATACAACAGCTAAGAATTCCTTCTCAGTTGTTGTATAGTTGAGTTGGGCGTCGTTCAGGGTTCGGCTTGCATAATAGATTACGTGCGGCATCTTGTTGATGTGTTGTCCAAGGACAGCACCAATGGCAGAGTCGGATGCATCGCTCATAATCTCAAATGGGTGCGTCCAGTCAGGTGAAGAAAGAACGGGAGCAGAAGTGAGTGAGCGTTTCAGTGACTCGAATGCAGTCACACAGCTCGAGTTGAAGTCGAATGGCGTGTCCTTGGCCAGCAAAAGAGTCAAGGGCCTAGCAATCTTGCTAAAGTCCTTGATAAACCGTCTATAAAAACCGGCATGGCCAAGGAAGGCTCGGATATCTCTGACGCGTCGGGGAAGAGGTAGATTGGAAATGACCTCAATCTTTGCTTTGTCAACCTCTATGCCATTTTGCGAGATGATATGTCCTAAGACAATACCTTCGCGCACCATGAAGTGGCATTTCTCCCAGTTCAAAGTGAGATTCTTGTCCTTACATCGGGTAAGGACAGCATCAAGATGCAGCAAACACTCGTTGAAGGAATCGCCGAAGATGGAGAAGTCATCCATGAAAATCTCCAGAAATTTTTCCACCATGTCTGAGAAGATTCCCATCATACACAGCTGGAAGGTTGCAGGCGCATTGCATAACCCAAAGGGCATGCGACGATATGCGAACGTGCCGAAAGGACAAGTGAATGTGGTCTTGTCCTGGTCTTTTTCGGCGATGGGAATCTGATTATAGCCGGAGTAGCCATCAAGAAAGCAGTAGTACTCGTGTCCGGCCAATCGTTCAAGCATCTGGTCAATGAAAGGTAGCGGAAAGTGGTATTTCCGCGTTGCGGCGTTGAGTTTTCTGTAATCAATGCATACTCTCCACCCAGTTTGGGTGCGAGTAGGGATTAACTCGTTCGCCTCGTTGGTTATGACCGTGATGCCCGACTTCTTGGGGACAACGTGGATGGGGCTAACCCACTGGCTATCAGAGATAGGGTAAATGATACCACTATCTAGACATTTTACGATCTCCTTCTTCACAGCCTCTTTCATGACTGGATTGAGACGTCTTTGTGGATCCCGGGCTGGTTTGGCATCATCCATCAGATGAATGTTATGCTCAACGATAAGGGGACTAATCCCCTTGATGTCCTCCATAGACCAGCCAAAAGCTTGCCTGTTGCTGTGCAAGACCGCGAGAAGGGCTTTCTCTTGCTCGGTAGCTAGAGAAGCCGAGATGATGACAGGGAGGGTCTCGTTCTCACCTAAGTAAGCGTACTTAAGGTGAGACGGCAAAGGCTTGAGTTCGAGCGTTGGAGGTGAAACGATGGAAGGCAAGACTGGTGCAAAGGTCTCGAACTCAAAGGACTCCAGCAAAGGTTCAAAGCGAGTGTAGGCAACCGATTTGGATGGTTCAGGTAACTCATCCGGAAAGTCGAAGGATTCAAACTCGGGTTGTGCGCGGCTAAGATCGTTCGAAAACGTGAAACACTCGTAGTCGTTGTCGGGCGCAGAAACAGCAGCAGGTTCGAAGAGAAACTCACTAGTGGCTTCAAGATTATCGTGATCAAATAGAAACTCCTCGAATTCACACTCTTCTGGGTTGATCTCCTGGATCGAGCAGACGTCCAGTATATGAGCATTAGGTTCGGCGGGCTGATTCCCCAACCTAAAAATGTTGAGTTCAATCGTCATGTTTCCAAAAGAGAGGTTCATCGAACCATTGCGACAATTGATCACAGCATTTGAGGTTGCGAGAAATGGGCGACCGAGTATCACCGGAATTTGATTCCGGGGGTTAGCTACAGGCTGTGTGTCTAATACAATGAAGTCAACAGGGAATATGAAGTCCCCGACTTTTATTAACACATCCTCTAGCTCACCCCTAGGATGGGTGATCGATCGGTCGGCCATTTGGACAATGCAGTGTGTGGGTTTCAGCTCTCCGACACCTAATTGCTCGTATACTGAATACGGAAGAAGGTTAACACTGGCACCAAGATCTAATAGTGCGCGGTTGATGTTCTTATCCCCAAAGGTAATTGAAATCGTAGGACAGCCAGAGTCCTTCCGTTTTTGTGGTAAAGATTGGGTAAGGGCATCACTCACAGCACTAGCCAAGAAAACTTTCTTGGGTACCTGAGACTTCCTCTTATTCGTGCACAAGTCCTTTAAGATTTTCGCGTAGGACGGGACTTGTTGGACAGCATCTAAAAGAGGAATGTTAATGTTAACCTGCTTGAATAACTCCAGAATCTTCTCCATTTGAGGATTTTGTTTATTAGACCTCAACCGGTTTGGAAATGGAATATTTTTAAAATTGGTTGAGTCTAATGCTGGAGGAGGAGATTGTGGAGTTGGAACGGATCCCAGAACAGGTGTTTTCGTGGAGTGAGAAGTGGATCCATTCAGAGCAGAAGAAGAGGAAGGAGAGCCTTGTGAAGAACGGAGAATAGGCTCAGAAGACGAAGAAGAAGAAGAAGAAGAAGAAGAAGAAGAAGCAGCGGCCGGGGTGTCTTCGTTGATTCGTGCGCCAATGTTGTTTTGCAGCATCCTTCCCGATCTCAGTATGGTCACGGCACTCACATTATGGTTCTGTTGTTCAAGAGCAACATGTGCATTATGTAGGTGACCGGGATTTGGGAGTGGCTAGGACGGGAGCTTCCCCTTTTCTCGCTCGCTTAAGGCCGCATTCAGCTGTGCAATCTGGGCCTCGATGGTTTTGATGCTTTGCCCGTGAGCGGCAGTGTGTTGCACTAAGGACTGAATGGAAGACTGGATGTTGGCGGTAGACTGAGTCGATTGTTTAACGAACGCCTCCAGATTTCGTTCGAGCGAGGAAACCTTATCGTTGTTCGACGGAACAAAGTTGTTTGGTGGAAAAGAATTGTTCGGTGCAAAGTTGTTCGTCTGATTTTGAAAAGGTTAGGGTTGGAAGGGCTGCTGATACTGAGTTTGTTGTTGCGCTTGTTGTTGCGGCGGAGGGGCCCTTTGGAAATTGTTACCTTGGAATTGATTCTGATTCTGATTCCAGGCGAAATTGGGGTGGTTCCTCCAACCGGGATTGTAGGTGGAAGAGTATGGATCATTCCTTGGTCTCTGCTGGAATGCATTAACCTGATCCTGTCCTTGCGATGGTGGATTGTAAGGACACTCTTCGGTCAAGTGAGAAGGATCGGAACAACAAGCGCAGATGGTACGAAGGGGGAGAACAGGGGCAGGAGCAGGAGAAGAAAATTTGCTCTCTATTGCTTCAAGCTTTTTTGTTATTGCAGCCATTTCAGCTCTCATCGCAATAGAGACATCAAGCTGGTGAATTCCTACCCTAGACTGACCGGTAGAAGTGGAGGTAGAAGAAGAAGAAGTCGGTCTGGTGCTCTCCCACTGTAGCGTTTGCTCCGCAAGGTCGTCAAAGAATTGCCACGCTTCCTCGTCAGATTTCGATAGGAAGTGTCCCTGACAGATGGTTTCCAACAACTGCTTCGTTGCTGGGTTCAGGCCCTCGTATAAGGTTTGGCAAAGCTGCCATTTCTCTATACCGTGGTGAGGACACTGAACAAGAAGGTCTTTGTACCGGTCAAAGCACTTCCAGAATGGTTCAGAAGGAAGCTGAGAGAATTGATTGATTTCATTGCGAATTCTTGCGGTTTTATGATTCGGATAGAATTTTTTCAGAAACGCTTTAACAAACTCATCCCAGCTGGTGATTGAGTGGGAAGCGGTGCTATACAGCCATTTTTCAGCAAGATCACATAAAGTGAACGGAATGACCCGTAGACGTATAGCATCGTCCGACAGCTGGGTGGTTTTCATCATGGCACAGACATTTTGAAATTTATTGATGAAGATATAGGCATCTTCAGATTCAAGCCCATGAAAACGTGGAAGCATGTTGATGAAATGGGGCTTAATTTCAAAGTTGTCCCCATTGGCCGGAGGAAGAGAAAGGCAGGTGGGAAGTGCAGAACGGGTGGGATAGAAACGATCCTGGAGCGCGATTCGTTGTGGCGCTACAACAGGCGGAGGTGGTGGGAGATTGGTCTCCGTAGGAGGTGGAGCCAATCCAGCGGTGGTCAAAGAGATGTTCGGATTAAATCCCGACATTGCAGAAGAAGAGGTTGGTGAAGGTGAAGGTGAAGGTGAAGATGTATGAACAGAATTCCGGTCAACGTCGGAGTTGGCCGGCAAAGGAAGGGGTGAAAAAGGAGTGGACGAATTATCGACGTCTGAGTCGATCGCTTAGTCGGTAGCGACTAACGTAACGCGGACTAGACGGGGGCTAGTGTCCCGAGTCCAAGCGGACATACACTAAATGAGTTTAGTATAGTCAAAGCGGAGAAGGTGAGGGTAAGAAAATGTCAATGGAGGAAGGCGATGGGTGGTGGGTGAAAAAATGGATTTGGCGACAAATGGCAAGTTTTTATAAAATTTTTGGTTTTTTCTTTTTTTTTTAGAAAGATTTTTACAGTAATATGTACGGAAATACGGCTTAAGCAATCACAAACAAGATATGCACAATCACACCTAGATCTAGGGTAACCTAGGTCTACTAGACCTGCTCCTGAACTTGATTGTCGAACTTAAACAGTGTCGAGAAACGGGCTTAAAAATACACTGATCATGAGGCCAGGTAAGTGCAGAGATAAGGGGAGGTTGTCCAACGCTTTCGCGAAGTTCCTTAATTAAATAACCCTTTCTCTTTCGGCGGTTGCGCCTTTAACACTTTCCTAGACACCCCGTAAACAATATACCGTTAAGCAAGGTTCTAAACACGGTTTATCTTCTCCTAATGAGCGCGAAGTCCTTAGGGCTGAAGTCTAGTATTTTTTAATTTACAATGGACAATGCATATGCTTTAGTGATTTTTGGGGTCCTGGGAAGGGTGATGAAATCCCCACCCAATCTGGATTGGTTTCAAGCCCCTTAAGTCCGTATTAAAGAAATGCAAAGCAGTAACAAATCAACTGCAAACAATTTTTTTATTTGCGGCGCAAAGAATCCTGCACAAGAACAGTTTATTGGAAGGGGGAGAAGAATTTGCGCAAAGAAGTCTGCAGAAAACACAGTTTATTGGAGTTCAGAGGAGTGGGAGAGAAGAGAGAGACACTTACAGAGAAAATGAGACCCTGAAGCCACTAAATGGCCGCGGTTCCGCGGCCAAATATGTGCTCAGGCCGCGGTTCCGTGGCAAGATGGTGGGCTTGGGCCTTGAAATTTTGTGGAGATGCTGGTCTGTGTCTCCTCTGGTTGTCTGGATGTCTTGAAATTGGATTTGCTCACTGTAAATGCTCCAGATTTATTCAGTAGACCGTTTGCTTCGTTTTGTCCGTCGCGGTGTAGCCGCGAAATGTGGGTCTATCTTCCCACGTCTTTGGCACTATACTTGAACTCCGTCTTATCCGATGTCCTTGGCGTCGATCTTGAACTTCGTATTTTCCTGCACACTTGCACAAAAGCTAATCAAAAAACAACAAGATGGTTTTTTTTTACAATGTATATTTTTTTTGTTTTGTTTTTTTTTGGTTATATTCACAAGTTAACCTGAAATTACACAAGGAAATAAACTACCGTCTCCCCGGCAACGGCGCCATTTGTTTGTTAGAGGTTCTGCGTGTTCAAGTTTTAGTTTAAATACCGCAATCAAGACGGTTTCGCACGTAGCTAGCCGGTTGAGAACGGGTCGTCCGCAGGGAGATGGGAGTCTTTTTCTATGTGTTTTAACGAGTTAAGTCCGGAAGTCCAGATTTTTTTTGTGATTATCTAAGTGTTAAAGTGATATGTAAAGAGAGCTTGTTAGGGTTAGGATTAGATTAGTTTGAGTTAGGAGTCTCCCACATCTTTCGTTGCCCCTCTTAATATCGGTGTTACGGTAATCGGCAACAACGGGGATTAGCACGACTAGGAAGAACTTGCGAGTATAAGCTAGGCTTTCCAACGCATAAGTTCTTCCTTTTGGTGCTTGTCCGTCCGTTCTTGGCTCTTAGCCATAACCTCCGGTTAATTCAACCACAACTGGTCTCACTACGGAATCACCGCTATCATGAAGGATAGGGTGCCGTGAGGAGCAGATTGTGGTTAAATTAACGGGAGTCGAATTAAGTTGTTGGGCAAGGAAAGAGTGATAGAGATTTCCTTCTCTCAAACTTCCCTTATACTACCCTAACAAGTATGAACTACTCACACATCATGATACGGAAAATAAAACAAAACAAAAGAGGAAGATAGAAAGAAGGAGATTAGAAGAATACGACTAGCTATTTGCGACCTCACCTTGGCGAGGATCGAGCGTAAGCATCATTGTCGTATTAAGGATAAAGAAAAAGAGAGAAGAAAGAAACAACAAGAAATAACAACAACTACTTAACGAATTAAAATTACAACACTTATAGAAAAAGTAAGACAAGCATGATAATAAAATGATCTTCTTTATTCAACATTCTTCACTCACCAAGCTCATTACAAGTTTTAATGGAGAAGAGATGAGAAGAGAAAGAAGAAAACACTAAACCTAGCAAAAATGAAAATACAAGAGTGGACCCTTTCCTTCACAAAGTTCTGGGCTATTTATAGGCCAAAAAATGAAAACCTAGGGCAACCATCAGAACCATGACGAAAAGACCAAACTGCCCCCCAAAATTCTCTGTCTGCGGCGCCAGTACGGCCGCGGATCCGCGGCCTAGACCCCCTATTGGCCGCGGATCCGCGGCCCTGTGATGGAGCTGAGGCATGGTTTTTTCTGTACTTCCCTGGTCTTCTGTGTACTTCAGTATGGCATATGTGTTTTCTGAAAATACCTCCACATTTCTTCCAGAATTTCTGTTGAGGGAAAGGTGGACTTTTTGTGGATGTTTTTGTCATGATTGCCTCGAGCTCCGTGTAGATTTCTCGGATCTTGTGCTGCCATTGAGACTTGTGCCTGAAAATGACCTTGATTTGACATTTTGTCTTCCTAAACTGGTATCTGGCAACATACGGATGAAGAGCGGAGACCGTGTTTTATCTGTGGTTGGCAGGAACCCGGGTTTTGTCGTGTTTTCCATGAATTTCACCGTTTTAGAACCGAGAACCTGTATCCTGCAATTGACTAGCAAACACGGCTCAAGAGTATCTACCGATATGCAATGTGACAAAAATTGGGCGGTATGAAAATGCAAAAATCTGATATGAACATCCGTCAGCTCGTAATGAACTGCCACCCATAGAGAGGGTAACTCTATCTCAAGGGGGAGTACCGCTTCTGTACCGAATACCAACGCGTAGGGCGTTGTGTTCGAGGCCGTCTTGAACGTAGTTTGATACGCCCCGAGAGCTTCATGCAGTCTCTCATGCCAGTCCTTTTTATTTCGAGACACCGTCTTTTTCACGATCTTCGTTAAGGTCTTGTTAAAAGCCTTGGCTAGACCGTTAGCTCGGGGATTATAAACCGAGGAGTATCTCCAGTATATGTTATGCTGTTGTGCGAAGCGGCTGATCTTGTGGCTCTTGTAGGCTGGTCCGTTATCGGAGATAATCCGTCGTGGAGTGCCAAACCGATAAATGACGGGTGTCTTGAAGAAGTGTAGGATATTATCCGTCTTCACTTCCCTTATCGGTACTGCTTCTGCCCACTTGGAGAAGTAATCAGTTGTCGCCAAAATGAATCGATGTCCTCTAGACGATGCTGGTTCGATGGGGCCGATTATATCAGTCCCCCGCATTTCGAACGGCCAGCTAGCCACTGTTGGATGTAGTTGATTTGGATGCTGGTGGATAAAGTCCCCATGGATCTGGCACGAGTGGCATTGCTTCGCATACTCAAGTCAATCCTGAATCATCGTGGGCCAATAATAACCCATCCGTTTGATTTTCTGCTTCATCTTCGGCCCGGCTTGGTGAGAACCACAGAGTCCGTCGTGAGTTTCTTGGACGACACTCTTTGCTTCTTCAGGTCCCAGGCATCTTAACCACAGAGAATCGAATGACCTCTTGTCAGAGTATCATTGACGAAGGTAAAAGACAGAGCTCGTTTCATAAGCTGATGTCTTGAGGACGCATCTTCGGGCGTTCGACGGGATTTGAAATAGTCTATAAAGACTTCTCTCCAATCCTCAATCGTTTCTTGGTCTTTTATTTGCAGGGCTGTTTGCTCGGTCGCTCCCTTTTCCTCGGACGACTCCGGAGATATTTCTGCCGGCGCAAGAACACGACGGCTTTGCACAACGATCCTCACGTCATCGAGGTTTTCGTCGGCCGGTTCTTTAGCAAGCTTGGCTAATGCATCCGTTTTGCTATTTTCCGCACGCGGTATGCATTCCAAGGTGTAGGAAGGTATTTGGGTCAGCAGTTGATGTACCCTCTCGCCGTACTTCACCAGTTCTGGTTTGCACGTTTTGTAGTCGCCATTTACTTGACTAACGACCAGCTGGGAGTCTCCGTATAAGAGGAGGTTCTCAATCCCCATGTCGATGGCGATCTCGAGACCTGCTATCAAAGCTTCATACTCGACTTCATTGTTTGTCCTCGGCTCTGTTAAGGAGAAGGCAAAGCGCATTATCCCTCCTTGTGGAGTTACGAATATGAGGCCTACCCCTGATTTGATCATGGGGGTGCTTTGTTTGCGCTTTTTCATGGAGGACGCTCCATCGAAGTAAAGTTCCCATTGGGTATCACTTCCGTCGATCGTGTCAAACGCTTGTTCGTCTGGCAGTTCGCAATTCAAGGGAGAATCGGCCGGTATCGGATGTTCAGCGAGGAAATCGGCGATGGCCTGGCCTTTCACTACTTTAAGTGGCTGATAGGTTATTGAGAACTCCATTAAGAGCAAGGCCCATTTAGCGAGCCGACCCATCGATATGGCCTTTGACATCAAATATTTAAGAGGATCCACCTTCGATATGAGACTGATTTCATGCGCCAATGCGTAGTGCCTGAGTTTCGTTATCGCAAAGATCAACGCCAGACAGTGTTTTTCGATGGGAGAATAATTGCTTTCTGCCCCCAGAAGAACTCGACTCAGGTAGTAGAGAGCTCTTTCTTTCCCTTGGTCGTTCTCTTGTTCCCATAATGCGCCTAAGGAACCATCAAGGGCGGTTGTATACAGAATGAGAGACTTTCCCTTGACCGGAGCGGCCAGTTCTGGCGGATTCTGTAGGTACTGCTTGATTTCTTCCAGTGCACCTTGGCATTTGTGATCCCAGACGAACGGGGTTCCCTTCTTCATCAGGTGGCTGTAAGGACGGCACGTGCCTGAGAGATTGGCTATAAATCGCCGAATATACGCGAGCTTTCCTTGGAGAGACCGCAATTGCTTGAGAGTCTTTGGCGGAGGCATTTCCATGATCGCTTTGATCTTCGACGGATCTATTTCGATACCTCGGTATCGGACGATGAATCCTAGGAATTTACCTGAGGACACCCCGAACGCGCATTTAAGAAGGTTCATCTTCATGTTGTATTGCCGAAGGCGTTGAAATACAATCTTCAGATGTTCGAGATGTTCCTCGTATGATTTGCTTTTAACCACGAGGTCGTCGATGTAGCATTCGACGATTTCATGTATGAGTTCATCGAAGATCTTCGTCATGGCCCTCTGATAGGTGGCACCGGCGTTCTTTAGACCGAAGGGCATTACCTTGCAGCAGAATATAGCCAAAGGGGTCCGGAAAGCGGTGTGCTTCTGGTCTTCGGGATGCATCTTTATCTGATTATATCCTGATCAGCCGTCCATGAAGGAGAAAACTTCATGAGTGGACGTATTGTCTATCATCAGCTCGGTGACCGGTACTGGGAAATCGTCCTTCGGGCAGGCCTTATCGAGAACCCGAAAGTCCACACAGATGCGCACCGTGCCATTTTTCTTCATCACTTTTACGATGTTGGTAATCCAATCTGGATATTGAACCTCTTGGATGAAGCCGGAGTCAATTAGCTTCTTGACCTCGGCGTTGATGCTCATCTCAAGCTCGAGCCGCATTCTTCTCGGTGCTTGTTTAATCGGCTTGACGTCCGGAGATATCACCAATTTGTGCACGGCAATCTCAGGGTCTAGTCCCGGCATTTCGGAATAATTCCATGCAAAGCAATCTTTATGATGCATAAGCACGTCTTTTAATGTAGCTACCCTTTCTTCAGACAGCAACTCACTGACGAATGTCGGTCGCGGGTCACTTGTCGTCCCTAAATCAATTTTCTTGAGGTTATCTGCAGTGGTATGTATTCCATCTTCCAGCTCTTTTGGCGCCGGTGGAAACTCTGAGATACCTCGTCATCATTGTTTTCGAAGCACCAGGGGAGGTCATCCATATTCTCGGGTTCTTCTTTTGATATCGTTATCATATGACAAGTACGAGCTCGCTTCCAAGAACGATGTTGATCTGGGTCTACCCTCGTGGATTTGGGTTCATGCTTCTGCGGCGGAGTTATCCTCCAACTGTCGGATAGAACGAACTTGCCGAGCTGATATTGGTCTTCAACCCAGTTCTTGAAGGTGAAGCAGTCTTCGAGAGGGTGTCCTATTGCTCGGTGATAAGAGAAGTAGCCTGGATGAGAGACCTCGTTAGCTTGTTCAGGGTGCTTGGACTCTGGAAGTGTAAGCATTTGATGTCTTATGGCAAGATCATGCATCTTCTTTGTCTTGTCTTGAGGAAAAGAGTATGCTCGACTCATCTTCTTCATAAGGGACAAATACGGACCGCTCGATTCATGATCACGTGACTTCTTGGTCTCGCTTTGTCGCTGTCGAACGCCTTTTCCGCTCTTTGACTTGTTTCTGCCTCTGCGTCGAACCTTTTGAATGACGGGTTGACAGGGAGGAGCATTTTCATCTTTCGCGGCCTGTTGAAGAAGGCGTTGCGTCCTGGCTTTCTCATAGATGGCCATTTCGCGATTGTGGTTGTCTCGAACCTTTTGACCCGCTTCCCTGATAAGCTTGTCCATTTGTTCTTCGAATGACGGACTGGGCATTTTCACGTCGGGGGCTCTTTCTGGTTCAGGGTTAGCATTCTCCCATTGAGCATCTCCTTCTTCGTCGAAGTCATGTACGACATAGCAGTCGCGGAGTAGTTCCCGTTTCTTGGACCGAACATATCCAAGCCCGATCGCTTCCATTCTCCCGTTGGGCAACTTGCGCTGAGTTCCGGGAACGTTCCAGATCCTGTCATAAAACATAGCTTTTCGAGAGGTCTGTTTGAAGGGTATCCCTTAGCGCTTCAATAGCCTTTTCAAGCATTCTGTGTAATATCTAGGCAAACGGATGGGCTGGAGCTTGTCAGGTGTAGAATCTGCGCTATGCCAAACTTCTTTCTCCACTCTTGTTTCCGTGGATCGGGAGAATAGGATTGCATGTTCGCCTTCTCGCCTGGGAGGGACATAGAACGTCTGCAGCTCTTCCATACTGTAGGTATAAAGCACGTCTAGTTCTTTATGATGTTTGGGCGGAATTATAGAAATTTGAAAACTTTGCTCTTCATCAGCAAATGTTTGTATTGAAGGAAGAGCGGAGAATACAGCATGGACCTCATCTTCCGAGTCGCTGCCAAAGATCAACATAGGAGCGGACGGTCCTGGCTTGTTGTGCTGGGGTGGACCTGAATAAACCATCTCTTCCTCTTCCTCAGTATCACTCCCGAAGACAGGAATGGTGGTGATAGCTTTGTTCTCCGGTTTGTGACATCTCTCTCTGTCCTCGAAATCTGGCAGAAAGTATTTTGCATCTTCGTACTTTCGGACTTCGTTCACGGAGAATGGGTTCAACTCTCCTGTTACGGTATACTCGAGAACATCCTTAAAGTATGTCATACACTGATGTTGTGTAGAAGGGATGACGTTGTACTCGTGTAACCAAGGCCGGCCGAGCAAAGCATTATAGCATGTCTTGGCGCCAATGACATGAAAATTAATATTCGTGACAAGTAACCCGGATCGTAATGTCAATATCACAAACCCGAGAGTCCGCGATGACTGGGAGTCAAAACTAGAAATGGTGATTTTATCACGAGCGAGATGATTGACGCTCATGCAGATTTCCTTCAACACTCGCACGTTGAGGAGATTAATGGAAGATCCATTGTCGACCAGAATTTTTCCTATCTTTATATCGTGGCAGTACCCTGAGACATAGAGTGGACGGTTGTACTCGCACACCCCAAGGAGGAGGTCTTCGTCGCCGAAGGTGATATCGGCTGTGTGTACTTCCTCCAGCTCGTCCTTTATCTTTTCTTCGGCGAGAAAAGCTTGGAATTGCTCTGGTTCTTGTAGCGCCTTGATCAATGAATCTCTCGCTTCTTTGGATAGTAAAAGGGCGTCGAGAACGCTGAGCTGCGAAGTTAATTTCCTCAAGTGCGCCAGAACGTTATAGTCCACCTTACTTTTCTTTGGCGGGTCCTTAGCGGTCAGCTCTTTCATGACTTGGTCATCCAGGGCGATATCCTCATAGACCTTTTCTTTTCCCTTATCGCGATATCCTCAGAGACCTTTTCTTTTCCCTTATCTTTTCTACTTGTGGGTCCAAGATTCTTTTCTGGAAGCGTGCGATTGTGTAGCTGAATGTTTTCACAGGCCTTTGGTTCTTCCTCCTTCCCCAAGATGGATTCTTTAAAGATAGGGCCAAGAGCCATCTCTTCGTCAGAGTCACTTTCGAAGGTAAGAACCTGCGATCCCCCGGTGTTGACCATGCGATAGTTACCAGTAGTTCTTTTATGGTCCTCGGTCGCACTTCTTTGCTCCTGACGAGTTTTGCGTTTCATCCGCTTAAAATATTGCCGGTGAGCAACATATCCCTGCTACCATCGTTTAAAAGCATCGCATTCTTCGGTGGGGTGCGAGATCTTCCGATGATATGAGCAGTAGCTAGGATGCATCTCTGCTTCACCGGGAGTGTTTCCTTCGGAGGGTGGTGGCTTCATTCCCATTGATATGGCTTTAGCAAACCTTTTCCTCGTCTTGAACTTGTTTTTATCCGCGACGGATGTTCCTTGATTCGGCAGGAGTGTCTCGACTCTCTCGTCCAGTCGCCGGTGTTTGGCCTTTTCAAATATGGCCATCTCACGCTCCCAATCAACTTTTCTTCTCAGGAGAGCTTCGTTTAGGAATGCGTCGATCATTTCATCTGACGGCCCCAGAAGTTCCGGTTCAGGCTCTGCCCCCAGTTTCTTTGTGCAAGGAGCCTCTTCATCGTCTAGCGATGAATTAGAGATCACATGGAAACTTGCTACGTAATCCTCAGATTCGTCTGACGATTCTTCTCCGTCATCTTCGTCTTCAAGAACGTGGATGAGGAACTCTTGGAGCGTGATTGGAGTCCGCGCCTTCTGGTTATACTCTTCCAACTCGTCGATTTGTTTCTGCAGGTTCGTGCGCTTGTCGCCAGGCTTTACGGGCTTTTTGGATTTCTTCTTCTTTTTCGAAGATTTCGACGGCTGAGCATGAACGCTTTAGCTATCACCACCAATCTTTGGAGTTGGGCGCGGCTTCAGCATCCCCTCGATGACCTCAGGTTCCAACGGATTCTTCCATCTGATCGTCGGGCATGTCTGGAGATCATTCAGCATCCTTTTGGTTTTGGCCAAAAGAGCTACTTCCTATGGAGCTTCTTCAACAAAAGATCACGTTGCCCCCGGTGTGTCCATCTTCTTAGGAGTGTGTGGTTGTGGTGGGCTCACTTTCCACTTTTCGGACAGTGCGAACTTGCCTTGTTGGTACTGATCCTCGATCCATCCCTTAAAGACGAAGCAATCTTCGATCGGATGGCTTACCGTTTGGTGGTAAGGGAAATAATTGGGATTATTCACCTCGCTGGATTACGGTGGTCGCCTTGGATTCGGAAAATTGATAAGCCTGTTAGGCATTGCCAGCTCGAACAACCTCTTCGTTTTATCCCGCGAGAATGAGTAAGGACGCTTCATCATCTCATTATAATAGCGCCGTCTCTCCTCCAATTGATCCGCTAGTCTTGGAGCACTAGGCTGCTGTTGGGTGTTCGCAACGAAGGTCGCCTTCCCTTTACCCTTTTCATTCCGCGGTTCCGGTTTCGGAGGAGACGGTCTGTGACCCATCTGATCCATCTGGGATAGCTTGTCGATCAAAGCCTGGAATGTGGTCAGTTTGAAGAACATCATGAATTGTGAAATAGTTGCATGAGGGTCTATGGTGCCCACGAACATGCCCACCGCTGGTGCTTCTTCGATGCGCTGTTCGCATTTCGACCATAAATTCCGCCATCGGATCGCATACAGAAACCACATTTCGCCCGGCTTCACCCTGGCATTGATCAATGCCGTTATTGGGGTGCGTTCACTAGCACTTGCGAATCGCTGGGTGAACAACAACTCAATTTCAGCGAAAGTTTTGATGGAGTCGTTTGGAAGTTCGGAGTACCACTCAAATGCCGTCTCCTACAAGCTGCCGACGAATTGGCGGAGCAAAAGCTTATCATCACCACCACCACCACCACCACCACCCCGTGTTGCCACAAAGAGCCCTAAACTGAGCGACATGTTGATGGGGATTGCCTGTCCCCTTTTACACGTGGAACTTCGGGATCGTGTATCCCGGCGGGTATTTTATCTGGTCATACCAGCTCGGATATGGTTGCCCAGTTTTGACGATTTGACCGGCCGCTTCATTTGCCTGGTGAATTCGTATTTGTTGAGCAATATAATCATCCAGGGCGGCCTTGGAAATAGTTTCTTCCTTGGCTGCTGAAAAAGCCAGCAGGGGTTTCGATGTTTCTCCTCTGTCATCTTCAATAATGATCGGAGGGTCTTCAACTGGAGGATCCGGCTGTATCATCATCCCGACCATGTCTTGGAAGAGAAGTGCCATTCGCTTTATGTTAGCCGCTTGATCCGCGGCTTCTTTGTCCTTCTTTTCGAGGACTATGCGAAGGATGTCAGCATCGGTTTCTTGTTCATAACGCTGCTCCGATGACGCCTCCGGGCTTTCTTTTGATCCGGTGAGTGCGGCCATTGCAGTCAGCATCTCCTGAAGCTTCTGTTGTTGCTGTTCCTGAGCTCTTTTGATGGACCGGGTGAGTGGTCGGTGGCCCGTAGAAGCGCGGCTATCTTCCTTCCCGGATGCCATGTAAATAGTATGGACCGTTATGCCCCCAGACTTAAGGCATTTAGGCTCAGTGCCTTTGACATCTGTCGCAGGTATGGGGATCTTCTCCTGCCCTCTCTTCTTATGAGCGGTCAAAGTTGAGGGGGCCGTCGCAGTGGGCACCCAAATAGCTTTTCGAGGTTTGGAAGGATAGCTTTCTTCTTGTTGAACCTTCGCCGTTTTCTGTCGGCGAGGGTAATCTTGATCAACTTTTGAGTTCCGAGCCTGCCGCCAAACATTGTAGATTTTGGAAGACAGCCGCTGAGGGGGCTGTTCTGGTTTTGCTTCCGCAACATTCTCCACCTGAGGAGGAGATCTTTTCAGCACGGCGGTAGGAGAATTCCTACGCACCCTATTCAGCAGCTCAAAACATTTCCCAGTTGGAACAGCAGCATTAATTTCCACCGTTGGAGCTGGTGAAGTTAGCCCAGAAGGGGAGTTGCCCCCGGCCTTCCTTACTCGGCTCCAGTGGCGATGTCGAGCGTGTTGAGCTGTTGGAGTGGGTTCGGGGACAGGGACGGCTTTGTCTTGCCCCCTGTTCAGGTGAGGGTCTGTTGCTGGTGTCAGCCTGTTGAAGACAGATGTCCTTTGAGTAGTAGGAGCGAGATTGGGAGTTGGGACAGTCGGTCTTGTAAAGACCGACCCCTTGGCAGGAGAAGCAGCCTTGACGATTTCAGGAGCAGGGTTGGTTACTCTCTTCGGAATAACCTTCTCTGGGATTGCAGGCTTCATTGTGGGCCCACAGGAATTTTGGCCCAATCTGGAGAAGACTGAGGTGCCGGTGCTGGACGACCTGTTGAGAGGGGCCGCAGTAGCTGTAAGCCGATCAAAGACCGACTTCTTAGGAGCTTCTGGTAAGGGCATGGGTGTGCTGAAGCTCGTCGACGGAAGCATGGTTCCGAAAAACAATCCCGTGGTGGCTTGAGTGACCTGTTCCACGGGCATCGTGAACAGGGAAGCAGCTTGGGGCCCGTAGGCTATGCCCCCAGTTGAGGCATGACGTGGGTTGCAGTTGCATGTGGAACCTTTTGAGCAGGTGAACGCCATTGATCCTTTTCTTTTTGCACCAAGAAAAACGCCAAATCTTAGTACCTCGAAACCCAAGGGCAACCATTAACAATCCGCGATTCGCTCGCGAACACGACACACGAAGTGTGGAGTAGAAAGAGGAAAAGGTCCCACCGGGCGTGCCAGAATCTGTTCCCCTCCGAAAGACGCGGCGGAGAAGCGGCGAACGTCTAGCCTGAATTTCGAGGCAGATGCTAATTGGTGCTATCCGACCACCTCTCCGAAGATGCCAAGTTGATTTATGGCACCATGTATCGAAGGTTTAAACGGATGCGGCCGATGTAGCAGACTTCGTCAGATTCCCCCTCGTTGATGAGGGGTTTTTGATTGTGGGGACGCTCTTCCCTGAAGGCGCAAGCCCCTGCAGTTAATTACGCTACCGCATCGCGGTAACAACTTTCTCCTTCTCCAGATGGTCACTTCGTGTCGTGGGTGTTTGTTTTGTTTGTGGTTGCCCGTGGATTGTATATGGAGACTAACTTATGTTGTCGCCCGTAGGGCGTGGACTAGTCCAAATTCGTATCTTTCTTGGATTTGGGTTTGGGGGGTTTGGGTTTAAGGATACGTTTGCCTCATTTGATACTAAGATCAACTTAAACGTTTGTTAAGGATACGTTAGTCTAATTTTAGACTAAGATCAACTTAACGGGATCATTTAGATCCAACAAGAGAGCAATTGGGCTCTGTTGTTTAGTTTAATGACATTGCGGTCGATAATTAGTTTAAGGACATTGCGGTCCATTGTTAGTTTTAAGACACCGCGGTCGAGGTTAAGGACATCATAGTCCGTGAGTTTGGGGACCTCACAGTCCGGTGTTAGTTTTAAGACATCACGGTCGAGGTTAAGGACATCATAGTCCATGAGTTTAAGGACCTCACAGTCCGTTGTTAGTTTTAAGACATCACGGTCGAGCTTAAGGACATCATAGTCCATGAGTTTAAGGACCCTACAGTCCGTTGTTAGTTTTAAAACATCACGGTCCAGGTTAAGGACATCATAGTCCATGAGTTTAAGGACCCCACAGTCCGTAGTAATGTGTGGTTGTCGGGACCCGCCACCTCTCTGACGACGTTGAGGGATTACAATGACAAATATTAAAGGAGTGAAGAGATGTACCCTCGAACCGGGTGTAAATTGATTTGAAGAGCAGATGAGCTCAGTTCAATTTAAATTGAGGACTTATGGCCAGAATTGGGCTAAGTCCAGTTAAAAAAATGTTTAACATTTTTTGTTCTGCATGTTAGGCCTTTGTTTGGGCTCTGCCCTTTTAATAATGCTAAGCCTTGGGCTGTGACACATTTTTTTTCTTATATTGAATGCATAGCATTCATCAGAACAAAGTGTGTTCTGACTGAGCGCCACGTGGCGTGTCAGGCGCTTTGCGCTAGTCAAAAAGCACGTTGCGCTTCTGTCGGTTAGCGCACACGAGGAGGACACGTGTCGCGCTTAGCGCTAGTTTGTTAGCGCACTGCACTTTTAATTTATGAGCGCGCCGCACTAGTTTATGGGTGCGCCATTGAGTGACACGTGGCGCGCTTGGCGCTGAGCGCCAACCCAAGAGAGCAGTGCGCTGTTTTCAGGAGCGCAAAGTGCAGATTGTGTCTATGGTTGACAGGTGGCATGTTTTGGCGCTGAGCGCCAGTCAAGGAACGCAAGGGCGCAATTCATGAGTACAAGGCACTGTCTAATAGCGCAAAGCGCATCTTAATCAACTTTAAGATCAAAGAACAAATTTATGTTCTTCAACGGAGGCCTTGCCTCAATATCCAAGAACAAAAGTTCTCGTTTTTTTTAAAAGGCTCTGCCTTTATAGATCAAAAGATCTGTGAAGTAAAATACTTCTTTTTATATTTTTATGATTGGATCTTTTGATCTTTTCTTTTTAATCAAAGACCTTGGTCTTTTTTATAGATCTAAGATCATTTTAGAAGATGTTTCTTCTTTTTACGAGATGATTTCATCTCTGTTGTTCAAGAATTAATTCTTTACCTTTAAAGATGAAGAAATGATCTTCTTTCTTCTAAAGGCTTGCTTTTCTTCCTCTTTGAGTTTTTCTCAAACTTTGCAGAGGGTTTTTTATATCTTCTCCCCAGACTTGAAGTCTTGGGGCCTTTATATAGGGCCGATTGATTTGCTAAATCAGTTGAAGAGATCTTTCTCTGATTGATTTGGGAATATTTCCCACCGTTGGATCTTTGATCCTAAGGCTCCTGTTTGACAGAAGATAATCTTCTTGTTTTTTAATAATATTGAGAAATCTTTCCATGCAGAATTTGTTCTGTTTTTGGTAATTCATTATTTACCATTGGATCATTGATCCAGCGGTGTTTAAAGCACAATCTTGTTGTTTGGAAAGATTTTGAGAAATCATTCCTTAACAGAATTTAATTCTGGTTAATTAATGATTTATCATTATTATTAGATCCTTTTATCTAACGGTGGGAATTTTAATTCCAGCGCTGGCGCATCTACGTTAGACACATGGCGCGCAGCGCAGCGCAACTGCGCTAGCGCACTCGTACTTGACACGTGGTGCGCAGCGCGCTGGATCTGAAGCGTTGCTTCAACAGAGGTGTCTTTTCACCTTCCTTTTTAAGTCAAACTTATATTTCCGAGAATCTTTCATTTCCCAATCTTGGAAATAGTTCCATTGTGCACAAAATTTTCTGTGCTTCGCCTTTATAACTCGAAGCAAAGCTTTTTCCTTTTCTCATCTCCAAAGAACTTTCTCAACTATGGCTTGTAACCGCCACCATGTTCGTAGACAGCCGTGGGAAATGCCCATTGAGGACATTGTTCCTCGGTTTGCTACGCGCTTGGTGAATCCTTCTCTCACGGATGCCGAGTGCGATGCGGTGAAGTATGAACTTGTGATCCGTAAGGGGTCCCCTCTTCCAATTGGATCCATCTGGCTCCGGATGATTCTTCTTGCCGTGCTTGATGACATCCCCCCTCTCCCAGCGGAGATGACCCTGGCGATGCTCGATGCGGCTGAAGACAAGCTCGAGTGTTTTCATGAGGCGTGCCTGATTACTCGGGCTCTGAAAGATTGCTCGGTTCACCTATTGAGACATATAAGAGCCCGGCAGGCTCTCATGTCTGCTTTTGCGGATGAACATGGCGCCAATCGGTGGGGAGCCACTCCTCGTGAAAATCGTCGTTTTGATGTGCTGGAGAAGGCGGCGAGGGAGTTAGAAAATTTTGTTTATTGTTTTGTTCACCCTTGTGCCACCGATCGCTTGTTGGGTGATCTTTTTTAAATGTAATAATATACAATAATAATAAAATGATGTTTTAATTTAGTATTTTATTATCTATTAAGTGTTCCCTTGTTTTTAATTCTTTGTTATTCTTCTGTAAGATGTTTATGCGCTGCATAATTTAATTTGCTATAATCATGAAGCGTTGCTTCGCTTTCCAATCTTGGAAACAGAGCTTAGCTCTAATTTGGGGTGCGCAGCGCAATTACTCTAGCGCTAGCGCATTCGTGTTTTGACACGTGGCGCGCAGCGCGCCTAGCGCGAGCACACTCGTGCTCGACACGTGGCGCGCGGAGCGCAGCGCAACTGCGCTAGCGCACCAGTGTCAAACACGTGGCGAGCAGCGCAACGCGTAGCGCAGCTACGCTAGCGCACCTGTGTTAGGCGCGTAGCGCGCAGCACAGAGCGCAGGATCCGAAGCGTTGCTTCAATTTTTGACTCTTAAATTTCTAAACAGAGCTTTGCTCTGATTGGGGGAAGCAGAAGCGTCGCTTCATTTCCAGTCTTGGAATTTGAACAGAGATTTGCTCTGATTGGTGAAACATATCGGTTCAGATATATATACCCCATGCGAGGAGTCGGGGGCCATATGAGGGTACATGGTGGGGCCCGGAGGTACCCTGGGGCAAGAAGATTGATGGACCTTGCCGATTGAGCCTGGCAGGGGAACCATACACTCCGGTGACATTACCAATGACTCGGCGGTTATCATGGGGATACCGACGGGAGTTATGTGCGTATGGATACGTCGAGAGGCGAGGGTCAGAGCTAGGCACTCAAGCTTTTGGTATAGCGTATGATACATACCTATCGGGGTGCCAGTCTTGGTGACAGCACCAGATAGATCATTATTTTGTGTCGATGCTTGACACTTGGTTTCATGATATTTTACTCCTAAGTATAATAACAGTGGAATTGGACGCTGTTATATATGAATATACATATATATTAGTGGAATGGGACGCTAATATATTTGTAAACATATAAATTCATATACTTCATCATATTTATTCTTGCAAATATACCTAGAATATAAGAGATTTACTTGACTTTGTACATTCAGGATATATGTGATTTATTCGATATTGTACATTAAGGATTTGTGAGACTTATATGATATGAGAGCCAATTTGGGGGCTGATTTGAGCAATTGGGATTTGGATTGTCTTGATGGATTGTGATCCTACCACGATGTCAGGATTCCGTGGAAATGACATGTTTCATTCCATACTCCACATTTATTGTTTATGCACTGTTCATGTATTAGTTGTACCTGATAGAGTACCTTTCAGGACTGTTGCATTTAGATACCTTTATTTATATGCATTACTTCATGTGTTAGGTTTACTTGCTAGAGTACCTTTCATGACTGTTGCATATATACATTTTCATATCATTATTGTATGATTATTGCATATAGATTGTCATATTATTAATGCTTCATGTATTAGTTGCACCTGCTAGTGTACTTTTCATGATTATTGCATTCATATGACCTTTTATTGCTATTAATTGCATATGTTAGATTCACGCTGTATGTGCATACTTGCTGTTGGAGATAGTGCCCTCAGAGTCAATTATTGGATCACAGGCACGTGATTGCAATGATTGAGGGAGGACCTATACCGGTAGGACAGTCTTACTCAAGATGATAGTATGCTATCTGGTTTATCTTTATCATCGTGTACTGCTTTAGGTGACCTTCCAGGTCACTATTGCACGTTGATAGAGCCCCTAGGATTCTTGCTTGACTACCAGCAGTATGAGGGCGATCATATACGTGGGAGCTGGGGTCTATAAGCACATCCTTAAAAGGTCCCTAGTCGTGGGAGTTTCGAGACTGGGCATCGATACTCCAGAGTAGACTAGTGTATACAGTCGAGACCCCGATGATGGGCGGTGGCCGGTCTCACAAGCCACTGGTGTCAGTTGGTTCACCTAAGATGTATACAGGTGCTCTTTGGGTTATGAGTACACCGGAAAGGACTCGCCGGGAACATGCTAGTTGGTATTATACCTGACGTCAGATAGCAGTTCCCTGGTGACATGTGTACAGGTTAGTTCATCGACCTGAGATCGTCATTTGTCTCATGTGAGTTCCCACTGTACTTTGATTACTACCCTACCACGGCTCTAAGGAGACGTGCAAACAGGTTTTAGTTGGGTACAGTCCCGAGCCACATGGAGGCAGTGAGCGGATCTGCAGGGGTTCGTCTCTCCCGGTATTGGGGGTGAGGTCGCGCTGTGTCTAGGAGAGCCATTACACAAAGCCCTTGGCCGAGGCAGGAGATTTACTGGTAGGTGTTCCAGCAGTATCTCAGGGTGTTCTGGATTACACTCCGACATGACTTGTACCGCTTTTGGGGGTCTGACATTTACCAACCCCCTAGGCCCGCCATGCGATGCTCATAGACGAACGGACCGGACTGTACGGATATTGTCACTGACAGGCGCAGTAGGGTGTCAGGATGAGTTCGCTCAACGACGTCCCTTTTGGTCAATACCTGGTAGCCCGTTACGTATAGGCTAATATCTCTGACGTGCTAGTGGTTAAATCCACAACCAAAGTATTGACGAGTCTTTAGAGTCCCCCATAGACTAGTTTCTCAAGTTTCGGGCGAAACGCTTTAGAGGCCGTATGGATATATGGCAGGGTTCGATCAGATACGTGCGTTATTGCACGGATCATGATTGGACGGATAATACTAGCGGGCTTTGGTTTAAGCCGGATCCTAGTATTGTACAGTGTAGATTTTATCTCTTTGTATTTGTATTCAGTGGGAATACAAATGCGGGCGTGTATATGCAGTCACGGGGTTTTCCTGTAATTTATTACGGGATCAGTTTTCTGAAGTTGCCAGTTTGCATTCCGTTCCGGCCAGTTTTCCTTTGTTCCTTCACGGCCGGATTTTTCTGATGGAGGGGCTAATTTGCAAGTTCGCAAATTAGCATTTGTGGAGGGGTTCTTTGTGAAATGAGGGATTATGATGGGTAAAGCATCTTTGCTTTTCTTGTGATCATTTCTTACATTAATGAGATTAGAAAGGATTAGAAATTGATATGATATTGTTATCATCACATTTGGTTGTGGTCACCCTTTTGCTTTTCCTACACTCACCTCCCTTCTTGGTTTTGATTATTCCCTCCACCATTTGTTCATAGGGGGGCCGGCCACTTTGATGAGAGGAGAGAGTGGTTTCATTTTGGTGAGGGAAATTGATTCATCTCATTTTGGCTTGCTTGCTAAATTCCTAACACCTTTCCAAAGTTCATTGTTTTCATTCCTCCATCATGGAAACTTCATACCCCATGAGACAAAGCTACTACAATTAGCCTACAGCATTTCTTGGGCATGTCGGCTCGCCAACTTCGTGCCCGAGTTGCCTCGGTCCAGAGGTGGGAGCCCGTAAAAGAATCCGGCGATGTGGTGCCTGTTTCGACGAGGAGGCGACGACCGGAGATTCCGCGAGGAGATCGGAGTGGAGGCGAAGACCGAAGGATACGGATCGCTTGGTATAGCTTCTCTACTCTTATTCTAGTTTGCTAAAGTTAGGTTAATGGCCCGATCCGGGATTATAGTGCGCGGTGGTGCCGGTTTCTAGTTTATAGAAAAGTTTCGTTTCCGCATTCCGGCGTCGGATTGACGGCCGGGGTGCTGCCGTGCCCTTACAGTGGTATCAGAGCCACGCCATTAACCTAGTCTAGCTTGCTCTAATGTGTTTACATGTTCGATCGAACGAATTTTCAAAAACCACGTTTTCATTGCATTAGTTTCTGTTGAAATTTTTTGGGGCTCTAAAAATTTTTCAGGTTGTTGCAGAAACACATGCAGGCAAATTTAAGCATTCTGCAAAAATTTGGTTGGGTGATGCTTCAGTTAGACCGCGGAAACGCGGCCAAACCCCTAGTTTGGCCGCGGTTCCGTGGTTGAAGGAAGTCAACGCCGTACCAAAATTTTACAGAGGGATTTATACTTGAAAATAGGGTTTTTGGAATATTTTTTTTGGGCCAAGATTTTCTGTGAGTGCTACAGTTGTGCTTGGGGCCCACTTCGGTAAATTTGATCGATAGAAAATTTTAAACATGTTGGTTCACAGTATTTACATTATATCTGCGACCGTGAATGTCATTTGATCGGTAAATCCAGTCTATCTGCTATAGCCCTTTTAGACGGATTTGCGAACGTGACATTCACGTTGATGTTCTGTGATGTGCAGTGATGTTGCGGATTGGTCGTGGGGGATAGCCTGGATGCAATGGTAGTACAGTTTGGTTTATTATGTACATTTGATATTGCGGGGTGAGCGTCCGACATGTGGACTGCCGTCACTGCCTGATTGTATATTATTCTTTTGGGGCACGACCAGGTTGAGGTCGATGTACCCGTTGTATATTTTACTTTCTGTACTAGGATTACCCCGCGGTGGGGTGCACGGATAGTCGGGTTCTAGAGGGCAACGAGTCCGCATCTCATGGCATTGAGACGGAGGGGGCTTCACTCTAGAATTGGCGGGCTATTCGCCGCACTCGTAGGGGGTACAGGTTGACCCAGGAGGGGTGCCCAAGTTACCGGATTCCGTGAAGTGCTGGGTGGTCCATTCACGTTGCTGAAGGGGGCTGCCTCGCTTCAGGTTTTGGCGGGTAACTTGCCGCGCTCGTAGGGGTCTAAGATTTCATTGCACAGGCTATCCACACGACCAGGGGAATGTCGGGTTTCAGTAGTGGCTCTATGAAACCTGGGGATCCCAGATATCTGTATTGTTCTGTGATGCTTATTACATTTCTGTGATGTTGCATTTTATTACGCCTTGAGCGAATATTATATATTGATATATATACAAGTAGATGTTGTATATGTATTGCATCCGCGCTAGTCCAGTCCCCGCTCTGTCGTTAGTTAAGTAACCTAACGGGTGATGACGGGACCCAGTGGCGAATGCGGATGGCATATACGTACATCATTATTTTCATTCTTTTGTGGTGTGATCAATTGATGAGACTGCGTTGATTCGGATCAATGCAAGCTAAACAAACCTATTCTGATGTTGTTGGAACATTTTTCAAAAAGCTGTTATTGCAAGGGCGTTCTCTTTTGTTTTGCACAGTGGTATTCAGTTGGAATATCCTGCACCTAAGTCGACGAGGCAAGGGCCGAGATCCCTTCACCGGGAGTGACCCCTTGGACAGAAGTTTGCGTCAGAGCATTAACTTCACTATAGCCGATTACTTTTGCTTTGCATCGTGGTATTCAGTTGGAATATCCTGCACCTCATTCTACGGGGAAAGAGCCGAGATCCCTTCATCGGGAGTGACCTCTTTAGCAAAGGTTTTCGCCACTATATTTTTATAAAAGCTATTGTAGCGTCTTGAAAAGTCGTTTTGGTGTTTTCCTGAAAATCGGTGAAAATTCGGTATTTTTCCGGAAACCATCTTTTTTGTTATTTTGCAGTTTAGGGCTAATTATACCTAAAATGGATAGGTAATTGCTTGTTTTTAGTAGCTAATGAGTTACTTATTAAATTTTGGTCATTTAAAATTTTTTCCCTATTTTTCAAATTTTTTATATTATTTTAAGCCGGTAAGAAAATACATTAAATTAGCGATAAATACAAATTTTTCCGGGCTAATTTTAATCCTTAAAATTATGTTAATTAAAATCTAGTTGTAACATAAATTTTTAGTATTTTATTTTGATTTTTAACTAATTTTTATTATAGGAAACGAAATTTATTGAATTTAGGCCTAAACTTGCAATTTTTTACTTGTAGGGGGTCTTTTTGCATAAAATTTCTTTTGTAAAACCCCTCTCTCTCTCTTCCCTCAGCCCTAGGCCGGCCCCACCAGCAGCAGCTCAAGAATTTTCCTTGCCTCTTTTTGACTTTAAATCATGTGAAGAAGTGTTGGTTTTAAAAGGGTTTTAAAAGGGTAAATTTGGAAGTATGTGTGCTTTGATTGGAGAGGGTTGGCTTGGGCTTTTTCTCACATCACCCCACAACACTTCCCCCACTCCCTTGCAGCCGAAATTCTGCAGTTGCAGCAGCCCCTTTCCCCCTCCTTGTCTCATCTCTTTTCTTCATCAAAATTCATCCAAAATTGCTCCAAAAATCAACAATTTTCTTCACAAATTCAACACAAAACCCTATTCTATCTCCTTTCAAGCCCACATTGGTTTAAATCTTGTGGAAATGAGGCATTTTTGGAGGCAAATGATCATGCTAGATCCATAGATTGTGAGGTATAATTTCAATCTTGGTTAAATTGTAGTTTAATGTATGCTAAATTAGAACCTTGAAGTGTTAATTTTGTGCTAAATTCTAATCTAGTTTTTTTTATAGTTCATGGCTTGAGTTGTAATTAGGGTTTAGAAATCCATTATTAGATTAATTAATTTACTTTGCTATCTAGTGTTTTGCTAACCTAAATCTAAGAGGTGAACTTGCTTTTGGGTTTGAAATTAGTGTTAGTTAAGTTTTTCTAGTATGGTTTTTAATTGCAATTGCTAATAAGAAAAAAATCAAGAAAGGGTTGTGTTTGGAAAATGGTTTTGAAGCATGGTAAATGAGTTGGAATTATGTGATTGTGGCTAACTAGTTGTGTGGTTGGATGTTTGTGTTGGATTGTGATAACCTTATCTTTAATTTTCGATGTTGCACCAATTAGCAAGTTTTGTGCTTACTAGTTTTTAGTAAATTATTGTGATGAACTATTTGCGACATCTTGATGATATTTTCGAGTTATCCTATGACGTTTAGGATGCGTGAGTGCGGATTTTTGAGTAGTCGGGTTTTAGTTTTGTCGGGCGACCAAATCGGCGTTTTTTGGCAGTTTTTGCGATTTTCGCGTATGTTCCGCGCACCTTGTGCACGTTGTAACTAGCTAGTGAACATTAGTATTTTCGTTTGGGTTTTGTGTCAGTCTTGATAGGTAACCTTATGTTTGGTATTGATGTAAATTCCAGGTTCGGTCGCGGAGACGTCAGACGCGGCACGAAAGGGGAAAGCGGTGATTGGACACAGCTAGCTAGGGATTCCGGTGAGTAGATGTAACATCTACGGGGGACTATCGTTGGATGGTGCAAGCCGCCCGATAGTTTTAGTAACTTAAAAGATTCTTAGTAATGTTAGTAATTAGGGGTGTAATACTTGTATGATTATTTGCTACATTCATGCCCTATATTGACATACCTATACGAAACCATTTTATAGGACACCGCACCATTGCCAGGGTTTTTATATGCAGCACGAGCACTATTCATGCTTACACCCATGCCCTGGTAATTGCCATGCCACCACACTAGATAACCTTTAAATTGAAACCTTTTACAATAAATGATACTTAAACTTGTGTTATTGCCTTTAATTCCTTAAAATGAAATCGTAGGATTGCTATTCATGTGCATGTGCTTCTTCATATTATTTGTTCATGCCTAATCTATTAATCACACATCGCAACTTGATTATTGATACCATATGCATTCATTATCATTGACATATGCACTTATGAGGATTTCTTGAGATTTTATGAGATTTCTGGATTTCGGGGGAAAGCCGCAAAATTTCTAAACTTATTATATTTTTAAAATATGTAAATTGCGGTTTTCTAGTGATGTAAGTGTCGTCCACCATGAGTTTGCTGTGGTTTTGGAGATCCGTGTCGAGGAGTGGAGGAACCGTCACGGGTACATGGTGGGCCCGGTATGGTACCCCGGGGCAAGATGAATGTGGTGTTGACGTTGAGCCTGGCAGGGGACGGATTACCTACCGGTGACTTCATTGGGCACGGCGGATATCCAGAGGATACCGACCGGGGCCGCGAGAGGATGAGATATTGATATTGAGATGGGTCAGCCGGATGGCTGAGGCCAGAGACACTATGACATGGATTTATGAGATTTGAGACAGCTTTTAGGTGTCGTTGCTGGACACCGGTTCTCGTCGATTCTTTGAGTATTATGCTGGCATTCTAAAAGAGTTTCAAAAACAAAAAGAGATAAAATGTTTCTTATATATACCTATTGAGACCTCAGATATTCATGTTGCATACATATTAGTACACTGATGTTGTATACACACCTGCTAGTGCATCCAGTCATACCTGTATTTTAGATGCTAGGATGCTTGTGTGCATGCATACGATAGCCTTTGTAGATGTTATTTATTACTCACGAGTTGGCAACTCACCCCCGTTGTGCCACAGCCTTTTGCAGGTCCGCTCCGTCAGTACAGTAGCGGCGGGCGCACTTGCTTCTTTTGCCTGGACTCGAGGTTTTGCTCTTAGGTGGGTTATATCATTATTTTTGTACCACCTTGTATATTCTTTGTATCTAGTGTACTCCATCTACTGTTTCTATCAGTATTGTTGTATATTGACCTAGAGATGAGACTGTGAGATTTGTGGACTTTTATGCTGTATTTTGGGGTCGAGCTCACTTGAGTCGACATGCTGGTTTTTTTTCATGCTTCCTTATGATTATTTCGCATGTTGTTGCTTTATATTGCATGGGATTTGTGACCGCGTTGTGGCGAAGAGCTAGCTCCAGCTTGGGGATGCCTTATTTGTTGTTTTCATATATATATTCTTGTTGTACCCATTTTTGGGGCCGGTATTTACAAAGGAGACTCTGCCGAAATTTTCGGAAAAATTGATATTGTTTTTAAAAAGGTTTGATATGACTTATTTGATAAACTCGCTTTCAATTGATTGGTTTTCCTTCATTCTTCTGCTTATTTGGTTTTGGTTTCTGGGCTTTGGCTTACTAATTTTACGGACGTCTTGAGACGTTTCGTAAACTTAAGTGCCAGTCACGTTCCGTACCCTGCGGGTCGTGACAGCTATCCGGTTCCTTCAACGATATCAAGTTCATTACGTTAACGGTTTTTCGCCAAAAACCATTCGTAGCCCTCCGTCATTTCAGAAAGGTAGCACTTAGTATTCATGCTATGTATGTTGGCCTTCATCATGGCATAGTGTATGGTAGCTGCTTGTTACTTTTCTGCTACATAGATAGATGCTTTGGTTTGGGACAGTCGTACTACTATTTTGGCCTTCGTCAAGGGTATGTACGGGTGGGTTCAAATTAACCTGGACAATGACAGGTAGAACTTGACATGTGACTTATGATATGTTGGCCTTCGTCAAGGTCATAAGAGCATGGGGTAAAAATCACATCGGGAGTTTCTAAAGAAACTGAAACTTGCCAGATATGCGCATACCTTCTTGAGTGTGATAACGTGAGCGGATTCCGTCACGTTATCATGCGATGATAGTTGGATCCCGATTCCCACTGATGAGTTGGTTCACTCCTCGGGTGATCCCGACTAATTCTTTTTTCAGGTTTGGAGGAGAATTTGACGTTACAGTGGGAGGTTTCCTGATTAGATAAAGTGATAACCAATCTGATCTAGGTTAGAGTGCACGCTGAGCGTTTCTTTTCTCTCTCTCTTTGGCAGCGACCATGGCCCGACCCTTGACTATGACTCAGTGACCAAAATTAACCGAACCTTCTTAAACACTGGCTTTTGGATTGTCAGAGTTGCAAACCTCATTGCCACTCCTACTTTTACCCTTTTCTCCAGGACACCGCGTATTACTACGAACGTCCACTTCCATTGGACAAAACCATCGTATGGTTATATACGAACTCGAAGGAATTTATTCGAGGATGGTTTCCGGTTCCGGAGAAAATGAATAGGTTTATTCAGTTGTCTTTTCCTTTTACCTTCTCTCAGGTTGCGAGTACTCCTTGGTTTAGGAGAAAGTACACCTATTACGCAAATTGGATAGTCTTCTTCCAGACCATAGGCTGGTGCCGAACGGTGGGGAATGAAGAAAACCAATTAGCATAAACAATGGTGTGCAGAAGGAATTAAGTAAAGACATATCAAGGGATTAGTAAGAGGGCAAAGTAAATTGCGACTGCTATTCACGACCAAACCAAGTATTTCATTACCACTCCCACTTCACCTTTGTATTTCTCCAGGACACTCCGTATCACTACGAAGATCCACAGTTTATTGGAAACTCCATCGTATGGTTATATACGAACTCGAAAGGAACTTCTTCCAGTTCGGGGATGGATTCTGGTTCAGGAGAACTAGGAATAAGGTTTATTCAGGTGTCTTTTATCTTCACCTTCTCTCGCATTGCGAGTGCTCCTAGGATTAGGACAGTACACCCATTATGCTTATTGGATAGTCTTCTTCCAAACCATATGCTGGTGCCGAACGGTAGGGAAGGAAGAAAACCATTTAGCCTAAGAGGATGTACAGAAGGTAATGACTAAAGACATATAAAGGGATTTGGAGAGATGGCAAAGAATTATACGGTTACACTTGTGAATCTGGATATTGGAAGAGGCATTACTAGGAATATCGGGATACCCCACCGAAATATTTCAATGTTTCAGTTTCACAGTGTACTGTTAAAAGAAAACTGATTTCCTAATTAGACACTTGCTCCAGGGTATGTATTTACCAGGTATGATTATCACATCTGTAAGGTTTTACAGATGATGAGTGGGAGTAAGTTATTGGGAATTAGGTGATCATCCTCATTATATCGGGATTCGTTGTAATTGGTGATATTTGAGGAAATCACCTGGGCTGTTTGCCGGACGGCAAATATTTGGTTTTGAATATCCGTCGTTATGCACCAATTTCAAATTGATATATCTGTACGTCTATTTTTATAGAGTGAGATATAACATTTGGAAATTATGTCTATGACATTTATCTATATCAGTGGATGGTTAGGTAAGGAGCATTAAACAGCGGTGTAATTCTTCTTAACCATAAGTACAGTTTTCAACCTACGACACACAGTGAATGAGTCACTAGACTCAGGGGACTTATACAGAGTATTGTATATTGTCCAGTGTCCATTAGGACAGAGGGGATGGTCCTCGTACTATATTCGGTTTTCTTATGACTTCTCTAGTTTTTAGACAAGTGTTTCATAGAAACACAGGGTCCAAGTTTTGAGAAGTTATAGGTATATGAATAAAGTAGAGAACCAGGTGTTGCAAGTATCGGGATTCATTAAGGTGATCGAAGATGTAGATACTTGTGTATGGTATTCAGTTGATAGTAATGATTAAGAGAACTTGCTTCTCTTTCAGGTTACTCATAATTGGAAGCATTCCTAAGTTGAGTAACGATGATCGGCCTCCTTCCATTTAGTTGACATGCACTGGAGACAGCTGCATGATTTGAATCTGGTTCAATTAAATCAATGCCTCTGTTTCTGTATTGGATATAGAACAGTTCATATCTTAACGATGTTAAGGTACGGGGAGTTGTCCGGCTTATGCTTAAAACGAGACACTGGAGTACTCAAGGCACATTTCTGTAATGGCTGTTTGTGGGTTGACCCAGGCTATGACGAGGGTTGACTTTCTACCATCAGGAAGATCAATAGTGATATTGTTCTTGACTCGCCACAGTTTTAATAAAAATGGAATTTTTTTCCGGAAAAACAGAAGTGGGAGTATGGTAGAACTAGAAGTGATTCCAGAACCGCAAACGATTACTGAAGATTTGATAAGAACCTAAAGATTCAATCTGGATTGACATTCCATTGGCCACTCCACAGATAAGGTAGGTAACCTCAGGCACTCGAGAGGTACTTCGGTATGCTCAAGGACGGTGGCAGGGAGGTTCTTGTTTACCCAGACTTACCATTGCTGTTGTTCCAGACTATGAGACCCGGCAGGAGGATGAGTATAGCGTCGTTCTGAACTGGCTTCAGAAGTTTACATGTATATGACTCTGCCAGAGGGTTGTCGTAGTCAGTGGGAGCAGCGGAAGCATGGTGGACAAGTGGCTTATGTCTATTTATAGACTAAAGCAGATATAGCGGAGATAGATCATCTATTTCTGATGTGACAGTCATAGGTTTGACTTCATCAGAATAGGGGATGGATCTGTTAAGAAGGTAGTAGGGTGTGATGTCCTGGTATTTGGATGAAATACACAGAGTAGGAAGTGATATTCCTATACTACGATCGGTTATACTTTGGTTGTCACACAGTGGTTTCTCCACATAGGAATTGGATATAATATCGGACATTCTGATTACTAGATCTATGGTTTTAGATCTAGATTTGGGTGGTTTCCCAATCTGGGTAATTAGACAGCATTCTAAAAGTGTTTTAGAATGGATGACTCCTGGCACAGTAGTATATCTGCAGGTGATGGAGTCACCCTCTTTAAAGGTGTCTTGCAGACTAAAGGGGATAGGGATGTGCATGATTGGCAGATCACTTGCTTAGGCAATTGAGTCAATCATGAGATGTCAAGTGCCACACCAGATGTTGTTTTTGCACAAGATGCAATAAGTTGATATTAATCCAATCCTAGAGAAACGATCGGAAGCAGTTTTAGAACATAAGTTGATGTTCTAGGGATATGATAACGGCATCCTCCTTCGGGAGACAGTTATCATTCCAGGCTTCCAAGGTGACCTGGATGACAGAGTGGCTGTCAGAGTTATAGTTTTCCCTCTGACGAGGGGCAGTATTTTGGACAGGTGGTCCAGGTGGATACTGAGGGAAGGATGGCGCAGGATACTGATTATGTTCAGTTGACGATACAGTCTAAGAAGTTTGGATTTGGAGTTCATTTATGAGCTAGGTCCCATCAGATATCCAGACACATTCTAAGACAGGTATTGCTCATTTCGGGAGATGGGTTTCTCCGCGAACTTGAGATAAAGAGAGACATAGAAAGAAACATCACAGCGGATCCACTCATTGAGGCTATTCCTCGAATGCAATAGTTTCGCAAACGAGCTTTGAGAGACTGACTAGTAGAGGAGTTGTGTGTTCGGTATCACACGGGCTGTGAGTATGCGACATCGCAATAATTAGCCATGAGTGCAAGTGGGAGATTGTTGGAGATAGTGCCCTAAGAGTCAATTATTGGATCACAGGCACGTGATTGCAATGATTGAGGGAGGACCTATACCGGTAGGACAGTCTTACTCAAGATGATAGTATGCTATCTGGTTTATCTTTATCATCGTGTACTGCTTTAGGTGACCTTCTTGGTCACTATTGCACGTTGATAGAGCCCCTAGGATTCTTGCTTGACTACCAGCAGTATGAGGGCGATCATATACGTGGGAGCTGGGGTCTATAAGCACATCCTTAAAAGGTCCCTAGTCATGGGAGTTTCGAGACAGGGCATCGATACTCCAGAGTAGACTAGTGTATACAGTCGAGACCCCGACGAGGGGCGGTGGCCGGTCTCACAAGCCACTGGTGTCAGTTGGTTCACCTAAGATGTATACAGGTGCACATTGGGTTATGAGTACACCGGACAGGACTCGCCGGGAACATGCTAGTTGGTATTATACCTGACGTCAGATTGCAGTTCCGTGGTGACATGTGTACAGGTTAGTTCATCGACCTGAGATCGTCATTTGTCTCGTGTGAGTTCCCACTTTACTTTGATTACTACCCTACCACGGCTCAAACAAGACGTGCAAACAGGTTTTAGTTGGGTACAGTCCCGAGCCACATGGAGGCAGTGAGCGGATCTGCAGGGGTTCGTCTCTCACGGTATTGGGGGTGAGGTCGCGCTGTGTCCAGGAGAGCCATTACACAAAGCCCTCGGCCGAGGCAGGAGATTTACTGGTAGGTATTCCAGTAGTATCTCAGGGTGTTCCGGACTACACTCCACGACTTGTACCGCTTTTGGGGGTCTGACTTTTACCAACCCCCTAGGCCCGCTATGCGATGCTCATAGACGAACGGGCCGGACTGTACGGATATTGTCACTGACAGACTCAGTAGGGTGTCAGGATGAGTTCGCTCAACCACGTCCCTTTTGGTCAATACCAGGTAGCCCGTTACGTATAGGCTAATACCTCTGACGTGCTAGTGGTTAAATCCACAACCAAAGTACTGACGAGTCTTTAAAGTCCCCCACAGACCAGTTTCTCAAGTTTCGGGCGAAACGCTGTAGTGACCGTATGGAGATATGGCAGGGTTCGATCAGATACGTGCGGTATTGCACGGATCATGATCGGACGGATAATACTAGCGGGCTTTGGTTTATGCCGGATCCTAGTATTGTACAGTGTAGATTTTGTCTCTTTGCATTTGTATTCAGTGGGAATACAAATGCGGGCGTGTATATGCAGTCACGGGGTTTTCCTGTAATTTATTACGGGATCAGTTTTCTGAAGTTACCAGTTTGCATTCCGTTCCGGCCAGTTTTCCTTTGTTCCTTCACGGCCGGATTTTTCTGATGGGGGGGCTAATTTGCAAGTCCGCAAATTAGCATTTGTGGAGAGGTTCTTTGTGAAATGAGGGATTATGATGGGTAAAGCATCTTTGCTTTTCTTGTGATCATTTCATGCATTAATGAGATTAGAAAGGATTAGAAATTGATATGATATTTTTATCATCACATTTGGTTGTGGTCACCTTTTTGCTTTTCCTACACTCACCTCCCTTCTTGGTTTTGATTATTCCCTCCACCATTTGTTCATAGGGGGGCCGGCCACTTTGATGAGAGGAGAGAGAGGTTTCATTTTGGTGAGGGAAATTGATTCATCTCATTTTGGCTTGTTTGCTAAATTCCTAACACATCTCCAAAGTTCATTGTTTTCATTCCTCCATCATGGCAACTTCATACCCCATGAGACAAAGCTACTACAATTAGCCTACAGCATTTCTTGGGCATGTCGGCTCGCCAACTTCGTGCCCGAATTGCCTCGGTACAGAGGTGGGAGCCCGTAAAAGAATCCGGCGATGTGGTGCCCGTTTCGACGAGGAGGCGACGACCGGAGATTCCGCGAGGAGATCGGAGTGGAGGCGAAGACCGAAGGACACGGATCGCTTGGTATAGATTCACTACTCTTATTCTAGTTTGCTAGAGTTAGGTTAATAGCCCGATCCGGGATTATAGTGCGCGGTGGTGCCGGTTTCTAGTTTATAGAAAAGTTTTGTTTCCGCATTCCGGCGTCGGATTGACTGTCGGGGCGCCGCCGTGCCCTTACACTTGCGATTACCTGCATATGTTATTTATTATTCACGAGTTGGCAACTCACCCCTGTTGTGCCACAGTTTTTTTGCAAGGTGTTTCCCAAGAGTAGTCGAGGCAGGCTATTCATCTATCTTATCATCTTTTACTGCGGACACCGCATCAGCTCACAGTGTGCAGTTTGCTTAGGTGGGTTTTGTGGTTATTCGTTGTTTTATTGTATATTCGTTGTATCCATGTACTCTCCATCTACCATTATCTTGTATGACTTAGAGACTTGATGTGAGGACGATATTATATATTTTGGGGACTTGGATGTCTTTTATGCAGTTTTACTTATATCGTCTTTTATTTCTTCGCTATGGCGTCGTATATCTGTTGTGGTGGTTGTTTTCCGCCGTTGCGCGTGGATTTGCTCCCGTTGTGGATTCTTTACTTTATATTTATATTGTACCCATTTTTGGGGTGGGTTTTTACAAACGAGGTGCTGCCGAAATTTTTAAGAAAGTAAATTGGACTTAAAGAATTTATACTTGTGAGTTTCAAAAGTTTAAACAATGTTTCTTATATTTTCTTGTCTTTTAATGGTTTAGATTTCTGGGTTTTGGCTTTGTTTTTCTGTGTTACGCCTGTAGACGTTGCGTAGTATTAGGGCCGTCACGTGCCAATTTCGGGTCGTGACAAAGTTGGTATCAGAGCGGTAGGTTTTATCTTTCGGAGTGTAGGATGACCTTGGTATGATAGAGTAGGTTGCTTAAGCAGAGTAACGTAGTGTGTGTATGTCCGCGGCATACCCACGATGCGGTACTCCGCCTAAAGTGACCTAAGTACAAATTGCTTGAAATTCCTTCCTTGATGTTATATCCTTGTTTTTCGATTTCCGTGTTCTTATCGAATCCTATTTTCATTTTTAGCCTTTGCCGCCGATGACTACGGGGACTCAGAGTGATACAGCGAGAGCCGAGGTCAGGATTGACTCGGGTAGGTCAAGGACTGACCAGGATGGAGCACTCATTACACAGGAGCAGACGGATCCGCCTTCGACAGATAGTATCGCTAGGCTTGTGGTAGATATGCAGGACTTGCGCCAGACGTTGAGTTCATTGGTTGAGGCCATTTGAGCACAGCGACAGGAGGTTGTCACCCCTGTTATCCAGTTGTTCCTTGCGATCAGCATGCGGCATTCCGTCACCTACATAGCACCAGCGGATGCAACCCTAGTTGACGAGATACATATTCCAGAGACTTTGGAAGTTCCGGAACCGTGGAGGACTCGTACCGGTGTACTAGCCTAGAGACATAGGCTTAGCGTCGAGACAGATTTCATGACCGTCGCGGGAGTAGCAGAGGCTTGGGACGAGGTCAGTCGTTCAGCTCTCATCCCAAGGAGGGTCAGCAGTCATCGTATGGATGTTTTCGATGCGGGAGCCTTCATCACTTCGTCGGACATTGTTCCTTAGCACCGCGTCAGGCTTATGTGCAGAGAGGTCGTGGTCGCAGAGGATTCGCTCAGAGGGGACAGGTTGGCAGAGAAGGATTTCAGCCAGTTGCGGGTAGGGGGAAGATACGATAGTTTTCTTCTACTCATCGGGACGCGCGGGCGTCCAATGCATAGTTTTCAAGTATTCTAAATTCGTATGTTCTGTTGACGTACATATTTGTTTTACACACTTGTGCCATGGCTAGGACGAGAGTCGGTTAGCTAGATCAGCCGTTTGTTGTGTTAACTTCTGGCAGCAATTCTTTTGTTGCGCAACACGTATTTCAGTCGTGTTCCAATCGGTTAGGAGATTCATCCGTCACTTGATCCTTCTAGAGATGTTGGATTTGACGTTCTCCTGGCACAGACTGGTTACTTACGTGCTATGCGTCCGTGGACTGCCGTGACAAAACAGACAGGGTTTGTTTTCCCGGCGAGTCAGTTCTTGTTGTGTATGGGAGGGCAATGGTGCCGCCTCACACAGCTTGAATTCAGTCTTTTTCGCTAGTCTTCTTTTGGGGAGATGTTGTTGAGGATTCCTGGCGTTCATTCATAATACCGGAGCCACAGTAGGTTTGTTGGACCGGGTTCCTTTCGTGCTAGAGTTTTCCAACGTTGTTCCAGATGAGCCGGCGAATCTTAGGGAGCTTAAGGATCGGCTGCTGAGTTGTTTGTTGGGGGGCTTGTGCGTCTGAGTGTTTCGCATTAGGGAGCTCCTATTCTGTTCATCAGGAGAAGGACGGCAGTTGAGGTTGTGTATCTATTGATCGTCAATTTAACCAGCTTACAGTGCGGATAGGTATCCTTTACCTCGCATTGACGATTTCTTCGATGAGCTCCCGAGTGCAAGACATTTTCTAAGTTTGTTTGGGAACAGGTCATCATTGTTGCGGGTTCGGAGTGATGACATTCCGCAGACTTCCTTGTGCGTGCTAGAGGCTTTGTGTCTTTTGGTGGTGTCATTGGACTCACCAATGCCCTAGCAGCATTCCTAGAGGTGATGAACCAGATTTCTTCAGGTCGTTCCTCGACCGGTTATTGTTGTGTTATTGACGACATTCTGGTCTATTCAATGTGTCGTGAGGGATAGGAGTAGCAGATGAGGATTTGTTTTGCAGACATTGGGAGAGCCCCAGCTGTTGCTAGATTCTCGAAGTGTTCTTTCAGGCTTGTTTGTGTTGACTCCTAGGTCTGGTAGTTACGGGAGACGGTTTTCATATAGTTCCGAGGAAGATCGAGGCCATACAGCTTTGGCCCAGACTTGGGTACGGACGGAGGTCCGCAGATTTTTGGGCTTAGCAGGTTTTTACCGCCGTTTCGTGCAGGATTGCTAGTGTAGTGCTGCACCGTTGACTGAACTGACTGGAAGGGAGGTTTCTTTACTTTGGAATGAGGCATTGATCGCACGCTTTTGGCGTGTCGGATGTTCAAATAATTAAAGTGTAACAGCGATCAGGACGGTGTCGCTTTGCAGCTAGCCGGTTGAGCACGGGTCGGTCCACAGGGAGATGGTGGTATTTTACCTTCTTGTCTTAGACGAGTCAATAAAGAATCTGTATGTTGTTTGATCTAACCTATGTGTTTATTTGCAAGTATAAAGTTGTTAAGAAAAATACGAGATTGTAAGCTAAAGAAATCCGTACTCAAAACCTTTGAGCCGAGTCTTGACCAATTGAAGCTCGAGCAATCGGCAACAACGTGGATTAGGGGATTTAAGCGCGGTATTCGTGGAATCCGGCTTATTTACCCTTGTCCTTCCGTTCTTGTCTCTTGCTTTCGCCTCCGGCCAAACCGAACGCAACCGGTCGCGGTTAGGAATCACCGTTACCTTGTCAGGGTACGGTGCCTAACGGAGCGCTTGCGTATGGTTTGGGCGAAGTTCAAATGGAAAATAACGGTAATAGGAATTGGCAAAGAAATGTTAACTTATAATACCGTATTAATTCTTAACAACAACAATAATTGCAACATTCACAAAAATGAACAAAAGAGAACAAAAAGAAAAGAACAAAGAAAAGAAAAGATTACAAGAAAGAAAGTGCATGAATTAAATTGCAAATAATTAAAGACAAGGTAATAAAAAGCAAGTAATAAAAAGCGATAAAAAGAATACGAAACTAGGACTCAAGACAAGCATGTGATCAATAGCCAACCCTTAAACTTGCAAGCTCAATGAAGAGGTTGCAAGATCAAGGGAAGGGTAGAGAACGCATGTGAAATGAAGTGCTAGTCCAATGAGAAAATACGACCCTTGCGATGAATAACTAACCCTTATCCATTCAAGCTCAATGAAGAGGTTGAATGAGCAAGAGAAAGCAAGAATCTCAAGGGGGAGCAAACTAACAAGAAAGATAAAAAAATCCCTCATCTTCATTAATCTTCCACTCAAAAAGCTCTCACTACAATTTTAATGGAGAAAGAATGAAGAAAAAGAAGAAAAGAACAAAACTACACAAAAAAGAGGCTAAAGAAAAGCTCCATTGGTTTGGCTCAGATCTGCTGTATTTATAGGCAGGAGAATCGAATTCTAGGGCAACCACCAGACCATAAATGAAGTACCCAAAATAACCCCAAAAAACGACAAGGTGAGGACCCCACATGGCCGCGGATCCGCGGCCAAGACCCCCCTTTGGCCGCGGATCCGCGGCCGTATTGATGAGTTGGGTCGTGGGGTTTTGGTACTTTTCCTGGTTTGTTGTCCCCTGTTGTCTGGTATACATATTTTCTGAAAATACTTTTACATTTCTTCCAGAATTTCTGTTGAGGAAAGGTGGACTTTTTGTGGATGCTTTTGTCATGATTGCCTCGAGCTCCGCGTAGATTTCTTGGAACTTGTTGTTGCCATTGAGCCTTGTGCATGAAGGTGACATTGATTTGACATTTTGTCTCCCTAAACTGGTATCTGGCAACATACGGATGAAGAGCGGAGACCGTGTTTTATCTGTGGTTGGCAGGAACCCGGATTTTGTCGTGTTTTCCATGAATTTCATCGTTTCAGAACCGAGAACCTGTATCCTGCAAATACGTAACAAACACGGATCAAAAGCACCTACCTATAAACAACCGAGCGTAAGAATGGGCGGTATAAAATGCAGTATTCTGTGATGAACAAATACCCCCAAACTTAACTTTTGCTCGTCCCGAGCAAAACCAATTATTCACAAAATTATAATGATAACCGCACTTTCGCAGGGAACGCGATTGCACTGAGTATGTGCAACAAGCCGTTAAACCTCTAGGTGTCCCTAGTAGGAGGAGTGTTGTCTCCTGAGGGTTTTCAGCGGATTACACCCACAAAATCCGTTCAAGTTGGTTTTGTAAAATAACTACGATTCAAACCCTAAATTTTTTGTTTCAGAAAATAACAATTCTATAATCCTAAGTCTAGACTATCGAACCTTTATTTTTCACACCTCGCTTTTTATTTAACTACAGTTTTTATATGTCTTTACGTGCAGTGCAATTAGTGTCGTTAAGTTCCAGAAGGATCGATTAAAGTCATCATGTCGCACAATAAAGCCCAGATAACAATTTTAAAAGGATCACATAAGTTTTATAAAGAGTTAAGCATTTTTCAAGTTTCGTTTTCCAGTAAGGTTTCAACTTCAGAATTTCTATCTTCCTTAACAGGAAACTAAGTCGTATTTTTCACTCCACCTTTTTCTTATTTTCATTTCATACACACCTCTGTGAACGTGCAATAGTCTTTATCATAGAATAAAACCTTCATATCTCCGCTAAAATTTTTATAAAAGCCTGTCTTTTATCAAGATTATTCTCACACAAAGAACCGTTAGGACTTTTAACTCGGAGAGAACACTTGCTTGACTTTGTTTTAAAACTGGACTTTCTAGACTTCTTAGCGAGCTTTGGGCCAATGCACCCAAACCAGTTGGTTTTAGGGCATTAGGTGTAGAAACACCCCAGCGGACTTAATTACTCAAGTTACCTAGGTCCAAAAACAAAAGACAGTTTTGTCGTGAAAATCAGATGATTTAATACGAACGGAGGTATAACCGGCAGTTCAAATATATTTTTTTGGATAAAAGACGTGTTTAGTGGGTTTGGTGTGTAATCATTCCAATCAAGTTTTAGATGGGTTATTTTTCAGACTTAGCTCCAATTACGACATCAATAACATTCCTTCATATTCGCTTTACTTCATAAACTATTCTTGACATTACTTATTTCAGAACAAACCTATTTGATCCTCAGAAAATTATTTATCTGTTTAAAAGTTTAAACATGAAAGACTTGTCATCTAATTCCCAAAATCTTACGACACGTGTAGTGTGATGTAAAGACGTATATCAGCTATAGTTAACTTCAAAGGAGAGTTATCTTTCAGGTTTTCAAAATCTAAACATAAGATTTAGTTATTCCTATTTTTCCAAACAAAAGCCGTCGAATGTTGAATCAGAGTTCTTCCACAATCTAACTTGACAAAAAAGTTTTTATATTTTTAGAAAATTTTCAGATTTTTATGGATTTTATGGATTTAATATGCAGATGCAAAATATACATATGAATGCGAAGGAAGAAAGCTTACCGAGCACACCCCCAAACTTAAACTTGACAGTGCCCTCACTGTCATGCTATACTAAGAGGGTCAAAATTGCCGGCGCTCCCTAAAAAAAAATTATATACAAAACCAAAAAGGAAAACAAAAAATATATACAAAAAAGGTGTCCCCCCCAAACTTAAGTAAAACAGTGTTTCCACTGTTAAACGTTGAAGTTCAGGATTAGGGGGGAAAGAACAGTACCAATCTATACAAGGCCTTACACAGGCCAAAAGTTAACACCAACCATTCAAAGATTTTATCGCTATAATGTACCGGTTGGTGGAAGAAGGCGTAGAGAAAAGAAATGGAGACTACGCGAGACCGTATGGAGGAAGAAGCGGGATACGGTCTCGGTAGATCAGAAGAATGGCGGAAGGGAAAAAGAAGTGGAGTACGAACTTGAGGGTGCAAATGGAGTGAATAGATTAGCACAATTTGTGATGAGCGATGTGTGAAAAGTCATTGTGCTAATATATTTACTCGTCGAGAAATTGGGTCGAATCCCTCAAGATTCGTAAGAAACCATGGGTACGCCAAACTTGGTAAACCAGACACCGGAAGTGAAAATGATACGGGTTCTTGCAAGGTCGGAACGATGGAAAGGATGGAGGGAAGTGGTTGAGGAAGGGTATCGGTTAAGGGTTCTGGAGGGTGTACACAGTCAGTGAAAGGAACAGGATGAATTGGAAAATCCGACTCATCATCTAGAACTGTTTCATCCTCAAAAATATCCTCAAAATTCTCCTCAAAGTTAAGCTCATCCATGCATATTTCATCAAAGTCCAGACGCATATGGGGTTCGGGAAAAACATTTAATGACTCGGGATGATGATTTGAAGAGACAAACTCAGCCAAATCTATGGGTTCATCATCCAAAATATCCCCAGCGTCAATATCCTTAATCAAGTGAAAATCAAGAGTCTCTGACAGCTCAACCAAAGCATGGATATTAATCAATTCAGGTTCTAAGATGGAGATGTAGAGGTTAAAAGGATTAGGTATGGTTTCACTTGGAAGGGACCCTTCACAATCGGGCAAATCAAACACTACGAAGTCGCACAACTCATTCATCATTCTATCTTCTATTGATAAATCATGTGGGATACTCGATAGACTTTCAAAACAGGAGTTGTGGGATTCAATTTGGGACGGGTAGGTTTGATTTGGAAGGGGGTACATCTCACTCTCTCCACTCAAATTCACAGCCTGTCCTACCGCCTCTTCATACATTGGAAAATTTGGAGCTAGCTGGAAACTAGCTACCGAGTCAGTAGGTTGTATGAGAGCGGCCATGGACGCATTCAAATCCATCATCTGTTGGCTTGACGCTACCCTAAAGTCTTCCAAAGTTCGCTCAAGACTAGACATAGGTTGTGAAGGGGTTTAAGTAAAAGATTCAAAGTTGTTTGGATACTGAAAACTCCCAAAAGGCTGTGTAGAAGCAATGTCTAGAGAAGGTGTAAAAGTTGGGTAAGACTGGTAGGAATTGAATGGCTGGACAGGAGTGGGATCAACATTGGGATAAGAAGGTGAATGGAATTGTTGATCCCAAGAATTTGTAGTGGTGAAAGGAGTGAAAGATCGGCTACGAGATTGTTCAATACGTTCAGCAATAGACATAGGTCTCGGGGTTACAACTGGATTTTCAAAAGTGGTATCAACGCAAGAAGGGGTGAATGTTTGAAACGGTTGATACGAAGTGGATTGCGGGGTCCAGTTGTTCGTCCTAGACGCGTCTATCCGATCTCTCAACGAAATTTTGGGCATGGAGAGGTCGTTCGATGTTCGGCCAAAGAAAGAACCGTAAGAAGTAATATCTGGTTGTGGGTACCAAAGTTCGGCAAGAGTTTTGCGAGGTGGGGTACCCATGATATGAAGAGAGGAAGAAAGGAAGGAAGAGAAAAGGAGAGGAAAAAGAATGTGATTTTTTTTTTATATATTAACAAAAGAATGAAGTATACACACAAAAAGAATATGGACAAAAAACAATCACGACACAAAAAATACCACACACCTAATCGTTCTAGGGTTAACCTAGGTCAACTAGACCTGCTCCAGAACTTGATTGTCGAAGTAAAACTGTGTCGAGAAACTGGCTCAAGATACACTGATCACGAGGCCAGGTAAGTGCAGAGATAAGGGGAGGTTTTCCAACGCTTTCGCGAAGTTCCTTAATTAAATAACCATTTCTCTTTTGGCGGTTTCGCCGTTAACACTTTCCTAGACACCTCGTAAACAATATACCGTTAAGCAAGGTTCTAAACATAGTTAACTTCTCCTAGTGAGCGCGAAGTCCTTAAGGCTTAAAGTCTAGTTTCTTTTAAATTTTGTGTGGGTAACGTTATGCTCAAGTTCGTGATTTGTGGGCCACGGAAAAGGTGATGAAATCCTTTACCGTATGTTGTGGGGTTCGCTTGCCCTTAAGTCCGTATTAATGTATGCAATGCGCAATTCAAAAATTCTATAAAGAATCAAACAATTGTTTTTTAGTTTAAGCGCGGCGCTGCAACAAATACGAGTTAGTCAATTTTTAGTGTTTGCTAGCGAACTTGCAAAGAATCCTGCAAAAGAATAGTATATTGGAAGCGTCGGATTTGAGAAGAAGGTGTTAGTAAAGTACGTACCGTTAAGTTTTGGGTTAGGAAACCCCCGTTGAATCAAATCCGGTGAGCTTGAAAAGTTCGCTTGCGCGGGTCAAACTATCCGGATCTTTGGCACTGTACTTTGCAAACACCTTAGTCTTGAATGTACACTTTGCTCCCCACAATTGCAGTTTGCAAATACGCAAAAATCTGCACACTTGCCCACAAAAATTATCAAAAAAAAAACAAGAAAAAGATTTTTTATTTTTTTTTTATAAATATATACAAAAAGTATATTAACCCGAATAACAAGAAAGAAAATACGCTACCGTCTCCCCGGCAACGGCGCCATTTGATCGCACGCTTTTGGCGTGTCGGATGTTCAAAGAATTAAAGTGTAACCGCGATCAGGACGGTGTCGCTTTGCAGCTAGCCGGTTGAGCACGGGTCGGTCCACAGGGAGATGGTGGTATTTTACCTTCTTGTCTTAGACGAGTCAATAAAGAATCTGTATGTTGTTTGATCTAACTTATGTGTTTATTTGCAAGTATAAAGTTGTTAAGAAAAATACGAGATTGTAAGCTAAAGAAATCCGTACTCAAAACCTTTGAGCCGAGTCTTGACCAATTGAAGCTCGAGCAATCGGCAACAACGTGGATTAGGGGATTTAAGCGCGGTATCCGTGGAATCCGGCTTATTTACCCTTGTCCTTCCGTTCTTGTCTCTTGCTTTCGCCTCCGGCCAAACCGAACGCAACCGGTCGCGGTTAGGAATCACCGTTACCTTGTCAGGGTACGGTGCCTAACGGAGCGCTTGCGTATGGTTTGGGCAAAGTTCAAATGGAAAATAACGGGAAAAGGAATTGGCAAAGAAATGTTAACTTATAATACCGTATTAATTCTTAACAACAACAATAATTACAACATTCACAAAAATGAACAAAAGAGAACAAAAAGAAAAGAACAAAGAAAAGAAAAGATTACAAGAAAGAAAGTGCATGAATTAAATTGCAAATAATTAAAGACAAGGTAATAAAAAGCAAGTAATAAAAAGCGATAAAAAGAATACGAAACTAGGACTCAAGACAAGCATGTGATCAATAGCCAACCCTTAAACTTGCAAGCTCAATGAAGAGGTTGCAAGATCAAGGGAAGGGTAGAGAACGCATATGAAATGAAGTGCTAGTCCCGTGAGAAAATACGACCCTTGAGATCAATAACTAACCCTTAACCATTCAAGCTCAATGAAGAGGTTGAATGAGCAAGAGAAAGCAAGAATCTCAAGGGGGAGCAAACTAACAAGAAAGATAAAAAAAACCCTCATCTTCATTAATCTTCCACTCAAAAAGCTCTCACTACAATTTTAATGGAGAAAGAATGAAGATGAAGAAGAAAAGAACAAAACTACACAAAAAAGAGGCTAAAGAAAAGCTCCATTGGTTTGGCTCAGATCTGCTGTATTTATAGGCAGGAGAATCGAATTCTAGGGCAACCACCAGACCATAAATGAAGTACCCAAAATAACCCCAAAAAACGACAAGGTGAGGACCCCACATGGCCGTGGATCCGCGGCCAAGACCCCCCTTTGGCCGCGGATCCGCGGCCGTATTGATGAGTTGGGTCGTGGGGTTTTGGTACTTTTCCTGGTTTGTTGTCCCCTGTTGTCTGGTATACATATTTTCTGAAAATACTTTTACATTTCTTCCAGAATTTCTGTTGAGGAAAGGTGGACTTTTTGTGGATGCTTTTGTCATGATTGCCTCGAGCTCCGCGTAGATTTCTTGGAACTTGTAGTTACCATTGAGCCTTTTGCATGAAGGTGACATTGATTTGACATTTTGTCTCCCTAAACTGGTATCTGGCAACATACGGATGAAGAGCGGAGACCGTGTTTTATCTGTGGTTGGCAGGAACCCGGATTTTGTCGTGTTTTCCATGAATTTCATCGTTTCAGAACCGAGAACCTGTATCCTGCAAATACGTAACAAACACGGATCAAAAGCACCTACCTATAAAAAACCGAGCGTAAGAATGGGCGGTATAAAATGCAGTATTCTGTGATGAACAGGCATGCGTGCGGAGTTTTTCAGCAGTTGAAGACTCGGTTAACAACTGCATCAGTAATTTCTTTGCTTTCTGGTTCGGGCGACTTTGTTGTTTAACTGTAATGTTTCACGAGTGGGGCTCAATTGTGTACTGAGGTGACACTATTAAGTTATCGCTTTTGCTTCCCTACATCTGGAGGAAGTACAAGCAGGATATCCCACTCATGATCTGGAGATGGCCGCGGTGGTCGTGCGTTGGAGATTTGGAGACACTACTTGTTCGAGAGTCGTGTCAGATGTTCATGGACTACCAGAGCTTAATTTACATCTTCCTGCAGCGGGTTTTGATTGTTGAGACAGTCTTCTGCAGATTTACAGTTCTTGTGCGATCTTTGAGTACAGCTTAAGTTCGCCTCTACTGAGGGGACAACTTGCTCATGTCCGCGCCCGACCACATTTCCTTAATCGCTTTCGCGAGGCACTGCCCGCCGATGCTCGTTCGTCAAAGATTCTTGAGCATACTTGGCTGGGTAATGATTCGGAGTCCTTGATTTATGACAAGGGTGTGCTAAGTGTAGGGACACGTTTGTATACCTGATACTATTGGGTAGAGACGTGAAATCCTAGAGCAGGCACATCTGTCAACTCTCTGTACTCATTCAAGTTCCACCAGCATTTGACGTGACTTGTGAGATAGTTACGGGTGGGCAGGAATGTAAAGAGAAGTTTTCGGTTTCGTTTCAAGGTGTCTGTCTTGTTTTGTGCAAAGGTTGAGCATCTGAGACCGGCTGGAGAGTTGCAACCTTTAACCATTCCGGAGTAGGAATGGGAGCTGGTCTCCATGAATATTCGTTGTGGAGTTTACCCAGGTTTAGTCTGGGTGTGACTCCATTCGGATGCTAGTTGTCCAGTTATACTTGGGTTGCTCAGTTGTCCTTGGTTAAGTTTGTGCGTTGCACGGAGTTCCTTCATGGGTCGTATCCAAATAGGGCACCCTATTTGCTTGCCGCTTGGGCAGGAACTTCAGGAAGTCTTGGGTACTGGTTGAGCTTTAGCTCCATTTTTCCATCCGCAGGATGATGGTTTTGTGAGAGCGGGTTATACCGGCTCTGGAGGTTATGCTTGGGCATACGTATTAATTATTGTCGGCAGTTGGGATCGTCACTTGCCACCGTTAGGATTCTCCTTCGATAGCTGTTATCAGGAGGCACTCCAATTGGCAACCTTTAAGTTTTGTTTGTTAGGTGGTGTCGATCTCCAGTCTGTTTTTCTGACTCTGCGAGATTAGGATTTTTGGACCCCAGCTATTCTAGAGACTTCAGAAATGATCCAGTTGGTTAAGGTCAGGATGATGACAGCGAAGTGCAGACAGAGGTCTTATGCCGACCGTTGTGGTCGCAGACTTGAGTTCGCAGTGGGAGCTCATACATTCCTACGGATTTTTCCGTTGAATGATGTGTTGAGTTTTGGGAAGCTTATCCCAGAATTGTATGTCCTTTTAAGATCCTTAAAGCGAGTTAGTTCCGTTGCCTTTGATTGGGCACTTCAGCCCAGATTATTGAGTGTTCACCCCGTATTCCTTGTGTCGGTACTTTGCAATTACCTTCATGACCTTTCTCACATGATTCGGCACCAGACCATTTAGCATGGACGCGATCGTTTCATTCACCGGCAGCCAATTGTGTTAATGGCTCGGCAGGTGGAGAAACATCGGTCAAAGGTCTTGCCATCTGTGAAGGGTTTTCTTGGACGTAGCCGTATAGTGAGGTGCTCACTTGGAAGGTTGCGGGCGAGATTTGGGATTTTTGTAATCTTCTCTTTGAAGATACGCTTAGTGAAAATTTTAAATTCGGGGACGAATTTTTATAAGGGGGGAGATTGTAACGATTTAGAAATCGTTTTGCGAATTTTTTCGTTTTAGAGCTAAATAGTCGGTATTTTCCGTTTTAACCCGATTTCGATCAAACGTCCGTAGAAACTTTCCGGCACCTATTTTAGCTAAAATAAAGTTTGTGCGCGAACTTTGGGGGTATATGGAAGGTTTTGGTTCAGATAGAATTTTTCCCAAATAAAATATTATTTTAGCCGGTAAAATGTGCATGTAAATCGAGAAAATTCTTCTAAATGAGAATCATTAGAAATCATCACTACAATTATTTTAGAACCTTCTTTTGAAATATCTAGATTTTTTTTGGTCAATGGAATTAAAAGAAAATAAAAAAGAAAAGAAAAGAAAGAATGGTAGCAAAATGCATTAATGAAGCATTTATTGTATTTTTTCCTTCTAGAAAATTCCACACACCTCCACATAAGCCCTAGCTTCTTCCTTGGCCGGCCACACTCATTTCCTTGCTGCCCTATCATTTTTCTTCACTCATTTCTTCTCATTTTACTTCAAAAAAATTATGAAAAATCCAAATAAATTCATAAAAATTCAAATATAAATCAAACCCATCATTCTTCTTCTTCAATCATGCTTGGATTTTCATTCTAGTGGGGATTTTGGAGGCTAATTTCGGAGATTTTAGCTAGTTTTTGAAATCAAGTTTGAGGTATAAATCCTAACTCTAAGCTTAAGTTCTTGTATTAATACTTTAATTAGCTTAATTAGATATTTAATATAGCTTTTTAATCATGATAAATTCATTATTCATAATTTTTATGAAAATCAAGTTAGGGTTAAAGCTTGACTAAGTGTTTAATGTTAATTTGTGATTAGGAAAAGCTTAACCTAGTAGAAAATGATAATTATTGTTAATGAATACTTTGTTTAATTATGAAATATTATTTACTAGGTTTTTGCTAAAACATATTTTGCAAGTGTTAAAAATATGGAAATGGTTTAGATAGCTTAGTTAAGCTATTATAAGGTGTTTGTAATCACTAGATATGCGTTAGCTTGAAACTAGTGCGAAATATTGTGGTAAGTTGTTTACTAGGTTTCGGGGTTTTTCCGACGTGGATTCAATTAGTCGTTGCGTGGTTATATCTATTATATTCCTCGCATTTTATTTTGTTGTGTTGCGCAATCGGGACGATCAGAGTCTAGACTTAGTGTTTCGTAGTTTAGCGACCCTAGTTAGGGTTTTTGACCGATGTCGTGCGCGTTAGATGCGCTAAGTGCGTAGTGTAATTTTCAGGTCGTTATCCTTGCGTTTCTTTGTCTTTTCGTCGATGTAGGATATTTAGCTTATGTGATATATTTGTGAAATTTGAGGTTCGCAGGCGGGGACTTCAGACGCTACGACAAAAGGAAAACAGGTGGTAGGCTTCACTTAGCCAGGAGCGTTGGTGAGTAGATTTAACATCTGCAAGGGACTCGCCCGCATGGCGTTATGCGTCTGGGCTAGAAATGACTTGACTTTTTTGATATTCTATTTCATATTTAGAATTACGCATTCACCCTACTGCTTAGTTAATTGTTGTGCTTGGACTAGTATCCTTAGGACACTGCACAATTATTGACGGCTCATGTTGCACGAGCACTGATTGTATGCCACACACACCGTCAATAACTGCCATGTCACGCATAACCCACTTATAGATGTGATATTGTTCCTTTAGGAACATTGGGACATTGATTCATATTTCTTATCGCATATGATATATATAGCATACATGGATACCTACATGCTTACACAAATGCCTTGACATACTTGAATGCTAGTTACCTGTATACCTATAGAGTATTGTACCATTAGCGATAGGTAGATACACATAATGACATAGCTACATGTATATCTTGCTTACATCCTTCACTTATACCCGGGGGGTATATTACATCATTTCTGATTGGTAGATATCTATATATTGCTATACCTTTATGTTTACGCATATATCAGTTATAGCTACATGTTTATCTTTACTTGATGTTATTTAGAATTGGAGAAAATAGGAACCGCATTATATTTTATATTAACTTGTTGCAGTTAATTAGCGGCTTTTCCTTATATGCTTACATTTCAGTTCTATGTTGCATATATTATATTCATGGATTTTCACATTGAGATATGGATATTTCATGATGTTTTCTAGATTTGGGGACCGTGGTAATTCATGAAATTATGCATTATTTGAAAAACCTGGCTTCCCTTGATATGATATTTCAGTATCCACCATGAGATTTATCGGTTCTGATATATATATACCCCATGCGAGGAGTCGGGGGCCGTGTGAGGGTACATGGTGGGGCCCGGAGGTACCCCGGGGCAAGACGATTGATGGAACTTTCCTATTGAGCCTGGCAGGGGAACTATACACTTCGGTGACATTACCAATGACTCGGCGGTTATCATGGGGATACCGACGGGAGTCATGTGTGTATGGATACGTCGAGAGGCGAGGGTCAGAGCTAGGCACTCGAGCTTTCGGTATAGCGTATGATACGTACCTATCAGGGTGCCAGACTTGGTGATAGCACCTGATAGATCATTATTTTGTGTCGATGCTTGACACTTGGTTTTCATGATATTTTACTCCAAAGTATATATAACAGTGGAATGGGACGCTGTTATATATGCATATACATATATATTAGTGGAATGGAACGCTAATATATTTGTATACATATAAATTCATATACTTCATCATATTTATTCATGCAAATATACCTAGAATATAAGAGATTTACTTAACTTTGTGCATTCAGGATATATGAGATTTATTCAATATTGTACATTAAGGATTTGTGAGACTTATATGATATGAGAGCCAATTTGGGGGCTAATTTGAGCAATTGGGATTTGGATTGTCTTGATGGATTGTGATCCTACCACGATGTCAGGATTCCATGGAAATGACATGTTTCATTCCATACTCAACATTTTTTGTTTATGCACTGTTCATGTATTACTTGTACCTGATAGAGTATCTTTCATGACTGTTGCATTTACATACCTTTATTTATATGCATTACTTCATGTGTTAGTTGTACCTGCTAGAGTACCTTTCATGACTATTGCATATATACATTTTCATATCATTATTGCATATCGATTGTCATATTATTATTGCTTCATGTATTAGTTGCACCTGCTAGTGTACCTTTCATGATTATTGCATTCATATGACCTTTTATTGCTATTAATTGCATATGTTAGATTCGCGTTGTATGTGCATACTTGCGATTACCTGCATATGTTATTTATTATTCACGAGTTGGCAACTCACCCCCGTTGTGCCACAGTTGTTTTGCAGGGTGTTTCCCCAGAGTAGTCGAGGCAGGCTATTCATCTATCTTATCATCTTTTGCTGCGGATACCGCATCAGCTCACAGTTGCAGTTTGCTTAGGTAGGTTTTGTGGTTATTCGTTGTTTTATTGTATAATCGTTGTATCTATGTACTCTCCATCTACCATTATCTTGTATGACTTAGAGACTTAATATGAGGACGATATTGTATATTTTGTGGACTTGGATGTCTTTTATGCAGTTTTACTTATATCGTCTTTTATTTCTTCGCTACGTCGTCGTATATCTGTTGTGGTGGTTGTTTTCCGCCGTTGGGCGTGGATTTACTCCCGTTGGGGATGCTTTAATTTATATTTATAGAACTCAATCAACGGCAAGTGACGATCCCAACTGCCACCAAAATCAAGCACACATGCACAGAGCATATCCTCCAGAGTCTGAATAGTCCGCACTGATTGACCATCGGTCTGCGGATGAAAAGCGGTGCTAAAACTCAACAGGGTACCCAAATCTTCCTGAAGCTTCTGCCAAAGACGGCTAGTAAACCGGGTGCCTCTGTCGGATACTATGCATGTGGGAACACTGTCACGCCCCACTTCCCGGTGTACGGCGAAGTGGACGCGACGAGCTCCACTACGTATATACTTAGAAGTACATATGCTAAGCGTATCTAAGCAATATAAAAGTAAATCACAAGAGACAAGAGATATAGAAATAACAGCAACTTTATTAATAACATTCTTTTGTACAATGCATGAAAAGTAAATACAACTGAAATAAAAAGCGATTGCCTAAACAATGGCATAACAGGAAATGAAAATACTGAATAGAACAAGGTACAATGTCTAGAGCTCATGGTCTTCGTGAAACTGCTCCAAGTCTTCACCGGTGGGCTCTATCTCTGCTGGGTCCAAAGCACCTGTCGACATTCAAAGAAGAAAGAATTAGAATGTCGTCAGCGAACAGGTCGCTCGGTAAGTCCCAAAGATAAAGAAAAATTAGAAAAGACTGAATAAGAGGTATTTTCTAAAGAGATTGTAAAATATTGTAGAATATTGTGTTAACGCTGTTGTTTGTAGCTTGGTACAGAAGGATGCCGGTGTATACGAGAGGGGTCTCTATATGCTAGATACCAGGGCAAACGGAATGTACAAGGAACCGTTAAGCCACGGTACAACAGCAATGGAATATAGGTTAGGTGTCTTAATCTGACCACCTCGTGCCACCTTTAAGACCTTCCGTACCAATCTACCCCTTAAACCCCGTAGTGTTTTGATAGTATTGTTGTATTGTATTGTGTAAGCTGGATGACTGACGAAAACCATGATATCAGTAAACAGATTGTAATTGCATAATCAGGTAATTGGTATAAGGGGATAATGGATATATATCCATGGTTTGATTCAGTCAAGTTGTATAGATTGCTAACTGGATTCTGGGATTCATGTGTTCATTTTGAATTGGAATATTAAAGAATATAGATTGACTTGAATCATATTCAAGTCAGAAATAATCAGACTCAAACCCGATTCAGACTAAAAGAAATGTGAATCGAAGTCTATAATTGCTAGGGTCCTTATTGTAATTTATAAAACTTGAGGGGGTTTTATGTAAAAATACTTTTGTATAGTTTTCAAGATACACCACAAGTATTTATTATTCGTCTTTATTGTTATAATGAGTGCGATTTTATTTTGTGATATTTCTAGTGAATATATCCTAATAAAGGTATTAATTTGTAATATTGATTTATTTGAAATTCATGGTATTTTAATGTAACTTTTAGTCTTGTAATTTTTTTAGAAAAAGGTGGAAACTTTATCTTATAACAAAATAGGTGTTTAAATGTTAAATATACATATGTTTATACAGAAATAAATTTTAATAAATATTTTATATTCCCGAAATCTCATTTTTCTTAAATGTCGTATTTTAAACCTTTCGAGACCGAATGCTCCTTGCGGAGGTCTGAATCTCGCACTACTAAGCCCGAGGGTGCACAATAAACCGTACTATCCTTAACGGGTTCCCCAAAGGTGGGTTGTAGTGGCGCTTTGCAAAGATTTAATAAATACTAATCATTTAGAAAACGGTTTTATAAATATAATGTATTTATTTGTAAAAGGTGTAAATTTCCGTATTTTAGATTCTAGGGTTTCCTAAGCCAACTAACCTATTTCAAAATGGTATAAACGACAAGTCATTAGAAGACTCAAATCGCCTCTTCACCGCCAATTGCGGCCAGATAAGTGCTAGGTGAGTGGGAGGCTCTCGACTACAAGTAGTAGACCTAATTATGTAACCACTCGCTTTAGACACACTTGCCTAGACACCACAAAGTCAGGTTTAGATAAACGATCGATGTCCATGACATATCGTATTTTCCTATTAAAAGATTTTGTTTTAAAATTGTATACAACTTAGAACTTTCAGAAAAGGTGTATAAAGAAAATGGTATTTTATTGTAAAATCTTGTATTATCGTATTCTAAGTTTTGATGATATCAATTAGGCTTGTATTTGCGTGTGTGTGGAGGTAGGTCATTACCTCATGATTTATTTTAAGGTATAGCAAAGTTTAGGGGTTAAATGTGAAAACTAAACATTATGGTATTTAAGTGCTAAAATTTGGTATTTTGCAAAAGTTATCATTTCATGTGAGAAACTTTATACAAATTGATTTTTAAGTGATTAATTGTCAACATGAATATGTTTAAGCATTATGGAATTTGTGACAAGTGAGTTTTGATAGAAAACCGAATCGGAAATCGGTTTGTTCCGATTTCCGTCGGGTTTTAAAAAGTCGTATTATTATGAAGGAAATAAAGGTAGAAAAGGGGACTTACTGGTTTGGACAACACTAGAGAGTGAGAGGGAGGTATTGGATTTGTCGTTGCGTCGAAACATCGTGAATAGGTCCTAGTACGATCGCCGGGATTCGCCGTCGATTTAGGAAGCGCTTCGCCTTTCGCTCGTTTTCTAATGTACCGAGTTCTCTTGAAATTTTTAGAGAGTGGACTTAGGAATGTAGGGTGAGAGGGTAGAGGGTATGTGGGTTTATATAGGGTTAGCTAGGGTTAGGGTTTTTAATAAAAAAAATTATAAAAAAATATACAAAATCATTAAAATTTCATTAAACATAGGAGTAAAAGGGATTTATTGACCAAATGATAACCGATCCAAGCATTTAGAGTATGCAGGAGGGTGGACCAGGTGAAGACCCAACTTTTCTTTGTTGGTGACTCGGCCGTCCGGCCAAGTCCGGCCGGCGGCGCCGGATCGAGTCGGCCGAGTCGCCGGCCGGCGGCGCCGAGTCGGGCCGAGTCAGGGGTCCAATGGCCGGGGATTCTTCGGGGGTACAATTTGGTATATTTAATTTTTATTGTCCAGTACATATTTTGGGAGTTATGGTCGTTTTACTGTTGACTTTCCAAAAATTTAAAACAAAATAAATATAAAAATAATGTGAGGCATGGGATTTGAACTCTGGTGGCTTGGTTCAGCAGTGCAAGGTATTACCAATGGGCTACAAGCTCCTTCTTGTAATTATGGAGTGAAATAAATACTTAAAGAGATATCAGCTGCAATAAATACTCCAAGTATATATTGAATTTAAATCAATTCTTTGTACATTTAAAATGGAGTTGTTACAGTTTACCCTCCTTACAAAAATTTCGTCCTCGAAATTTACAACTTTTATTTGAGAATTAGTTTACAAAGTTGTGTGGATATCTAGTACGCATTTCATCCTCCCTTTCCCAAGTGGACTCTCCTGGAGTGTCTTTCATCCACATCACTCGAACCAAGTTAACTTCCTTGTTCCGAAGTGTCTTCACTTTCCTGTCCAGGATCTCCACGGGTTATTGCTCACAAGACAAGTCGAGCTGTATAATGAGCTCGGAATGATCAAGTACATGGCTGGGGTCACTCACATACTTTCTGAGTTGGGATATGTGGAACACATTATGCACTCCTTCTAATGAGGGTGGAAGCGCTAAACGGTATGCCACTTCACCGACTCGTTCGAGTATGTCGAACGGTCCAATGTATCTCGGATTCAGCTTTCCCCGTCTTCCAAATCGGATCACTCCGCGGTTCGAAGATATCTTCAGGAATACATGATCTCCTGGCTTGAACTCCAAGTGTCGTCTCTTTGCATCAGCCCAATGCTTCTGTCGATCTTGGGCTATGCGCATTCTTTCCCTGATAGTACGAACCACATCAACAGTCGGTACTATCATCTCTGGTCCAAGAAGTTCCCTATCTCCGATGTCGTCCCAACTTAATGGCGAACGACACTTCCTTCCATACAGTGCTGCAAAAGGTGCCATTCCTATGCTTGTTGGTAGCTGTTGTTGTACGAAAACTCCACAAGATATAGGTGATCTACTCACGATCCCTTGAAGTCTAGCATAAACGCTCTAAGCATATCCTCCAAGATCTGAATAGTTCGTTCTGACTGACCATCTGTTTGTGGATGATAAGCCGTGCTGAAGTTCAGACTTTTTCCCAAGCTTGCTTGCAGACTCTGCTAAAATTGCGATCGGAATCTGGTGTCACGATCGGAGACAATGCAGACCGGTACTCTATGAAGTCTCACAATTTCCTGTATGAGTTCATGGGTATCAGAGATAGTACATTATGAAGAGTTTAAATCTTAATTAGATTATTACCTCCATGTACTTCTTTGCTAGTGTCTCAGTTGATTGGCCAACTCGAAATGGGATGAAGTGAGCCGACTTTGTGAGTCGATCCACAATGACCCATATGGCATCGTTACCCCTTTATGCTGCGAGGAAGAGCAGTCACAAAGTCCATCGTGATATGTTGCCACTTCCATTCTGGGATTGGTAACGGTTGAAGTAATCCAGCAGTCCTGTGATGTTCAGCCTTTACTTGCTGACACACCAAGCATTTTACGACGCTTCTGGCTACTTCACGCTTCATTCCATGCCACCAATAATTCTGACGTAGATCTTTGTACATTTTGGTACCTCCAGGATGTACTGAGTAGGGAGAGTTGTGGGCTTCTTTCATTAACTCTTCCCGAACAGGCCCTTTTGGTACACACAATTTGCTGCCGTATCTCAAAGATCCGTCTTCATGGATGATGAAGTCTGTTCTGAGTCCATTCTCCACTTGTTCTCTGATCTTTTGCAACTTAGCATCGCTGGCTTGAGCTGCTTTGATCTGATTGACAATGGTTGATTGAACTTGTAAATTCATCAAACTTGAAGCATTACCTAGCATGACTACTTCAATCTCCATCTGATGCAAGTCTTGTTGAAGCTTCCACTGAGCGGTGTGATTCATTGCTAATGGTTGGCGACTAAGAGCATCAGGTACTACATTCACGTTCTCTGGGTGATATTGCAAGTTGATGTCAAAGTCCGCCATGAGTTCTAACCATCATCTCTGCCGCATATTCAACTCCTTCTGAGTAAACACGTACTTCAGGCTCTTATGATCTGTGTAGATGTTCACTCGTTCACCAAGTAGGTAATGGCGCCAAATCTTGAGAGCAAAGATGACGGCTGCCAACTTCAAATCATGCGTCGGATAATTGCGCTCGTGAATCTTCAGCTGTCTTGAAGCATAAGCCACAACCTTACCGTGCTGATGTAGAACACAACCTAATCCCTTACCGGATGCATCGCAATGCACTTCGAATCCTCCAGATTGATCCGGTATGACGAGAATAGGTGCTGATGTCCACCTTGACTTGAGTTCTACGAAAGCTTGTTCGCATGCTTCTGACCACACAAATTCTTCATCTTTACGTGTGAGCTTGGTCAGGGGCGTTGCTATCTTCGAAAAGCCTTCAATAAACCTTCTGTAATATCCAGCTAAACCCAAGAAACTTCGAATATCCTTCAATGACTTTGGTGTAGGCCATTCGCTAACTGCCGAAACTTTCGCTGGATCTACAGAGATTCCTTCTCCTGATACGATATGTCCAAGAAAACCAACTTGATTTAGCCAAAACTCGCACTTGCTGTACTTGGCATAAAGCTGATGTTGTCGAAGAGTTTCTAGGACAATTCGTAGATGTTCTGCATGCTCTTTCTGACTCTTAGAATACACCAGGATGTCGTCGATGAAGATGACAACAAACCTGTCTAAGTACTCCCGGAAAACTTGATTCATAAGGTTCATGAATATTGCGGGTGCATTGGTCACTCCAAATGGTATCACTAGAAATTCGTAATGTCCATAGCGAGTTCTGAAAGCTGTTTTGTGAATATCAGCTTCCTTGACCTTCACTTGATGATAACCTGAACGAAGATCTAGTTTAGAGAAAATACAAGATCCACTTAACTGATCGAATAAATCATCGATGCGCGGAAGTGGATACTTGTTCTTTATAGTGACTTCGTTCAAGGCTCTGTAATCGATGCACATTCTGTATGAACTTTCCTTCTTCTTCACAAGTAATACAGGTGATCCCCAACTTGAAGTGTTGGGACGAATCCATCCTTTCGCCAGTAATTCGTCCAACTGTGTTCGGACTTCCTTCAAACCTTCCGGACATAAACGATAGGGTGCTTTGATCACCGGTTGTGCTCCTAGTACTAAATCAATACTGAATTCAAGAGCTCGATGGGAGGCAAACCTGATATATCGTCAGGAAATACATCGTCGAACTCTCGAACCACATCTGGTCATGATTCTTCCTCTGCTTGAGCTGCTGCAACTACTGCTTCTCTTGGCTTCGCTTTGTAGGTACTTGGCTCCAGTGTACGGTCTCCGCTTTTGAAATAGAAGACTGGATGGTCTGGGATCTCGAATACTACCCTCCTTTGACGACAGTCTATGGTAGCATAAAAAGTTCCAAGCCAATCCATTCCTAGAACCACATCGAAGTTCGGTATGTCCAGCACTTTGAAGTCAGCATAAAACTCTCGACTGCTGACGACGACTGGACAAAAGCTGTATCCCATGGTTGCCTTTAGAACGCCATTTCCTGAACTGACATTCCAGCTGGATACAAGCGGTGAGACTGGAATCGCATGGGTTCGGACAAACCGTTGCGACATAAAACAGTGTGATGCTCCAGAATCAAACAGTGCAAGTGCAGGGATTGAGGATACTAAGATTGTACCTAAGGTATGTGGGATTTGTTTTAGGTATAGGAACTATGTAACTAAGTAGTAAAATAGAAAAGCAAAGTTTGAAAAGAAAAGTTTACCAGTGATGACTTGGCCAGTGGCCTCAGCTTCTTCCACGGACATTGTGAAAGCATGGCGCCTTGGTACATTCCTTCTGGCCTGAGGAGTATTCCTCGGAACGTTCCTTTGAGCTTGATGGAACTGACGAGGAGGTGGTGCAGCTTGTGGTCCTCTAGGTGGTGCTGGTAGTGCAGGTCTGGGAACAGGTGCCTGAAGAGCTGGTCGCTGTGGATAAGTAATTGCTGGCCTGGGTGCAGCAACTGGATTCTGTCTTTGGGGACAAGACCCAATATCGTGAGTTGCTGAGCCGCAGACTAAGCAAAGACGGTTGGCTCAACGGCAGTCCTTCATCATATGTCCAGTTCTCTTACAGTAGGTGCAAAAGGCTGGGCTGGGACGATGGGTTGGTACTCCGGGTTGCCTTGGCACGAAAGGTGGCCTGGACGAGGCTCCACCTGCCATCTGGTTGGCAGGGCCCTTGACCTGCAGACTGAGGTCTGCCCCTTGCTTTTATCACTGCCTCATAGCTGCGGGCAGCTTCTAGAGCATCCTCATGAGTCAAAAAATTTCCCGTGGCTAGAGCAGCCTGAATCTCCGTGTCCAGTCCTTGTTGAAAGCGACGGGCTCTGATCTCATCCGTCGGTATCAAGTGTGCCGCGAATCTGCTTAAAGATTGTGTTAGCTGTGTAGTATATGATATTTAAAAATTGAACTATTGTGACATATCTTACCGGCTTAAGATGGTGAATTCAGCGTCGTATTCATCTACTGATTTGTCCCACATTGAACCCTGTTGTAGATGAATGAACTGCTGCTCCATTGCAAACCTGGCAGTCACAGGGAAGTATTTCGTGTCGAACTTCTCACAAAAAGTCTTCCATTCAATCGGCTGTACCAGACGGCTTTCTTCCGCCTTCCACCAGTTGCGAGCATTATCCGTGAGCTGTAGTTTTGCCACACGGACCCAAGCAATGTCTGACACTTGAGCTGCTGCCAGATCGTCTTCGATGCTTTATGCCCATTCTTCAGCTTCAAGAGGGCTTCCTTTACCAGAGAACTGTTTGGGATGTAAATCCCTGAATTTCTTTACTCCCGGTGCGTCGGTCTTAGGACAGTTCAGAAGTTGTTGTTGTCCCTCGAGAAGGCTGCGGATCGCTTCCAGTAGCACTGTTCGCTCGGTGGTTGGTGCAGGAACAACTGGTACGAGAGGTAGTGTTGGAGGTGTGTTGTTGACGTTGGTGCTGGTGTTGTTCGGGGAATCCATAACCTTGAAGAAAAATTTGGGTTAGGACGGATTCAAATACATGAAATGATAAGATTCAAGGAATAGAAATTTATAAGATTCAAGAAACATGAATTGTAAAGAATGTTTTAGTTGCTGGTTCTTGTGTTATATTGCTTAGGTTGTTCACACAGACCAGAACTGCATGATAAGGATTTATACAGCTCTGACCTGCATGGGCCACCAACAAAACCTGTCACGCCCCGCTTCCCGGTGTACGGCGAAGTGGACGCGACGAGGTCCGCTACGTATATACTTAGAAGTACATACGCTAAGTGTATCTAAGCAATATAAAAGTAAATCACAAGAGATAAGAGATATAGAAATAACAGCAACTTTATTAATAACATTCTTTTGTACAATGCATGAAAAGTAAATACAACTGAAATGAAGAGCGATTTCCTAAACAATGGCATAACAGGAAATGAAAATACTGAATAGAACAAGGTACAATGTCTAGAGCTCAGGGTCTTCGTGAAACTGCTCTAAGTCTTCAACGGTGGGCTCTATCTCTGCTGGGTCCAAAGCACCTGACGACATTCAAAGAAGAAAGAAATAGAATGTCGTCAGCGAACAGGTCGCTCGGTAAGTCCCAAAGATAAAGAAAAATTAGAAAAGACTGAATAAGAGGTGTTTTCTAAAGAGATTGTAAAATATTGTAGAATATTGTGTTAACGCTGTTGTTTGTAGCTTGGTACAGAAGAATGCCGGTGTATACGAGAGGGGTCTCTATATGCTAGATACCAGGGCAAACGGAATGTACAAGGAACCGTTAAGCCACGGTACAACAGCAACGGTATATAGGTTAGGTTTCTTAATCTGACCACCTCGTGCCATCTTTAACACCTTCTGTACCAATCAACCCCTTAAACCCCGTAGTGTTGATAGTATTGTTGTATTGTATTGTGTAAGCTGGATGACTGACCAAAACCATAATATCAATAAACAGATTGTAACTGCATAATCAGGTAATTGTTATAACGGGATAATGGATGTATATCCATGGTCTGATTCAGTCAAGTTGTATAGATTGATAACTGGATTCTGGGATTCATGTGTTCATTTTGAATTGGAATATTAAAGAATATAGATTGACTTGAATCATATTCAAGTCAGAAATAATCAGACTCAAACCCGAGTCAGACTAAAAGAAATGTGAATCGAAGTCTTATAATTGCTAGAGTCCTTATTGTAATTTATAAAACTTGAGGGGGTTTTATGTAAAAATACTTTTGTATAGTTTTCAAGATACACTTCAAGTATTTATTATTCGTCTTTATTGTTATAATGAGTGTGATTTTATTTTGTGATATTTCTAGTGAATATATCGTAATAAAGGTATTAATTTGTAATATTGATTTATTTGAAATTCATGGTATTTTGATGTAACTTTTAGTCTTGTAATTTTTTTAGAAAAAGGTGGAAACTTTATCTTATAACAAAATAGGTGTTTAAATGTTAAATATACATATGTTTATACAAAAATAAATTTTAATAAATATTTTATTTTCCCGAAATCTCATTTTTCTTAAATGTCGTATTTTAAACCTATCGAGACCGAATGCTCCTTGCGGAGGTCTGAATCTCGCACTACTAAGCCCGAGGGTGCACGATAAACCTTACTATCCTTAACGGGTTCCCCAAAGGTGGGTTGTAGTGGCGCTTTGCAAAGATTTAATAAATACTAATCATTTAGAAAACGGTTTTATAAAGATAATGTATTTATTTGTAAAAGGTGTAAATTTCCGTATTTTAGATTCTAGGGTTTCCTAAGCCAACTAACATATTTCTAATTGGTCTAAACGACAAGTCATTAGAAGCCTCAAATCGCCTCTTCACCGCCAATTGCGGCCAGGTACGTGCTAGGTGATTGGGAGGCTCTCCACTACAAGTAGTGGACCTAATTAAGTAACCACTCGCTTTAAACACACTTGCCTAGACACCACAAAGTCAGGTTTAGATAAACGATCAATGTCCATGACATATCGTATTTTCCTATTAAAAGATTTTGTTTTAAAATTGTATACAACTTAGAACTTTCAGAAAAGGTTTGTAAAGAAAATGGTATTTTATTGTAAAATCTTGTATTATCGTATTCTAAGTTTTGATGATATCAATTAGGCTTGTATTTGCCTGTGTGTGGAGGTAGGTCATTACCTCGTGATCTATTTTAAGGTATAGCAAAGTTTAGTGGTTAAATGTGAAAACTAAACATTATGGTATTTAAGTGCGAAAATACGGTATTTTGCAAAAGTTATCATTTCATGTGAGAAACTTTATCCAAATTGATTTTTAAGTGATTAATAGTCAACATGAATATGTTTAAGCATTATGGAATTTGTGACAAGTGGGTTTTGATAGAAAACCGAATCGGAAATCGGTTTGTTCCTATTTCCATCGGGTTTTAAAAAGTCGTATTATTATGAAGGAAAAGAAAGGTAGAAAAAGGGACTTACGGGTTTGGACAACGCTAGAGAGTGAGAGGGAGGTAGTGGATTTGTCGGTGCGTCGAAACTTCGTGAATAGGTCCTAGTACGATCGCCGGGATTCGCCGTCGATTTTGGCAGCGCTTCGCCTTTCGCTCGTTTTCTAATGTACTGAGTTCTCTTGAAATTTTTAGAGAGTGGTCTTAGGAATGTAGGGTGAGAGGGTAGAGGGAATGTGGGTTTATATAGGGTTAGGCTAGGGTTAGGGTTTTTAATAAAAAAATTTATAAAAAAATATAAAAAATTATTAAAAATTCGTTAAACATAGGAGTAAAAGGGATTTATTGACCAAATGATAACCGATCCAAGCATTTAGAGTATGCAGGAGGGTGGACCAGGTGAAGACCTAACTTTTCTCTGTTGATGACTCGGCCGTCCAGCCAAGTCCGGCCGGCGGCGCCGGATCGAGTCATCCGAGTCGCCGGCCGGCGTCGCCGAGTCGGGCCGAGTCGCCGGCCGACGGCGCCGAGTCGGGCCGAGTCAGGGGTCTAATGGCCGGGGATTCTTCGGGGGTACAATTTGGTATATTTACTTTTTATTGTCCAGTACATATTTTGGGAGTTATGTCCTTTTTGTAAGTCCATGCTACCCTTCCCCGGTACTTATGGGGTTGCGGAAGTGGTAAAAAACGATTTTCAAGAGGGTGGTAACATGGACTACCAATACGGATCTTTGTTAAACGACTAACTAACAACCTAACAAGAGTTTACCTACTTGGTTAGGGGGCTATACCTTTCTTGAACTCCTTCGTCTTCAACTCCTTCCGGTGTACGGATCGGCCTCACCTCGTCGTCTCCATGTGCCGAAGATGGATCCACCCGAAAGCTTCTACCTTTGGCTTCTTCTTCGAACTTTGAAGAAACTAGATCACTTGGCTTGCTAGGCCTTGTGAACTAGAATGAGTAGAGGAATGTTTTGGTGTCTTTTTATCTCTAAGGCAATGAGTCTCAACACATGAGAATGGTTTTCCTTGAGCTAGAGAGAGCAAGAGGAAGAGGGAGAGCTTGAGAATGAGAGAGCTCAAGAGAGAGATAGCAAATGAAAAAATGAGCCTCTCTTTTCTCATCCAACCTCTCATAATCCAAAAGCCATCATAACAAAAATAGTAATCAAGTATTGTGTGATGGTTTAAATCAAAATGGCTATATCATTTCATGCACTCATTTTGCATAAATAAACAAGCAAGCAAAAGACTTTGCCATGGAATGATAGCCATTGTAATGATGATGGTCAACTAGTCCAACCTAGTCAACCGGTCAACAAAGTCAACAAGTCAACAAAGTCAACCCCTCAACAACCATGTCATTATAATACTTAATTAATATTAATGTTAATCATATATCTTATTCTCATTAGGGTTTAGCCAAAAGTCAATAGTCAACAGTCAACTGTCAACAGTCAACAACCCCAATGAGAATCCTCTGCCTCAGGCTCTCTCTGTCAACTGTGTATACACACCCGCATACGCGTTCCGAGGAATACGAATACAAACGAGATAAAACCAATCCCAAAACGTACACTAGGATCTGGCTTAAACCAAAGCCCGCTAGTGTTAACTGTCCGGACACTGTACGTGCACAAGTGCACGGATGTGACCGAACCCTGTCGCAAAACCATGCGACCTGTCGCAAAACCATGCGACCTCTACTCTTTTGCCTAAAGGCGAATAGCTTTCTGTGTGGGACTCTAAAGACTCGACACTACGCTGGCATTGGGTTTAACCACAGACCGCAAGCGGCACTAGCTGTGCGTAACGGTCCCCAGGTAGATGCCGACAAGAAGACTGACGAGGTGAAACCCATCTGAACTCCTACTGAGTCTGAATGTGACAATCTCTATACAGTCCGGTCTGTTCATCTGATACATCGCCTGGCGGGCCTAAGGGGCGGTAAACGTCAGTCCCCTAATAGCGGTACAAGTCGTGTCGGAGAGAAGCCGAGAACACCCAGAGATAACACTGGAAACCTACCAGTATATTTCGCTTGCCCTGGCCAGGGACTACTCGTGTAATGGCTCTCATAGACACATCGCGATGTCAACCCCCAATACCGGGAGAGACGAATCCTGTCTAACCGTTACTGCCTCCAAGTGCTTCGGGACTGCACCCAACTACTACCTGTTTGCACGACTCCTTTGAGCCGTGGTAGGGTAGTAATCTAAGTACAGTGGGAACACACTCGAGGCGAAGTGACAGTGTCAAGTCAGCGGACTAAGCTGTACTCATGTCACCTGGGAATTGATAACTGACGATCGGTATAGTACCAACCAGCAGTTCCCGACGAGTCCTGTCCAGTGTACTCGTAACCCAACGAGCACCCGCATACTATCTCAAGTACGACGTACTGACGGCTGTGGGACAGACCGTCTCCTACACTGGGATGAGAAGCGCATACGCTAGTCTACTCCGGAGTATCGATGCCCTGTCTCCATAGTCCTGCGACTTGGGACCTGCATAAGGATGTGCTTATAGATTACCCAGCCCCCACTAGTGTGACTGCCATCACAACGCTGGTAATCAAGCAAAGATCCTAAGGGCTCCACTAATGTGTATAGGTGATATACTAAAATAAACACATGTACACATTGAAGTAGAAACAAACCAAGTAGCATACTACTATATTGAGCAAGATTGTCTATACAAGGTGAATATCCCAAGCTTCCATTAAGTAATATACAAACTAGTATGATACGGTAATGGCCTCTAGGGCATATACACTAACAATCTCCCACTTGCACTAAGGCCATGTACTGGCGTATCGAAGACCTATCATCTCGATCAGCCGCTCGAACTGAGTCTGGGGTAAGGCCTTTGTGAGTGGATCAGCAGTGTTATCTTCCGTAGAAACTCTCCGAACCTCGATCTCCTGGCGACCCACGATCTCCCTGATCAGGTGATACCGACTCAAGATGTGTCTGGACTTCTGATGGGACCTGGGTTCCTTTGCTAAAGCTATAGCCCCGTTGTTGTCGCAATACAGAGGTATTGGATCAACAATGGACGGAACCACCTGAAGTTCAGTTAAGAACTTCCTTATCCAGACAGCTTCTTTTGCGGCATCTGCAGCAGCGATATATTCCGCTTCCATCGTCGAGTCAGCAACGGTTTCCTGTTTGGAACTCTTCCAACACACCGCCCCTCCATTGAGGGTAAAGACATAACCCGACATGGACTTGGAATCATCCTTGTCACTCTGGAAGCTGGAGTCAGCAAAGGCCTCGATATGGAGGTCTTTTCCGCCATACACCAAGAACATCTCCTTAGTCCTTCTCAGGTACTTGAGAATGTTCTTTACTGCTATCCAGTGTTTCTCCCCAGGGTTTGACTGATACCGGCTTACCACACTAAGTGCATAAGCTACATCTGGTCTGGTACATAATATCGCATACATTATAGAGCCTACCGCAGAAGCGTAGGGTATAATAGACATGCGATTCCTTTCCAAATCAGTCTTGGGAGACATCTCTTTGGAAAGGGTGATCCCGTGACAAGCCGGTAGATTACCGCACTTGGAATCTTCCATACTGAATCTTTTCAATATGGTGTCGATGTACCTGGACTGTGAAAGTCCCAGTATCCTCTTTGATTAATCACGATAGATCCGGATCCCCAGAATGTATGAGGCATCACCCAGGTCTTTCATGGAGAACCTGTGTGACAAGAACCCCTTGACAGATTGTAGCATAGGAATGTCATTTCCTATTAAGAGAATGTCATCCACGTATAAAACGAGGAATACTACAGTTCTCGCTACAAATCTATTATAGATGCATGGTTCATCTGGATTTTTGATAAAGCCAAATTCCTTGACCGTCTCATCAAAACAGTTGTTCCAACTCCGCGATGCCTGCTTTAGTCCGTAGATGGACTTAAGCAACTTGCACACCTTTCCGCTGCTCCCACTCTGAATGAAACCTTCTGGCTGGTCCATATAAACACACTCCTCTAAATTTCCATTTAGAGAAGCGGTCTTTACGTCCATCTGCCAAATCTCATAATCGTGGAAGGCAGCAATGGGAAGAAGGATACGAATGGATTTCAGCATAGCTACTGGAGAAAAGGTCTCGTCATAGTCCAAACTAGGTCTTTGACGAAAACCCTTTGCAACCAGTCTAGCTTTATAGGTCTCAACCTGTCCATCTACACCAATTTTCCTTTTGAAGATCCACTTGCATCCTACGGGTTTTACCCCATCTGGAGCAACGTCCAACGTCCATACTTTGTTGGTGTACATGGACTCCATTTCGGTCGGCATTGCATCCAGCCATTTTACCGAGTCAACGCTCTGAATGGCCTGCGGGAAGCTAGTCGGCTCATCATAATCAATGATGCAATCCTCTCTATCCCCGTCTAAGAGAAAACCGTAGAATCTCTCGGGCGGATAAGACTGCCTACTACTCCTGCGGAGCGGCGTAGGAATGTCATTTTCTTTTGAACCCTCTGGTTCTACTAAGCTTTCAGTAATAGTCTGTGGTTCTGGAATTTCTTCCAGTTCTATTTCGCTCCCACTTGTTTCCTTTTCTAAGAACTTGTGTTCCAGAAAATGGGCATTACGAGAAAAAATGATCTTTTGTTCCTCTGCGTAATAGAAGAGATACCCCCTGGAGTTCTTTGGGTATCCCACAAACTTGCACAGTACTGAGCGTGCCTCGAGTTTGTCCGCATTCTGCTTTTTGACAAAATCCGGACATTCCCAGATCTTCAGATATTGAAGATAGGGTTTCTTCCCACTCCATATCTCATATGGTGTGGTAGGCACAGTCTTAGTTGGAACTCGGTTTAAAAGGTATGCAGCTGATTCTAGTGCATATCCCCAGAATGATCGCGGTAACTCGGTGTTACTCATTATGGAACGTACCATTACTCTTATGACAGAAAAAGCACTCTTCCTTCCCTATAAGCTTCCCCGCTATCTTTGTTGCTTTTGCTTTTCCCTTCGTATCCACTTTACTAACACCGCCCCTTGGTTTGGCGGAGGCTTTCTTCTTCTTTCCCTTGGCTTTCGCCTTGGACCTAGAAGATGAAGATCCTCCTACAAACAAAGTGGATGTTTCCCTACCTTTCTGTAGGGTACCCTCTGCACTCCTCAGCATGTTGAGGAGCTCTGAAAGTTCAACTTCTTTTTCTTGTAAGTTGAAGTTCAGGATAAACTGGGCGTAAGTGGAAGGAAGGGACTGGAGAATCAAGTCCGTATAGAGCTCGTTCTCTAACGTGGTCCCAAGTTCTGCGAGCTCCTCAATGAAGCCAATCATCTTAAGCACGTGTTCCGCTACCGATGATCCGATGGCCAACCTTGCCGAAAATAACTTCTTCGACACTTCGTATCTTGCGATACGAGATTGCTCTCCATACAGTTCTTTTGTATGGAGAAATATGGATTCAAGGTCCATATTCTCGTGCCTCCTCTGATGTTCTTTGTCCATAGAGGCAAGCACGAGGCACCTGGCCTTCGCGCAATCGATCTCCCAAGTCTTACGGATTTCCTTATCCGCGACGCTGGAGGTGGGACCTGGGACAGGGGGAGCTTTGGTGGTAAGGAGATACCCCAACTTGTCATAAGTGATTGCCATTTTGACATTCCTGAGCCAATCTTTGTAGTTTGGCCCTGTCAGTATGTTTTTATCTAGTAATGACTTAAGTCCGGTCAGGATGATTGGTCACTGCAATTAGGAGAGAGAGAAGAAACACTTTAGCATGATGCTCTTGCAAGTTTAGAGTGGTTTTTAATTTGTCTAAACAGGATGGTTCCCACTGTCTCTCGAATCCCTCCTCAAACAAAAAATGAAGAATTAGTCAGGATCAATCTCACCGTACAATACTTGCTTAACCGTTCGGCCAGGCTGGTGTCGGTACTTCGAGTGAGGTTTTCCAACGCTTTCGCGAAGTTCCTTAATTTAAGAACCTCTTTTCCCTGGGGGCGTACCCCCGCTAACACCTTTCTAGACACCTACTAGGTTTATAGCATTGATCGTTTAGTGAGAAATTTCCTAAGGAGTAGCATATACTCACAGTAGGATCGGGATGACAAAACTGAAGGAATTCTACCAGAATCATCACACTCCAAATGGTACGTAACGCTAGCAAGTTTCAGTTCTTTTGAAACTCCCGATGTGGATTTTTGCCCCATGCTCTTATGACCTTGGCGTGAGATCAAAATGTCATAAGTCACATGTCAAGTTCTTCCCATCATTATCCAGGTTAATTTGAACCCACCCGTACCTACCCTTGACGTAGGCCAAAACGGCAGTACGACTGTCTCAAACCAACGCATTCTATCTATGCAACAGATAAATATCCGGCAGCTACCAATCACTATGCCTTGGCGTGAGGTCAAAATACATAGCTTGAATACTACCGAATATTTAACCGAAATGATGGAGGGCTACGGATGGTTTTGGCAAAATCGTGAACGTAGTGAACTTGATATGATCGATGGAACGAGATAGCTTTTAAAAGGAGTGGCTTAAGCTCCGCGTTTAAAAGTTCTTTTGAAAAGAAACCGAGTGGTTTTGAAAGTGTTCCAACGACTTTTACTTGGTTTATTTTTCTTGCATTAGTTCTTTTATGCGTCCCATCATTTAATCCTACCATTGCAGAAAACAACCAAAATATGACGTACGCTTATGCCATTTGCATTCGCCACGGGGCCCCGTCATTACCCGTTAGGTTACTTAACTAACGACAGAGCGGGGGCTGGGCTAGCGCGGCTGCAAAACATAAGCAACGCCTAAATAATATCATATATAGATATATTGCAATGATAGCCATTTCAGATCACAAATGAACACATTGGATATACTAGGAATCCGCAATTCGTACGAGCCTGTAACGAAAAGTGGATTACACGGTCGCGATGAATAGCCAATACCCCACCCTAGACCCCTACGGGTGCGGCAAACTACCCGCCAAATATCCGAGGTGGAGCAACCTCCCTCAACGACGTGAGTAGGCCACTCGTCACTTCGAGATACCCGGTAGTTTATGCACCCCACCTTGGGTCTATCCTAGGAGCATAAACAGTAAAAAGAAATTATACAATGACGGCTACAACCCCGACCCGGTTGTGCGGCCAAAAATAATATTACATCAATTTACATATTACATGAATTGAAAGATAAAAGAAAACTCTCATCTCACAACCCCCCGGCTATTCATCCGCGACAATCCAATGAATTCATATACACATACCATCAACATTATAGATCACAGATATGTACAACCCCCACTAATCGACGTATAGCGATTAGCGGACGTTCAATACATATAACACATCACAGATATTTTCCAGTCAGCTTAAGTCTTTAGAAGTTCGATAAAAATACGGATTTTCAAGCCCCAAAAACTAATTTTTCTTTCTGGAAAATCTGGGGAGAAAAGACATATTGTAAAAATCCCAAAATACCCCCATAAACACACTGCAAGAAATTTGACCCACGACCGACTCAACTCGGCCGCGGTTCCGCGGCGCGTTGAACGGTTCTCTGGACCAAATTTCTACAGTGTCTTTTAAAAAGCCTGAGTCAATTTTTGGAGTATGATTTATCAATTTTTGAACAGAATACAGAATCGACAGAAACTTGATTTTCCGGGTGTTTTTCGTGACTTTTTCTCCGATCGAACTTCTGCTTACTTAGCTAACTTGTTAGATAGTGTTTAACTAGGCTCTGATACCACTGTAAGTCCATGCTACCCTTCGCCGGTACTTACGGGGTTGCGGAAGTGGTGAAAAACGATTTTCAAGTGGGTGGTAACATGGACTACCAATACGGATCTTTGTTAAACGACTAACTAACAACCTAACAAGAGTTTACCTACTCGGTTAGGGGGCTATACCTTTCTTGAACTCCTTCGTCTTCAAATCCTCCCGGTGTACGGATCGGCCTCACCTCGTCGTCTCCTTGCTCCGAAGATGAATCCACCCGAAAGCTCCTACCTTTGGCTTCTTCTTCGAACTTTGAAGAAACTAGATCACTTAGCTTGCTAGGCCTTGTGAACTAGAATGAGTAGAGGAATGTTTTGGTGTCTTTTTATCTCTAAGGCAATGAGTCTCAACACATGAGAATGGTTTTCCTTGAGCTAGAGAGAGCAAGAGGAAGAGGAAAAACTTGAAAATGAGAGAGCTCAAGAGAGAGAAAGCAAATGAAAGAATGAGCCTCTCTTTTCTCATCCAACCTCTCATAATCCAAAAGCCATCATAACAAAAATAGTAATCAAGTATTGTGTGATGGTTTAAGTCAAAATGGCTATATCATTTCATGCACTCATTTTGCATAAATAAATAAGCAAGCAAAAGTCTTTTCCATGGAATGATAGCCATTGTCATGATGATGGTCAACTAGTCCAACCTAGTCAACCGGTCAACAAAGTCAACAAGTCAACAAAGTCAACCCCTCAACAACCATGTCCCTATAATACTTAATTAATATTAATGTTAATCATATATCTTATTCTCATTAGGGTTTAGCCAAAATTCAATAGTCAACAGTCAACTGTCAACAGTCAACAGTCAACAACCCCAAAGAGAATCCTCTGCCTATGTCTCTCTCTGTCAACTGAGCATACACACCGGCATCCGCGTTCTGATGAACACGAATACAAATGAGATAAAACCAATCCCAAAACGTACACTAGGATCTGGCTTAAACCAAAGCCCGCTAGTGTTAACTGTCCAGACACTGTACGTGCACAAGTGCACGGATGTGACCGAACCCTGTCGCAAAACCATGCGACCTCTACTCTTTTGCCTAAAGGCGAATAGCTTTCTGTGTGGGACTCTAAAGACTCGACACTACGCTGGCAGTGGGTTTAACCACAGACCACAAGCGGCACTAGCTGTGTGTAACGGTCCCCAGGTAGATGCCGACAAGAAGACTGACGAGGTGAAACCCATCTGAACTCCTACTGAGTCTGAATGTGACAATCTCTATACAGTCCGGTCTGTTCGTCTGATACATCGCATGGCGGGCCTAGGGGGTGGTAAACGTCAGTCCCCTAATAGCGGTACAAGTCGTGTCGGAGTGAAGCCCAGAACACCCTGAGATAACACTGGAAACCTACCAGTATATCTCGCTTGCCTTGGCTAGGGACTACTCGTGTAATGGCTCTCCTAGACACAGCGCGATGTCAACCCCCAATACCGGGAGAGACGAATCCTGTCTAACCATCACCGCCTCCAAGTGCTTCGGGACTGCACCGAACTACTACCTGTTTGCACGACTCCTTTGAGCCGTGGTAGGGTAGTAATCTAAGTACAGTGGGAACACACTCGAGACGAAGTGACAGTGTCAAGTCAGCGGACTAAGCTGTACTCATGTCACCTGGGAACTGATAACTGACGATAGGTATAGTACCAACCAGCAGTTCCCGACGAGTCCTGTCCAGTGTGCTCGTAACCCAACGAGCACTCGCATACTATCTCATGTACGACGTACTGACGGCTGTGGGACAGACCGTCTCCCACAATGGGATGAGAAGCGCATACGCTAGTCTATCCGGAGTATCGATGCCCTGTCTCGATAGTCCTGCGACTAGGGACCTGCATATGGATGTGCTTATAGATTACCCAGCCCCCACTAGTGTGACTGCCATCACAACGCTGGTAATCAAGCAAAGATCCTAAGGGCTCCACTAATGTGTATAGGTGATATACTAAAATAAACACATGTACACATTGAAGTAGAAACAAACCAAGTAGCATACTACTATATTGAGCAAGATTGTCTATACAGGGTGAATATCCCAAGCTTCCATTAAGTAATATACAAACTAGTATGATACAGTAATGGCCTCTACGGCATTTACACTAACACTTTTTACTGTTGACTTTCCAAAAATTTAAAACAAAATAAATATAAAAATAATGTGGGGCATGGGATTTGAACTCTGGTGGCTTGGTTCAGCAGTGCAAGGTATTACCAATGAGCTACAATCTCCTTCTTGTAATTATGGAGTGAAATAAATACTTAAAGAGATATCAGCTACAATAAATACTCTAAGTATACATTCAATTTAAATCAATTCTTTGTACATTAAAAATGGAGTTGTTACAAACACCGTGCAAACGCACAATCTCATCTATATACAGCTGAGCATACTGAGCATAACCGAAAGTGGCCTTCACTGGAAGGAAGGAAGCCGCTTTCGTCAACCGGTCAACAATCACCCAAATGGAGTCATACCCCCTACTGGTCCTGGGTAGACCCACAATGAAGTCCATGGAAATCTGCTGCCAGTTCTACTCCGGAATGGGTAAAGGCTAAAACTCTCCAGCCGGTCTCTGATGCTGAGCCTTGACTTGCTGACAAGTCAGGCACCTCGAAACGAAGTCCAAAATATCACGTTTCATCCCTTCCCACCAGTAAAAGTCTCTCAAATCACGGTACATCCTGGTGGAACCTGGATGAACGCTAAAGGTCTATTGATATGCCTGCTCTAGGATCTCGCGTCTCAACCCATCAGCATCTGGTACACACAAGCGAATCCCGTATCTTAGCACACCCTGGTCATCAATCATGAACTCCGAAACTGTACCCTGTCGAAAAAGCTCTAGTATCTAAGACAAACGGGCATCACTGGGTTGTGCCTCACGGATACGATCAAATAGTAGTGGACGGGCGCGGACATGAGCAAACTGTCCCCCAGCGGAAGTGAACTCGAACTGTACTCTACTATCACACAAGAGCTTCCAATCTGCAGAAGACTGACACTGAACTGCGCTCAACTGGGATAAGCTACCTCCGGGCCTATGACTCATAGCATCAGCTACCACATTCGGCTTGCCCGGGGGATAAAGGATCTCATAATCATAATCCTTTACTAGCTCCATCCAATAGCACTGTCTCAGATTCAGATCCCGCTGCTGGAAGATATACTTCAAGCTCTTGTGATCCGTGAAGATCTGACACGACTCCCCATACAAGTAGTGTCTCCAAATCTTCAACGCAAAGACCACCGCGGCCATCTCAAGATCGTGAGTGGGGTAATTCTGCTCATGCTTCTTCAGCTGCCTAGAAGCATACGCAATAACTCTATCCTGCTGCATCAAAACACAGCCGAGCCCCACTCGCGAAGCATTACAGTAAAGAACATAGCCGCCCGATCCAGAAGGTAAAGATATAACTGGTGCTGTCGTCAACCGAGTCTTCAACTGCTGAAAACTCTGCTCGCATGCATCAGTCCAAAGAAAAGGAACTCCCTTCCGGGTCAGTCCAGTCAGCGGTGCAACGATACTCGAGAAATCCTGCATAAAACGGCGATAATAACCAGCTAAGCCCAAAAAGCTGCGGACCTCAGTCACCGATACAGGTCTGGGCCAAAACTGTACAGCCTCGATCATCCTCGGGTCCACAAGAATACCATCACCAGTCACCACATTACCCAGGAAGTCAACTCTATCAACCCAAAACGCGCACTTTGAGAATTTAGCATACAGCTGGTGCTCTCTCAAAATCTGCAAAGTAATCCTCAAGTGCTGCTCATGCTCCTCACGACTCCTAGAGTAGACCAGTATGTCATTAATAAACACTATAATAAACTGGTCGAGGAACGGCCTGAAAATCCGGTTCATCCGATCCATGAGCGCTGCTGGCGCATTAGTGAGTCCGAACGACATCACCAAAAACTCATAATGCCCATAGCATGTACGAAAAGCAGTCTTCGGAATGTCATCATTCCGAACCCGCAACTGATGATAACCCGAAGGCAAATCAATCTTTGAAAATTGTTTCGCACCCTGGAGCTGATCAAATAAATCGTCAATGTGAGGTAAAGGATACCTATTCCGTACCGTAACTCGGTTCAATTGACGATAATCCACACACAGCCTCAAGCTGCCATCCTTCTTCTTGACGAATAGAACAAGAGCTCCACACGGAAAAACACTCGGACGCACAAGTCCCAAATCAAGCAACTCTTGCAATTGATCTTTAAGCTCTCTAAGCTCTTCCGGTGCCATCCGATAAGGCGGTATAGAAATAGGCTCCGTGCCAGGAATCAGATCAATGCAGAACTCAATATCGCGCTCGGGCGGCAACCTAGGTAACTCATCGGGAAAGACATCGGGAAGCTCTCGCACGGTAGAAACCTGGTCCAACGACTCCACTGTGGCTCCAGTATCATGAATGAAAGCCAAGAATCCCCGACATCCCCTCCTCAAAAGCCGACTAGCGCACAGGACAGAAATCAAACTGTGAGGGGCGGCACCACGGTCCCCCTACACAACAAACACTGACTCGCCGGGAAAACAAAACCTAACTGTCTTCTCTCGACAGTCCACGGACGCGTAGCAAGTAGCTAACCAGTCCATGCCCAACAGAACGTTGGAGTCCAACATCTCAAGAAGGATCAAGTCGACGGACAGATCTCTGTCACCAATACGGATAACAAAAGACTGGAACACATGTCGTGCAACAAACGACTCTCCCACAGGAGTAGTCACGATAAACGGCTGATCTAGCAAACACGACTCTCGGCCTAACCTCGGCACGAAGTGCGTATAAATATATGAATGCGTAGATCCCGGATCGAAAAGAACATGTGCATCAAAGGAGCATACAAAAAGGGAACCTGAAACTACAGCATTGGACGCCTGAGCGTCCTGGTGAGTCAAGGCAAAAAACCGTGCCTGCCCTCTACCGGCTACTGGCTGTCCTCTGCCTCTGCCACCTCGCCCTCTTAGCATAAAACCACCGCGAGCACGACCTCTCTGAGCAGGAGTCTGACGCGGCGCAACAACAGGAATAAGAGGCAACGCTCTCTGAGGCGGAGAAGGTGGTAAGGTAACCTGGGGTACTGTTGGCCCTCTCTGATGCACCACTGTACAATCTCGAACAAGGTGATATAGACTGCCACACCTAAAGCACCCATAAGACGGTCTCTGGCCCTCCTGAGAGTAAGAGCTGAATAACTGGCCCTATCCCATATCTCTGCTACTCCCCGAATCTGAAAGAACTCTGCCTCTGCGTGCAAACCTCGGTCCCCGTGCTGGTACATTTGTACGAGTCCTCTTCGGTTCCGGAACAACCGATGACTCAGCTAGACGCTCCTCCACCAATAGGGCTGCATCCACAGCTGCCGCATACGTGTCGCAATGCTGAATGCTGATGGCTAGGAACAACTGGGTAAGCAGGCCTCGAACAAACCTCTTCACCCTCATCTCCTCAGTCTCCACCAAGTACGGAGCATACACAGACAGCTCGGAAAATAGTACATCATACTCAGACACCGTCATCCCCGGAGTCTGAAGTAACGACTCAAATTTGCGTGCTCGCGCATACCTGACGCTCGGTGGAAGAAAACGGGTGAGAAACACCGTCACAAACTCAGCCCAGGTCATAGGAGCAAGACCCGAGGCTCTGCCCCTCTTCAAGGACTCACACCACTTCTGGGCCATACCTTCCAGCCGGAAACTCGCAAACTCCACCCGTCTCTTATCGGAGCATCAGAGCGAACGAAAAATCCTGGCCATCTGGTCGATAAACAACTGTGGATCCTCAGTAGTATCTGTGCCCGTGAACACTGGAGGCCTCAGCCTCATGAACTCTGTCTGTGACACGGTAATAACCTCCGGAGCTGCAACTGCGACTACCGGAACTGTAGGTACCGTCGTGGTCCCTGCAACGGGTAGAACAACTACCTGCCCCTGCGCTCGAATGACCTCTACCAAAGTCCCCATCATCTGGCGTAGGTCCTGCATACCAGCCCCAATCATAGCAATGTGCTCCGGTACGATAGGCGTACCGCCCTGGTCAGTCCTCGCCTCAGACGAGTCAACTCTGACCTCGGCCCTCGCGGCCGCTCTCTGTGCCCTCGCAGTCTTCGGCGGCGTATAGGCTGGAAATTGAAACAAGATTCGATCAGGAAACAGGAATCGAATCACAAAGATGTATATCATCACGGAGGAATATCAATCAATTAGTCCTAAGGTCACTTAGGTGGAGAACCGTGTCGTAAGTATGCCGCGGAACATACACACGCTACGTCACTCTGCTTAAGCTACCTACTCCATCCTACCAAGGTCATTCTACACTCCGAAAGGTAAAAACCTAGCGCTCTAATACCAACTTTGTCACGACACAAAATTTGGCCCGCAACCGGCACTTAAACAACGTAACGTCTAAAGGCGTACGCAGCTTAAATAAGCCGAAACCCAGAAACCTAAACCACCTAAAACTGGATTAACGGAGAAAAACATAGTTTTTAAACATTCGGAAAATCACAAGTAAAATCTCTAACTCTAGTTTTCTTTCTTAAAAATTTCGGCAGCACCTCCTTTGTAAAAACTAGCCCCGAAAACGGGTACAACACAGATAATAATAAAAGCATCCCAAACGGAAGCAAATCATGCCTAACGGTGGAGACAACCACTACAAGATATAAATACGACACCGAAGCGAAGTATATAAAAGAAAACTGCATAAAGAAGTAAACTTTTCAATAAAATCGGCTCCCACGAGCACGGCACCCAAAGTCACCAAAATAATACAACATCGAATCCTCACAAGTCATCTCTAAGTCATATACAAACAGTGGTAGATGGAGAATACTAGATCCAACAAAAAGATATACAATGTGTAGGGTTCCTAGGCACTCTCGTGAGGTCTCACAAGCCATCGAACATGCCAATTTCAAAAATTCTAGGTGCCGGAAACCCTAAACTACGGATCGTTTGCTAGATTTCTAGGCGAAATAGAAACTAGTTAACACTTAACTACGAGTTTAACGGAAATACAACCTTTGTAGATCTGGTGCTCCACCTCCACGGCTCCGCAACGAAGTCGTCTCCGCTGTCCAAATCAAAATCCGGGCTCTAGTGTCGCTTCATCGGAGAAATGGCGAGCTAGGTCGTCGATGTCCATGCCGAAGATGATCTACGTCGAGGCATCGCTAAATCAAGCTCCGACTTCACCAAGTCAAGAAACTTGTGAAGTAAACACACTCTACTACTTGGCAAGAGGTAGAGGATGAAGAAATAGGAAGTGGGTAGACTTTAGATTTGGATTTCTCACTCATTTCCATCAATCACCATTGATGGACCTTGCTTTCTTCACTTGAAGAAAGGAAGAAGAAGAAGAATATTGTTATGATAAGTTATTTTAAAATAGAAAAGAAAATCTAAACTTATCATAATCCAACCATGGTTATGTGTAGAGATTAAACTAGGGTTAGTGGGAATGGTTAGGGTTAAGGATGAGAGAAGAATGGTTGACTTGATCAAAGCTTCAAGAAGCTTTAACATAAAACAAAATTAGCCACCATTCTTTTCTCTTTATCTTTTCCAAAAGAATAAAAAAATAAATGAATAAATAAATAATGGGAGAATAAACAAAACCCTAACCACTCTCACAACCATGGTTTAACCTTCACACATACACAAGTAAGCATGTATCATCAAACATGATACAAACAAGTGCACAAAATCATATCGCATATGCAATGCGCACATCCGAGCGAGAAAATCCATTTAAAGTAAACCAATACTAGTTAATGCAAAGTAATATATCAAATATATAATTATGCATTAAATCATTAATTCAACAATTGATTCAATGATCCGGTCATGTTGCACACAACCGACTAGTATACAATGTATCGGCTTATCGAATCAACGCTTGAATCGATAACTAGGTTATATCGCATACAACCATTCGACACATTGATCGCGAGAATGAAATACGGTATCACATACACGCATTATTCTCAGTCCCGCACATATCTCATATGCGCTCCTATTTCGTTTCGCTTGAGCCAGGAAACCTCTGTGTAGGACTCTAAAGACTCGTCAATACGCCGGCAGCAGGTGATGATCATATCAAGCACCCACAAGCCGCAAGCGGTCTGCTAAACGTAACGGCCACCCGGGTATTGAGCGATCAGAAGATCGACGAGCAAGCCCGCTCATACTCCTGTGAATCCAACCAGTAACACTACCGTACAGTCCGGTCTGATCGTCTGATATGTCGCATATCTCGCCTAGGGGTGGTAAACGTCAGACCCCAATAGCTCGATAAGTCGTGTCGATATGAGGTCTATAACTATTCGAGAAACTACTGGTAACACTTACCAGTAAATCTCAGCAACCCTGGCCAGGGATTTCCTGTTATAGCCAATCGAACACAGCGCAACATCAACCCCCTATACCCGGAGAGACGAATCCACTTCTATCGCTCATTGCCTCCATGTGACTCGGGACTGTACCCAAAAACCACCGTTTTTCACGCCCTCTTGGACGTGGTAAGATGGAAATCAAAGCACAGTGGGAACCACACAAGACTCTATGACGATCTCGGGTCAAAAGACTACTCTGTACCAGTGTCACCAGAGAACTTCCATCTGACGTGAGGTATAATACCATCTGGGAGTTCTCGGCTAGTCCGTCCAGTGTACCCAGTCTCTACTGAGCACCCGTATATCATCTCTAATGTCAAACACCGATGGATATGGGATCATCCATCGCCCATCTGTATGGGTCGAGAAGGTATACGCTAGTCTACTCTGGTATATCGATGCCCCGTCTCAATACACCGACGACTAGGGACTTTCAAGGATGTAATTATGGACTACCATGTCCCCAATAGTATGATCCGCATCACAGTCCAGGTAGTCAAGTACACATCCGAAGGGCTTTACCAACATGTAACAGAGAGACAATCAGTGTACACGTTAAGGTAAAGAGCAACCAGATAGCATACTATCATGTCGAGCAAGAAAGTCCTCCCTATATATGTCCCAGCATTCACTACAATATACATCCTATGTACAGTAATGGCCTCTAGGGCATACATATAACTAACAATCTCCCACTTGCACTAGGGCCATCTGTAGCAGTGGTTGTAGTATCTCATACTCAACCATCCCATAAAAGTCTCTCTCTTGGAATAGGCCTTCGTGAGTGGATCCGCTGTGTTATCCTCTAAGTCTGCTCTCCTTGCCTCGATCACCCTGGAGATCAACCATCTCCATGATCAGGTGATACTGCCTTAGAATAAGTCTGGATCACTGATGGGACCGGCGTTCCTCGGCATAAGCCACAACTCCATTGTCTCACAATGGTAGGAACGTAGTTCATCTCATGAACTAATATACACCCAAACATCCTCTTTGGTAGCATCTTAAGTAGCGATGTATCCTGCCTTTATCGTCTAGTATGCCACGGTATCTAGTTTGGAACTCTTCCAACATACCGTCCCTTTACTGAGGGTAAAGACAATGCCTGCGACTGACATTCAGTCGTCTTTATCACCCTGGAACCTTTCCAGTGATTCTCTCCAGGATCTAGTAGGTATCACTTTGATCCTTTATGGAGAATCCTAGTGATAAGCGGAGATTGATCGAGCGTAGCATAGGAAACTCCTTCCCTATCAAGAGTATGTCATCCACGTACTCTACGAGGATCACAACCATACTCCCTACTACCTTTTTGTATATACAAGGTTCATCTACCATTTTGATGATGTCAACTTCCTTGACTAATCCATCAAACCAGATGTTCCAACTCCGCGATGCCTGCTTTATCCTATAAAGCATCTTTTTCACGTTTCCGCTGCTCCCACTGTTTACGAAGCCCTCTGGCTGTGTACTTATAGACGCCCTCTTCCAAAACATCATTTTAGAAGAGCTGTCATGACACCCAACCACCAGATATCGTAGTCATGGTATGTAGCCGTGGCAAGTAGGATCTGGATGGACTTAAGCATAGGAACTGGAAAATGTTTCATCATTATCCATGCCTGGTCAATGACGAAAACCTTTAACAAGTCTAGCTTTGAAAGTCTCAACTTTTCCATTTACACCAAGTAATCTTCTCAAGATATACTTTCTCCGGATGGGGATTTAACCCTTCAGATATAGCAACTAAAGTCCATACTTTGTGGGTGTATAAGGATTCCATCTCAGATCGCTAAACATCCAGCCATTCTTACAGAGTCTTACTCCTGATGGCCAGCTTGAAACTAGTTGGGTCATCATCTCATGATGTAATCCTCGCTCCCACTGTCATAGAGAAACCGAAGTTTCTCTCAGGTGGGTGAGGAACCCTACTAGATCGGCGGAGAGGCTGAGGTTCGTTGGAATCTACTGAATCCTTTGGTTCTATCAAATCATCTGCAGTAGTTTGTATAGCTGGAACCCTTCCAGTTCTACATAACAGTCCTTGCCTCGAGCTTGTCCGGATTTTGCTTTTAGACATAGGCCGGACAACCCCAAAACTTAACTAACTTAAGATATGGGCTCTTCCCTTTCCATATCACATATGAAGTGGTAGGCAACTGATTTGATTTGAACCCTATTCAATAGGTATGCAACTTCATAAGTGCATAACTCCCAAAAGGAAACAGGTAACTCAGTAGTACTCATCATAAAGCACACCTTATCAGATAGGGTGTATCTGCTCCGCCCCGATATACCATCGTGCTATGGTGTATACGGAGGAGTAATTCTGAGAGAGAATCTCATTCTCCTTTAGAATAGTCCAGGATTTCCGTGCTACAAGTATTCTCCTCCTTGATCACATCAAAGGACATAATACTTATACCCGTATTTTGGTTCTCTACTTCTAACTTATATTCTGTGAATATCTCAAAAGGTTCGGACTTGTGTTTCAACAAGAACATATGTCTGAATCTAAAGAGATCATCAGAGAACGTAATGAAGTATAAAGAACCATTCCTGTTATATGTAGACAGGGGACCTTACATACATCAACATGTATCAATCCCAAGAGTTCACTAACTCTTTCTCTGTTTCTAGTAAACGGAGCTATGGTCATCTTATCATTGTGACATGACTGGCGAGTTTCACAAGATGTAAATTCAAACTGATTTAAATATGCATCTAAATGTAACTCAGCTAGTCGGGTCGCATTGATATGACCTAGTCTACAATACCTCAAGAGGGATTCGTTCATTTCTGAACTCTTCCTCTTGTGTGTGTTCTGTATACTAAGAACTGTAGTTTGATTTAGAACATTAATGCTTTTAGATAACGTGCCTGAACCGATCAACTTTTGATATAGGAAATGTTCAAAACATTATCCAACAATACAAAATTTTATCATTTCTTTACTAATAAAGAGACTGATATGATTTTGTATATCAGGTTCGGTATCTAATAACATTCATTCAGAATCAATGTATTGGTAATACAGGGTGACAGTGACCGACAGACTTGGCTGCAACACTTGCCCCGTTTTCTGCCTCATGAAACTTATCACCCGTTCTCAGTTTTTCTACCTTTTTGTAGCCCTATGTAACAGATTACATATCTGGGATCCTGATCCGGTATCATATACCCAGGATGCAGAGGATACTGAGAAACAGTTCTGTATAATGAACACACCCGAAGATGATGCATCAACATGCACTCTCTTCGTTTGGGCGGCACGGGAAATCTGGTATTTCCCAATTTCCTGCTCTGTCTTATAACAATTATAAGTTGGAGCGGGACCAACGTTCCCCAGCTCAGTATAACAAGCGTGTTCGGTCAATTATCCGTATTATTATCTTGATTAAGGCGTGATATGGTTGCTACTAGGAGAGAGAGAGAAGAAATCACTCAGCGTGCGCTCTGTCAAGAATAGATTGGTTATTATTTTATCTAATCAGGATGGCTCCCACTGCTTTTTATCAAATCTTCCTTCAAACCCTAAAAGGAAAGACTAGCCGGGATTAATTACACACTACAAGTTCGCCAATCTTTCAGCCAGGCCAGTGTCGGTACTTTGAGGGAGGTCCCCCGTGCTTTCGCACGAACCTAATTAATGTAAACCTCGTTTTCCCAGAGGCGTAACCTCGTTAACACCTTTCTAGACACCTACTTGATCGGCTAATTGTAATGTATAAAACTCTCCCAGGAGTAACTCTTACTCGCAGCGGGTATCGGGATCCAACTATCTCATAGAAGGTATGCAATCTCATTGCAAATCTCAACACTTGAAATTCCCGATAATATTTTTCCCCTAACGTGCTATGACCTTGACGAAAGCCAACAAACCATAGCCCGCTAGTCAAGTTCAACCCGTACATTTCTTGATTGAATTAAACCCACCCGCACGACCCTTGACGAAAGCCAACAAAGATGCACGACTACCCTAATCCAATCGCATCGTATGCTAGCAGATAAGCAGCATATAGCTACCGCACACTGCACCTTGACGAAAGCCAACAAATGCAGCACGAATACTATTTACAACTTATCTGAAATGACGGAGGGCTACGACAGGTTTTTCTGAAAACCTATTGCATAATGAACTTGATATCGTTGTAGGATCGAATGAATTTTGAAATGGAGTGTTTTTGAGGCTTTTCTAGTTTTGCTAAAGGAGTCACTCCCGGTGAAAGGATCGTCGGTCCTTTCCTCGTCGAATGAGGTGCGGGATATATCATATATATCACTATGCAAAGCAAAAACACTTAAAAGCTATCAAAAGACAAACCGAGTGTGTAGCATCTGCCAGTTATTGCTAAAGGAGTCACTCCTGGTGAGGGATCTCGGTCCTTTCCTTATCGAATAAGGTGCAGGATATATCATATATACCGCTGTGCAAAGCAAAAACTGTAGCTACCTGTTTTATTTTGAAATTCGATTCTACAACATCTTAGGTTTCTTTTATTTCATTAATCTCATTAATGAAGTCCCATCATTTAATGTACCTAAACATCACAGATAAATACGACGTACACTTATGCCATCCGCATTCGCCTCGATGTCCCCTCGTGCACCGTTAGGTTAGGTAACTAACGGCAGAGCGGGGCAGGGCTAGCGCGGGTGTAAAACATAAGTAACGGCTATATAATATATCATATATACTATATACTGTATCTATCACAGAACATCACATGATCACATCACAGATATCGCAGCAGAAGAATCATATGAAATATTGGATATACTAGGACGTCCGTGTTTTCAATACGAGCCAGTATAAAACACGGATTCCATGGTCGCGATGAATAGCCAAACCCACACCCCTAGACCCCTACTAGAGCAGCAAGCAACCCTACCAATTCTGGAGTTAGGAGACCCTGACTCGACTCCTCGAGTTGGTCTCCCACTGGACTCCAGAACCCGGTTACTTGTGCTCTCCTCCTTGGGTCTATCCTAGTGCGGAAAAGTAAATAATATACAAACGGTGACTACTTCCGCAACCTGGAAGCGCCCCAATAAAAGAATATTACATACAAGTTTTTACATGAATGAAAATGAAAAACACTCATCTCACATAAAAACCCCTGGCTATTCAAACACGACGATCCAATATAACATATCCAGCAATACATAACATCACATGTCATCAACGTAAGTAAATATGCGCATCCCAATTGTCGTTGACATATAGCAACGAAACCGGCGATATCACATATTACACTTACGGTCACAGAAAAGAAAGTGTAAAACTACAACAGTTGGAATCCGCAACCACCTCAGACATCGCATGCCTGACCAAACGAATTACTTAGACATCGCATGGCTAACAATTATAAACCCCGCATTTTAGTCTCATTATCGAAAACTCTTTTCAATATCAAGTCGGGAAATTCAACAAGATTCCCGACATCCTGATCGAATGCTCGTCGCAAACTTCAGTAGGCGGCCGCACCCCCGATACCGTCGACGAAGTGCACCAAGGCGGAACACCGCTACCGGGAGCACCCGAACGGATGCTTTCGGCGACGGGGTTCTCCTACAGTCACTTGGTCGGGGCTAAGGGATGTAGCTGTCTATTAAGTTTACCAGCGAGTATCCGCGTACGCTACGTGATTGCGACGGACTTTTGATCACATCAAAATTCCGTGGCAACCGATCAAGTGAGACTAAACTGCTATGTTTATAACATTCATTTAGTTATCTCATAACATATTGTGAATTTCAATTATTGTATCCCATTCCAGATAAACAGAAAATGTTAAACTTTTCGATCGAACAGTCAAACACCCAAGTTTTCCCGATACAGATCAACACATGAAATAAGTCTAACAACATTCAGTTCGTTCCTCAGTACCAACGGTCCAGCCGTAGAAGGGTCAAGCCAACGCCTCACATGTGGCACGCCGTACTGCCCCAAACCCGAAGGTTCAAAGGGCAGTTCAAGACGGTCACATAATCGAGTTAAGGTTTGTTGTCTTCTAGAGGATCCATCGCGTTACTTGCACTACTTAGAACGTCGTTAAACTACGGAAAAGTCCAACACTTGGAAATTTCCCGACAGGGGAAAAATTGGGTATTTATATCCGGTCGAACTTTTTAACATATTCTAAAATTTATCCGGAAAGCCAAATAGACAAAATTTGATACCCCGATCGAAACATCGAATCCCCAAAACAACTCCAGAAAATTCAACTCTTGAAACAGTATTAAAAATGCCCAGAAAATACAAACAACAGAGGTATGAATTACTGTGCAAAGAACCGTCTCTAATGCCTTCAATGCGCCGCGGAACCGCCGCTAATGGGGGGTCAACGCCGCGGTTCCGCGGTCAACCTGGGGAATTAGTGGCTCGTTTTTCATGGTAATTCATACAATACCCTGCTGAATTTTTTAAGCACTTTTAATATGGAAAAATCCACGATTTTACAAAATGTCCAGAGAGCATGATTGTGATCGGGATTCGGGTTCGTTCGGACTTCAAATTCCGTCTGGACTTCGCCTAAGGCTCTAGCTAGGCTCTGATACCACTGTAGGGTTCCTAGGCACTCTCGTGAGGTCTCACAAGGCATCGAACATGCCAATTTCAAAAATTCTAGGTGCCGGAAACCCTAAACTACGGATCGTTTGCTAGATTTCTAGGCGAAATAGAAACTAGTTAACACTTAACTACGAGTTTAACGGAAATACAACCTTTGTAGATCCGGTGCTCCACCTCCACGGCTCCGCAACGAAGTCGTCTCCACTGTCCAAATCAAAATCCGGGCTCTAGTGTCGCTTCGTCGGAGAAATGGCGAGCTAGGTCGTCGATGTCCATGCCGAAGATGATCTACGTCGAGGCATCGCTAAATCAAGCTCCGACTTCACCAAGTCAAGAAACTTGTGAAGTAAACACACTCTACTACTTGGAAAGAGGTGGAGGATGAAGAAATAGGAAGTGGGTAGACTTTAGATTTGGATTTCTCACTCATTTCCATCAATCACCATTGATGGACCTTGCTTTCTTCACTTGAAGAAAGGAAGAAGAAGAAGAATATTGTTATGATAAGTTATTTTAAAATAGAAAAGAAAATCTAAACTTATCATAATCCAACCATGGTTATGTGTAGAGATTAAATTAGGGTTAGTGGGAATGGTTAGGGTTAAGGATGAGATAAGAATGGTTGACTTGATCAAAGCTTCAAGAAGCTTTAACATAAAACAAAATTAGCCACCATTCTTTTCTCTTTATCTTTTCCAAAAGAATAAACAAATAAATGAATAAATAAATAATGGGAGAATAAACAAAACCCTAACCACTCTCACAACCATGGTTTAACCTTCACACATACACAAGTAAGCATGTATCATCAAACATGATACAAACAAGTGCACAAAATCATATCGCATATGCAATGCGCACATCCGAGCGAGAAAATCCATTTAAAGTAAACCAATACTAGTTAATGCAAAGTAATATATCAAATATATAATTATGCATTAAATCATTAAATCAACACTTGATTCAATGATCCGGTCATGTTGCACACAACCGACTAGTATACAATGTATCGGCTTATCGAATCAACGCTTGAATCGATAACTAGGTTATATCGCATACAACCATTCGACACATTGATCGTGAGAATGAAATACGGTATCACATACACGCATTATTCTCGGTCCCGCACATATCTCATATGCGCTCTTATTTCGTTTCGCTTGAGCCAGGAAACCTCTGTGTAGGACTCTAAAGACTCGTCAATACGCCGGCAGCAGGTGATGATCATATCAAGCACCCACAAGCCGCAAGCGGTCTGCTAAACGTAACGGCCACCCGGGTATTGAGCGATCAGAAGATCGACGAGCAAGCCCGCTCATACTCCTGTGAATCCAACCAGTAACACTACCGTACAGTCCGGTCTGATCGTCTGATATGTCGCATATCTCGCCTAGGGGTGGTAAACGTCAGACCCCAATAGCTCGATAAGTCGTGTCGATATGAGGTCTATAACTATTCGAGAAACTACTGGTAACACTTACCAGTAAATCTCAGCAACCCTGGCCAGGGATTTCCTGTTATAGCCAATCGAACACAGCGCAACATCAACCCCCTATACCGGAAGAGACGAATCCCCTCCTATCGCTCATTGCCTCCATGTGACTCGGGACTGTACCCAAAAACCACCATTTTGCACGCCCTCTTGGACGTGGTAAGATGGAAATCAAAGCACAGTGGGAACCACACAAGACTCTATGACGATCTCGGGTCAACAGACTACTCTGTACCAGTGTCACCAGAGAACTGCCATCTGACGTGAGGTATAATACCATCTGGGAGTTCTCGGCGAGTCCGTCCAGTGTACCCAGTCTCTACTGAGCACCCGTATATCATCTCTGATGTCAAACACCGATGGATATGGGATCATCCATCGCCCATCTGTATGGGTCGAGAAGGTATACGCTAGTCTACTCTGGTATATCGATGCCCCGTCTCGATACACCCACGACTAGGGACTTTCAAGGATGTACTTATGGACTACCATGTCCCCACTAGTATGATCCGCATCACAGTCCAGATAGTCAAGTACACATCCTAAGGGCTTTACCAACATGTAACAGAGAGACAATCAGTGTACACGTTAAGGTAAAGAGCAACCAGATAGCATACTATCATGTCGAGCAAGAAAGTCCTCCCTATATTTGTCCCAGCATTCACTACAATATACATCCTATGTACAGTAATGGCCTCTAGGGCATACATATAACTAACACAATGTACAAGCAGATAACCGCAAACCCACTTAAAAGCAAAGGCCTCACTACCTAACGTAGCGGTATCCGCAAAAGTAGAGATGATAAGACGCCCTGCCGCGACTACTCTGAGGGTAAATCCTGCAAAACGCTGTGGCACAATGGCGGTGAATTGCCAACTCATGAATAGTAAATAACATCATACTGTAATTGCAAGTATGCACGAATAGCGATTAATCTATCACACGTAATCCGATGGCATAAGTATGACAATATGAATATGCAATTATCATGTAAAGGTACATCATCAGGGTACTACAACTACATGAAACAATGCATATCAAAAATAATCCTGAGTGTGTGGGATGATATAATAAAATCTCATGCAAAATCATCAGCAAGGAAAACACCAGTGTCCCTTACTGACACATCAAATCCCAAATCCTCAAGCACCACATCCTCAGATCGGCCCTTACATCCTGTAAGTCTCATAGAACCTGAGTGTCTAACATCGACAGCCGAAACATCATGAAACATATACCTACGTGTATATATAAATATATAAGTATGAGGATATCAACCCCGTATGTCCACCGACGATACTTAGAAATCATGGAAAACCTGAGTGTCAAACATCGACACTCGAAACATCATGAAAACCCGTGTCTAGCATCGACACGTAAATCCTCATAACTCAGGCGCTGTCACCACGACAGGCCCTGACGATATGTCATACCTCACTCTGGTCGGTATCCCCACGATAACCGCCGAGTCCAAATACAATCACCGGTAGGTAGTGGTCTCTCTGACAGGCTTATCGTCTACACCACGAAATCACCACTCGCCCCGGGATACCATACCGGGTCTACCATGTACCCGCAGACTGTGCCTCCCGCTCCTCGAATCGGGTATCACAAGCCAAATCTCATAACCGAGAAATCACATGGTGGACGCACTAAAATATCATATCAAGAGAAACCGGGTTTTCAAACAATACATAGTTTTCTTGAAATACCCCCACGGTTCTCAAATCCATAAATCATATGAAATCCATATCTCAATGCGTAAATCCATGAAAAAAACTGATACATGCCACATAAAAGTACAATATGAGCATATCAAGGGAAAACCGCTCTGTAAATTGAATCTAGCTTTAAAACATATCATGCGGTTCCCAAATACTCCAAAAATAAATGCAACATCATTTAAGGGGTACATGTAATTGTAACAAGGTTTAAGTATCTACATGTAAGTAAGTAGGTATGATGCATTTCATAAGCGCAATAGTCAACGTCTCAATATCACATGTCAAAACCATACCACTTAGGGTATAAGCAACTATAGCTAAATATGTGGGTGTACATGTCAGTATGTGTGCATGATGTACAAGTAGCCATAATCGAGTACGCAGGTGTACATGTCAATCTATATGTATGATGTACAAGTAGCTATAATCGAGTACGTAGGTGTACACGTCAGTATGTGTGCATGATGTACATATAGCTGTAATCGAATATGTGGGTGTATATGTCAATATGTATGCATGATGTAGAAGTAGCTATAGTAAGATGTACGTGAAGTGGAATAAGGGTCACTAGCTCAACAATTCCTGCCCAATGCAATATCACGTATATATGTGTCCACAGTATTTCATATGCACAATAAAATAAGAGTTACTACTCCAACTATTCCTATCCACTACCATATCACGTATGTAGGTGTTTTGTGCGTGTCATGAAAATTACTGACGGTGTGGGTGTAGCATACAAATAGTGCTCGTGCAACATGAACCGTCAGTAATGTGTTATATCTAAAGGTACAACAGATACTACTATGCAATGACATTCATATGAAATTAACCAATATGCAATAACATGCAGCTATCCTATCATATCCACCCCGACGCATAATGCCATACGGGCGATTTCCCCGTAGATGTTAAATCCACTCACCAATGGTCTCCAGCTATGAAAATCCGACCACCTGCTTCCCCTTGTTCGCAGCGTCCGAAGTCCCCGCTTGCGACGCTATAAATTCACAAACACACAAATAGTACAAACATCTCAAAATCGACTAATATAATGTAAAACTACACTTTAAACGACGCACCAACACTAAACTAACTCACAAGTCTCCGCCTAGTGGCTAACGTGCGTTGCGACACTACTAAACTAATCCAAGTGCAGCAGCTGCGCAAGATCACGCTTCGTGTCAGATTACGTAACACGTGGATTTAAAACACTATATTATAGGAAAACGATTCCAGATTTTTCATACTGCAATTACGAAAAAAGTAAACAGTACCAAACACCCATAACTAACAGCAGACAACTACCCACAAAAGCCAAACCCCAGCAACTTCCCCCATAGCCGGCGTCGCCGGAAATCGTCAAAGGAGTTGTCGGCCCCGGCCGGTGGGGTGGTCCTCGTATCTCGGGTGGTGCTCCAGGGTCACTAGTACATCACTACAATTTCGTTTGGTCACTCACTAAAATTTCCAGATCACAGCAGATACAGAGGCTCTAAAACGACACTAAAAACACGATATTGCACTAATCGATATTTAAAGTGTTATAAATCATATTAAACGAGCTATACAACATAAAAACCCTTATTTATTAGTGTAGGGATTATACCTATCTGTTGGAGATAGTGCCCTCAGAGTCAATTATTGGATCACAGGCACGTGATTGCGATGATTGAGGGAGGACCTATCCCGGTAGGACAGTCTTACTCAAGATGATAGTATGCTATCTGGTTTACCTTTATCATCGTGTACTACTTCAGGTGACCTTAAAGGTCACTATTGCACGTTGATAGAGCCCCTAGGATTCTTGCTTGACTGCCAGCAGTATGAGGGCGATCATATACGTGGGAGCTGGGGGTCTATAAGCACATCCTTAAAAGGTCCCTAGTCGTGGGAGTTTCGAGACAGGGCATCGATACTCAAGAGTAGACTAGTGTATACAGTCGAGACCCCGACGAGGGGCGGTGGTCGGTCTCACAAGCCACTGGTGTCAGTTGGTTCACCTAAGATGTATACAGGTGCTCATTGGGTTATGAGTACATCGGACAGGACTCGCCGGGAACATGCTAGTTGGTCTTATACCTGACGTCAGATAGCAGTTCCCTGGTGACATGTGTACAGGTTAGTTCATCGACCTAAGATCGTCATTTGTCTCGTGTGAGTTCCCATTGTGCTTTGATTACTACCCTACCACGCTCAAAGGAGACGTGCAAACAGGTTTTAGTTGGGTACAGTCCCGAGCCACATGGAGGCAGTGAGCGGATCTGCAGGGGTTCGTCTCTCCCGGTATTGGGAGTGAGGTCTCACTGTGTCTAGGAGAGCCATTACACGAAGTCCTTGGCCAAGGCAGGAGATTTACTGGTAGGTATTCCAGTAGTATCTCAGGCTGTTATGGGCTACACTCCGACACGACTTGTACCGCTTTTAGGGGTCTGACTTTTACCAACCTCCTAGGCCCGCCATGCGATGCTCATAGACGAACGGACCGGATTGTACGGATATTTTCATTGACAGGCTCAGTAGGGTGTCAGGATGAGTTCGCTCATCGACGTCCCTTTTGGTCAATCGCTGGTAGCCCGTCACGTATGGCTAATACCTCTGACGTGCTAGTGGTTAAATCCACAGCCATAGTATGGACGAGTCTTTAGAGTCCACCACACACAGTTACTCAAGTTTCGGGCGAAACGCTGTAGAGGTCGTAAGGAGATATGGCAGGGTTCGATCAGATACGTGCGGTATTGCATGGATCGTGATCGGACGGATTTTACTAGCGAGCTTCGGCTTAAGCCGGATCCTAGTATTAGATAGTGTAGATTTTGTCTCTTTGCATTTGTGTTCAGTGGGAATACAAATACGGGCATGTATATGCAGTCGCGGGGTTTTCCTGTAATTTATTATGGGATCAGTTTTCTGAAGTTGCCAGTTTGTATTCTGTTCCGGCCAGTTTTCCTTTGTTCCTTCCCGGCCGGACTTTTCCGATGGAGGGGGTTATTTGCAGTTGTGCAAATTATCTTTTGTGGAGGGGTTTCTTGCTTTTGTGGCATTATGATAGGTTAAGCATCTTTGCTTTTTCATGATGGTTTAGCATTAATGAGATTAGAATGGATTAGAAGTTGATTTGATAATGTTATCATTGCCTTTTGGATGTGGTCACCCATTCTACTTTTCCTACACTCACCTCCCTTCATGCTTGAGTTTTTCTCTTCCTCATTTTTCATATAGAGGGGGCTGGCCACATATTAGAGGAGAGGATGAGAGAGTTGTTTATTATTGTGGTGGGAATTATTCATCTCATTTTTCTTCATGCTTGCAAATTGATATACACCTTCCTCCTCTCAAAAGTTCTTTCTCTTCTCCATCATCTTTATAGCAACTTCATAACCCCAAAGAGACAAGCTACTACACTTAGTCTACAGCATCTCTTGGACGCGTCGGCTCGCCAACTTCACGCTCGAGTTGCCTCGGTCCAGAGGTGGGAGCCCGTAAAAGAACCCGGCGTTGTGGTGCCCGTTTCGACGAGGAGGCAACAACCGGAGATTCCGCGAGGAGATCGGAGTGGAGGCGAAGACCGAAGGACACGGATCACTTGGTATAGCCTTCTATCCCATCTTGTAGTTTGCTAGTAGTTAGGTTAATGGCCCGATTCGGGATTCTAGTGCGCGGTGGTGCCGGTTCTAGTTTATAGAAAAGTTTTCGTTTCCGCATTCCGGCGTCGGATTGACGGCCGGGACGCCGCCGTGCACTTACACTATCAACTTTAGCTCACAAGGTCCAAGCTTTCCTAGTTTCCAAGTGAGCAAAGAGCAAGAATCAAGACTAGAGGTATTTTTTGTGATTTATTTGAGAATTTTGGAGATTTATTAAATTGGATTGATGCAAGATTAGAAAGGAATTTATCAAGAGCGGAAGGGGGAGGATGGAGCTCGGCCAAGAAAGAAGAATGGAGTTTTGTGTGGAATTTCCTAGCAATTTCAAGTGATAAATGCACATAAATGCATTCACACACACATGCATGCACCTCTTGAATTTCTTTTCTTTTTCTTTAACTTTAAATATAAAACCCATACAAATATCTAGATATGAAGAGAAAGGGTTGAATTAACTCAAACTTAATTGTAGAAAAGATCACTAAAGAGAAATTTCCCAAAACGTGAATACCACATTAAAATAATATTAAAATTGGGAAAATTTCTAATTGAACCAAAACGTCCCATATACCCCCAAAGCTTGCGGACTAGCTTTATTTTAGATAAACTAGGTGCTGGCAAGTCTATATGGCAGTTTGATCACAGTCGGGTTAAAACGGAAAATATCGACAATTTAACCCTAAAACGGAAAAATTCTCATAACGATTTCTAAAACGTCACAAAATACAAGGTTCATCTACGTTCTTGATGAAGTCAAACTATTTTACTACTACATCAAAACAGATGTTCCAACTCCACGATGCTTGTTTTAACCCGTAGATGGATTTAAGCAGCTTGCACACCTTTCCGCTATTCCCAATATCTATGAAGCCATTTGGCTGAGTCATGTACACGCACTCCTCTAAATCACCATTTAGAAAGGCGGTCTTAACATCCATCTGCCAGATTTCGTAGTCATGGTATGCAGCAATGGCAAGTAAGATCCGGATGGACTTAAGCAAAGCCACTGGAGAAAAGGTTTCGTCATAATCCATACCTGGTCGTTGACGAAAACCCTTTGCAACAAGTTTAGCTTTGTAAGTCTCAACTTTTCCGTCTACACCAAATTTCTTCTTAAAGATCCATTTGCTCCCAATGGGTTTTACCCATTTAGGAGCAACTTCCAAAGTCCATACTTTGTTGGTGTACATGGATTCCATCTCAGATCGCATTGCATCCAGCCATTTCACAGAGTCACCACTCGTTATGGACTGCTCGAAGCTAGTCGGGTCATCATCTTCCATGATGCAATCCTCGCTCCCACCATCTATGAGAAAACCGTAGTATCTCTCAGGTGGATGAGGAACCCTACTAGTTCGGCGGAGAGGGTGGGGTTCGTCGGGTACTACTGATTTCCTTTGCAAGAAATTCCTTTTCTAAAAAGGTGTCATGTCGAGAAACAAACACCTTTTGTTCCTCAGTGTGGTAGAAGATATACCCTTGTGAGTTCTTGGGATATCCTACAAACTTGCACAGGACAGACCTTGCATCGACATTGTCCGGATTGTGCCTTTTGACATAGGCCGGACAACCCCATATCTTAACATACTTAAGAGTTGGTCTCTTCCCCTTCCATATCTCATATGGAGTGGTAGGCACTGATTTGGTAGGAACCATATTCAATAATTGTATGGTTGTCTCAAGCGCATACCCCCAGAAGAAAATAGGCAGCTTAGCATTGCTCATCATAGACCACGCCATATCTAATAGGGTGCGATTCCTCCGCTCCGATACACCGTTGTGCTGTGGTGTATAAGGAGGAGTTAGCTGAGAGTGAATCCCATTCTCTTTTAAATAATCCAGGAACTCATTGCTCAAGTATTCTCCTCCTCGATCAGATCGAAGGATCTTAATACTTTTACCCGTTTGGTTCTCGACTTCGTTCTTATATTCTCTGAATTTCTCAAAAGCTTCAGACTTGTGTTTCAACATGAACACATGTCCGTATCTTGAGAGATCGTCAGTGAATGTAATGAAGTACGAAGAACCGTTCCTAGCATGTGTAGACATGGGACCACATACATCACTATGTATCAGCCCAAGAGTTCAGTAACTCTTTCTCCTTGTCCACTAAACGGCGTTTTGGTCATCTTGCGTTTGAGACATGACAGGCAAGTGTCATAAGATGAAAATTCGAACGGATTCAAATATCCATCCTTATGCAACATAGCTAACCGTGTCACATTGATATGACCTAGTCTACAATGCCACAAGAAGGATTCGTTCAATTCTGAACTCTTCCTCTTGTATGTGTTTTGTACATTAAGGACTGTAGTTTGATTCAGAACGTATATGCCATTATATAACGAGCCTGATCAAATCAACTTATGATTCAGGAAGATGTTCATAACATTATCCTGTAATACAAAATTATGTCCTTCTTTACTCAATAAAGAAACTGATATAAGATTGCATATCAGGGTCGGAATGTAATAGCATTCATTCAGAATCAAAGTATTATGATTTGGTAATACACGGTGATATTCGCAAACTGCTTTGGCTGCAACATTTGCACCATTCCCTACTCTTATGGAATGATCACCCTCTCCCAGTTCCCTACCTTTCCGTAGAACATGCAACATATTACATATGTGGGATCCCGATCCGGTATCTAATACCCAGGACGTACAGTGAACTGAGAAACAGTTCTCGATAACTAATACACCCGAAGAAGATGCATCAGCATGCTTATTATTCGTCTGGGCGGCGTGAGAATCCGGATATTCTCCTATTCCCTGCTCTGTCTTATAACAATTATAAGAAAGAACGGGACCAACGTTCCCCTGCTCAGTATAATAAGCGGATTCGGTCAATACATCCATATTATTATCTTGATTAAGGCCTGACATGGTCGCTACCTGGAGAGAGAGAGAAGAAAACACTTTAGCGTATGCTCTTGCAAGATTAGATTGGTTATTATCTTATCTAATCAGGATGGCTCCCACTGCTTTTTATCAAATCTTCCATAAAACCCTAAAAGGTAAAACTAGCCGGGATTAATTACACCTTACAAGTTCGCCAATCTTTCGGCCAGGCTAGTGTTGGTACTTTGAGGTAGGTTTCCCGTGCTTTCGCACGGACCTAATTAGAATAAACCTTGTTTTCCCAGAGGCATAACACCATAAACACCTTTCTAGAAACCTACTTGATTGGCTAATTGTCATGTGTAAAACTCTCCCTGGAGTAACTCTTACTCGCTGTGGGTATCAGGATCAAACTATCTCATAGGAGGTATGCAATCTCATTGCAAATTTCAACACTTGAAATTCCCGATAATGTTTATACCCCTAAAGTATTATGACCTTGACGAATGCCAACAAACCATAGTCCGCTAGTCAAGTTCAACCCGTACATTTCTTGATTGAATTAAACCCACCCATACGACCCCTGACGAAAGACAACAAAGCCGTACGACTACCCTAACCCAATCGCATCATATGCTGCAGATAAGCAGTAAATAGCTACCGCACACTACGCCTTGACGAAAGCCAACAAACGTAGAACGAATACTAAATATTACTTATCTGAAATGTCGGAGGGATACGCGGGTTTTTCAGAAAACCTATGGCGTAATGAACTTGATATCGTTGTAGAAACAAGTAATTTTGAAAATGAGTGTTTTCGAGGCTTTTCTAGTTTCGCTAAAGAGGTCACTCCCGGTGAAGGGATCTCGGCTCTTTCCTTATCGAATAAGGTGCAGGATATTTCATAAATACCACTGTGCAAAGCAAGAACTATAGAAGCAATCAAAAACTAAACCGTGAGTTTGTAGCATCTGCCAGTTTTGCTAAAGAGGTCACTACCGTTGAAGGGATCTCGGCTCTTTCCTCATTGAATAAGGTGCAAGGTATATCACATATACCACTATGCAAAGCAAAAACTGTAGCTACCCTTTTTGAAAATTTGATTCTACAACATATTTTAGGTTTCTTTTCTTTTATTAATCTCATTAATAAATCCAATCATTTATGCTTCCTAAGCATCATAGAAGAAACAAAAATACAACGTACGCTTATGCCATCCGCATTCGCCACAATGTTCCGTTATGCACCGTTAGGTTACTTAACAAATGGCATACCGGGACGGGACTAGCGCGGGTGTAAACCATAAGCAACTTTTATTATATATCATATATACAATAATAAAGAATTCATCTCACGCATATATTATGATCTCATCACAGTATATCAGCAGGAGAAGAAACTTATGAAATATTGGATATACTAGGAGGTCCGTGTTTTATTTTAAGCCTGTATAAAACACGGATTCCACGGTCGCGATGAATAACCAAACCAACAATTCTAGACCCCTATGAGAGCGGCAAGTAATGTTAGTGTATATGTCCTAGAGGCCATTATTGTATCATATTGGTTTGTATATTACTTGATGGAAGCTTGGGATATTCACAGTTGTATATACAATCTTGCTCGAAATGGTAGTATGCTACTTGGTTTGTCTCTGCTTTAATATGTGCATGTGTTTCTTTTAGCATATTGCTGATATACATATTAGTGGAGCCCTTAGGATCTTTCCTTGATTACCAGCGTTGTGATGGCGCTCGCACTCGTGGGAGCTGGGTAATCTATAAGCACATCCTTATACAGGTCCCTGGTCGTTGGACTATCGAGACAGGGCATCGATACTCCGTAGTAGACTAGCGTATGCGCTTCTCATCCCAGTGTGGGAGACGGTCTGTCCCACAGCCGTTAGTACGTCGTACTTGGGATAGTATGCGGGTGCTCGTTAGGTTACGAGTACACTTGACATGACTCGTCGGGGACTGGTGGTTGGTAATATACCTATCGTCAGTTATCAGTTCCCAGGTGACATGAGTACAGCTTAGTCCGCTGACTTGACACTGTCACTTCGCCTCGAGTGTGTTCCCACTGCACTTTGATTACTACCCTACCACGGCTCAAAGGAGTCGTGCAAACAGGTAGTTTTTGGGTGCAGTCCCGAAGCACTTGGAGGCAGTGACGGTTAGACAGGATTCGTCTCTCCCGGTATTGGGGGTTGACATCGCGCTGTGTCCAAGAGAGCCATTACACGAGTAGTCCCTGGCCAGGGCAAGCGAGATATACTGGTAGGTTTCCAGTGTTATCTCAGGGTGTTCTGGGCTACACTCCGACACGACTTGTACCGCTATTAGGGGACTGACGTTCACCGTCCCCCTAGGCCCGCCATGCGATGTATCAGACGAACAGACCGGACTGTACGGAGACTGTCACATACAGGCTCAGTAGGAGTGCAGATGGGGTTCACCTCGTCTGTCTTCTTATCGACATCTACCTGGGGACCGTTACGTACAGCTAGTGCCGCTTGCGGTCTGTGGTTAAACCCACTGCCAGCGTAGTGTCGAGTCTTTAGAGTCCCACACAGAGAGCTATTCGCCTTTAGGAAAAATGAGTAGAGGTCGCATGGTTTTGCGACAGGGTTCGTTCGCATCCGCGCACTTGTGCACGTTTGCTGTCCGGACAGTTTATACTAGCGGGCTTTGGTTTAAGCCGGATCCTAGTATATGATTTGAGATTGGTTTTTCTCAGTGTATTCGTGTTCCTCGGATCACGAATGCGGGTGCGTATGCACAGTTGCTTGAGATTGGGGGAGAGGACCTTGTTTAGGGTTAATGATTATTGTCGTTTTATTAACCCTATTGCTTTTGTGTGTATTATAGTTAATTGATAATTAGCTTAATAATTGTGCATGGTTGTTGTTGTTGACCATTTGACTTCATTGACTTGTTGACCTAGTTGACAACTTGACCATAATCATTTCATTTGGAAGATGCTCTTTGATCCTTGCAATTTGCATTAATATTGAAATGATAATGGTCATGTCTTGATAAAACCATGACAATTTTCTAGCTAATTATTGAATTAAAATATTACACACATATTAGTGAGAATGGCTCACTAATAATTCATTCTCTCATATCATTTCTCTCTCTTGCTCATCCTCTCCCTCAAGCTCTCTCCCTCTCATGTGTTGAGAAACAAAAAGCTTGAGAAAAACCCTCACTTGATCTTCTCTACTCTCTTCTAGGGTTCAAGTCTTAGCATTTCTTGCACTCTAGTTACTCCTAGCTTGGAGTTGAAGCTAAAGGTCGAGGCTTTCGGGTGGATCCTTCTTTGACGGGAGAAGACAAGCAAGGTGACCTCTTTCTACCATTCCAAGGAGCAAGGAGAGAAGGACTTTGAGCTCAAGGTATAACCTTTCCATCACTTAGCTAGTTACTAGTTAGGGTTAGCTTGTTTTTGTTTAGCAAAGATCCTTAAAGCATGGTCCATGTTGCCTATAGTTGATAAAAATCCAATTTTTATTATGTTTTCCGCCTCCCCGTAAGCACCGGGGTGGGCAACGTGGACTTACAGTGGTATCAGAGCCTAACTAAACATAAACTAGGTAAGTAGTAAAGTGTAACGAAGTTTCGAAACCGGAAAATCGAAAAACCAAACTCGCAAAACCCTAAGTTTCTGTTAATTTTTATTCTGTTCAAAATAAAATTTGTTATACACCAAAAATTATCTCAGGGTTTTGTGTAGAAAACCACCAAAGACGAAACAGAGAGGCGACCAAAGGGCCGCGGATCCGCGGCAATAGGAAGCTCTTGCCGCGGAACCGCGGCCGTCTTGTCCCCTCTCTGCTTCGATTTTGGTGCAGTGTGTTTCTGTGTTGGTTTTGGGATTTTTAGGATATGTTATATGTGCCCAGATTTTCCAGAACTAAAATTTACTTTTGGGGGCCTATAAATCCGTATTTTTTCGGAACTTCACTACACTTTAACTATATCGGTTATATCTGTGATGCTTGTATGTATTGAACGTCGGCTAATCGCTATAAGTCGATTAGTCGGGGTTATACATCTCTGTGATCTGTGATTGTTATTGGTTTGTGGATATGAATGGATTGGATTGTCGCGGGTGAATAGCCGGGGTGGATGTGAGATGAGCGTTATTTTTCTTTCATTCATTTGTAACATGTAAATTGATGTAATAATATTATTTGTATGGCCGCACAACCGGGTCGGGGTTGTAGCCGTCATTGTATAATTCTTTTTACTGTTTTTGCTCCTAGGATAGACCCATGGAGGGGGTGCACAAACTACCGGGTATCTCGAAGTGCCGAGTGGCCTACTCAAGGTGGTGAGGGAGGTTGCTTCGCTTCGGGTGCTTGGCGGGTAGTTTGTCGCACCCGTAGGGGTCTTGGGTGGGGTATTGGCTATTCACCACGACCGTGTAATCCGCTTTACGTTGCAGGCTCGAACGCATTGCGGATTCCTAGTATATCCAATGTATTCATCTGTGATCTGTAATGTCTGTCATTGCTATATATTTATATATAATAACTATTTAGGCTTTGCTTATGTTTTACAGCCGCGCTAGCCCAGCCCCCGCTCTGTCGTTAGTTAAGTAACCTAACGGGTGATGACGGGGCCCCGTGGCGAATGCAAATGGCATAAGCGTACGTCATATTTTGGTTGTTTTCTGCAATGGTAGGATTAAATGATGGGACGCATTAAAAGAACTAATGCAAGAAATAAACCAAGTAAAAGTCGATTGGAACACTTTGAAAACCACTCGGTTTTTTTTCAAAAACTAAACTTTTAAACGCGGAGCTTGAACCACTCCTTTTAAAAGCTATCTCGTTCCATCGATTATATCAAGTTCACTACGTTCACGGTTTCGCCAAAACCATCTGTAGCCCTCCATCATTTCGGTTAAATATTCGGTAGTATTCAAGCTATGTATTTTGACCTCACCCCAAGGCATAGTGATTGGTAGCTGCCGGATATTTATCCGTTGCATAGATAGAATGCGTTGATTTGAGACAGTCGTACTGCCGTTTTGGCCTACGTCAAGGGTAGGTACGGGTGGGTTCAAATTAACCAGGATAATGATGGGAAGAACTTGACATGTGACTTATGACATTTTGACCTCACGCCAAGGTCATAAGAGCATGGGGCAAAAATCCACATCGGGAGTTTCATAAGTACTGAAACTTGCTAGCGTTGCATACCATTTGGAGTGTGATAATTCTGGTAGGATTCCTTCGGTTTTATCACGCGATGATATTTGGATCCCGATCCTACTGTGAGTATATGCTACTCCTCGGGAAAACTCTCACTTAACGATCAATGCTATAAACCTAGTAGGTGCCTAGAAAGGTGTTAGCGGGGCTACGCCCACAGGGAAAAGAGGTTACTTAATTAAGAAACTTCGCGAAAGCGTTGGAAAACCTCCCTCGAAGTACCGACATTGGCCTGGATGAACGGTTAAGCAAGTATTGTACGGTGAGAATGATCCCGACTAATCCTTTTCTTTATGGTTTGAGAAGGGATTCGAGAAACAGTGGGAGCCATCCAGTTTAGACAAACTAAAATCCACTCTAAACTAGCAAGAGCATCATGCTAAAGTGTTTCTTTTCTCTCTCCTATTTGCAGCGACCATTCAACATGACCGGACTTAAGTTACTATTAGATAAAAATATATTGACAGGGCCAAACTACAAAGATTGGCTCAGGAATGTCAAGATGGCTATCACTTATGACAAGCTGGGGTATATACTTACCACCAAAGCTCCCCCTGTCCCAGGTCCCACCTCCAGCGTCGCGGATGTAGAAATCCGTAAGACATGGGAGATAGATTGCGCGAGGGCCAGATGCCTCGTACTAGCCTCGATGGACAATGACCATCAGAGGAGGCATGAGAATATGGACCTAGAGTCCATATTTCTCCATACAAAAGAACTGTATGGAGAGCAGTCTCGTATCGCTAGATACGAAATGTCGAAGAAGCTTTTTTCGGCAAGGTTGGCCGTCGGATCATCGGTAGCGGACCACGTGCTTAAGATGATCGGCTATATAGAGGAGCTCGCGGACCTTGGGACCACGTTGGAGAATGAACTCTATACTGATTTGATTCTCCAGTCCCTTCCTTCCACTTATGCCCAGTTCATTCTTAACTTCAACATGCAAGGAAAGGAGGTTGAACTTGCCGAACTTCTGAACATGTTGAGGACTGCTGAGGGCACCCTACAGAAGGGTAGGGGACATCCACTTTGTTTGTAGGAGGATCTTCCTCTTCTAGGTCCAGGGCGAAAGCCAAGGGCAAGAAGAAGAAAGCCCCCGCCAAACCAAGAGGCGGTGTCGGTAAAGTGGATACGAAGGGAAAGGGTAAAGCAACAAAAGTAGCGGGGAAGCTGGTGGGGAAGGAAGAATGCTTCTATTGTCACAAAAATGGTCACTGGAAACCGGATTGCAAGGCTTGGAAAGCCAGAACACAGGATTTGAAGCGAGTTGCAGCTTCAGCTTCAGGTGTGTATGTTATTGAAAACTGTCTATCAATAAACTCTACATCCTGGGTATTGGATACCGGATCAGGATCTCATATCTGTAATTCTTTGCAGGCGTTGAGAAAGTGTAGAGTTTTTAAGGCAGGTGACATGACCCTCAGAGTTGCGAACGGTGCTAGCATGGATGTTGAGGCCGTGGGGAACTATCACCTGGGATTATCAGATGGACACTTTTTGGTTTTGCATAGTTGTTATTATGTACCAAATGCAACCTGTAATATCATTTCTGTATCTTTATTATCTAAAGAAGGTTATGAATTTGCATTTGTAAGTAATGTAGTGAACATTCACCTTAATCAAGTTTTGATTGGATCAGGTACATTGAACAACGGTATATACGTTTTAAACCAACCACAGGTTTTCAATATCCAGAATACACACAAAAGAAAGTCTCCAGAAATTAATAAAACTTTCTTATGGCATTGTAGACTGGGTCACATCAATGAGAGAAGATTGACTAATTTACATACTGAAGGATATTTAGATCCGTTCGAATATCAATCGTATGCAACTTGTCAATCCTGTGTCAAAGGAAAGATGACAAAGGCTCCGTTTTCTGGACACGGAGAAAGAGCGAGCGAGCTCTTGGGACTCGTACACAGCGACGTGTGCGGTCCAATGTCTACACATGCGCGAAGCGGTTATTCTTACTTCATTACTTTTACGGATGATTTTTCAAGGTACGGTTATGTCTTCTTAATGAAACATAAATCCGAGGCTTTTGAAAAATTCCAGGAATATAAGAATGAAGTAGAAAAACAAACCGGCAAAAGTATCAAGATTCTAAGATCGGATCGAGGTGGAGAATACTTAAGTGCCGAATTCCTGAACTACTTAAAGGAGAATGGAATTCTCTCTCAGCTTACTCCTCCATACACTCCGCAACATAACGGTGTATCGGAGAGACGGAACCGAACCCTATTGGATATGGTACGGTCCATGATGAGTAACGCTGAGTTACCGCGATCGTTCTGGGGATATGCGCTAGAAACAGCTGCATATCTTTTGAACCGTGTTCCCACTAAGACTGTGCCTACCACACCATATGAGTTATGGAGTGGGAAGAAACCCTATCTTCAATACTTAAAGATTTGGGGATGTCCAGCTTATGTCAAAAAGCAGCATACGGACAAGCTCGAGGCACGCTCAGTACTGTGCAAGTTTGTGGGATACCCAAAGAACTCCAGGGGGTATCTTTTCTATTACGCAGAGGAACAAAAAGTCCTTGTTTCGCGTAATGCCCATTTTCTGGAACATCAGTTTTTAGAAAAAGAAATAAGTGGGAGGGCAATAAAACTGGAAGAAATTCCAGAACCACAAACTATTACTGAAAGCTTAGTGGAACCAGAAGGTTCAAAAGAACATGACATTCCTACGCCACTCCGCAGGAGTAGTAGGCAGTCTCATCCGCCCGAGAGGTACTACGGTTTTCTCATTGACGGGGATAGAGAGGACTGCATCATAGATTGTGATGAGCCTACTAGCTTCCAGCAAGCCATTCAGACCGTCGACTCGGTAAAATGGCTGGATGCAATGCGGACCGAGATGGAGTCCATGTACACCAACAAAGTATGGACGTTGGACATTGCTCCAGACGGGGTAAAACCCGTAGGATGCAAGTGGATCTTCAAAAGGAAGATTGGTGAAGATGGACAGGTTGAGACCTATAAAGCTAGACTGGTAGCAAAGGGTTTTCGTCAGCGACCTGGTTTGGACTATGAAGAAACCTTTTCTCCTGTAGCTATGCTGAAATCCATTCGGATCCTTCTTGCCATCGCAGCTTTCCACGATTATGAGATTTGGCAGATGGACGTAAAGAAAGCTTTTCTAAATGGTCATTTAGAGGAGTGTGTCTATATGGACCAGCCAGAGGGTTTCATTCAGGGTAGGAGCAGCGGAAAGGTATGCAAGTTGCTCAAGTCCATTTATGGACTCAAGCAGGCATCGCGGAGTTAGAACATCTGTTTTGATGAGACGGTCAAAGAATTTGGCTTTATCAAAAATCCAGATGAACCATGCATCTATTGTAGATTTGTAGCGAGAACTGTAGTATTCCTCGTTTTATACGTGGATGACATTCTCTTAATAGGAAATGGCATTCCTATGCTACAATCTGTCAAGGGGTTCTTGTCACACAGGTTCTCCATGAAAGACCTGGGTGATGCCTCATACATTTTGGGTATCCGGATCTACCGTGACAGATCCAAGAGGATATTAGGACTCTCACAGTCCAGGTACATCGACACCATACTGAAGAGATTCAGTATGGAAGATTCCAAGCGCGGTAATCTACCGGCTTGTCACGGGATCACCCTCTCCAAAGAGATGTCTCCCAAGACTGATTTGGAGAGGGATCGCATGTCTATTATACCCTACGCTTCTGCGGTAGGCTCTATAATGTATGCGATGTTGTGTACCAGACCGGATGTGGCTTATGCATTGAGTGTGGTAAGCAGGTATCAGTCAAACCCTGGGGAGAAACATTGGATAGCAGTAAAGAACATTCTCAAGTACCTGAGAAGGACTAAGGAGATTGAGGCCTTTGCTGACTCCAGCTTCCAGAGTGACAAGGATGATTACAAGTCCATGTCGGGTTTTGTCTTTACCTTCAATGGAGGGGCGGTGTGTTGGAAGAGCTCCAAACAGGAAACCGTTGCTGACTCGACTATGGAAGCGGAATACATCGCTGCATCTGATGCCGCAAAAGAAGCTGTCTGGATGAGGAAGTTCTTGAATGAACTTCAGGTGGTTCCGTCCATTGTTGACCCAATACCTCTGTATTGCGATAACAACGGGGCTATAGCTTTAGTGAAGGAACCCAGGTCCCATCAGAAATCCAGACACATCTTAAGGCGGTATCACCTGATCAGGGAGATCTTGGATCGCTAGGAGATCGAGGTCCGGAGAGTTGCATCAGAGGATAACACAGCAGATCCATTCACCAAGGCCTTGCCCCTGACTCAGTTCGAGCGGCTGATCGAGATGATAGGTATTCGATACGCCAGTTCATGGCCTTAGTGCAAGTGGGAGATTGTTATTGTATATGCCCTAGAGGCCATTATTGTATCATACTGGTTTGTATATTACTTGATGGAAGCTTGGGATATTCACAGTTGTATATACAATCTTGCTCGAAATGGTAGTATGCTACTTGGTTTATCTCTGCTTTAATATGTGCATGTGTTTCTTTTAGCATATTGCTGATATACATATTAGTGGAGCCCTTAGGATCTTTGCTTGATTACCAGCGTTGTGATGGCACTCGCACTCGTGGGAGCTGGGTAATCTATAAGCACATCCTTATACAGGTCCCTGGTCGTTGGACTATCGAGACAGGGCATCGATACTCCGGAGTAGACTAGCGTATGCGCTTCTCATCCCAGTGTGGGAGACGGTCTGTCCCACAGCCGTTAGTACGTCGTACTTGGGATAGTATGCGGGTGCTCGTTAGGTTACGAGTACACTGGACAGGACTCGTCGGGGACTATTGGTTGGTAATATACCTATCGTCAGTTATCAGTTCCCAGGTGACATGAGTACAGCTTAGTCCACTGACTTGACACTGTCACTTCGCCTCGAGTGTGTTCCCACTGCACTTTGATTATTACCCTACCACGGCTCAAAGGAGTCATGCAAACAGGTAGTTTTTGGGTGCAGTCCTGAAGCACTTGGAGGCAGTGACGGTTAGACAGGATTCGTCTCTCCCGGTATTGGGGGTTGACATCGCGCTGTGTCCAGGAGAGCCATTACACGAGTAGTCCCTGGCCAGGGCAAGCGAGATATACTGGTAGGTTTCCAGTGTTATCTCAGGGTGTTCTGGGCTACACTCCGACACGACTTGTACCGCTATTAGGGGACTGACGTTCACCGCCCCCTAGGCCCGCCATGCGATGTATCAGACGAACAGACCGGACTGTACGGAGACTGTCACATACAGGCTCAGTAGGAGTGCAGATAGGGTTCACCTCGTCAGTCTTCTTATCGACATCTACCTGGGGACCGTTACGTACAGCTAGTGCCGCTTGCGGTCTGTGGTTAAACCCACTGCCAGCGTAGTGTCGAGTCTTTAGAGTCCCACACAGAGAGCTATTCGCCTTTAGGCAAAATGAGTGGAGGTCGCATGGTATTGCGACAGGGTTCGTTCGCATCCGCGCACTTGTGCACGTTTGCTGTCCGGACAGTTTATACTAGCGGGCTTTGGTTTAAGCCGGATCCTAGTATATGATTTTAGATTGGTTTTTCTCAGTGTATTCGTGTTCCTCGGATCACGAATGCGGGTGCGTATGCATAGTTGCTTGAGATTGGGGGAGAGGACCTTGTTTAGGGTTAATGATTATTGTCGTTTTATTAACCCTATTGCTTTTGTGTGTATTATAGTTAATTGATAATTAGCTTAATAATTGTGCATGGTTGTTGTTGTTGACCATTTGACTTCATTGACTTGTTGACCTAGTTGACAACTTGACCATAATCATTTCATTTGGAAGATGCTCTTTGATCCTTGCAATTTGCATTAATATTGAAATGATAATGGTCATGTCTTGATAAAACCATGACAATTTTCTAGCTAATTATTGAATTAAAATATTACACACATATTAGTGAGAATGGCTCACTAATAATTCATTCTCTCATATCATTTCTCTCTCTTGCTCATCCTCTCCCTCAAGCTCTCTCCCTCTCATGTGTTGAGAAACAAAAAGCTTGAGAAAAACCCTCACTTGATCTTCTCTACTCTCTTCTAGGGTTCAAGTCTTAGCATTTCTTGCACTCTAGTTACTCCTAGCTTGGAGTTGAAGCTAAAGGTCGAGGCTTTCGGGTGGATCCTTCTTTGACGGGAGAAGACAAGCAAGGTGACCTCTTTCTACCATTCCAAGGAGCAAGGAGAGAAGGACTTTGAGCTCAAGGTATAACCTTTCCATCACTTAGCTAGTTACTAGTTAGGGTTAGCTTGTTTTTGTTTAGCAAAGATCTTTAAAGCATGGTCCATGTTGCCTATAGTTGATAAAAATCCAATTTTTATTATGTTTTCCGCCTCCCCGTAAGCACCGGGGTGGGCAACGTGGACTTACAAGTAACACTTCCAATTCTAGGGTTAGGAGACCCGGTCTCGACTCCTCGAGATGGCCTCCCAATGGACCCTAGAACCCGATTACTTGTGCTCCCCTCCTTGGGTCTATCCTAATACGGAAAAGTAAATAATATACAATGGTGACATCATCCTCAACCCGGAAGTGCCCCAATAAAAGAATATTACATACAATGAATTTTACATGAATGAAAATAAAAACTCTCATCTCACATAAAATCCCCGGCTATTCAGAACACGACAATCCAATATAACATATCACAGCAACACATAATATCTCATATCATCAACGTAAGCAAGTATGCGTATGCCGATTGTCGTTGATGTATAGCAACGAAGCCGGCAATACCCCACATACTACACTTACGGTCGCAAAAAAGAAAAGTGAAAAACTACAACATTTGGAATCCACAATGACCTTAGACATCGTAAACCCGAAATATCACATATTACAGATTTCATACCTAACTATATGAATTCCACATATTGTATCACATTCACAGAATATCATGACGATGTTTAACGTTTTGATCGAATCAACATATACTCACAAATCACCCCCATGAGCTCAACACTTGAGCAAAGTCAAAACACTCAAAAACCGTGCCACAGTTGTAAGGATCCCTTGGACGGCAGCAAGGTTTCGGAAGGCATCATCCATGCCATTTTTAAATTTTTGTGTAACGTTTTGAAAATCGTTTCGGTGAAATTTCGAAAAAATGGGTAAAATAAGGGGGTTTTCTGTAAAAAGTCAAAATACAAATATCTTATTATAAAAATTAAATATACATATTCTAGCAATGTAATTACTATTATTTGGTGTTTATTGAGCCACTGGTGAAATTTCAAATTTTTTTAAAAAAAAAATTATTTTATTATTATTTTAAGCCGTCACTAATACATTTAATTAGGAAAAATTACAAACTGGAATGGGTTGAAACAAATTTTGTGCATCATAAAACATTAAACAAAATTTTATCATGTGGCTTTTGAAACGAAATCGTTTGCCAAAACGGTTTAGAAATTATTGATTAAAAAAGGCTTTTTTTTAGTGTAAATGGATGTTGGGGTATTGTATTTGTCATTTTCCTTCACCCCACACTCACACACTACACCAATTCCCCTCCTTGGCTGAATTTTCAGCAGCCACATCCCCCATGTCCCCACTTCTTTTGATAAAAGAGAAGAAAATCAAGAGAATAGAATAAAGGAAATATTAAATAAAGAGGTATGGTGTTAGATAATGGTGACTTGGACTTTTCCTTGACTTTACAAACACCCCCACACCCTCTCTTCTCCCCCTCCTCAATTCTGGCCGAGCCTCCCTTTGTGCAGCCCCCCAATTTTTCCCCTCTCATTTCATCACAAAATTCCATCAAAAATCCACAAATTTACTCACAAATTCAAAGCAAACTCCAAATCCAAGCTTTACCCATTATTCTTTAGCCAATTTAGTATGGATCATGGGGGATGGAAGCAAGTTTGGGAGGCTAAGCTTCATGTTTGATCTCTTGATCATGAGGTATAAAGTTTCATCCAAATTTGTTAATTGTTAATTGTATGTTTGAATCTAGTTTTAATTAGATGTTTAATTATGGAATTAATTTAAATTTAACTTTCAAGAGAAGGGTTAGAAATTCAAGTTAGGTTTTTGTTTTGGAGTTGGGTTGTGATCAATTGTGCATGGTTGTGCGATATGGGCTAGCATCTTAAAACTTGTTAAAACTAATCGAATTGCTAGTTTGCAAATTGTTAGTTTAAATTTGTAATAATTGTACAAATATTGCAAACTAGGTTTTTTAGAATTGATGGAAATGAGTGATTTTAAAATCTAACTAACATTGGTATGACATAATTAAGATGTTTAATGAACATTATAGCCACTAGAATTGTTAAAATATTTAGATTGGTTAAAACACCAAGTTTTGAACTAAAAAGGTAACTTTTGCTAACTTGATTTTGGTTTAATGTAATTTAGCAAGATTAAAAATCTAGTAAATGTTTATGTAGCCTAATTAAGATAATTAGTGAGTATTGTGACCACTAGTTTGCTAAAACATCAAGACTTGTAGTAAAACGGTTAACGACCCCTTTACTAGGCTTTTTGGAAATAAACCGATTTGATCAATTTATTGGTTTTGATGATTTGCATCCTATTTCATATATTTTTAGTGACTTATAAAACAACGATTGGTACGTTTGGTGTTTTTCTCGATCAATCGGCGTGTGTACACCGATGTCGAGGGTTTTTGGGTTGATTTGAGAAAGCAACCATAGGTTTTGACCTATGTGGGATTCGTGAGTAGTTTTGGTCATGAGTCGGATTTTAATACGATACGGTGCGTTATGATATGTAGGTACCCTATGTGGACATTGAGACGACAAGCAAGCGCGTGGCGACGTCGGCACCAGCGAGCGAGGACCAGGTGAGTAGATTTATATCTACGGGGAGAAGTCGGGTGGATGGCGTATAGCACCCCCGCAGTTCGTGGTGATGTATACGAATACGTATACACACACATATATATATTTTTTATATTTTGTTTGAGTGCATTGATGATAATATGGATATTTGGTGTTCTTGGATATTTAGTGTCGCGAAACCCTAGAGTTGTGGTCGCACTACGTATGCACACACCCACCCATACTTGCATACTTTCTTCTTTCATTTGTGCTTATACAGGAATACATAGTTATGTGTTCACATGGGTATGGGACAATGTGTTCACATACGGATTTGAGGATGATACTTGGGTTTGAAATGAGTCGATGAGATTTGTATTGAGGTTGTGAATTCGGTGATATGGCAGGATTCGTATTTGAGATACGACATGACGTTGTAGCGGGTCCTTTGACGTAGTGTTTCACACACGTGCATGCATACGTAGGTGGTATCAGTATTGTACTAGACATAGATCCGTACCCGGATTATGATCTTTGATAAAGGGGATACCAGATGAATAGTGTGATGAATGTGATATTGACCCGTACCCAGATGTGGGGATGCCGTACGACGGATTTACGTACGAGCTATATATTGATGATAGATCCGCACTCTTGACTTTGGATGCCTGATTATAGATATGGTATCGGATGTGATATTATTGAGGCAGGATCACCGACTATACATATACAGGTATGTATATGTATCGACTCAGATGATAGGCGGTTTCCTTAACTGTAGCTCAGCTTGTTAGTTCAGCCGTATAGTTTAGCATAGTTGTTAGATTAGATTAGACTCCTACCTATTTCAAAACTAACAAATCGTGGGTATTTTAAAAGACAGCCCTAGGGATCCTACGGATATTTCAAAAGACGTATCTTTTCATAAAAACACCGTAGCCCCTATTTTCAAAACCCCATGATTCGTGTTATTTCAAATGGCACCATTGTTTAATATTTAGCTCCCGCTCATTTTGGTTGCTCGCTCTGCATCGCATACTTACATTGTTATTTCATATTGCATTGTTGATATTATGTTCTTAGGACACCAGCACTATTACCGATGATGCGTATGTACTACGTACACTTAGTTGCCGGCTCACAAACATCTTCATCGGTAATTTCCATGTCACGCACACCCTAGAAAATATTATTGCTTATCTTCGCTTGATAGCTAGTAGTTTGACATGATATTAGTGTACTTACCTTATATGCCAGCTTAGATATTGTAGTTATTACTGTCGCTTCATGCATACAGCTATTCATTGTTATGCCGCGTTCATGGATTCTCATGCATATATTCACTTTTTACGTGCTATTGAGGTTTTGGATTCGGATTTCCATGAGATTTTCTGGATTTGGGGAAAACCGCAAAACATATACAAACTTCTTCTTTCTCTTTTTAAATGAAAAGCGCGGTTTTTCCCATGATGTATGAGTCGTCCACCATGAGTTTGCTGATGGATTTCGAGACCCGATTCGAGGAGTTGGATGAACCGTTTCGGGTACATGGTGGACCCGGTAAGGTACCCCGGGGCAAGCAGCGCGTGATGATGACGATGTGAGCCTGGCAGGGAAGCACTACCTACCGGTGATTTTACCCGACGCGTCGGATATCCGGAGGATACCGTCGTGGTCTTGAGATGGATCGTAGGGGCCGGTCTGGACTGACGGCGCCCTAGATATTGAGATTTCGAGATATTGAGGTACTGAGATTTGATGATACAGGCCAGTCCGGATAGCCGGAGCCTGAGGTTTTGAGACATTGAGATTTATGTTTTATGTCGATGCTAGACACTGTTGATGCTGATTTCATTTATGATACCTCATTTTAAAAATACAAAGGAAATCTCACTAATTTATGAAAACGGTTTCTTCATTTACATGTATTCTGTTTTCATGCATTCATACCTCATTCATAGGATATATTGCTACCTGAGGCACTGACACGGGCACATGAGATTACACTCGGGTTAGATATTTACCCTAGCCTTGTTTAGGTTGCATGTTATATATAATTGAGGATATATTATGATCTTTGACCTAGGTTGCGTTATTTATGCGATTTCTGTTCGTAGATGTTTTTCTATTCACGAGTTGGCAACTCACCCCCGTTGTTCCCCAGTTTCTTGCAGGTTTGCCGTACAGGTTTCTTTACGGCTTGCGGGCATAGTTTCCTTCGGGTGTTTTGCTAGTAGGTGGGTTTACTTGTATCGTACCCTATTTATATAACTTGTATATTATTATTCTGTTGTATCTAGAAGTTCCATCAACCAAACATGTTTTATTTTTGAGATAGAGACCAGTGATGTTATTCTTTCGACCTTAGAGTCGCGCGTTTCATTTCTGTGGTTTTCTTGTGGTTTTGGGTTTTTGATCCTCGCCGTTGGCGTTGTATATTATATTGCTTGTGTGGTTGTGACCGTCGATTGACGAAGAGCTAGCTCCCGCTTGGGGATGCCCTTTTATTGATTTCGTATACTATTCATGTTGTATCCCGTTTGGGGGCCAGTATTTACAAAGGAGACTCTGCCGAAATTTTCAGGAAATATTTGATGTTTTTAAAAACGCATAATTCGGCTTATGCTATTAAAACTACTTGATTTAAATTGGTTTTCCTTCACTCTACTACTTTTCTTGGTTTGGATTTCTGGGTTTTCGGTTTACTTAGATTACGTACGCCCCGAGACGTTCGTAGTTTAAGTGCCGGTCATGTTCCGTACTTTCGGGTCGTGACATTTTGCCGTGAAAGGGAACTCTAAACTAGAATCGTTGGCTAGATTACAATACAGAAACATATAGTAATCCATTTACTATCTAAGTGAAGAAGAAAATACAACCTTTGTAGATCGGTCCTTCACTTCATTAGCTCCTTTTTGAAGTCCCTTCGCTGCGATCGTGGTTCTCCCGGACTCTTGCATGGCTTCACGAGGCTAAAAGAGCGTCCTTGCTTGAAGTCTTCCAGGCCGAAGATGATCTACGTCGAGGGGATGCGAACTCAAGCTTCTACTTCACTAACTAGAGAATTAGTGAAGCAAACACCCTAAACTAAATTTCTAGTCTAGTAGAGGATGAAGAAATAGTAAGTGGGTTCACTTTAGAATTTCTTTTCTCACAATCTCACTCACTTTTTGAAAACCCTAGCAAGCTTTTCTTTTGCTCAAAGAAGAAGAAGATGAACAAATGAAAAGATGAGGATAATGATCAAGTGAGTGAGCTAACCATGGGTGAGTGAGTATCATATACTAACTCATGTAGAGAAATAACCATGGCTAATCCAAATGGTTAGGTTAACAAAAATCTAAAGTAAAGACAAAGTTAGTGGACTTTGTCAAAGCAAAGCAAGCTTCTACAAGCTTCATGCTCTTTCCAAATATCCACTAATTTTGTAATTACCTTAAATAATTACAACCCACCATAATAAATAGAATGGTGTATGTCTTACACACCCATGAAGTGTGTATCAACAACCATGATCCAAAAAGAAAACACAATTTAATATATATCACATATATATTAAAGTTGTGCACATATGAGAAAAACAAATGCTTAAGTGAACCAATGTTAGTCAATGTAAATTAGTATATCATATATACAATTATACACTAAATTATCAAATCAACACTTGACTTAATAATCCGGTTATATCTCATATAACCGACTAACATCCAATGTATCGACTTATCGAATCAACACTTGATTCGATAACCCGGCTATATCACATATAACCGACTGATACAAAAAGTTGCGAGAATAGAATACGGTATCACATACACGCATTATTCTCGGTCCCGTACATATCACATACGTGCCCATATTTCGTTTTGCCTGAGCCAGTAAAACCTCTATGTAGGACTCTAAAGACTCGTCAATACGCCGGCAGTAGGTGATGATCACATCAAGCACCCACAAGCCGTCAGCGGTACTAGCTGGACGTAACCGCTACCCGGGTATTGAGCGATCAAAAGATCAGCAAGCAAGCCCGCTAAAACTCCTGTAAAAGCCTGACGGTAACACTTGACGTACAGTTCGGTCTCCTCGTCTGATATGTCGCATATCAAGTCTAGAGGTGGTAAACGTCAGACCCCAATTACCGATAATTCATTCCGATGTGAGGCTCATAACGGGTCAAGAAACTACTGGTCACACTTACCAGTAAATCTCTAATACAGCCCTGGCCAGGGACTTCCCTGTTATGGCCAATCGAGCACAGCGCAACATCAACTCCCAATACCGGGAGAGACGAAACCCCTCCTATCGCTCACCGCCTCCATGTGACTCGGGACTGTACCCAAAACCACCATTTTGCACGCCCTCTTGGACGTGGTGAGGTGGAAATCAAAGCACAGTGGGAATCACACAAGACTCTATGACGATCTCGGGTTTACAGACTAACCTGTACAAGTGTCACCTGAGAACTGCCATCTGACGTGAGGTATAATACCATCTGGGAGTTCTCAGCGAGTCCATCCAGTGTACCCAGTCTCCACTGAGCACCCGAATACCATCTCTGATGTCAAACACCAATGGATATGGGATCATCCATCGCCCATCTCATGGGTCGAGAAGCGTATACGCTAGTCTACTCTGGTATATCGATGCCCCGTCTCGATATACCGACGACTAGGGACATTAAAGGATGTACTTATGGACTACCATGGCCCCACTAGTATAATCTACATCATAGTCCTGGTAGTCAAGTACACATCCTAAGGGCTTTACCAACATGTAACTATAAGACAGTAAGAGACAAGTATACATGTTAAAATAAAGAGCAACCAGATAGCATACTATCATATCGAGCAAGAAAGTCCTCTCTATATATGTCCAAGCATCCAATAATATACATCATCTGTACAATACTGGCCTTAGGGCATATATACAACTAACAATCTCCCACTTGAACTAGGGCCAGCTGCTGTAGTATCGCATACCAAGCATCCCGAAGAGTCTCCCAAACTGTATGTGGGGAATAGCCTTCGTGAGTGGATCCACTGCATTATTCTTTGTATCAACCCTCCTGACCTCGATCTCCCGGCGATCAACTATCTCCCTGATCAGGTGATACCGCCTCAGAATATGCCTGGATCGCTGATGGGACCTGGGTTCCTTGGCCAAAGCCACCGCTCCATTGTTATCACAATACAAAGGTATTGGATGCTCATTGAATGGAACCACTCCAAGTTAAGTAATGAACTTCTTGATTTAGACATCCTCTTTGGCAGCATCGTTGGCAGCGATGTATTCATCCTCCATCATCGAGTCTGCCACGGTTTCCTGCTTGGAACTCTTCCAGCTTACCGCCCCTCCGTAAAGGGTGAAGACAAATCCCGAGTGCGACTTAGAGTTGTCCTTATCACTCCGGAAGCTCGAATCGGTAAAGGACTCCACTTGGAGTTCTCTATTACCATACACCAAAAGCATCTCTTTAGTCCTTCTCAAGTACTTGAGAATGCTCTTCACAGTTGTCCAGTGACTCTCTCTAGGATCAGCTTGATACCTACGCATTACACTTAGTGAGTGTGCTACATCGGGTCTGGTACATAGCATCACGTACATGATAGAGCCTACAGCCGAAGCATAGGGTATCCCTTGCATGCGAGCTCTCTCCAAATCAGTCTTGGGAGACATCTCTTTGGAGAGAGTGAGTCCAGAGATCGTAGGTAAAAACCCACGCTTGGACTCTTCCATACTAAACCGCTTTAGTATGGTGTCAATGTACCTGGATTAGGAAAATCCCAGTATTCGTTTGGATCTATCTCTATAGATCTTAATCAACAAGATGTAGGAGGCAACCCCTAGATCTTTCATTGAGAATCTTTGTGATAAGAAGAGCTTAACCGATTGTTGTTGGAGATAGTGCCCTCAGAGTCAATTATTAGATCACAGGCATGTGATTGCAATGATTGAGGGAGGACCTGTCCCAGTAGGACAGTCTTACTCGAGATGATAGTATGCTATCTGGTTTATCTTTATCATCGTGTACTGCTTTAAGTGACCTGACAGGTCGCTATTACACGTTGGTAGAGCCCCTAGGATTCTTGCTTGACCACCAGCAGTATGAGGGCGATCATATACGTGGGAGCTGGTAGTCTATAAGCACATCCTTAAAAGGTCCCTAGACGTGGGAGTTTCGAGACAGGGCATCGATTCTCCAGAGTAGACTAGTGTATACAGTCGAGACCCCGAAGAGGGGCGGTGGCCGGTCTCACAAGCCACTGGTGTCAGTTGGTTCACCTAAGATGTATACAGGTGCTCATTGGGTTATGAGTACACCGGACAGGACTCACCGGGAACATGCTAGTTGGTCTTATACCTGACGTCAGATAGCAGTTCCCAGGTGACATGTGTACAGGTTAGTTCATCGACCTGGGGATCGTCATTTGTCTCGTGTGAGTTCCCACTGTACTTTGATTACTACCCTACCACGCTCAAAGGAGACGTGCAAACAGGTTTTAGTTGGGTAAAGTCCCGAGCCACATGGAGGCAGTGAGCGGATCTTCAGGGGTTCGTCTCTCCCGGTATTGGGGGTGAGGTCGCGCTGTGTCTAGGAGAGCCATTACACGAAGCCCTCGACCGAGGCAGGAGATTTACTGGTAGGTATTCCAGTAGTATCTCAGGGTGTTCTGGGCTACACTCCGACACGACTTGTACCGCTTTTGGGGGTCTGGCTTTTACCAACCCCCTAGGCCCGCCATGCGATGCTCATAGACGAACGGACCGGACTGTACGGATAATGTCACTGACAGGCTCAGTAGGGTGTCAGGATGAGTTCGCTCATCGACGTCCCTTTTGGTCAATAGCTGGTGGCCCGTCACGTATGGCTAATACCTCTGACGTACTAGTGGTTAAATCCACAGCCATAGTATTGACGAGTCTTTAAGGTCCACCACACATACACTTACTCAAGTTTCGGGCGAAACGCTGTAGAGGCCGTATGGAGATATGGCAAGGTCCGATCAGATACGTGCGGTATTGCATGGATCAGGATCGGACAGTTGTACTAGAGGCCGTATGGAGATATGGCAAGGTCCGATCAGATACGTGCGGTATTGCACGGATCAGGATCGGACAGTTTGTACTACAGGTCGTATGGATATATGGCAGGGTTCGATCAGATACGTGCGGTATTGCACGGATCAGGATCGAACGGATTATACTAGCCGGCTTTGGTTTAAGCCGGACCCTAGTATAGTACAGTGTAGATTTTGTCTCATTGCATTTGTATTTCGGTCGGAATACAGATGCGGGTGTGTATACACTGTATCGGGGTTTTCCTGTAAATTATTACGGGACCAGTTTTCTGGAGTTGCCAGTTTGCTTTCCGTTTCGGCCAATTTCCTTTGTATCGTTCATTGGCCGAAGAATGGTGGAGGAGGGCTTATTTGCATTTGTGCAAATAAGCATTAGTGGAGGGGGTTCTTTGCATTTTGTTGCTTCATGATAGCTCTTGTTGACCTTGACTTGTTCACTTCATCATTGCTTGACTTTTGGAGTCATCATCTTTGATGATGGTTGTGGTTGAGTGTGGATGTGTTTGTGATCATGTTCTTTCATGATTTCTTTTGATTCCCTCATGCATTATTGTGTGGCCTCTCTCATTTTTAAGACATACTCTCATTCTCACTCTCCCCTCACTTGGATGGCCGGCCACTTCCTCAAGTGGGCTGTCCCATTTTTTTGTGGAGGGATTTCATCTCTTTTGGCTTGTTAGAAATCCCATAGCTCCACAAAAATTCCACAACTCATCCCTCCACCCAAAGGCAACCTCCATAAACCCCAAATGAGACATATAGATCTTCACTATATTCTACAGCAAATCTTGGGCACGTCGACTCGCCAGCTTCATGCCCGAGTTGCCTCGGTATAGAGGTGGGAGCCCGTAAAAGAACCCGGCAACGTGGTGCCCTTCCGGCAAAGAGGTGGAGACCGGACATTCCGCGGGAGATCGGGACGACGGCGAGAAGACCGGAGGACACGGATCACTCGGTATATCTTTCTTCCACATCTAGTAGTTAGCTAGGACTAGTTAATGGCACGATCCGGGTATTAGTGCGCGGTGGTGCCGGTTCAAGAAAATTAAAGTTAGCCATCGCTTCCGCATTTGGCCTCAGGATGGAGGCCGGGGCGCCGCCGTGCACTTACATTGGTATCAGAGCCTCGCCATTAACTTAGTCTAGCTTTGTCTAATGTGTTTTACATTTCCGATCGAACAATTTTCCAAAAACCGTATTTTTCTTCACATCAGTTTCTGTCGAAATTTTTTGAAGTCCAAAAATTTTTCAGGTTGTTTCAGAATGATGTGTAGAAAATTCTAAGAGTTCTGGGAAAATTTGGTTTCGTGAATAGTCTAAAGGACCGCGGAACCGCGGCCAAACCCATGCTTGGGCCGCGGTTCCGCCGCGACTTTAACTGTTCAGTCCCCCAAACTTTTGCAGAATGTTCCTGAGTTTAAAATGTGGTTTCTGGAATGTTATTTTTGGGCCCAGAATTTCTTGATGTGCTACAGTAGTACTTGGGGGCCCACTTGTTATAATTTTGATCGATCGGATATTATAAACACATTTTTCCACAGTATTTACATTATATCTGCGACCGTGAATGTCACTTGATCGGTAAATCCTGTCTAACTGCTATAGCCCGGTTAGACGGATTTGCGAACGTGACTTTCACGTTGATGTTCTGTGTATTGCTGTGATGTTGCGGATTGGTCGTGGGGGATAGCCTAGATGCAATGCTAGTACAGTTTATGTTGTATTATGTACATTTGATATTGCGGGGAGAGCGTCCAACGTGTGGACTGCCGTCACTGCCTGTTTGTATTATTATTTTAGGGCACGACCAGGTTGCGGTCGATGTACCCGTTGTATGTATATCTTACTTTCTGTACTAGGATTACCCCAAGGTGGGGTGCACGGATAGCCGGGTTCTATAGGGAAACGGGCCCGCATCTCATGGCATTGAGACGGAGGGGGCTTCACTCTAGAATTGGCGGGCTATTCGCCGCACTCGTAGGGGGTACAGGTTGACCCAGGAGGGGTGCCCAAGTTACCGGATTCCGTGAAGTGCCGGGTGGTCCATTCACGTTGCTGAAGGGGGCTGCCTCGCTTCAGGTTTTGGCGGGTAACTTGCCGCGCCCGTAGGGGTCTAGGATTTCGTTGCACAGGCTATCCACACGACCAGGGGAACGTCGGGTTTCAGTAGTGGCTTTGTGAAACCCGGGTATCCCAGATATCTGTATTGTTCTGTGATGCTGTACATTTCTGTGATGTTGCATTTTATCACGCCTTGAGCGAAATATAATATATTGGTATATATATTAGTAGATGTTGTATATGTTTTACATCCGCGCTAGTCCAGTCCCCTCTCTGTCGTTAGTTAGCTAACCTAACGGGTAATGACGGGACCCAGTGGCGAATGCGGATGGCATATACGTACGTCATATTATTTTCGTTCTTTGTGGTGTGATCAATTGATGGGACTGCGTTGATTCGGATCAATGCAAGTTAAAAACAAACCTAATCTGATGTTGTTGGAACACTTTTCAAAAAGCTGTTATTGCAAGGACGTTCTCTTTTGTTTTGCATCGTGGTATTCAGTTGGAATATCCTGTTCCTCAGTCGACGAGGCAAGGGCTGAGATCCCTTCACCGGGAGTTACCCCTTGGACAGAAGTTTGCGTCAGGGCAATAACTTCACTATAGCCGATTACTTTTTCTTTGCACCGTGGTATTCAGTTGGAATATCCTGCACCTCATTCTACGGGGAAAGAGCCGAGATCCCTTCACCGGGAGTGACCTCTTTAGCAAAGAATTTCGTCACTATATTTTTAAAAGCTATCCGGTTCCTTCAGCGATATCAAGTTCATTACGTTAAAGGTTTTCGCCAGAAACCATTCGTAGCCCTCCATCATTTCGGTTAAATATTCGGTAGTATTCAAGCTATGTATTTTGACCTCACGCCAAGGCATAGTGATTGGTAGCTGCCGGATATTTATCTGTTGCATAGATAGATGCGTTGGTTTAGGACAGTCGTACTACTATTTTGGCCTACGTCAAGGGTATGTACGGGTGGGTTCAAATTAACCTGGATAATGATGGGCAGAACTTGACATGTGACTTATAATATTTTGACCTCACGCCAAGGTCATAAGAGCATGGGGCAGAAATCACATCGGGAGTTTCTAAAGAAACTGAAACTTGCCAGATATGCGCATACCTTCTGGAGTGTGACACCGTGAGCGGATTCCGTCACGTTATCATGCGATGATAGTTGGATCCCGATTCCCATTGATGAGTTGGTTTACTCCTCGGGTGATCCCGACTAATTCTTCTTTCAGGTTTGGAGGAGAATTTGACGGAACAGTGGGAGGTTTCCAGATTAGATAAATTGGTAACCATTCTGATCTAGGTTAGAGTGCACGCTGAGTGTTTCTTTTCTCTCTCTCTTTGGCAGCGACCATTGACCCGACCCTAAGACTATGACTCAGTGACCAAGTTAACCGAACCTTCTTAAACACTGGCTTTTGGATTGTCAGAGTTGCAAACCTCATTGCCACTCCTAATTTTACCCTTTTCTCCAGGACACCCCGTATTACTACGAACGTCCACTTCCATTGGACAAAACCATCGTATGGTTAGATACGAACTCGAAAGAATTTATTCGAGGATGGTTTCAGGTTCTGGAGAAAACGGATAGGACTATTCAGTTGTCTTTTCCTTTTACTTTCTCTCAGGTTGCGAGTACTCCTTGGTTTAGGAGATAGTACACCTATTACGCAAATTGGATAGTCTTCTTCCAAACCATAGGCAGGTGCCGACCGGTAGGGAATGAAGAAAACCAATTAGCATAACGATGGTGTACAGAAGGTATTAAGTTAAGACAAAGAAAGGGATTAGTAGGAGGGCATAGTAAATTGCGACTGCTATTCACGACCAAACCAAGTATTTCTTCGCCAATCCGAAATCACCTTTGTATTTCTCCCGAACACTCCGTATCACTACGAAGATCCACAGTTTATTGGATACTCCATCGTATGGTTATATACGAACTCGAAAGGAACTTGTTCCATTTCGGGGATGGATTCTGGTTCAGGAGAAATAGGAATAAGGTTTATTCGGTTGTCTTTTATCTTCACCTTCTCTCGCTTTGCGAGTGTTCCTAGGATTAGGACAGTACACCCATTATGCTTATTGGATAGTCTTCTTCCAAACCATAGGCTGGTGCCGAACGGTAGGGAAGGAAGAAAACCATTTGGCTTAAAGGGGTGTGCAGAAGGTAATGACTAAAGACATATAAAGGGATTTGGAGAGGTGGCAAAGAATTATACGGTTACAGTCGTGAATCTGGAAGAGGCATTACTAGGAATACCGGGATACCCCATCGAAACATTTCAATGTTTCAGTTTCACTGTGTACTGTTAAAGGAAAAATGATTTCCCAATTAAGACACTTGCTCCAGGGTATGTATTTACCAGGTATGATTCTCACATCTGTATGGTTTTACAGATGATGAGTGGGAGTAAGTTATTGGGAATTGGATGATCATCCTCATTATATCGGGATTCGTTGTAATCGGTGATATTTAAGGAAATCGCCTGGGTTGTTTGCCGGTCGGCAAATATTTGGTTTTGAATATCCGCTGTTTTGCACCAATTTCAAATCGATATATCTGTACGTCTATTTTCATAGAGTGAGATATACCTTTTTTTGAAATTATGTCTATGACATTTACCTATATCTGGGGATGGTTAGGTAAGGAGCATTAAACAGCGGTGTAATTCTTCTTAACCATAAATACAGTTTTCAACCTACGACACACAGTAAATGAGTTATCAGACTCAAAGGAATTATACAAAGTATTCTATGTTGTCCAGGGTCCGTCAGGACAGAGGGGTTGGTCCTCATACTATATTCGGTTTACTTATGAATTCTCTAGTTTTTAGACAGGTGTTTCGTAGAAACACAGGGTCCGAATTTTTGAGAAGTTATAGGTATTTGAATAAAGTAGAGAACCAGATATTGCAAGTATCGGGATTCTTCAAAGTGATCGAAAATGTAGATACTTGAGTATGGTATTCAGATGATAGTAATGATTAAGAGATCTTGCTTCTCTTTCAGGTTATTCATAATTGGAAGCATTCCTAAGTTGAGTAACGCTGATCGGCCTCGTTCCATTTAGTTGTCATGCACTGGAGACAGCTGCATGATTTGAATCTGGTTCAATTAAATCAGTGCCTCTGGTTCTATATTGGATATAGAACAGTTCATGTCTTAACGATGTTAAGGCACGGGGAGTTGTCCGGTTTATGATTAAAACCAGACACTGGACAACTCAAGGCACGTTTCTGTAATGGCTGTTTGTGGGTTGACCCAGGCTATGACGAGGGTTGACTTTCTACCATCTGAAAAATCAATAGTGATATTGTTCTGGACTCGCCATAGTTTTATTAAAAATGGATTTTTTCAGAAAACAGAAGTGGGAGTATGGTAGAACTGGAAGTGATTCCAGAACCATAAACGATTACTGAAGATTTCATAGGAACCTAAAGATTCAATATGGCTTGACATTCCATTGGCCACTCCGCAAATAAGGTGGGTAACTTCAGGCACCCGAGAGGTACTCCGGTAGCCTCAAGGACGGTGACAAGGAAGTTCTTGTTTACCCACACTTGCCATTGCTGTTGTTCCAGGCTGCGAGACCCGGCGGGAGGATGAGTATAGCGTCGTTCTGAACTGGCTTCAGAAGTGCACGTGTATATGACTCTGCCAGAGGGTTGTCGTAGTTAGTGGGAGCAGCGGAAGCATTGGTGGACAGGTGGCTTATGTCTATTTGTAGACTAAAGCACATGTAGCGGAGATAGATCATCTATTTCGGATGTGACAGTCATAGGTTTGACTTCATCAGAATAGGGGATGGATCTGTTGAGAAGGTAGTAGGGTGTGTTTTCGTGGTATTTGGATGACATACACAGAGTAGGAAGTGATATTCCTATACTACAATTGGTTATACTTTGGTCGTCACACAGTGGTTTCTCCACATGGGAATTGGACATTATATCAGACATACTGGTTACTTGATCTATGGTTTTAGATCTAGATTTGGATGGTTTCCCAATCAGGGTACTTAGACAGCATTCTAAGAGTATTTAGAATGGACGACTCCTGGCACGGTAGTGTACCTGCAGGTGATGGAGTCACCCTCTCTAAAGGTGTCTTACAGACTAAAGGGGAGAGGGATGTGCATGATTGGCAGATCACTTTCTTAGGCAATTGAGTCAATCATGAGATGTCAAGTACCACACCAGGTGTTGTTCTTGCACTAGATGCAATAAGTTGACATTGATCCAATCCTGAAGAAACAGTCGGAAGCAGTTTTAGAACATAAGTGGATGTTCCAGGGATATGATAATGACAGCCTCATTCGAGAGACGGTTATCATTCCAGGCTTCCAAGGTGACCTGGACGACAAGGAGGTTGTCAGAGTTATATTTTTCCTTCTGACGAGGGGCAGTATTTTGGACAGGTGGTCCAAGGCAATACTGAGGGAGGCATGGCGCAGGATACTGATTAAGTTCAGTTGACGATACAGTCTAAGAAGTTTGGATTTTGAGTTCATTTATCAGCTAGGTCCCATCAGACATCCAGACGCATTCTAAGACAGGTATTGCTCATTTCGGGAGATGGCTTTCTCCGCGAACATGAGATATAGAGAGACATAGAATGAAACATCAAAGCGGATCCACTCACTGAGGCTATTCATCGAATGCAATAGTTTCGCAAACGAGCTTTGTGAGACTGACTAATAGAGGAGTTGGGTGTTCGGTATCACACGGGCTGTGAGTATGCGACATCGCAATAATTAGCCTTGAGTGCAAGTGGGAGATTGTTGGAGATAGTGCCCTCAGAGTCAATTATTGGATCACAGGCACATGATTGCAATGATTGAGGGAGGACCGGTCCCAGTAGGACAGTCTTACTCGAGATGATAGTATGCTATCTGGTTTATCTTTATCATCGTGTACTGCTTTAAGTGACCTGACAGGTCGCTATTACACGTTGGTAGAGCCCCTAGGATTCTTGCTTGACCACCAGCAGTATGAGGGCGATCATATACGTGGGAGCTGGTAGTCTATAAGCACATCCTTAAAAGGTTCCTAGTCGTGGGAGTTTCGAGACAGGGCATCGATTCTCCAAAGTAGACTAGTGCACACAGTCGAGACCCCGACGAGGGGCGGTGGCCGGTCTCACAAGCCACTGGTGTCAGTTGGTTCACCTAAGATGTATACAGGTGCTCATTGGGTTATGAGTACACCGGACAGGACTCGCCGGGAACATGCTAGTTGGTCTTATACCTGACGTCAGATAGCAGTTCCCGGGTGACATGTGTACAGATTAGTTCATCGACCTGGGGATCGTCATTTGTCTCGTGTGAGTTCCTACTGTACTTTGATTACTACCCTACCACGCTCAAAGGAGACGTGCAAACAGGATTTAGTTGGGTACAATCCCGAGCCATATGGAGGCAGTGAGCGGATCTTCAGGGGTTCGTCTCTCCCGGTATTGGGGGTGAGGTCGCGCTGTGCTAGGAGAGCCATTATACGAAGCCCTCGGCCGAGGCAGGAGATTTACTGGTAGGTATTCCAGTAGTATCTCAGGGTGTTCTGGGCTACACTCCGACACGACTTGTACCTCTTTTGGGGGGCTGACTTTTACCAACCCCCTAGGCCCGCCATGCGATGCTCATAGACGAACGGACCGGACTGTACGGATATTGCCACTGACAGGCTCAGTAGGGTGTCAGGATGAGTTCGCTCATCGACGTCCCTTTTGGTCAATAGCTGGTGGCCCGTCACGTTAGGCTAATACCTCTGACGTTCTAGTGGTTAAATCCACAGCCATAGTATTGACGAGTCTTTAGAGTCCACCACTCATACAGTTACTCAAGTTTCGGGCGAAACGCTGTAGAGGCCGTATGGAGATATGGCAAGGTCCGATCAGATACGTGCGGTATTGCACGGATCAGGATCGGACAGTTTGTACTAGAGGCCGTATGGAGATATGGAAAGGTCCGATCAGATACGTGCGGTATTGCACGGATCAGGATCAGACAGTTTGTATTACAGGCCGTATGGATATATGGCAGGGTTCGATCAGATACGTGCGGTATTGCACGGATCAGGATCGAACGGATTATACTAGCCGGCTTTGGTTTAAGCCGGACCCTAGTATAGTACAGTGTAGATTTTGTCTCATTGCATTTGTATTTCGATCGGAATACAGATGCGGGTGTGTATACACAGTATCGGGGTTTTCCTGTAATTTATTACGGGACCAGTTTTCTGGAGTTGCCAGTTTCCTTTCCGTTTCGGCCAATTTCCTTTGTATCGTTCATTGGCCGAAGATTGGTGGAGGAGGGCTTATTTGCATTTGTGCAAATAAGAATTAGTGGAGGGGGTTCTTTGCATTTTGTTTCTTCATGATAGCTCTTGTTGACCTTGACTTGTTCACTTCATCATTGCTTGACTTTTGGAGTCATCATGTTTGATGATGGTTGTGGTTGAGTGTAGATGTGTTTGTGATCATGTTCTTTCATGATTTCTTTTGATTCCCTCATGCATTATTGTGTGGCCTCTCTCATTTTAAGACATACTCTCATTCTCACTCTCCCCTCACTTGGATGGCCGGCCACTTCCTCAAGTGGGCTGTCCCATTTTTTTGTGGAGGGATTTCATCTCTTTTGGCTTGTTAAAAATCCCATAGCTCCACAAAAATTCCACAACTCATCCCTCCACCGAATGGCAACCTCCATAAACCCCAAATGAGACATATAGATCTTCACTATATTCTACAGCAAATCTTGGGCACGTCGACTCGCCAGCTTCATGCCCGAGTTGCCTCGGTATAGAGGTGGGAGCCCGTAAAAGAACCCGGCAACGTGGTGCCCTTCCGTTAAGGAGGTGGAGACCGGACATTCCGCGGGAGATCGGGACGACGGCGAGAAGACTGGAGGACACGGATCACTCGGTATATCTCTCTTCCCCATCTAGTAGTTAGCTAGGACTAGTTAATGGCACGATCCGGGTATTAGTGCGCGGTGGTGCCGGTTCATGAAAATTAAAGTTAGCCATCGCTTCCGCATTTGGCCTCGGGATGGAGGCCGGGGCGCCGCCCTGCACTTACAATTGCAGCATAGGAATGTCATTTTCTATCAAGAGTATGTCGTCCACGTACAATACGAGGAAGACAACCTTACTCTCTGCCACCTTCTTGTAGATACAAGGTTCATCTACGTTTTTGACGAAATCAAACTCATTGATAACGACGTCAAAGCAGATGTTCCAACTCCGCGATGCTTGCTTTAATCCATAAATGGATTTAAGCAGCTTGCACACCTTCCTGCTGCTCCCACTAGCTACGAAGCCCTCTGGCTGAGTCAGGTACACGCTCTCTTCTAAATCACCGTTTAGAAAGGCGGTCTTAACATCCATTTGCCAGATTTCGTAGTCATGATATGCAGCGATGGCAAGCATGATCCTGATGGATTTAAGCATAGCCACTGGAGAAAAGGTTTCGTCATAATCGACACCTGGACATTGATGAAAACCCTTTGCTATAAGTCTAGCTTTGAAAATCTCCACTTTCCCATCTACACCAAGTTTTTTTCTTGAAGATCCACTTGCTCCCAATGGGTATTACCCCTTCAGGAGCATCTTCCAAAGTCCACACATTGTTGGTGTACATAGATTCCATCTCGGACCGCATTGCATCCAGCCATTTCACTGAGTCACCACTCATGATGGCCTGCTCGAAGCTAGTTGGGTCATCCTCTTCCATGATGCAATCCTCGCTCCCACCATCCATGAGAAAACCGTAGTATCTCTCAGGTGGGAGAGGAACCCTACTAAATCGGCGGAGAGGCTGAGGTTCGTTGGGTACTATCGAATCCTCGGCTTCCACTAAATCTTCAGTTTGAGTTTGTGTAGCCAGAACTTCTACCAGTTGTACCTCATTGCCACTAATTTCTTTTGTAAGAAATTCCTTTTCTAAAAAGGTGGCATGTCAAAAAACAAACACCTTTTGTTCCTCGCTATGGTAGAAAAGATATCCATATGAATGTTTGGGATATACCACAAACTTGCATAGAACTAGCCGTGCCTCGAGTTTGTCCGGATTTTGCCTTTTAACATAGGCCGGACAACCACATATCTTAACTCGTTTAAGACATGGTCTCTTCCCACTCTATATCTCATATGGTGTGGTATGTACAGATTTAGATGGAACTTGATTCAATAGGTATGCTGTTGTCTCCAGCGCATACCCCCTGAAAGAAATAGGTAACTCAGCTGTGCTCATCATAGAGCGCACTATATCTAATAGGGTGCGGTTCCTCCATTCCGATACACCGTTGTGCTGTGGTGTATATGGAGGAGTTAGCTGAGAGAGAATCCCATTTTCTTTTAGGAAGTCCAGGAATTCGTTGCTCAACTATTCACCTCCTCGATCAGATCGAAGGATTTTAATACCTTTCCCGGTTTGGTTCTCGACTTCTTGTTTATATTCTCTAAATTTCTCAAAAGCTTTTGATTTGTGCTTCATCAGGATCACATACCCGAATTTAGAGAGATCGTCAGTGAATGTAATGAAGTACGAAGAACCATCCCTGGCATGTGTAGACATGGGACCGCATACATCACTATGTACCAGTCCAAAGAGTTCCGTAACTCTTTCTCCGTGTCCACTAAATGGAGTTTTGGTCATTTTTCCTTTGAGACATGACTGGAAAGTATCATAAGATGAAAATTCAAATGGATTCAAATATCCATCCTTATGCAACTTAGCTAGCCGTGTCGCATTGGTGTGACCTAGTCTACAATGCCACAAGAAGGATTCGTTCAGTTCCGAACTCTTCCTATTGTGTGTGTTTGTTATGCTCAGAACTGTTGATTAATTTAGAACATAAATTCCATTGCACATCGTGCCTGATCCAACCAACTTTTGGTTTAGAAAAATGTTCATAACATTGTCCTGTAATACAAAATTATATCCCTCTTTACTCAACAAAGAGACCGATATAATGTTGCATATCAGGTTCGGCATGTAATAGCATTCGTTCAGAATCAATGTATTACCAGTTGGCAATACAAGGTGATATTCCCCGACGGTTTTAGCCGCAACAATTGCACCATTTCCAACCCATATGTCTTTATCACCTTCTCTAAGTTCTCTACCTTTTCTCAGCCCATGTAACTGATTACATATATGGGATCCTGACCCAGTATCTAATACCCAGGACGTAGAGGAAATAGAGAAATAGTTCTCTGTAACGAACACACCCGAAGAAAATGCATCATCATGTACTTTCCTCATTCGGGTGGCATGGGAATCCTGGTATTCCTCTATATCCTGTTCAGTCTTATAACTTTTATAAGAAAGAACGGAACCAACGTTCCCCAGCATAGTATAACATGTGGGTTCGGTCAATACATCCATATTATTATCTTGATTAAGGCATGATATGGTCGCTACCTGGAGAGAGAGAGAAGAAAACACTTTAGCGTATGCTCTTGCAATATCAGATTGGTTATTATTTTATCTAATCAGGATGGCTCCCACTTTTTTTATCAAATCTTCCTTCAAACCCTAAAAGGAAAGACTAGCCGGGATTAATTACACCCTACAATTTCGCTAATCTTTCAGCCAGGCCAGTGTCGATACTTTGAGGGAGGTTCCCCGTGCTTTCGCACGGACCTAATTAAAGTAAACCTCGTTTTCCCAGAGGCGTAACCCCGTTGACACCTATCTAGACACCTATTTGATCGGCTAATTGTCCTGTGTACAAATCTCCCAGGAGTAATAATTACTCGCAGTGGGTATCGGGATCCAACTATCTCATAGAAGGTATGCAATCTCATTGCAAATTTCAACACTTGAAATTCCAGATAATATTTTGCCCCTAACCCCTATGACCTTGACAAAGGCCTACAAATCATAGGATGCTAGTCAAGTTCAACCCGTCATTTGTTGATTGAATCAAACCCACCCTCACGACCCTTGACAAAGGCCAACAAGGTCATACGACTACCCAAAAACAATCTGCATCATATGCATAAGCAGATAAGCACCATTCAGGTACCGCACACTACGCCTTGACAAAGGCCAACAAACGCAGCACGAATACTAAACAGTTCTTATCTGAAATGATGGAGGGCTACGACAGGTTTTTCTGAAAACCAATTGCGTAATGAACTTGATATCGTTGTAGAAATAAGTGAATTTTGAAAAGGAGTGTTTTTTAGGCTTTCACTAGTTTTGCTAAAGAGGTCATTCCCAGTGAAGGGATCTCGGCTCTTTCCTCATCGAATAAGGTGCAGGATATATCATATATATCACTATGCAAAGCAAAACTCCAAAAGCAATCAAAAGACAAACCGAGTACCGTAGCATCTGCCTGTTTTGCTAAAGAGGTCATTCTTGGTGAAGAGATCTCGGCTCTTTCCTCATCGAATAAGGTGCGGGATACATCATATATATCACTATGCAAAGCAAAACTGCAGCTACCCTTTTTGAGAAATTTGATTCTACGACATCTTTTAGGTTTCTTTTCTTTCATTAATCACATTAATGAAGTCCCATCATTTAAGTCACCTAAACATCACAGATAAATACGACGTACACTTATGCCATCCGCATTCGCCTCGATGTCCCCTCATGGACCGTTAGGTTAGGTAACTAACGGCAGAGCGGGGCAGGGCTAGCGCGGGTGTAAAACATAATACGTCTATATAATATATCATATATACTATATACAGTATCTATCACAATATATCAAATGATCACATTACAGATATCGGAGCAGAAGAAACTTATGAAATAATGGATATACTAGGAGGTCCGTGTTTTATTTTGAGCCTCTATAAAACACGGATTCCACGGTCGCGATGAATAGCCAAACCCACACCCTTAGACCCCTACGAGAGCGGAAAGCAACCCTTCCAATTCTAGAGCTAGAAGACCCGGACTCGACTCCTCGAGTTAGTCTCCCACTGGACTCTAGAACCCGGTTACTTGTGCTCTCCTCCTTGGGTCTATCCTAGTGCGGAAAAGTAAATAATATACAAATGGTGATATCAACCTCAACCCGGAAGTGCCCCAATAAAAAAATATTACATACATTTCATTTTACATGAATGAAAATAAAAACTCCCATCTCACATGAAACCCCCGGCTATTCAAAACGCGACGATCCAATATAACATATCCTCCAGTACATAACATCACATGTCATCACAGCACAGAAAATCTAGACGATGTTAAACATTCCAATCGAATCATCGAACAACCAAGATTACCCAGAATACTCAACAATTGAGCGTAGTTTAAAGTAATTCAACACACGCCACAGCACCAATGAACCAGCCGTAGAAGGCTCAAACCAACGCCTCACATTTGAAACGCTAAACCACCACAAACCCTAGGGTTCAAGTGGCAGTTTTGACGGCCACATAATCTAGTTAAGGTTTACGTTCTTCTAGAGGGTCCAAAGAATAACTTGCATGATCTTTGAAATCTTTTTAACTACGGGAAAAATCCAACACTTGGAAATTTTCCCGGCAAGGGTTAAAATGGGTATTTGATATCCGATTGAACTTTTTAACAACGTCTATAGTTACCCGAAAACAGTTAAAATTACGACTACGAAACACTCCGATTTGTCATTACAGTAAATTACCATCACATGACAATTTAGCAAGAATAAACAACACCTGAAGCACCAAAACCCAAGAAACAGAACACTGGAAAAATTTGGAGGGGGGGCTCGGATTGGGCCGGTGAGGGGGGAGGGGTGTGGCCGGCCAAAACAGCACAGATTTGCTCCAGATTTCTTCAGTGTTCATAGTATCATACATACATCATTCTGTACATGTTTAAAAATTTATTGGGCTCATTTAAAATCGACAGAAAGTGGCATTTTGGGTTTCAAGTTTCGGAGTTCTTCTCGTATTCGTAATCTAACATTATCCGTATAATTTCCTAGCTAGTCTCTGATACCACTGTAGGGATCCCTTGGACGGAAGCAAGGTTTCGGGAGGCATCATCCATGCCATTTTTAATTTTTTGCCGTGAAAGGGAACTCTAAACTAGAATCGTTGGCTTGAATACAATACGGAAACATATAGTAAACCATTTACTATCTATGTGAAGAAGAAAATACAACCTTTGTAGATCGGTCCTTCACTTCATTAGCTCCTTGTTGATGTCCCTTCGCTGCGATCGTGGTTCTCCCAGACTCTTGCATGGCTTCACGATGCTAAAGGAGCGTCTTTGCTTGAAGTCTTTGAGGCCGAAGATGATCTACGTCGAGGGGATGCGAACTCAAGCTTCTACTTCACTAACTAGAGAATTAGTGAAGAAAACACCCTAAACTAAAGTGCTAGTCTAGTAGAGGATGGAGAGATAAGAAGTGGTAGAATTTCTTTTCTCACAATCTTTCACTCTTTTTGAAAACCCTAGCAAGCTTTTCTTTTGCTCAAAGAAGAAGAAGATGAACAAATGAAAAGATGAGGATATTGATCAAGTGAGTGAGGTAATCATGGTTGAGTGAGTATCATATACTAACTCATGTAGAGACATAACCATGGCTAATCCAAATGGTTAGGTTAACAAAAATTTAAAGTAAAGACAAAGTTAGTGGACTTTGTCAAAGCAAAGCAAGCTTCTACAAGCTTCATGCTCTTTCCAAATATCTACTAATTTTGTAATTACCTTAAATAATTACAACCCATCATAATAAATAGAATGGTGTATGTCTTACACACCCATGAAGTGTGTATCAACAACCATGATACAAAAAAAAACACAATTTAATATATATCACATATATATTAAAGTTGTGCACATATGAGAAAAACAAATGCTTAAGTGAACCAATGTTAGTCAATGTAAATTAGTATATCATATATACAATTATACACTAAATTATCAAATCAACACTTGACTTAATAATTCGGTTATATCTCATATAACCGACTAACATCCAATGTATCGACTTATCGAATAAACACTTGATTCGATAACCAGGCTATATCACATATAACCGACCGATACAAAAAGTTGCGAAAATAGAATACGGTATCACATACACGCATTATTCTCGGTCCCGTACATATTACATACGTGCCCATATTTCGTTTTGCCTGAGCCAGTAAAACCTTTATGTAGGACTCTAAAGACTCGTCAATACGCCGGCAGTAGGTGATGATCACATCAAGCACCCACAAGCCGTCAGCGGTACTAGCTGGACGTAACGGCTACCCGGGTAATGAGCGATCAGAAGATCAGCAAGCAAGCCCGCTCCAACTCCTGTAAAAGCCTGACGGTAACACTTGTCGAACAGTCCGGTCTCTCTAAGTCGATTCCCACTCCAATTTTGGGATCGAATCCGTCCCCACAATCTTCTCCACAAACGTTGGACCCAAAACTTATTGATCAAGCTCCATTTCCAAACAGATTAAGGGCCAACAGACCTAACCCGCAAATGGAGAAGATTGTGGAAATGTTTAAGCAAGTTAGCGTGAATATTCCTCTCCTAGATGATATTCAACAAGTCCCATCTTATGCAAGAATCCTTAAAGTCTTGTGCACTAGAAATAGAAAAACTCAAGTGCCTAAAAAGGTTTTCATGACGAGTAATGTTAGCACAGCCTTTACCCAGCAAATACCAAAGAAATGTAAGGACCCTGGCTGTCCTACAATCTCTATTTCTATTGGGGGTAAAAATATTAATCGTGCTTTACTCGATCTTGGCGCTAGCGTTAACTTGCTTCCTTATTCAGTATACGAGCAGTTAGGAATTGGAGAGTTAAAACCCGCCCATTGTACTCTCCAGATGGAAGACCGATCGATCACCAAACCTCGGGGTGAACTAGAGGATGTGTTAATTAAAGTCGGGGAATTCATATTTCCCGTGGACTTTATTGTTTTAGATACACAACCTGTGGTAAACCCACGCAATCAAATCCCGGTGATACTTGGTCGACCCTTCCTAGTAACTTCTAACGCTGTAATTAATTGTCGTAACGGTTCTATGAACTTATCCTTCGGGAAAATGACAATTGAGCTTAATATTAACAAGCGAGGAAGTCAGCCATCAGAACCTTATGCTCATTTGCTGGATGTTTGTTCCATCCACGAGAAAGCTCCCGAAAGCTGCACGGATGAGGAACTTTGCTTTGATGATCTCGACAACACTAATGAGACATCGTTTGATCTTGCTTCACTTCATAGTGAGGATATGTTCAATGAGTCCGTCCTTGAGTTTGAACCCGTTGACTCGTTGCAAAACTCAGCAGCACTTTCCGAGTCAATATCTTATGCAAGTTTTGAACCTCTTAAGGAGTCTGAATATCATTCTGTAACCCCACCTTCAATTGTCTCTCCGCCAATTCTTGATCTCAAACCGCTACCTTCTCATCTTAAATATGCATATTTAGGAGAGAATGAGACTTTGCCAGTGATTATATCCGCTTCTCTAGCCTTAGAGCAAGAGAACACACTTTTGGCAGTGTTGAGATCGAATCGGCAAGCATTTGGTTGGACAATGGCTGACATCAAAGGGATTAGTCCCTTAATTGTTCAACATTACATACATCTGATGGATGAAGCCAAACCAACCCGAGACCCACAAAGACGGTTAAATCCCGTTATGAAGGAGACGATAAAGAAAGAAATCGTCAAGTGCCTTGGTAGTGGAATAATTTAACCTATATCTGATAGCTAATGGGTAAGTCCAATTCATGTGGTCCCTAAAAAGTCTGGCATCACGGTCATCACTAATGAGGCTAATGAGTTAATCCAAACACGCACCCAAACTGGGTGGCGCGTATGTATTGATTACAGGAAACTCAACGCCGCGACGAGGAAAGATCACTTCCCTCTACCTTTCATTGACCAGATGTTAGAACGATTAGCTGGACACTAATACTACTGTTTCTTGGACGGATACTCTGGCTATAACCAGGTCCCTATCGCCGAAAAGGATCAAGATAAAACCACATTTACTTGTCCTTTCGGAACTTTTGCTTATAGACGCATGCCCTTTTGGGTTATGCAACGCTCCCGCTACATTTCATCGGTGCATGATGGGGATATTTTCAGATATGGTGGAGAATTTTCTGGAAATTTTTATGGACGATTTCTCCATTTTTGGGGACTCCTTTGAGGACTGCCATCGTAATCTTGACGCGGTTCTTACCCGCTATAAGGATAAGAACTTGACTTTGAATTGGGAAAAATGCCATTTTATGGTCCAAGAAGGTATTGTACTTGGACATATAATTTCGCGAAAAGGCATTGAGGTTGACAGAGCTAAAATAGATGTCATTCATAACCTCCCTCGTCCCAACTGCATCAAAGATATACGATCCTTCCTTGGTCATGCAGGATTTTATAGGAGATTTATTAAGGACTTTAGCAAAATTGCTAGACCTTTAACCATTCTATTGGCCAAGGACACTACATTTCATTTCGATTCGGATTGTGAGGCTGCTTTTGAATCGCTTAAAGGATCACTCACTACAACCCCCGTTCTATCATCTACGGATCGGAACCACCCGTTCGAGCTTATGTGTGATGCATCAGATTTTGCTATTTGTGTTGTCTTAGGACAACACATTGATAAGATGCCACATGTAATTTACTATGCAAGTAGGACCTTGAATGATGCACAAATAAATTACACAACTACCGAGAAAGAACTCTTGACAGTTGTATTTGCATTAGAGAAATTCAGACCCTACTTGATTGGCTCGCCTATTGTGGTTTACACTGATCACTCCGCCCTACGACATCTTTTATCGAAGAAGGATGCGAAGGCCAGGCCAATACGTTAGATCCTATTGTTACAAGAATTTGATCTTGTCATCCGAGACAAGAGTGGATGTGAAAATGTTGTAGCCGACCATCATTCACGCATCACTTCTTCGCCAACTTTGACCGTGCCGATAAATGACTCATTTCCTGACGAACAGCTCTTGACTGTATCCTACGAACCTTGGTTCGTGGATATCGTGAACTATCTTGCGACGGAACTTATCCCTAGCGATTGGTCGAAACAAGACAAACTTCGATTTATATCCCAAGTAAAATACTTTTACTGGGATGAACCTTATCTGTTTAAGTATTGTTCCGATCAAATCATTCACAGGTGTGTCCCTAACGATGAATTCAAGAGCGTGTTATCATTTTGTCATGATCAGGCATGCGGCGGTCATTTTGTTCCTCGAAAAACGACAGAAGAAGTTTTGCAATGTGGCTTTTATTGGCCAACATTATTTAAAGATGCATATGAACATTGCAAAACTTCTCCGCGATGTCAACATTTGGGTCGGATTTCACGAAGAAACGAGATGCCGCTCCTACCTATATTGGTTGTGGAAATATTCGATGTTTGGGGTATTGATTTTATGGGCCCTTTTCCCAACTCCTTTGGGAACTTATACATCTTGTTAGCGGTTGATTATGTCTCGAAATGGGTGGAAGCAATACCGTGTCGCACTAATGACAACAAGGTTGTCATTAAGTTCCTTAAAGAGAATATCTTTTCGCGATTTGGACACCCTCGCACTATAATTAGCGACAACGGGACACATTTCTGTAATCGGTCTTTCGAGACAATGATGCGGAAATATTGAATCACTCACAAACTTTCTACGCCCTATCATCCCCAAACAAGCAGGCAGGCTGAGATCTCAAATAGCAGATCAAACAAATCTTGGAGAAGACGGTTTCTAAGAACCGTAAGGATTGGTCAACCAAATTGACGGATGCTCTTTAGGCATTCCGCACCGCTTATAAGACCAATCTTTGTATGTCTCCATACCGCTTTGTGTTTGGGAAGGCAGGCCACCTTCCTGTCGAGATCGAACATAAAGCAATGTGGGCTATTAAAGAGCTTAATTTTGATCTTGATCAAGCAGGAAGCTATCGGAAGCTGCAATTGAATGAGCTAAGCTAACTCCGCGATGAAGCTTACGATAATGCGGTGATAATAAAGAACAGGACTAAAGTGTTCCACAATAAAAATCTTTTTAGAAAAACCTTCACATCCGGGCAACAAGTCCTTCTTTACGATTCCCGTCTCCATCTTCATCCGGGAAAGCTTAAATCTCGTTGGAAAGGACCTTTTGTGGTGCGGTATGTACACCCGCACGGGGCAGTAGAAGTTGAAAATTTGAAAAACGGTTCAATTTTTAAAGTAAATGGGCATAGATTAAAACCGTATTTCTCTGCTGACCCCGCAGAGAAGCTCCTGTTTTTACATGAGCCGTTTTATCAAAACTAAATTTCCTCCACCTCACCTCCATGTTTTGGTAACATTTTCTCATTTTAAAAATGGAGGTGAGTAAAAATGGATTTAATTGAATATCTGTGCGTGCCAAAGAACAAGTTTGGGGGTAGTTTTCATTTAACTATTATTTTACCCCTTGTATCTCTCCCCTAGTATACAGGTCCATGCTCTCAAAAGGCTACATCAGTGAGGACACTGCTGAAAACTGGTTTGGGGGGAGGTTTGTATTCACTGAATTATCTTTGACACTGGGCATTCAAAAAAAAATTTATAACAAAAGAGTAGAAAGTGAAAACTTACATCCAAAAGATAGGAATAGTTTATGAAAACCAAGAAAATTAGAAGTTTTCTTAAACGAACTGGTAATAAGTAGTTATGAGCTGTTGTCCCAAGGGTTAGTAAGATGAAGGAAGTCACTAATCTGAGGATAAAAATAAGTCTGAAAAATAGTTTCTATTCTGGAAGCCAAACATTTGAATGTTGATACCCTACTATACACACTTACACACGTCTTGAAACTCGGGATAGTAGAGGATGCCTTGAAATGCTCTTGTCTAAAAGCCAAAGTATGAAGGAAATAAAAAAATAAAGAAAATATAAAAATGGTGAAAAGAAAAATGAACACTGGTTTTGTTATCACCAAGGAAGCAATAAAAAAATATAGCGGGGGTGCTTCATCACCTAGTGCCTTAGACCAACTGGTTTGGGAGACACTGCTAAGCCTTAGGTAGTGCAAGACGAGGAAAATACTATCACCTAATCAGCAAATGTTTGCATGGAAATGTGTGAGCAAATGTGATATATGATCGATCGGAAGTATTAACGGTCGCATGGAAATGTGTGAGCAAATCCATAAATATTCATCAAATTAAAAATTACTGAGGTAGATGGACAAGAGTATGTTAGCTTGAATTGAACTCTCCGAGTGTAGAGATGTTCATTACACACACGTAGGGTTATATGATCGATGTTTGGATGAAAGATAGGAATGAAAAATAAAGACGATGTTTTATTGAGGGATAATGTGATTTCTAACATCCTTTCATGACTATTAAGATAGGGCTCATGACAACTGAAAACTAGTGTAGTTGGAAACTCTTATTTTCAAAGTATTTCTTTTATGGTTCTTATCTTTATATGTAAATTTCACCATCTCTCTTGTATTATAGGATTTTGTGTGTGTAATCCGCTGAAAACCCTCAGGAGACAACACTCCTCCTACTAGGGACACCTAGAGGTTTAACGGCTTGTTGCACGCGCTCAGTGCAATCGTGTTTGCCTACGAAAGTGTGCTTAGTTTTCTCCTTTCTTTTTCTCCTTCTCTTGAATAAACTAGTTTTCTCGGGACGATCAAAGATAATTTTGGGGGTATTTGTTCAGTTGATAAAACTGCACATTTGTTATTACATTTTTCCTACTATTCTATATTAGAAAAGGTCTTTATTATAATATATCATACATATGAGGGTTTATCTGTAAAAATACTATTTTCCATGTGTTGATATATTATAATTAACATTTGGTAGGAAAATTTATGCAAAAATATCATTGACCAAATCTTAAGAAAACAAACTCTACTAAATATCATTTGAGTTGTTGTGCAGAATTTTCAGGACTAAAATCAAGGAAATCAAGTTGTTAAAGCAAACCGGCCTAATTAAGAAATCAAAACTTGGAAATCAAGTCTGGCAGCAACTACGAGAATATTTCCAAATTCCAAAGATTCCAGAGAACTCCACGTGTTAAGTAGAGAAAAACCCCAGAAAGAAAATCAATGGACCAGATCTAAAGGCCGCGGATCCGCGGCCAAACACCCCTTTTGGCCGCGGATCCGCCGTATGGGAGAAGATTCAGGAGGTGCGATTTTTCTGGTGAAACCCTAACTAATGGTTTCCAATTTAGGAGACTAAGTTTCTGGCTTTGGGACTATAAATAAAGACTGAGAGCCTCTTGGAAAAATCATCAAGTCGACGCGATCACGAAGTCCAAGACGGCTCACGCATCCAGACAGATCATCATCTGTTCATCTACCTCCTTAGAAGAGATCGAGAAGCAACTAGTCTTTGTAATCATTTTCTATGGAATCAAAGTGTAATGAATATTGTTGATTAATAAAGGTAGCTTTCTTTTTCTTATTCTATTTCTTCGTAGTTTAATTATGCATTTTCTCTCCATCTCTTTTTCTCCCAACATGCACGAGTAATTCTCCGCTTGTTAGGGTTCGTAGGATTAGGGTAGGTTAATGGATGATGAAAATACCTAAACTCTTTTTACGTCCTATAAAGTTTATAAACTTTATCAAGACAATCATTAACATCCTAATCGGGTGCGCTAACAATTCATTGTTAGTCTCGACCGCGATTAGAGATTAGATTAATGATTGTTTTGCTAAAGGCTAGATTTGAACGGAGTTCCGTGTCGAGATAGGGGTTAAGAATGGGATTCCTTTTCCCTCCAGAAACCCTAATCTACACGCATCACTGTCGTTCTAGTTTTAAATCTATTAAAGGATAGAAAGAGTAATTTTTAATTAATCATCCATAACTACTAAATCCTAACGAACCCTACAACCCCCCTTCTTATATTAACTACATCCATAAATAATCTAGATCTATATTTTGTATTAGTGCTTAACGAAGATCTAGAAACCATTCCTCAACATTCTTATCCCTCCTCTCTTTTTCAACACATCTAAAAGTAAAATTAAAATATTCAACGTTTCCCTGAGGACGACCCGTACTCACCTCGGTCTAGCTACACGCGACACCGTTCTGATTGCGGTTATTCTACAAACACACTCTTTCGAACCAATCAAATAATTTTTTAAAATAATGTAGGGTTGATGCAGATGCTCTGTTTGTGATTTGTGAGTGGATCCGTCGTGTTAACCTTCGCGTCAATTCTCCTAACCTCGATCCCTTGGAGATTGACCATCTCCCTGATCAGGTGATATTGTCTCAGAATATGTCTGGAACGCTGATGGGACCTACGTTCCTAGGATAAAACCATAACTCCATTGTTGTCATAATTGTAAATCCATGTCACGCACCCCACGAACTTGCGGGGGGGCGTAAAATATGAAAAACGATTATCAAAGCTTCGTAACACGGACTTGAGCGCATGAATCGTATCTAAACCATTACTAGCAAACTACGAAAGGTTTAACTACTCTGATTCGAAGTTATACCTCACATTACTTGTCCTTCGGGTCTTCATCACTGTCCTCCACTCCTTGTAGGCTCTTTGGAACGTCGGCACTTCAACGGCCTCCTCGAGTCAAAGACGATCCACCCGAGAGCTCCTACTCCAAGCTTGACCTCTAACTTGAGGTAACTAGGTTTCTCAAAGTGCTAATCTAAGCAACCTAGGTGATATAGAGTTGGATTATGGATGTATTAGTCTAGCTAACCCTTGATCTCAACACATGAGAGGTTAGGGTTAGGGTTTGAAGAGAGAGAGAGCTTGAGGAGAGAGAAGGTGAGAATGAGAATTCGTTTGGATGAATGAAATCATTTGTGTATATATGAAACATATCATATAATTAAATGAATAACAAATAATGATATATCATCATGTTTTATTAATACACTAAGTGATTCATCACATGAGTCATATAAATCATAAATGATTCATTAACTCCATGTATGAATCACACCATGACTCATTTATCCAATTAATGCAAATGCCACCTTAACCCCCAAGTCACCATGCTTCTAGAAGCTTCCAGATAAATTACGAGAACGCCCCTCCTATCCGTGAAAACACGGAAAAACTTTAGACTTTATAAATCTAATAATCCGATACTAGAATCTGGCTTAAGCCAAAGCTGACTAGTAAAAACTATCCGAACGTCGTACGTGCGTAAACACACGTATGCGTCCGAACCCTTGTCGTAAAACCATACGACCTCTATATCGTTTCGCCCGAAGCAGGGAAACTCTCTGTTTGGGACTCTAAAGACTCGACACTACGCTGGCAGTGGGTTTAACCACAGACCGCAAGCGGCACTAGCTGTACGTAACAATCCCCAGGTAGATGTCGATAAGAAGGCCGATGAGGAAACCCATCCGAACTTCTACTGAGCCTGCTGTGACAATCTCCGTACAGTCCGGTCTGTTCATCTAGGACTATCGCATATCGGGCATAGGGGGCGGCAAGCGTCAGTCCCGTAAAAGCGGTATAAGTCGTGTCGGAGCGTAGCCCATTACACCTTGAGAAACTACTGGAAAACCTACCAGTAAATCTCGCTTTCCCTGGCCATGGACTTTGCGTAATGGCTCTCTGACACAGCGCGATATCAACTCCCAATATCGGGAGAGACGAATCCTGTCTGACCGCCACTGCCTCCAAGTGCTCGGGACTGCACCCAACTGCTACCTGTTTGCACGACTCCTTTGAGCCGTGGTAGGGTAGCAATCTAAGAACAGTGGGACACACTCAAGGCGAAGTAGTAGTGTCAAGTCTGCAGACTATGTTGTACTCATGTCACCTGGGAACTGTTAACTGACGATGGGTATAATACCAACCAACAGTTCCCCGCGAGTCCTGTCCGGTGTACCCGTAACCTAACGAGCACCTGTATACTATCTCCAGTACGACGTACTGATGGCTGTGGGACAGACCATCTCCCCAACTGGGATGAGAAGCGTGCACACTAGTCTACTCCGGAGTATCGATGCCCTGTCTCGATAATCCTACGACTAGGGACCTGTATAGTATGTTGCTTATAGACTACCCAGCCCCCACTAGTGTGACTGCCATCACAACGCTGGTAATCAAGCAAAGATCCTAAGGGCTCTACTAATTTGTATAAGCGATACGTTATAGGAAACATATGCATATATTAAAGTAGACACAAACCAAGTAGCATACTACCATTTTTAGCAAGACTGTCAATACAACTGTGAATATCCCAAGCTTTCATTAAGTAATATACAAACTAGTATGATACAGTAATGCCTTCTAGGGCATAAACACTAACAATCTCCCACTTGCACTAGGGCCATGTACTGGCATATCGCAGACCTAGCATCTCGAATAGCCTCTCGAACTGCGTCTGAGGAATGGCCTTTGTGAATGGATCAGCAGTGTTATTCTCTGTATCTACTCTCTTTACCTCGATCTCCCGGCGATCTACGATCTCCCTGATCAGGTGAAACCGCCTTAAGATGTGTCTGGACTTCTGATGGGACCTCGGTTCCTTCGCTAAAGCTATAGCGCCGTTGTTGTCGCAATACAGAGGTATTGGACCAACACTGGTAGGAACAACCTGAAGTTCTGTGAGGAACTTCTTCATCCAGACAGCTTCTTTTCAGGCATCGCAAGCAGCTATGTACTCCGCTTCCATCGTTGAGTCAGCAACGGTTTCCTGCTTGGAACTCTTCCAACAGACCGCCCCTCCATTGAGGGTAAAGACATAACCCAACATAGACTTGGAGTCATCCTTGTCACTCTGGAAGCTGGAGTCAGGAAAGGCCTCGATCTGGAGGTCTTTTCCGCCATACACCAAGAACATCTCCTTAGTCCTCCTCAGGTACTTGAGAATGTTCTTTACTACTATCCAGTGCTTCTCCCCTGGGTTTTCCTGATACCGGCTTACAACGCTTAATGCGTATGCTACATCTGGTCCGGTACATAACATCGCATACATTATAGAGCCTACCGCAGAAGTGTAGGGTATAATCGACATGCGATCCCTTTCCAAATCATTCTTGGGAGACATCTCTTTGGAGAGGGTGATTCCGTGACAAGCCGGTAGGTTACCGCGCTTAGAATCATCCATACTGAATCTTTTCAATATGGTGTCTATGTACCTGGACTGCGAAAGTCCCAACATCCTTTTTGATCTATCACGATAGATCTGGATCCCCAGAATATAGGTGACATCACCAAGATCTTTCATGGAGAGCTTCTGTGACAAGAATCTTTTGACTGACTGTAGCATAGGAATATCATTTCCTATTAGGAGAATTTCATCCACGTACAAGACGAGGAATACAACAACTCTCCCTACAATCTTACTGTATATGCATGGTTCATCTGGATTTTTGATAAAGTCGAATTCTTTGACAGTATCATCAAAGCAGATGTTCCAACTCCGCGATGCCTGCTTTAGTCCATAAATGGACTTAAGCAGCTTGCATACTTTACCGCTGCTCCCACTCTGAATAAATCCCTCTGGCTGATCCATATAGACACACTCTTCCAAATTACCATTTAGAAAGGCCGTCTTTACGTCCATCTGCCAGATCTCATAATCGTGGAAGGCAGCAATAGCAAGAAGGATCCGAATGGATTTGAGCATAACCACTGGAGAAAAGGTTTCGTCATAGCCCAAACCAGGTCTTTGACGGAAACCTTTTGCAACAAGTCTAGCCTTATAGGTTTCAACCTGTCCATCTACACCAATCTTCTTTCTAAAGATCCATTTGCATCCTACGGGTTTTACCCCACCAGGAGCAATGTCCAAAGTCCATACTTTGTTAGTGTACATAGACTCCATTTCGGTCTGCATTGCATCCAGCCATTTTACCAAGTCGCCGCTCTGAATGGCTTGCTGGAATCTAGTAGGGTCATCATTATCAATGACGCAATCTTCTCGATCCCCGTCTATGAGAAAACTGTAGTATCTCTCGGGCGGATGAGACTGCCTACTACTTCTGCGGATAGGCGCTGGTATGTCCCTTTCTTCTGAAACCTCTGGTTCAACCATACTTTCAGTAACAGCTTGTGGTTCTGGAATTTCTTCCAGTTCTACTGCACTCCCACTCTTCTGATTTTCTAAAAATTCAGCTTCTAAGTGGGCATGACGAGAAACAAAAACCTTTTGTTCCTCTGCGTAATAGAAATAATATCCCTTGGAGTTCTTTGGATATCCCACAAACTTACACTGTACTGAGCGTGCCTCGAGCTTGTCCGGATACTGCTTTTTAACAAAAGCTGGACATCCCCATGTCTTTAGGTACTGATGATAGGGTTTCTTCCCACTCCACATCTGATATAGTGTGGTAGGCACAATCTTGGTTGGAACCTTGTTCAAAAGATATGCAGCTGAATCTAGTGCATAACCCCAGAATGATCGCGGTAACTCAGCCTTACTCATCATGGAACGAACCATATCCAATAGTGTTCGATTCCTCCTTTCCGATACACCGTTGTGTTGTGGTGTTTATGGAGGAGTAAGCTGAGAGAGAATTCCATTCTCTTTTAAGTAACACAGGAATTCGGCACTTAAGTATTCACCACCTCGATCAGATCTTAGTGTCTTGATACTTTTGCCTGTTTGGTTTTCCACTTCATTCTTGTAATCCTGGAATTTCTCAAAGGCCTCGGATTTATGCTTCATCAAGAAGATATGTCCATACCTAGAGAAATCATCCGTAAAAGTAATGAAGTAGGAATAACTACCTCGCGCATGTGTAGACATTGGACCGCACACGTCACTGTGTACGAGTCCTAAGAGCTCGCTCGCTCTTACTCCGTGTCCAGTAAACGGAGTCTTTGTCATCTTTCCCATGAGACAAGATTCACAAGTGGCATAAGATTGATATTCGAACGGATTCAAATATCCTTCTCTATGTAACTTCGTTAATCGTGTTTCATTGATGTGACCTAGTCTACAATGCCATAAGAAAGCCTGATTTATTTCTGGAGACTTTCTTTTAAGTGTGTTCTGGATATTGAAAACCTGAGCTTGACTCAATACGTATATACCGTCATCTAATGTACCGGACCCAATTAGAACTTGATTTAGGTGGATGTGAACTACATCACTTACGAATGTAAAATCATATCCCTCTTTCGAAAGTAAGGACACTGATATGATATTACAAGTCAAACTAGGTACATACAAATAGTTACGTAGAATCAATATCTGCCCACTTGTCAAACCTAGGCGATATTCTCCCACAGATTCAGCGTCCACGCTCATTCCGTTTGCAACTCTGAGAGACAAATCACCTACCCTTATAACTCTACGGTTTCTCAAACCATGTAATGAATTACAGATATGATATCATGCTCCGGTATCTAGTACCCAGGAAGTATAGTTAATTGACAAACAGTTCTCAATTACAAACACACTTGAGGCTGCAGCCACAACATGCTTCGTATCCTGGCTACTGGCTTCCAAAGCCCTGCAATCCTTATGCCAATGCCCTTTCCCATAACAATAGGAACATCCCTCCTTAGCTACACCAAGTCCCGAAACTCTTGCTCTTCCCTTTCCTCCTACTTTTTTGACACCGTATATCGGCTTTGTAGAGGTCTTCTTCTTTTCACCCTTTGCTTTCTCCCTGGATGTAAAAGAAGAAGGTCCCCCATTAAGCAGAGCTTGTGTCTCCCTGGTTTCTTTCAGGGTGTAAGTAGAGGGTAGGGACTGTGGAAATAAGTCAGCGTATGACCTGTTTCCCAACGTGGTCTCCAGGTCCTTGAGCTCATCAATATAGCTAGTCATTGTAAGGACGTCGTCCCCTACAGATGACCCGACAGCCAACCTCGCTTGAATTAAATCGTTCGAGGTCTCATATCTTGCGATATGAGATTGCTCTCCATATAAATCTTTGTTATGGAGAAAGATGGAAACTAAGTCCATCTTCTCGTGCTGCTTCTGGTATACACCATCAACTGAAGCCAACACGAGGCACTTAGCTTTCGCTTTATCCTTTTCCCTTGTCTGACGGATATCCATATCCGCGACGGTGGAAACTGGACCTAGGACGGCGGGATCTTGAGTAGTAATAGGGTGGTCCAGCTTGTCATAGGCGATGGACATCTGGACAGACCTTTGCCAGTCATATAAGTTAGATTCAGTCAACTTGTTATCTAAATGTAACCTAGCCATGGTCACAAGGTCGCTGCAATGAGAGAGAGAGAAGAAAACACTTTAGCATGATGCTCTTGCAAGTATAGATTGGTTTTTAATTTATCTAAACTGGATGGCTCCCACTGTTTCTCGAATCCTTCCTCAAACCATAAAAGAAGAATTAGCCAGGACTATTCTCACTGTACAATACTTGCTTAACCGTTCAACCAGGCTAGTGTCGGTACTTCGAGGGAGGTTTTCCAACGCTTTCGCGAAGTTCCTTAATTAAATAACCTCTTTTCTCTAGGGGCATAGCCCCGCTGACACCTTTCTCGACACCTACTTGGTTTATAGCATTGATCGTTAAGTGAAGAATCTCCTGATAAGTAGCATATACTCACAGTAGGATCGAGATCCAAATATCATCATATGATAATGTTGAAGGAATCCCACCAACATTCATCAAACTCCAAATGGTATGCAACACTAGCATGTTTCAGTTTTTTTAGAAACTCCTGTTCACACCATAATATTGCTTTATTATATTCCCCATTCTTTTTCTTTTTATTAATAAACAGATACTTTTGACGCATGTCTGCTACATGTTACAGGTTACAGGTTCTTGGATCTAAAACAGTGAAAATGATGTAAACACGATGAAAAAGTGGACTTTGACCAGCAAAAAGAAGACTCTTGATCAAGCCGACATCAAAGATAAAATTCACAAAGTACAAGGCAATACAAGGTCCAAGATTACAAAGCGAACGGTTAAAAGTCCACCGCAATTATTCACTGGAGATCTGGAAGAAACATAGAAGCTATTTTAATAAAGAACCAAATAATAAGGAAGCCCAAAGATCCAAGGCCCAATACTTTCTTTTAAAGAGACAGAGACATAAAATTTTACCAAAGCTTGAAGTCTACTTTGACTAGGTCTTCCTAAGGATATTTTGGTAAATGTAGACATGCAAATCAATTGTAACCTGTTTATTAAGAAAAAGAAAAAGAATGGGGAATATAATAATGCAATATTATGGTGTGAACAACTCCCAATGTGGATTTTTGCCCCATGTTCTTATGACCTTGACGAAGGCCAACAAATCATAAGTCACATGTCAAGTTCTGTCCATCATTATCTTGTTAATTTTAACCCACCTGTACATACCCTTGACGAAGGACAACAAGGTAATACGACTATCCCAAACCAACTCATCTATCTATGCAACAAATGAATACCCCAGCAGCTACCAAACACTATGCCTTGACGAAGGCCAACAAACATAGCTTGAATACTACTGACCATCCATAAGAAATGACGGAGGGCTATGACTGGTTTTGGCGAAACCGTGAACGTAGTGAACTTGATATAATCGAAGGTGTAAGTCCACGTTGCTCACCCCGGTTCTTACGGGGAGGCGAAAACGGCGAAAAACAATGATTTGGCGCAAGGCAACATGGACTCAAAAGCAAGGATCTTGGCAAAAAAATAAACTAGTAAACTACAAGAGGTTTTAACTACTATGTTGTAAAAAGTATACCTCACGGAAACGGTCCTTCGGGTCTTCATTCCGCTGTCCCGCTCGTCCATCCAAGCTCCAAGCGTCGATCCGGACCTTGGGCACCTCCACGGTCTTCTTGAGTCGAAGACGATCCACCCGAGAGATGTACACCGAGCTCCACCTCGAGCCGAGGCAACATGGGCAAAGAGATTGCTAGTCAAGAAGCCCTAGGATGTGTAGAGGAGATGTATGGATGTATTTTTCTTTGTGGGATCTTTTTCTCTCAACACATGAGATCAAAAGATGAGATCAAGAGGAGGAAGAAGAAGGAGAAAGCTTAGCAACCATGGAGCTTTTCTTTTCTTCTCATTTCAAGAGAGAGAATGAGAAGAGAATAATTGAAAAGATTAAGACAAATGAAATGAACCATGGTTGCAATACTACACTAAAATCATCATTACTAATCCTATCATGATAGAGTTGATGGCACATTGAATTGACCATTATCATAACTCAAGAATTAAAAAGAAAATGAAAGAAGAGTGTAAATCTCTCTTGAAGGTCAATGGTCAACACGGTCAACGGGTCAACAAAGTCAAGAGAGGTCTAAGTGGTCAAATGGTCAATGCAATTAGCCATCACAAATCTATCACTAAAAGGATTAGTAAATAATGTCCCCGGCTCATAACGGTTTTGACCAAACGAACTGTCAAAACCCTAATGAGTGTGCCACATTACGGTTTTGGCCGAACCAACTGCCAAAACCCTAATGGGGCACCTCCTCCTTCATCGCTCCTCAAAACTGTGCATACACCCGCATCCGCATTCCGTAGAATGCGAATGCATAGAAGACAAATCAAATCCATCTTTGCAATACTAGGATCTGGCTTAAACCAAAGCCCAATAGTATTGCCTGCCCGAACAGCATACGCACACAAGTGCACGTAAGTGATCGTAGCCCTGCCGTAAAACCATACGGCCTCTACATGTTTCGTTCAATGCAGGGAAACTCTCTGTGTGGGACTCTAAAGACTCGACACTACGCTGGCAGTGGGTTTAACCACAGACCGCAAGCGGCACTAGCTGTACGTAACGGTCCCCAGGTAAATGTCGATAAGAAGGCCGATGAGGTAAACCCATCCGAACTCCTACTGAGCATGTATGTGACAATCTCCGTACAGTCCGGTCTGTTCGTCTGATACATCGCATGGCGGGCCTAGGGGGGGTGGTGAACATCAGTCCCCTAATAGCGGTACAAGTCGTGTCGGAGTGTAGCCCAGAACACCCTGAGATAACACTGGAAATCTACCAGTATATCTCGCTTGCCCTGGCCAGGGACTACTTGTGTAATGGCTCTCCTAGACACAGCGCGATGTCAACCCCCAATACCGGGAGAGACGAATCCTGTCTAACCATCACTGCCTCCAAGTGCTTCGGGACTGTACCCAACTACTACCTGTTTGCACGACTCCTTTGAGCCGTGGTAGGATAGTAATCTAAGTACAGTGGGAACACACTCGAGGCGAAGTGACAGTGTCAAGTCAGCGGACTAAGCTGTACTCATGTCATATGGGAACTGATAACTGATGATAGGTATAATACCAACTAACAGTTCCCGATGAGTCCTGTCCAGTGTACTCGTAACCTAACGAGCACCCGCATAGTATCTCAAGTACGACGTACTGACGGCTGTGGGACAGACCGTCTCCCCCGCTGGGATGAGAAGCGCATACTCTAGTCTACTCTGGAGTATCGATGCCCTGTCTCGATTGTCCTACGACTAGGGACCTGTATAAGGATGTGCTTATGGATTACCCAGCCCCCATGAGTGTGAGCGCCATCACAACGTTGGTAATCAAGCAAAGATCCTAAGGGCTCTACTAATATGTATATAAGCGATATGCTAAATGAAACACATGCACATATTGAAGTAGAGACAAACCAAGTAGCATACTACCATTTTGAGCAAGGTTGTCTATACAACTGTGAATATCCCAAGCTTCCATCAAGTAATATACAAGTTAGTATGATACAGTAATGGCCTCTAGGGCATATACACTGACAATCTCCCACTTGCACTAATGCCATGTACTGGCGTATCGAAGAACTATCATCTCGATCAGCCGCTCGAACTGAGTCTAGGGTAGGGCCTTCGAGAGTGGATCTGCAGTGTTGTTCTCCGTATTTACTCTCTTCACCTCGATCTCCCGGCGATCTACGATCTCCCTGATCAGGTGGTACCGCCTCAAAATGTGCCTGGACTTCTAATGGGACCTGGGTTCCTTCGCTAAAGCTATAGCGCCGTTGTTGTCGCAATACAGCGGTATTGGATCAACAATGGTAGGAACCACCTGAAGCTCCGTGAGGAACTTCTTCATCCAGACAGCTTCCTTTGCGGCATCGCAAGCAGCTATGTACTCCGCTTCCATAGTTGAGTCAGCAACGGTCTCTTGCTTGGAACTCTTCCAGCAAACCGCCCCTCCATTGAGGGTAAATACATAACCCGACATAGACTTGGAGTCATCCTTGTCACTCTGGAAGCTGGAGTCAGCAAAGGCCTCGAGCTGGAGGTCTTTTCCGCCATACACCAAGAACATCTCCTTAGTCCTTCTCAGGTACTTGAGAATGTTCTTTACCGCTATCCAGTGTTTCTCCCCTGGGTTCTACTGATATCGGCTTACAACGCTCAATGCGTATGCTACATCTGGTCTGGTACATAACATTGCATACATTATAGAGCCTACCATAGAAGCGTAGGGTATAATAGACAAGCGATCCCTTTCCAAATCAGTCTTGAGATACATCTCTTTGGAGTGGGTGATCCCGTGACAAGCCGGTAAATTACCGTGCTTGGAATCTTCCATACTGAATCTTTTCAGTATGGTGTCGATGTACCTTGACTGTGAAAGTCCCAACATCCTCTTAGATCTATCACGATAGATCTGGATCCCCAGAATGTAGTTGGCATCGCCCAGGTCCTTCATGGAGAACCTCTGGGACAATAATACTTTGACTTACTGTAGCATAGGAATATCATTTCCTATTAGGAGAATGTCATCCACGTACAAGACGAGGAATACTACAGTTCTCCCTACAATCTTACTGTAAATGCATGGTTCATCTGGGTTTTTGATAAAGTCGAATTCTTTGACAGTATCATCAAATTAGATGTTCCAACTCCGCGATGCCTGCTTAAGTCCATAAATGGACTTGAGCAACTTGCACACTCTATCGCTGCTCCCACTCTGAGTGAATCCCTCCGGCTTATCCATATAGACGCACTCTTCCAAATTTCCATTTAGGAAAGCCGTCTTTACGTCCATCTACCAGATTTCATAATCATGGAAGGCAGCAATGGCAAGAAGGATCCGAATGGATTTCAGCATATCCACTGGAGAAAAGGTCTCGTCATAGTCCAAACCAGGTCTTTGATGAAAACCCTTTGCAACAAGTCTAGCTTTATAGGTCTCAACCTGCCCATCTACACCAATCTTCTTTCTGAAGATCCATTTGCAGCCTACGGGTTTTACCCCTTCTGGAGCAAAGTCCAAAGTCCAAACTTTGTTGGTGTACATAGACTCCATCTCGGCCCGCATTGCATCCAGCCATTTTACCGAGTCACCGCTCTGAATGGCTTGCTGGAAGCTAGTAGGTTCACCATAATCCATAGTGCAATCCTCTCTATCCCCGTCAATGAGAAAACCGTAGTATCTTTCTGGCGGATGAGACTGCCTACTACTCCTGCGGAGTGGCGCTGGGATGTCTTGTTCTTTCGAAACTTCTGGTTCTTCCAAGCTTTCAGTAATAGCTTGAGGTTCTGGAATTTCTTCCAGTTCTACTACACTCCCACTTGCTTCTTTTTCTAAAAACTGATGTTCCATAAAGTGGGCATGACGAGAAACAAAAACCTTTTGTTCCTCTGCGTAATAGAAAAAATACCCCCTGGTGTTCTTTGGGTATCACACAAACTTACACAGTACTGAGCGTGCCTCGAGCTTGTCCGCATGCTGCTTTTTTACAAAAGCTGAACATCCCCATATCTTCAAATACTTAAGACAGGGTTTCTTCCCACACCATATCTGATATGGTGTGGTAGGCACAGTCTTGGAGGGAACCTTGTTCAAAAGATATGCAGCTGATTCTAGTGCATAACCCCAGAAGGATCGCGGTAACTCAGCCTTACTCATCATGGAACGAACCATATCCAATAGGGTTCAATTCCGCCTTTGCGATACACCGTTGTGTTGTGGTGTGTATGGAGGAGTAAGCTGAGAGAGAATTCCATTCTCTTTTAAGTAGCCCAGAAACTCGGCACTCAAGTATTCACCACCTCGATCAGATCTCAGTGTCTTGATACTTTTGCCTGTTTGTTTTTCAACTTCATTCTTGTATTCCTGAAATTTCTCAAAGGCCTCGGATTTGTTCTTCATTAAGAAGACATGCCCATACCTAGAGAAATCATCTGTGAAAGCAATGAAGTATGAATAACCACTTCGCGCATGTGTAGACATTGGACCACACACATCACTGTGTGTGAGTCCCATGAGCTCGCTCGCTCTTTCTCCGTGTCCAGTGAACGGAGTCTTTGTCATCTTTCCCATGAGACAAGATTCACAAGTGGCATAAGACTGGTACTCGAACGGATCCAAGTATCCTTCTTTATGTAACTTTGTCAACCGTGTCTCATTATTGTGACCCAGTCTACAATGCCATAAGAATGTCTGATTTAATTCCGGAGACTTTCTTTTAAGTGTGTTCTGGACACTGAAGAGCTGAGCTTGATTCAAAACGTATATACCGTATTTCAATGTACCTGACCCAATCAGTACTTGATTTAGGTGGATGTTTACTACATCGCTTACAAAAGTAAAATCATATCCTTCCTTAGAAAGTAAGGATACAGATATGATGTTACAAGTCGCACCTGGTACATAAAAACAGTCACGCAGAATCAATATCTGCCCTAGATGATATTCCCCTACGGATTCAGCATACATGCTCATTCCGTTAGCAACCCTGAGAGTTATATCACCTTTCTTGATAACCTTACGGTTTATCAGAGCCTGTAATGAATTACAGATATGAGATCCTGATCCGGTATCCAATACCCAGGAAGTAGGGTTAACTGACATACAGTTCTCTATTACAAACAAACCTGAAGCCGAAGCCACAACATGCTTCGAATTCTGGCTACTCGCTTTGCAAGCCCTGCAATCCTCCCGCCCATATTCATTCCCGTAACAATAGGAACATCCCTCTTTTACTGCATCCATTCCCGAAACTTCTGCCTTTCCCTTTCTTTCTACTTCCCTGGTTTCCTTCAGGGTAGTAGGTAGAGACTGTTGAACTAAGTCGGCATCTGACCCGTTCTTCAACGTGGTCTTCAGGTCGGAGAGCTCAAAAGAGCTGGTCTCTGTAAGGACGTTGCCCCTTACAGATGACCCGATAGCCAATCTCGCTGGAAGCAATTCGTTCGAGGTCTCATATCTTGTGATACGAGATTGCTCTCCATATAAATCTTTGTTATGGAGAAAGATAGAAACTAAGTCCATCTTCTCGTGCTGCCTCTGGTATGTACCATCAAATGAGGCTAACACGAGGCACTTGACTTTCGCACAGTCTTCTTCCAATGTCCTACGGATATCAATATCCGTGACAGGGGAAACTGGACCTGAGACGGTAGGGGTTGGATTAATCAAGAGGTGTCCCAGCTTGTCATGGGTAATGGACATCTGGACAGACCTTTGCCAGTCATAACAGTCAGATTCAGTCATTTTATTATCTAGATGTAACCTAGGTGCGGTCACTGGGTCACTGCAATTAAGAGAGAGAGAAGAAAACACTTAGCATGATGCTCTTGCAAGTTTAGATTGGTTTTTAATTTATCTAAACAGTATGGCTCCCACTGTCTCTCGAATCCCTCCTCAAACCATAAAGGAAGAATTAGTCAGGATCAATCTCACCGTACAATACTTGCTTAACCGTTCAGCCAGGCCAGTGTCGGTACTTCGAGGGAGGTTTTCCAATGCTTTCGCGAAGTTCCTTAATTAAGTAACCTCTTTTCCCTGTGGGCATAGCCCCGCTAACACCTTTCTAGACACCTACTTGGTTTATAGCATTGATCGTTAAGTGAAAGAGTTCCCGAGGAGTAGCATATACTCACAGTAGGATCGGGATCCAAATATCATCGCGTTACAAAACTGAAGGAATCCTACCAGAATCATCACACTCCAAATGGCATGCAACGCTAGCAAGTTTCAGTACTTTTGAAACTCCCGATGTGGATTTTTTCCCCATGCTCTTATGACCTTGACGAAGGCCAATATATCATAAGTCACATGTCAAGTTCTACCCGTCATTATCCATGTTAATTTTAACCCACCCGTACATACCCTTGACGAAGGCCAAAATAGTAGTACGACTGTCCCAAACCAACTCATCTATCTATGCTACAGATAAATATTCAGCAGCTACCAATCACTATGCCTTGGCGAAGGTCAAAATACATAACTTGAATACTACTGAATATTTAACCGAAATGACGGAGGGCTACGAATGGTTTTGGCGAAACCGTGAACGTAGTGAACTTGATATAATCGATGGAACGAGATAGCTTTTAAAAAGAGTGGTTCAAGCTCCACGTTTAAAATGCTGGTTTTTGAAAAGAACCGAGTGGTTTTCAAAGTGTTCCAACGACTTTTACTTGGTTTATTTTCTTGCATTAATTCCAATGCGTCCCATCATTTAATCCTACCATTGCAGAAAACAACCAAAATATGGCGTACGCTTATGCCATCCGCATTCGCCACGGGGTCCCGTCATCACCCGTTAAGTTACTTAACTAACGACAGAGCGGGGGCTGGACTAGCGCGGATGCAAAACATAAGCAACACCTAAATAGTTATCATATATAGATATATAGCAATGATAGCCATTACAGATCACAGATGAACACTTTGGATATATTAGGAACCCGCGATTCGTTCGAGCCTGCAACGAAAAGAGGATTACACGGTCGCGATGAATAGCCAGACCCCACCCTAGACCCCTACGGGTGCGGCAAACTACCCGCCAAGTACCCGAAGCGAAGCAACCTCCCTCAACACCGTGAGTAGGCCACTCGGCACTTCGAGATACCCGGTAGCTTGTGCACCCCACCTTGGGTCTATCCTAGGAGCAAAAACAGTAAAAAGAAATTATACAATGACGGCTACAACCCCGACCTGGTTGTGCGGCCAAACAAATAATATTACATCAATTTACAAATTTTACAATGAATGAAAGAAAAAGAAACTCTCATCTCACACCCATTCCCGGCTATTCATCCGCGACAATCCACCGAGTTCATATACACAAACCAACAACATTACAGATCACAGATATGTATAACCCCCACTAATCGACGTATAGCGATTAGCGGACGTTCATTGCATATATCACATCACAAATAATATTCATTAGTCAAAGAATACGGAATAGCGATCAAAATACGGATTTTTAACTACCCCAAAAGTCAATTTGCTATCTGGAAAATCTGGGTATAAAAAACATGTATTAAAATCCCAAAACAGCCAAACTAAAACACTGCACAAACCCCGATCCATTGCCGAGTCAAATCGGCCGCGGAACTGCGGCAATGAGCTTATATTGCCGCGGAACCGCGGTCGTTTGATCGAGTCACTGGATCGTTTTTCTACAGTGTTTTTACAAAACCCTGAGACGATTTTTCATATATTTTAAATCATTTTTTGAGCAGTAAAAAAATCGACAGAAACTTGGTTTTTGTCGGATGTGTTTTGCGACTTTTTTTCCGATCGATATTCTAAACACTTTGCTAACTTACTAGTTTATGTTTAGCTAGTCTCTGATACCACTGTAAGTCCACGTTGCTCACGCCGGTTCTTACGGGGAGGCGGAAACGGCGAAAAACAATGATTTGGCGCAAGGCAACATGGACTCAAAAGCAAGGATCTTGGCTAAACAAGAAACTAGTAAACTACTAGAGGTTTTAACTACTATGTTGTAGAAAGTATACCTCACGGAAACGGTCCTTCTGGTCTTCCATCCAAGCTCCAAGCGTCGATCCGGACCTTGGGCACCTCCACAGCCTTCTTTAGTCGAAGACGATCCAACCGAGAGATGTACACCGAGCTCCACCTCGAGCCGAGGCAACTAGGGCAAAGAGATTGCTAGTCAAGAAGCCCTAGGATGTGTAGAGGAGATGTATGGATGTATTTGTCTTTGTGGGATCTTTTTCTCTCAACACATGAGATCAAAAGATGAGATCAAGAGGAGGAAGAAGAAAGAGAAAGCTTAGCAACCATGGAGCTTTTCTTTTCTTCTCATTTCAAGAGAGAGAATGAGAAGAGAATAATTGAAAAGATTAAGCCAAATGAAATGAACCATGGTTGCAATAATACACTAAAATCATCATTACTAATCCTATCATGATAGAGTTGATGGCACATTGAATTGACCATTATCATAACTCAAGAATCAAAAAGAAAATGAAAGAAGAGTGTAGATCTCTCTTGAAGGTCAATGGTCAACACGGTCAACGGGTCAACAAAGTCAAGAGAGGTCTAAGTGGTCAAATGGTCAATGCAATTAGCCATCACAAATCTATCACTAAAAGGATTAGTAAACAATGTCTCCGGCTCATAACGGTTTTGACCAAACGAACTGTCAAAACCCTAATGAGTGTGCCACATTACGGTTTTGGCCGAACCAACTGCCAAAACCCTAATAGGGCACCTCCTCCTTCATCGCTCCTCAAAACTGTGCATACACACCCGCATCCGCATTCCGTAGAATGCGAATGCACAGAAGACAAATCAAATCCATCTTTGCAATACTAGGATCTAGCTTAAACCAAAGCCCACTAGTAATGCCTGCCTGAACAGCATACGCACACAAGTGCACGTAAGTGATCGTAGCCCTGACGTAAAACCATACGGCCTCTACATGTTTCGCTCAATGCAGGGAAACTCTATGTGTGGGACTCTAAAGACTCGACACTACGCTGGCAGTGGGTTTAACCACAGACCGCAAGCGGCACTAGCTGTACGTAACGGTCCCCAGGTAGATGTCTATAAGAAGGCTGATGAGGTAAACCCATCCGAACTCCTACTGAGCCTGTATGTGACAATCTCCGTACAGTCCGGTCTGTTTGTCTGATACATCGCATGGCGGGCCTAGGGGGCGGTGAACGTCAGTCCCCTAATAGCGGTACAAGTCGTGTCGGAGTGTAGCCCAGAACACCCTGAGATAACACTGGAAACCTACCAGTATATCTCGCTTGCCCTGGCCAGGGACTACTTGTGTAATGGCTCTCCTAGACACAGCGCGATGTCAACCCCCAATACCGGGAGAGACGCATCCTGTCTAACCGTCACTGCCTCCAAGTGCTTCGGGACTGTACCCAACTACTACCCGTTTGCACGACTCCTTTGAGCCGTGGTAGGGTAGTAATCTAAGTACAGTGGGAACACACTCGAGGCGAAGTGACAGTGTCAAGCCAGCGGACTAAGCTTTACTCATGTCACCTGGGAACTGATAACTGACGATAGGTATAATACCAACCAACAGTTCCCGACGAGTCCTGTCCAGTGTACTCGTAACCTAACGAGCACCCGCATACTATCTCATGTACGACGTACTGATGGCTGCGGGACAGACCGTCCCCCCGCTGGGATGAGAAGCGCATACGCTAGTCTACTCTGGAGTATCGATGCCCTGTCTCGATAGTCCTACGACTAGGGACCTGTATAAGGATGTGCTTATGGATTACCCATCCCCCACGAGTGTGAGCGCCATCACAACGCTGGTAATCAAGCAAAGATCCTAAGGGCTCTACTAATATGTATATAAGCGATATGCTAAAAGAAACACATGCACATATTGAAGTAGAGACAAACCAAGTAGCATACTACCATTTTGAGCAAGATTGTCTATACAGCTGTGAATATCCCAAGCTTCCATCAAGTAATATACAAGCTAGTATGATACAGTAATGGCCTCTAGAGCATATGCACTAACAGAAGGAACCTGATAGCTTTTTAAAAGGAGTGGTTAAAGCTCCGCAATTAAAAATTCTGATCTTTTAAAATAACCGAGTGGTTTCTTTTAAATTTGTTCCAACGACTCAACTTTGGTTTATTTTCTTTGCATTAATATAATGCGTCCCATCATTTAACCTATCATTGCAAAAAACAACGAAAATACAACGTCCTCTTATGCCATCCGCATTCGCCACTGGGTCCCGTCATCACCCGTTAGGTTTCTTAACTAACGACAGAGAGGGGGATGGGCTAGCGCCGGTGTAAAACATAAGTGACGTCTAAATAGCTATCATATATAGATATTGTACATTCGTCAGACGCAATAATAGGCATTCCAGATTACTGATGAACATTATTGGATATTCAAGAAATCCGCGTTTTCTTTGAGCCTGCAACAAAAGACGGATTACACAGTTGTGATGAATAGCCATTACCCCACCCTGGACCCCTACGGGTACGACAAACTACCCGCCAAGTACCCAAAGTGAAGCGGTCTCCCTCAACAACATGAGTAGGCCACTAAACACTTCAACGTACCCGGTAGTCTGTGTACCCCCACCTTGGGTCTATCCTAGGAGAAAAAACAGTAAATGAAATAATACAACGGTGGCTACAACCGCAACCTGGATGTGCCCCGAAAAAGAATATTACATCATATTACAATTTACATCGAATGAATGAATATAAAACCCATCTCAAACCCTGGCTAATCATCACAACGATCCAATCAAGTTCATATACACAAACAGTAAACATTACAGAAATGTGCAACCCCCTGCCAACCGATATACTAGCAGTTAGGGGAGGTTTACGAACACATTAATCATTACAGATAAAAACCCGATTAGCAAATAACTTAGAATATCGATCGACAACCTTTTTCCGTATCTACCCTAAATGCAAGCCAGCAGAGAAGTAACCTGGGCAGAAACAGAATATACAGGAAAACAAAACACCAAAATATATGAATTACTGCGCAAATCCGAGTCAACTCGGAGTTGACTCGGCGGCGGCTCCGCGGCCAAAAGCACTATTGTGCCGCGGATCCGCGGCCATCTAACCGAGTTGAGATCTCGTATTTTCCCAGTTTTCTTATATTTCCCTGCTGTGAATTTTTAGGTATATCAAATATTTTTTTCGACAAGTTTAAAATTAACAGAAACTGTTAGGGTGTTCGGGGTGTTGTTTTCGTGTTTTCCGACGATCGAAATTCTAATTAGTTGCTAACAAGCTAGTAAAGGTTTAGTTTGCTCTGATACCACTGTAAGTCCATGTCACGCACCCCACAAACTTGCGGGGAGGCGGAATATATGAAAAACGATTATCAAAGCTTCGTAACATGGACTAAGCGCATGAATCGTATCTAAACCATTACTAGCAAACTACGAAAGGTTTAACTACTCTGATTCGAACTTATACCTCACGTTACTTGTCCTTCGGGTCTTCATCACTGTCCTCTACTCCTTGTAGGCTCTTTGGAACGTCGGCTCCTCAACGGCCTCCTCGAGTCAAAGACGATACACCCGAGAGCTCCTACTCCAAGCTTGACCTCTGACATGAGGTAACTAGGTTTCTCAAAGTGCTAATCTAAGCAACCTAGGTGATATAGAGTTGGATTATGGATGTATTAGTCTAGCTAACCCTTGATCTCAACACATGAGAGATTAGGGTTAGGGTTTGAAGAGAGAGAGAGCTTGAGGAGAGAGAAGGTGAGAATGAGAATCCTTTTGGATGAATGAAATCATTTGTGTATATATGAAACATATCATATAATTAAATGAATAACAAATAATGATATATCATCATGTTTCATTAATACACTAAGTGATTCATCATATGAGTCATATAAATCATAAATGATTCATTAACTCCATGTATGAATCACACCATGACTCATTTATCCAATTAATGCAAATGCCACCTTAACCCCCAAGTCACCATGCTTCTAGAAGCTTCCCGACAAATTACGAGAACGCCTCTCCTATCCGTGAAAACACGGAAAAACTTTAGACTGTATAAATCCAATAATCCGATACTAGAATCTGGCTTAAGCCAAAGCTGACTAGTAAAAACTATCCGAACGTCGTACGTGCGTAAACACACGTATGCGTCCGAACCCTTGTCGTAAAACCATACGACCTCTATATCGTTTCGCCCGAAGCAGGGAAACTCTCTGTTTGGGACTCTAAAGACTCGACACTACGCTGGCAGTGGGTTTAACCACAGACCGCAAGCGGCACTAGCTGTACGTAACAATCCCCAGGTAGATGTCGATAAGAAGGCCGATGAGGAAACCCATCCGAACTCCTACTGAGCCTGCTGTGACAATCTCCGTACAGTCCGGTCTGTTCTTCTAGGACTATCGCATATCGGGCATAGGGGGCGGCAAGCGTCAGTCCCCTAAAAGCGGTATAAGTCGTGTCGGAGCGTAGCCCATTACACCTTGAGAAACTACTGGAAAACCTACCAGTAAATCTCGCTTGCCCTGGTCAGGGACTTTGCGTAATGGCTCTCTGACACAGCGCGATATCAACTCCCAATACCGGGAGAGACGAATCCTGTCTAACCGCCACTGCCTCCAAGTGCTCGGGACTGCACCCAACTGCTACCTGTTTGCACGACTCCTTTGAGCCGTGGTAGGGTAGCAATCTAAGAACAGTGGGACACACTCGAGGCGAAGTAGCAGTGTCAAGTCTGCGGACTATGCTGTACTCATGTCACCTGGGAACTGTTAACTGACGACGGGTATAATACCAACCAACAGTTCCCCGCGAGTCCTGTCCGGTGTACCCGTAACCTAACGAGCACCTGTATACTATCTCCAGTACGACGTACTGATGGCTATTGGATAGACCATCTCCCCAACTGGGATGAGAAGCGTACACACCAGTCTACTCCGGAGTATCGATGCCATGTCTCGATAATCCTACGACTAGGGACCTGTATAGGATGTTGCTTATAGACTACCAAGCCCCCACTTGTGTGACTGCCATCACAACGCTGATAATCAAGCAAAGATCCTAAGGGCTCTACTAATATGTATAAGCGATACGTTACAAGAAACATATGCACATATTAAAGTAGACACAAACCAAGTAGCATACTACCATTTTTAGCAAGACTGTCAATATGACTGTGAATATCCCAAGCTTTCATTAAGTAATATACAAACTAGTATGATACAGTAATTGCCTTCTAGGGCAAAAACACTAACAACAATAACAGTTATTGGACGCTCAATGGTAGGAACCATGTTCATCTCATGAACAAGAAATATCCAAACACCCACTTTGGCAGTATCGTTGGTAGCGATGTATTCAGTCTTTAGTGTCTAGTTTGCCACGGTATCTAGCTTGGAACACTTCCAACATACCGTCCCTACACTGAGGGTAAAGACAAAGCACGAGACTGACTATCAGTCACCTTATCACCTGGAAGGTCGAACCAAGAACATTCTTTTAGTGCTTCTCAAGTACTTAAGAATGTCCTCCACAATTGTCCAGTGATTCTCCCAAGATCCGATTGATTCCTGATCACTACACCTTGTGATTTAGCTAATCTAGTCTGGTAGATAACATCGCATACATGATAGAGCCTAGTGCCTAAGCATAGGATATCCCTTGTACGCGAGCTCTCTTCAAATCAGTCTTGGAAGACATCTTTTGGAGAGAGTGATCCCTGAGAAAGTGGGCGAACCACCACGCTTAGAATCTTCAATACTAAACCCCTTTAGTACGGTGTTATTGTACATTGATTTAGGACACTCCCAACATCCACATAGATCTATCAACATAGATCATAATCCACAAGATGTTGTAGGTATCATCCAGATCTTCCATGGAGAATCCACGTGATAAGAGGAGCTTGACTGAGTGTAGCATAGGAAAACATTTCCTATCAAGAGTATGTCATCTACGTACAATACGTTGAAGAAAACCTTACTCTCTACTCCCATCTTGTATATACAAGGTTCATCTACCTTTTTGATGAAGTCAAACTCTTTGACTACCACATCAAAACAGATGTTCCAACTCCTCGATGCCTGCTTTAATCCTGATGGACTTAAGCATAGACACTGGAGAAAATGTTTCATCATAAACCACACTTGGTTATTGACGAAAATCCTTTTCTACTAGTCTCGCTTTGAAAGTCTCAACTTTTCCATCTACACCAAGAATCATCTCAAGATCTTTTTGCTCTCAATGAGGTTTTACCCCTTCAGGTGCACCATTCAAAGTCATACTTTGTTGGTGTACATGGATTCCATCTTTGATTGCATTGCATCCTGCCAATTCACAGAGTCTCCACTCGTGATGGCCTGCCTGAGCCTGGTTGGGTCATCATCTACCATTATGCAATCCTCGCTCCCACCATCACCGAGAAAACCGTAGTATCTCTCAGGTGGATGAGGAACCCTACCAGATTCGCGGAGAGGCTGAGGCTCGTTGGAGACTAAATCCTTTGGTTTTACCAAATAATCAGCTGTTAGTTTGTCCAGCTGGAACTCCTTCCAGTTCTATCTCATGACCACTAATTTCTTCATAAGAAAATCCTTTTCTAAAAAGGTGGCATGTTGAGAAACAAAACATCTTTTGCTCCTCAGTTTGGTATAAGATATTCCATCGCAAATGTTCAGGATATCCAACAAACTTACAGACCATGTCTCGAGCTTGTCCGGATTTTTCCTTTCAACATAGGCCGGACAACCCCATATCTTAACTCGATTAAGACATTGTCACAACCCAAAATTTGGCACGTGACCGGCACTTAAACCACATAACGTCTACAGGCGTAACGCAATTTAAGTAAGTCGAGACCCATAAATCTAAACCATCAAAAGTAGTAAGTGATAAAAACATTGTTAAAAACATTTGGAAATCTCAAGTAAAAATCTTTAAACTTAAGTTTATTTTCTTTAAAATTTCGGCAGCACCACCTTTGTAAAATCTAACCCCGAAACGGGTACAAACATGATATATAAGTAAAGCAAAGTATGAAATAAATAAAGCATCCCCAAACGGGAGCAAATCACGCCCAACGGCGGAAACAACCACCATAAGCATATATATACGACGCCGTAGCGAAGAAATAGACAGAATAAGTGAAAAACAGCATAAGAGATAAAACTGCATAATAAAAGTCGGCTCACACGAGCTTGACACCTAGAGTCACAAAATAATATACAATATCGTCCTCACATCTCGTTTCTAAGTCAATACATGAAGTGGTAGATGGAGAGTACTAGATACAATAAGTGTACAATGAATATAAAGTCGGATAACCGCAACCCACCTACATCAAAATGGCTCACAGCCAATCATAGCGGTATCCGCAAAATAGAGATAATAAGCAGCCTGCCGCGACTACTATGAGGGTCAACCCGCAAAACACTATGGCACAACGGGGGTGAGTTGCCAACTCGTGAATAGTAAGTAACATCATACAGATAATTGCAGGTATGCACTGCGATACTCTATCACATGCAATCTGATAGTATCAATATGGTAATATGGATATGCAACAATCATGAAAGGTAATCTATCAGGTACTACAAATACACGAAGCAATGTATACCAATGAATGCTGAGTATGGGATAAAACATATCATCATCACTAATCATCATCGTGTAAAAACCCGGTGTCCATCAAAGACACCCTAAATCCCAATAACTCAGGCGCCGTCACTCTAATCGGCCCTCATATCCTTAAATCTCATGGAACCTGAGTGCCCAACATCGGCACTCGAAAACATCATGAAATACTCGTGTCCATCATCGACATGCAAATCCACATATATCAGGCTCCGTCAGTCCGGATCGGCCCACGGGCTCCGTCTGTCCGGATCTGCCCTCGGGCTCCGGCAGTACGAATCGGCCCATATCCAACTCTCGACTCCGGTCGTTATCCTCCATATAATCGCCAGGTCCAACCAATCACCGGTAGGTAGTAGTCCCTCTGCCAGGCTCATCGTCTACTACGCGACATCCCTTTCTTGCCCCGGGGTACCATACCGGGTCCACCATGAACCCGCAAACGGATCATCCAGCTCCTCGAATCGGGTTTCTATCACACGTCTCAAAACCGAGAAAACGCATGGTGGATACACTGAAATATCATATCAAGAGAACCGGGTTTTCAAAATAATTCTTACTTTCTTGAAATAATACCACAGTTCCCAAATCCAGAATTCAGATGAAATCCGTATCTCAATGCGTAAATCCATGAAATATGATATATGCAACATAAAACCATAATATGAGCCTATCAAGGGAAAATCGCTCTATTAAATGGATCAAGTTTTTAAATATATCATGTGGTTCCCATTTTTTCCAAAATTAAATGCAACATCATATAAAGGTGTACATGTAGCTCTAGCAAGTATGGGTGTATACATGTAAGTATGTATGCACAATGTATCTCATATGCATAATAGAACAATAATCCATGTATCAATATCAATAACAGTACAATACTTCATAAGTGTATGGGTTGTGCGTGTCATGGCAATTACCGACGGTGCGGGTGTAGCATACAATTTAGTGCTCGTGCAACATGAACCGTCAGTAATGGTGCAGTGTCCACTAGGTACTAAGTCAAGGCAGAACAAGTAATGGTATGTATGATGCTCATGCACAATCAACATATATGAATATAAACATACGGCTATAATATCCTATCAAGCCCTGACGCATAACGCCATAGGGGCGATTTTCCCGTAGATATTAAATCTACTCACCGTGATATCGAGCTAGGTATATCAAACCACCTACTTCCCTTTCTTCGCAACGTCCGAAGTCCCCGCCTACGATCCTATTAACACAAAACATAGCAAGTGCAACTCAGAAATCGACCAATAATATGTACAATTAAGTTTAAATCGACGCACTGACTCCAACACCCTCTAAAGTGTTCACTTAGCGGCTAACGTGTGTGGCGACACTACTAAAACAAACCCATGTGCAAAAATCACGCGAAGCACAGAAACTGAGTCAGACACCGTATCGCGTGTCGTCGAAACACTAAAAAACTAGCTAATCGATCCCAGATTTTACATACTGTCAATACCTAAAAATCTAGCAGTACCAAACACCCTAAAACAACTGCAGACAGGTACCCTACCAAACACAACCCCCCAGGTCCCTGTACGGCCGAGCTCGCCGGAAAATACCCTCATGTCGCCGGCCAAACAGTGTCGTGTGGGGTCAGAGTTTCAGGTGTACGCTCAGGGTCTCAAGTACAACACTTCTACACTGCTAGTTTTTTCAGTAAATACTCGGGGTCATAGCAGGTTACAGTGACTCAAAAACGAATCTACAAACACGATATTACACCAAAACCTTATTTTTAGGGTTCTAAACTGAAACTACAAAGCAACACTACGATATAACAACCTAATTACAGTTTAGAGATTGTTACCTAACCACACTTACTCAAAACCCTAGCTTTCCATGCTCCAAGTGATCTCCATAGGCTTTAGATCAAGTTTAATGAAGGGTTTAGTGAGTTTTGTGAAGAGTAATGAGGGTTTATGAGGATTTGGGTTAGGGTTTAGTGAAGAACAAGGGGAGTGTTCAGTTTGAGGGAGGTGAGGGTGAAGAATATGAGAAGGAGAAAATATGAGAATGAGAGAATGAGATGAGAGTGTGAGGGTGTATGCGTGTGAGTGAGGGAATGAAGGTGTGAGTTAGCCATGCCCCTCTCTCTCTCTTCATTTACGCCTCATGATGCATGCCACCTCTCTCTCTCTCTCAAGTCAACCTAATTAAAAACCCTTTTTATTTATAATTTGAAAACTAATTAATTTAGATAATACATAAAACTGAATTAAAATGGGGTTACGGTGCCATGGCTACTTAAGCATGGTTTAACACTTAATTAACCCTAGGTTAACATGCACATGCGTGTGCAAGCCCGAAATAAATATTAATAAATATTAATTAATTTTGATAAAATATTTGAAAACTATTTTGGTAAACTTTTTACTAAAAATCTGCATTATCTATTAATTAACACTAATCGCATTCTAAGGTGTTACAATCTTCCCCCTTAAAGAAATTCGTCCCCGAATTTAAAAATCTTGCTATGCGTACCTTCAAAAAGATGAGGGAATTTCTTCCGCATCTCGCTCTCGGCCTCCTAAGTGACCTCTTCACTATTCGGGTTACGCCAAAGAACTTTCACAGATGGAAAGACCTTTGACCGAAGTTTCTTCACCTGCCGATCCAATATCACTACCGGCTGCTCGGTGAATGAAAGATCGTGCTCTAACTGAACGGTCTGGTGCTAAATCATGTGAGAAGGGTCATGAAGGTATTTGCGAAGCATCGATACATGGAATACGGGATGAACATCCGGAATACTGGGTGGAAGTGCCAAACGATAGGCAACGGTACGAACTCGCTCAAGGATCTCAAAAGGACCTACAAATCTGGGGCTAAGCTTCCTTCTTTTCCCAAATCTCATCACGCCCTTCATCGGAGAAATCTGTATGAATACATGATCCCCCACTGCGAACTCGAGCCTGCGACGACGACTGTCGGCATAAGACTTCTGTCTACAATGGGCTACTCACATCCTATCCTGAATCAACTGAATTTTCTCCGTAGTCTCTTGAACTAGCCGGGGTCCCAAAATCCTTCTCTCGCTGAGTTCGGTCCAACAGACTGGCGACCGACACCATCTACCATACAAAGCCTCAAAAGGTGCCATCTGAATCGTCTCCTGATAGCTGTTATTGTAGGAGAACTCTATCAATGGAAAGTGACGATCCCAACTGCCACCAAAATCAAGCACGCACGCACGAAGCATATCCTCTAGAGGCTGTATAGTCCGCTCTGACTGACCATCGGTCTGCGGATGGAAAGCGGTGCTAAAGCTCAAACGGGTAACCAAGGCTTCCTGAAGCTTCTGCCAAAGGCGGCTAGTGAACTGGGTGCCCCTATCTGATACAATGCATGTGGGAACGCCGTGCAAACGCACAATCTCATCAATGTACAACTGAGCATACTAAGTATAACCGAAAGTGGTCTTCACTGGAAAGAAGTGAGCCGCTTTCGTCAACCGGTCAACAATCACCCAAATGGAGTCATATCCTCGACGAGACCTGGGTAGACCCACAACGAAGTCCATGGAAATCTGCTCACATTTCCACTCCGGAACGGGTAAAGGCTGCAACTCTCCTGCCGGTCTCTGATGCTCAGCCTTGACTTGCTAACAAGTCAGGCACCTCGAAATAAAATCTGAAACATCACTTTTCATCCCTGCCCACCAGTAGCTATCTCTCAAGTCACGATACATCTTGGTGGAACCTGGGTGAACACTAAAAGCTGACTGATATGCCAGCTCTAGGATCTCGCGTCTCAACCCATCGGTATCTGGTACACACAAACGAGTCCCAAAATGTAGCATACCCTGGTCATCAATCTCAAACTCCAAATCTCGACCATGCGGAACATGCTCAAGAATCTCAGACAAACGGGCATCGGTGGGCTGCGCCTCACGAATACGAACAAGTAAAAGTGGATGGGAGCGGACATGAGCAAGCTGTCCTCCAGTGGTAGTGAACTCAAACTGTACTCTGCAGTCGCACAAGATCTGCCAATCTGCAGAAGACTGTCTCTGAACTGCGCTCAACTGGGACAAGCTACCCCCGGGCCTACGACTCAAAGTATCGGCTACCACATTTGCCTTGCCCGGGTGATAAAGGATCTCACAATCATAATCCTTCACAAGCTCCATCCAACGGTGTTATCTCAAATTCAGATCCCACTGCTGGAAGATGTACTTTAAGATCTTGTGGTCTATGAAAATCTGACACGACTCCCCGTACAAGTAGTGTCTCCAAATCTTAAGCGCAAAGACGACCGCGGCCATCTCAAGATCATGAGTGGGATAATTCTGCTCATGATTCTTCAACTGCCGGGAAGCATAAGCGATAACTCTATCATGCTGCATCAGTACATAACCGGGCCCCACTCGAGAAGCATCACAGTTAACGACAAAGCCGCTCGATCCAGAAGGCAAAGATAAAACTGGTGCAGTCGTCAACCGAGTCTTCAACTGCTGAAAACTCTGCTCACATGCCTCAGTCCAAAGAAAAGGAACTTTCTTCCTGGTCATTCCGGTCAGCGGTGCAGCGATACTCGAGAATTCCTGCATGAAACGGCGGTTATAACCAGCTAAGCCCAAAAAGCTGCGGACCTCTGTCACTGATACAGGTCTGGGACAAAGCTGTGCGGCCTCGATCTTCTTCGGGTCCACATGAATACCGTCTCCCGTAACCACATGACCAAGGAAGTCAACACTATCAATCCAGAAGGCACACTTCGAGAATTTAGCAAACAGCTGGTGCTCTCTCAATGTCTGCAAAGCAATCCTCAAGTGCTGCTCATGCTCCTCACGATTCTTGGAATAAAACAGAATGTCATCAATAAACACAATAATAAACTGATCGAGGAACGGCCTGATAATCCGGTTCATCAAGTCCATGAACACCGCTAGGGCATTGGTGAGTCCGAACGACATCACCAAAAAGTCATAATGCCCGTAGCGCGTACGAAAAGCAGTCTTCGGAACATCATCATTCCGAACCCACAACTGATGATAACCCGATCTCAAATCAATCGTAGAAAAATGTCCCGCACCCTAGAGCTGATCAAACAAATCATCAATGCGAGGTAAAGGATACCTATTCCGCACCGTCACTCTGTTCAATTGACGATAATCAATGCACAACCTCAAACTGCCGTCCTTCTTCTTGACGAACAGAACAGGAGCTCCCCAAGAAGAAACACTCGGACGTACTAGTCCCCTATCAAGCAACTCTTGCAGCTGATCTTTAAGCTCCCTAAGCTACGCTGGGCTGGGGCCATCCAGTAAGGCGGTATAGAAATAGGCCCCGTTCCACGGATCAAATCAATGCAGAACTCAATCTCATGCTCTGGCGGCAATCCAGGTAACTCATCGGAAATACGTCGGGAAACTCTCTCATGATAGGAACCCGGTCCAATGAATCTACTGTGGCTCTGGTATCACGAATGAAAGCCAAGAATCTCCGACATCCTCTCCTCAAAAGCCGACTAGCGCAAAAGGTAGCAATCAAACTGTGAGGGGCAGCACCACGGTCCCCTGCACAATAAGAACTGACTCGCCAGGAAAACAAAACCTGACTGTCTTCTTACGGTAGTCCACAGACGCATAGCACGTAGTTAACCAGTCCATGCCCAGGAGAACGTCGAAGTCCAACATCTCAAGAAGGATCAAGTCGAAGGACGGCTCTCTATCTCCAATCCGAATGGCACACGACCGAAACACGTGTCGCGCAACAAACGACTCTCCAACAGAAGTAGTCACGACAAGCAGCTGATCTAGAAAACACGACTCTCGGCCCAACCTCGGCATGAAGTGTGTAGAAACATACGAGTGCGTAGATCCCGTATCAACAAAACGTGTGCATCAAAAGAACATACTGAAAAAGTACCTGAAACCACAGCATTGGACGCCTGCGGGTCCTGATGAGTCAAAGAAAATACTCATGCCTGCCCTCTACCGGCAACTAGCTGTCCTCCGCCTCTGCCACCTCATCCTCTCTGAACAAACCTCCGCGACCATGACCTCTCTGAGCATAAGTCTGACGCGGAGATACAACAGGCGTAAGAGGCAACTCTCTCTGAGGTGGAGAAGGTGGTAAGGTTACATGCAATACGGCTGCCTCTTCCTCACGTGGTTCACTACAATCTCGAACATGATGATAAAAACTCCTGCACCGGAAACATCCAGACGATGACTGCTGACCCTCCTGGGGATAAGAGATAAACAACCGGCCTCGTCCTATCCCTCTGCTACCTGAACGAAATCTGTCGTGGCGTCTAAACACCTGTCTCCGTGCTGATACACCAGTACGAACCCTCTTCAGTTCCGGAACAACCGACGTCTCGGAAAGACGCTCCTCAACCAATAGGGCTGCGTCCACTGCGGCTGCATATATGTCACAGTGCTGGGCGCTGATAGCGAGGGACAACTGGGTAAGCAGTCCTCGAACAAACCTCTTGATCCGCATCTCCTCAGTGTCCACCAAATACGGAGCATACACAGATAGCCGGTAAAATGCACATCGTACTCTGCCATCGTCATACCCGGAGTCTGGCATAACGACTCGAAACTGCACGCTTGAGCATCCCTGATGCTCTACGGAAGAAAACGGGCAAGTAACACCATCACGAACTCAGCCCAGGTCATAGGAGAAAGACCTGTGGCTCTGCCCCTCTCTAAAGACTCGCACCACTTCTGGGCAAGACCTTCCAGATGAAAACTCGTGAACTATACCCATCTCACGTCGGAGTATCTCAGCGAAAGACATATCCAGGCCATCCGATCGATAAATGACTGCGGATCCTCCGCTGTATCAGGGCCGGTGAAAATCGGAGGCTTCAGCCTCATGAACTCAGATAACGATACGGTGATAACCTCCGTAGCTGTAGGTACAACTGCCTGAACTGAAGGAACCATCACGGTCCCCGTAACAGGTAGGACAACCTCCTGTCTCTGCGCTCTACTGGCCTCGACTAACGATCCTATCATCTGGCGCAAATCCTGCATACCGGCCTCCAGCCTAATAATACGATCAAGCGAAGGTGGATCAACCTGCTCCTGTACAACGGGCGTACCGCCCTGGTCAGTCCTAGTCTCAGACAAGCCAACTCTGACCTCGGTTCTCGCAGCCGCTCTCTATGACCTCGTAGTCTTCGGCGGCATAATGGGTGGAAATGAAATAGGATTCGATAAGAACACGGAAATCGAATCACAGGGATGTAAATAATCACGGAAGGAATTTCAACCAACCAGTCCTAAGGCCACTTATGCAGAGTACCGTGTCGTAAGTATGTCGCGGAACATACACATGCTACGTCACTCTGCTTAAGCTATCTACACCATCATACTAAGGTCATCCTACACTCCGAAAGGTAAAACCTAGCGCTCTGATACGAACTTTTTCACGACACAAAATTTGGCATGTGACCGGCTCTTAAACCACGTAACGTCTACAGGCGTAACGCAATTTAAGTAAGCCGAAACCAAGAAATCTAAACCATCAAAAGTAGTAAGTGATAAAAACATTGCTAAAAATATTTGGAAATCTCAAGTAAAAATCTTTAAACTTATGTTTATTATCATAAAAATTTCGGCAGCACCTCCTTTTTAAAAACTAGCCCCGAAACGGGTACAAACATAAGATATAAGTAAAGCAACGTATGAAATAAATAAAGCATCCCTAAACGGGAGCAAATCACGTCCAACGGCGGAAACAACCACCACAAGCATTTATATACGATGCCGTAGCGAAGAAATAGACAGTATAAGTGAAAAACAGCATAAGAGATAAAACAGCATAATAAAAGCCGGCTCACACGAGCTCGACACCCAGAGTCACAAAATAATATACAATATCGTCCTCACATCTCGTTTCTAAGTCAATACATGAAGTGGTAGATGGAGAGTACTAGATACAATAAGATGTACAATGAATATAAAGTCGGATAACCGCAACCCACCTACAGCAAAACGGCTCAGAGCCAATCGAGCGGTATCCGCAAAATAGAGATAATAAGCAACCTGCCGCGACTACTATGAGGGTCAACCTGCAAAACACTGTGGCACAACGGGGGTGAGTTGCCAACTCGTGAATAGTAAGTAACATCATACAGATAATCGCTGGTATGCACGTACTTCGATACTCTGTCACATGCAATCTAATAGTATCAATGTGGTAATATGGATATGCAACAATCATGAAAGGTACTCTATCTGTAACATTTGAAAAAAATAAAATATTATTTTTGAGAATTTTTATAATTTAATAATATAATATTGAATATTTTAATAAGGCGGTATAATTAAATACCGATAAATTTGGAAAAAATTTGGAAATTATAGAAATTATTTTAAAGAGGGTGTTTTATGTGGATTATGCAAATTTTAAATTTTTATGATTAATTATACGCTAATTTAGTACTTATCGCGATTAAAAATCGCTAATCGGCCTTAAGCGTATTTTGTGCAAACATGCACCATATCATTTTTTTACACTTGTTACTTTTGGGCATGCCTTTTGTTTTGGGGTTACTATTGATGAGAGAAGGAGAAAATAAAATAAAGGGTAAAAAGAAAAGAATAGAATATGCAAGTATGGGTAAGAGAGAGAAAGAGTGGGTAAGGGTCAACATGGGTCTTGTGCCATTCCCCTTCATTATTCACACATCCCTCTCCTCTCCCTCATCCCCTAGGTGCTGCTGCTGCTGCTCTTTCTTCCTCCTCCACAAACCCCCCCAAAACTCCATGGTAAACACCTCAATACCCACATCCCATTTCATTAAAAAGATGCACAAGCTCAAGGGAAACACATTGGACCAAGAAAAATCAAGTTTTGGACACTTGGGGCAACTCAAGAATTTTCTTGAGTTGCCAAAGGAGGTAATTTTTGCACTATTAGAGTAGTGTTTTAATTCCTTATGCATCCATACATGTTTCATGTCGATATTTAGTGGTTTTGGTGGACTTAGAAAATTCTAGTTAGGGTTTATGGGAATTGAGAGTGGTGATGTGCAATTGAGCTCAGTAGAGGCCTCACAAACCCCCTAGTGCTAGAATTCAAACCTAAACCAGAGACTAGAACCCCGGAATACGGATTTAGAAAAGCCGATAATGGAAAATTGTTGATTCTGTGAGGGTTAATTGAAATCTGCTATCACTCGGAGACTCTGAAAATTATTTTGCAAACACATAGAAATGTGCAGGCACCCAGGAAGCTAACCCCAAAACCCCTGCCCCTATCTCCCAATTCTGGCGGCAAATTTAATCTATATGGCCGGAAATTGCGGCCTGGGTCCCACCATTTTGATCCGTGTTGGTTCTGTAGCTCTATTTCATGTAAACTAAACCCTTGGTATATGCAAAATTGACCAATTTGACCTAGGGTGAAATCTGGGACCATTTTCAATAGTGGCTGTTTTGATTTGGGTTTCGTTTTGCGTATTTTGAATTCTGGAATTCTAGTATTTTTGTTTTACCTCGATCACTTGACGTTTGTACGACGATATCGAAGATTGTTTGATGGTTTTGAAAGCGTAGTCCATAGGTTCTAACCTATATGCCTTAGCGCGTCGTTTGGTTTTCTCGATATGATTTTAAGGTGCATTTGCCATTGTGTTATCTTGTAGGTACCTTCTCGAGGGCTTCATACGATGAAGAAGATGAAGGCGACATCGACACCGACACGCAGGATGCAAGGTGAGTAGATTATATCTACGGGGGAAGTCGGGTGGATGGCTTATAGCACCCCCGCAGTTCGATACTTAGTATACTAGATATATACTATATTTATATATATGATAGCGTTATGTGTGACATAGATATTCTAGATGTGATTGGGTGTACTATGGATAGATTAAAGTTTAGAACTAAACTAGTATAGTTTCCTAGATGCGAACCCTAGAATAGGTTTACACCCACACACACACATGCTTTCTTGTTATACTTATACCTGGACGATGAGGATAGTGTATGATATTCGGAGATAAGTCGATGAGATTGGGCATAGTGCCATGAGATCGTTGATATAATGTGATTGGTATTTGGGATACGACATGAGATTTTAGCGGACCTTTGGACGTGTGTTTCACACACACACACTTATATTTATATAGATGGTATCAATTTGTACTAGACTTAGATCAGTACCCCAGACCATAAGATATGATGATAAGGATACCAGATAATTGATGAGATGAATGTGATATTGACCCGTACCCAGATTTTGGGATGCCGTACGATGATTTACCGTACGAGCTTTATACTGATGATAGATCTGCACTCATGACTCGAGGATGTCATGTGATATTGTATCGTACGCGGTACCTTTGAGGCGGGATCGCCGACTATTATATTCATATATATATATGTATATATATATATATATATATATCGACTCAGATTTAGGTGGTTTCCATACCCCTCCCGATTAGCTTGTTAGTTAGATCCGTAGTTTGCATAGTAGATGCTAGACTAGACCCGAGACATACCTATTGTACACTCATACTTGTGTACTTACATATTGTACACTCATACTTGTGCACATACCTATTGTACACTCATACTTGTGTACTAACATATTGTACACTCATACTTGTATACATACGTAATTGCACATACATAGATGATTCTGGCTTGATTTGGAGATTCGGGAACCGCGGGATACTCTTTAAAATTGATTCATTTAAAAGAGTGGTTTCCCTCAACATGTGCATATTACTATTCCATGTTGCATGATATACTGATATGCTTACATTTCTTTTACATGTCGCATATATCATGATTTATGTTTATACGCGTTGAGATATGTTGATTCCATGATATTTCTGGATTTGGGAACCGTGGGTATTTCAAAAGAGAGTATGTATTGTTTTAAAAACCCGGTTACCCTTGATGTGATATTTCAGTGCGTCCACCATGTGTTTTCTCGGTTCTGAGAGCGACATGTGAAACTCGATTCGAGGAGAGGTAGGCACCGTCTGCGGGTATATGGTGGACCCGGTGAGGTACCCCGGGGCAATAAGACTCGTATATGTTAGACGGTGAGCCTGGCAGGGGAGTACTACCTACCGGTGATTGTTTTTGAGCTCGGTGGATATCTGGGGGATACCGACCGAAGTTGAGAGATGAGACGGGCCGATCCGGACTGACGGAGCCCTATGTATATGAGGATTTACGTGCCGATGCTAGGCACAGTTTTCATGATGTTTTCGAGTGTCGATGCTTGACACTCAGGTTCCATGATTTTGATATGTCGCGAGCGACACATGTTGATTTACATCCTCATACTCCTATGCATATGCTTATGATATTTACATGCATGATGCTTATTATCATTGGATGACATGTGGACGATTTCCACATACATATAGTTGACATTGATGATATTGATCACACAGTTGGATGATATCCACATACATATAGTTGAAATTGATCACACATTCATAAACTTCATGATATAGTCGACATTGATCATACCTCATATTTATGATATGTTATTACCTGAGGCACTGGCACGAGCACTTGGCATTAGACTCATGTATAGATGTTATATTGCCACCTTATCATGCTTCAGACTTATTCATTTGAGGTTTATATATATCTGATCATATTGACCTAGGATTGTGTCATACATACGATTTCTGCTCTGTGATGTTTTCTATTCACGAGTTGGCAACTCACCCCCGTTGTGCCACAGTTCTTGCAGGTTTTGCCGTACAGGTTCCATTGCTGTTTCTGGCACACTGCTTCCCTTACGGGTGATTTGCTTTGGTAGGTGGGTTCTTTTGCATCAGAACCACCATTGTATATGTATTATTCAGTTGTATCTAGTAATTCCATCAACCAAACTTGTATATTGTTTTAGACTTAGAAAACCAGTTATGTATTATTTCGACCTTAGAGTCGCGCGTTGTAGTATTATGGTTTTCATGCTGATTTTGAGTTTTCCTTTGAGTTTTGATCCTCGCCCTTCGGCGTTGTATATTATACTGCTTGCGTGGTTGTGACCGTCGATTGACCAAGAGCTAGCTTCCGCTTGGGGATGCCTTTTATCAATATATATATATTATTCATGTTGTACCCCGTTTGGGGCCAGTATTTACAAAGGAAACTCTGCCGAAATTTTCAGAAAAGACTAGAGATTTTAAAAATGCATATTCGGCTTACTTATTTAAAAATCTTGTTTTTAAAAAAAACGTGTTTTCTTCACTTCTTAAAACTAGTTTTCCTTATTTACTCCTTAAAAATAGTTTTAGTGTTCTGGGCTTTTGGCTTACTTGAATTAGATGGGGTCCTATAGCCTTCATATGATTCAAGGGCCAGTCACGTGCTATTTCGGGACGTGACAAAGTTGGTATCAGAGCGCTAGGTTAACCTTGGTTCGAGTCTAAGTTTGACTATGCGGAGCCTAGAGCGTTTACATATATACGGAACTTAGGCTTGACCTTACGGAACTTAGACTTAGTCGAGGGGGTATTATACCCGAACTTTCGTCGCGTAGGATGAACCTTGGTTGATGTAGTAGGTAGCTTGAGTAAAGTGACGTACCGTACGTATGTTCCGCGAAATAATTACGATACGCTACTCCGCTTAAGAAATCTTAGGATGTACATTTCCTTGCACAGTATTATATTCATTCCTATATCTATCATCATCGATACTGGTTATGATTTTGCCGCCACGATTACACGGGCAGAGAGAGCTACGGCTAGAGTTGCACCAGCATGAGCTCGTCATGGACGAGGACTGACCAAGGCATGATTCCAGAGACGTACGATTGCATAGAGGCTTCCTTTTATTGTGTTTTTGCGCCATGAGCGTTTCACGGATAGCTTCTATGAGATTTCTCGGGCGTGCAGATCAGCACCAGAGGATCAGGCTACCGCCAGAGGCCAACCAGAATGTGATGACCATTGATATATCGCTTACTCAAGATGATTAAGGCGATGTTCAGCGTACAGACGAATGAGCCAGTTGCTGCTGCAAATAACGAGATATTGCCCAGATATTAGAGCTACTGCAGCATGAGTTTATACTTAGAGATACGATGGAAGGTCGCTAGTCACCCGAGGATGAATGACTACGACATGTGGTTCGCTCGCTTACCCCGATGCGAGGTCATCAGATAGATTGATTCCAGCTAGAGACGACTTCACGCAGATTCGTTGAGAGTCGATAGAGACGATCGAATGTCAGGGACCCATTTCCATGTTTAAAGTATTTGGAAGACAATGCAAGTAATGCTATGGACCCTCTAGAAGAATGAAACCCTAACTCGACGTAATGACCATGGAACGCCTTCGAACCTTAGGGTTTACGGCAGTTTACCGGTGCCATTTGTGATGCTTTTGCCCTTCTACGGTTGGTCCACAAGTGCTGTAGTATGTACTGGAATACTATTAAACTGTACTCAAGATGTTGATCTCTTGGGGGATTTTGAGGTTTTGACAAATCGATCGGATGGTTCGACATCATTCGGATATCATGTGATGGGATACATTGCTTGGGAGACTCCAGATACGAGTATAGCCGTTGGAGCGCAGTCCATGCAGCCACGAGAAGACGAGTCTGAATCAGTCTGTTAGTTATATGTATGCCCTAAAGGCCATTACTGTACATATGATGTATATTGTAGTGGATGCTAGGACATCTATAGGTAGGATTTTCTTGCTCAACATGATAGTATGCTATCTGGTTGTACTTTATCTTAACATGTACTCTGATTGTCTCTATGTTACATGTCGACAAAGCCCTTAGGATATGTACTCGACTACTGGGACTATGATGAGATCATACTAGTGGGGACACGGTAGTCGACGAGTACATCCTATAACTGTTCCTAGTCGAGGGTGTATCGAGACAGGGCATCGATGCACCAGAGTAGACTAGCGTACACGCATCTTGACCCATATGATGGGCGATGGATGATCCCATATCCATTGGTGTTTGACATCAAGGATGGTGTACGGGTGCTCAGTGGAGACTGGGTACACTGGACGTACTCGCCGATAACTCCCAGATTGTATTATACCTCACGTCAGATGGCAGTTCTCCGGTGACACTGGTACATAGTAGTCTGTTGACCCGAGATCGTCATAGAGTCTTGTGTGATTCCCACTGTGCTTTGATTTCCATCATACCACGTCCAAGAGGGCGTGCAAAAAGGTGGCTTTTGGGTACAGTCCCGAATCATATGGAGGCAATGAGCGATAGGAGGGGATTCGTCTCTCCCGGTATAGGGAGTTGATGTTGCGCTGTGTTCGATTGGCTATAACCGGAAATCCCTGGCCAGGGTTGCTGAGATTTACTGGTAAGTGTTATCAGTAGTTTCTCGAACTGTTATAGACCTCATATCGACACGACTTATCAAGCTACTGTGGTCTGACGTTTACCACCCCTTGGCAAGATATGCGACATATCAGACGACGAGACCGGACTGTACGGGAGTGTTACTGTTTGGATTCACAGGAGAATGTACAGGCTTGCTTTTTGATCTTCTGAGCGCTCAATACCTGGGTAGCTGTTACGTTTAGCTGACCGCTTGCAGCTTGTGGGTGTTTGATATGATCATCACCTACTGCCGGCGTATTGACGATTCTTTAGAGTCCTACACAGAGGTTTCTTGGCTCAAGAAAAACGGAGTAGGGGCACATATGTGATATGTGCGGGACCGAGGATATGCGATATGAGATACCGTATTCTATTCTCGCGATATTTTATATCAGCCGGGTCATCGGATCAAATGTTGATTCGATGAATCGGTACTGATAAATATTAGTCGGTTATATGCGATATAGCCGTATTGTCGGATCAAGTGTTGATTCGATAATTTAATGTATAATAATATATATGATATATTAAATTACATCAACTAATTTTAGCTCACTAAAATATTCTTTTTCTCACTCGGATAGTACATTGATATATATGCGATATATGTTAATTGTATTATTTTATTTGGTTACAATAAATATTATATATGTGATATATAATATTGTAATATGATATGATAACTAATGCAACATGTTTAGTAAAGATTAAACAAGATTAGGGTTTGATTTGGGTTATTACTTTCTAGATGATTCTAGAAGGTTTAGTTTTGTTTTGTGAAAGATATTTCGTTGTGACTCATTCTTAACCTAACCCAAACCCTAGCCTTGGTTAATTCTCTACAAAGGTTTAGTTAACCATGGTTGCATTATTCATCATTATCAACTTTGCATTATTCATCACAAAAGGATTGATCACTATTCTTCTTCTTCTTCCTCCTTTGAAAAGCTTTCTTGCTTTGATATTTGTGATGAAAGTGAGTGAGAAATATAAAACAAATGAGTGCAAAAATCCTACTTCATCATCCTCATCTATCCTTGCCATTTAGATGAGGGTGTTCACTTCATTTAGTGAGTGTTAGCTTGTGTTAATGAAACTTCAAGGTAGATCATCTTTGTTATCGAAGATCGGAAGCAAGACTGCATCTTTCTCTTCGTGAAGCCTCTCGAGAGTCCGGAACACGATGATCGCAGCGAAGGGACCTCAACACGGAGCTTAAGAAGTGAAGGACCGGATCTACAAAGGTTTTAATCCCTCTCACTTAGTGTTAAAGTGTTTAACATACTTGTTTTCGCCTAAACTCTAGTTTAAAGATCCGGCTTCGGGTTGTTCGGCATGGCTAAATTTTTAATCGGGCATGGTTGATGCCTCGTAGACCCTTGTGGCAGTGCCTAGCATCCCTACAGTGGTATCAGAGCCAAGCTAGAGCTTTAGGCGAAGCCTGAGCGAAGTTTAAAGTACGATCGAAAACCGAAACCCCGATATTTACCCTTCTCTGTACATTTTTCAAAACTGTGGTTTTTTATGAATTAAAAATGCTCAGAAAAACAAGCAGGAAAAACTATGAATTACTGTGAAGTACGGCCCTCTAATTCGCTTATATGAGCGCGGAACCGCGGCCAAACCAAGTGTTTGGCGGCGGTTCCGTGGCCAAAATTGTGACTTAGTCCCTGTAATTTCATGTTATTATTCTTAGGTCCTTTCTTGTTAATTTTTTCTGGGAATTTTTTAATTCCACTCAAGTGTTGAGTTTTCTAGGGTTGTATTGGGGACTCGTTGAGTCGATCGGATAATTTAACTTTGTTTAGTTTGTCCGGGTAATTTTTAGAAACTGTTAAAAAGTTCGAACGGATATCAATAACTCACTTTTTCCCCTGTCGGAAAATTTTTCAAAAGTTGGATTTTTTTCTCGAGTTTAAGAACGTTCTAAGTCGTGCAAGTAACGCGGTGGACCCTCTAGAAGACAACAAACCTTAACTCGATTATGTGACCGTCTTGAATTGCCTCTAAACCTTAGGGTTTGGGGCAGTACGGCGTGCCACATGTGAGGCGTTGGCTTGACCCTTCTACGGATGGACCATTGGTACTGTGGCATGTGATGGATGTTTTTAAACTGATTTCAAGTGTTGAGATATATTGGGGAAATCTTGGGTGTTTGATTATTCGATCGGAAAGTTTAACATTGTCTATTTATCTGGAATTTGATACAATATTTGGAATCCACAAGTAGTTATGAGATAACTAATTTGAAAGTTATAAACATAGCAGTTTAGTCTTAGATGATCAGTTGCTACAGAATTTTGATGTGATCAAAAGTTCGTCGCAATCACGTAGCGTACGCGGATACTCGCCGGGTAAACTTAATAGATAGCCGCGCCCCATAGCCCTGACCAAGTGACTGTAGGAGAACCCCGTCGCCAAAAGCATCCGTTCGGGTGCTCGCAGCAGCGGTGTTCCGCCTTAGTGCACTTCGTCGACGGCATCCGGGGGTGCGGCCGTCTACTAAAGTTTGCGACGAGCATGCGATCAGAATGTCGGGAATCTTGTTGAATTGCCCGACTTAATATTAAAAAGCGTTTTCGATAATGAGACTAAAATGCGTGGTTTATAATTGTTAGGCATGCGATATCTAAGGAATTCATTTGGTTAGGCATGCGATGTCTAAAGGGGTTGTGGATTCCAACTTTTGTAGTTTTACACTTTCTTTTCTGCGACCGTAAGTATAATATGTGATATCGCCGGTTTCGTTGCTATATGTCAACGACAATTGGGATGCGCATATTTACTTACGTTGATGACATGTGATGTTATGTGTTGCTGGATATGTTGTATTGGATCGTCGCATTTTGAATAGCCGGCGGTTTTATGTGAGATGAGAGTTTTTCATTTTCATTCATGTAAAATTAAATATATGTAATATTCTTTTATTGGGGCACTTCCGGGATGAGGTTGATGTCACCACTTGTATATTATTTACTTTTCCTCATTAGGTAGACCGAAGGCGGGGAGCACAAGTAACCGGGTTCTAGGGTCCAGTGGGAGACCATCTCGAGGAGTCGAGACCGGGTCTCCTAACCCTAGAATTGGCAGTGTTGCTTGCCGCTCTCGTAGGGGTCTAGGGATGTGGGTTTGGCTATTCATCGGTACCGTGGAATCCGTGTTTTATACTGGCTCGTATTGAAAACACAGACGTCCTAGTATATCCAATGTTTCATATGTTTCTTCTGCTGCATAATCTGTGATGTGATCATTTGATATGTTGTGATAGATACTGTATATAGTATATATGATATATTATATAGACGTTACTTATGTTTTACACCCGTGCTAGCCCTGACCCGCTCTGCCGTTAGTTACCTAACCTAACGGTGCACGAGGGGACATCGAGGCGAATGCGGATGGCATAAGTGTACGTCGTATTTATCTGTGATGTTTAGGTGACTGAAAAGATGGGACTTCATTAATATGATTAATGAAAGAAAAGAAACCTAAAAGATGTTGTGGAATCGAATTTTCAAAAACAAGTAGCTACGGTTCTTGCTTTGCATCACGGTGTTCCTTGTAGAACATCCTGCACCTTATTCGATAAGGAAAGGGCCGAGATCCCTTCACCGGGAGTGACCCCTTTAGCAATAACTGGCAGATGCTGCACCCCTCTGTTTGTCTTTTGATTGCTTTTGGAGTTTTTGCTTTGCATAGTGATATATATGATATATCCTGCACCTTATTCGATGAGGAAAGGGCCGACGATCCCTTCAACGGGAGTGACCCCTTTAGCAAAACTAGAAAAGCCTAAAAAACACTCCATTTTAAAATCATTTGATTCTACAACGATATCAAGTTTATTACGCAAAGGGTTTTCATAAAAACCTGTCGTAGCCCTCCGTCATTTCAGATAAGTCCTACTTAGTATTCGTGCTACGTTTGTTGACCTCCGTCAAGGCGTAGTGTGCGGTAGTTGACTAGTATTTATCTGCTTATGCATATGATGCAGATTGTATTAGGGTAGTCGTGCGGCCTTGTTGACCTCCGTCAAGGGTCGTGCGGGTGGGTTTAATTCAATCAGGAAATGACGGGTTGAACTTGACTAGTAGCCTATGGTTTGTTGACCTCCGTCAAGGTCATAGGACGCTAGGGGTAAAATATTATTCGGAATTTCAAGTGTTGAAATTTGCAATGAGATTGCATACCTTCTATGAGATAGTTGGATCCCGATACCTGCTGCGAGTAAGAGTTACTCCTGGGAGAGTTTTACACATTACAATTAGCCGATCAAGTAGGTGTCTAGAAAGGTGTTAACGGGGTTACGCCCCTGGGAAAACGAAGTTTACTTTAATTAGGTTCGTGCGAAAGCACGGGGGACCTCCCTCAAAGTACCGACACTGGCCTGGCTGAAAGATTAGCGAACTTGTAGCGTGTAATTAATCACGGCTAGTCTTTCCTTTTAGGGTTTGAAGGAAGATTTGATTAAAACAGTGGGAGATATCCTGATTAGATATATTAGATAACCAATCTAATCTTGCAAGAGCATACGCTGAGTGTTTTCTTCTCTCTCTCTCCTGGTAGCGACCATATCACGCCTTAATCAAGATAATAAAACGGATGAATTGACCGAACCCGCTTGTTATACTGAGCTGGGGAACGTTGGTCCCGCTCCAACTTATAATTTTTATAAGACAGAGCAGGAAATTGGGGAATACCAGATTTCCCGTGCCGCCCAAATGAAGAAAGTGCATACTGATGCATCATCTTCGGGTATGTTCATTACAGAGAACCGTTTCTCAGTATCCTTTACATCCTGGGTATGAGATACCGGATCAGGATCCCGCATATGTAATCTGTTACATGGGCTACTGATAGGTAGAGAACTGAGAACGGGTGATAAGTTTCATGAGACAGAAAACGGTGCAAGTGTTGCAGCCAAGTCTGTTCGTCACTATCACCCTGTATTACCAGAATACATTGATTCTGAACAAATGTTATTAGATACCGAACCTGATATACAACATCATATCAGTCTCTTTATTAGTAAAGAAAGGATATAATTTTGTATTGTTGGATAATATTTTGAACATTTCCTATATCAAGAGTTGATCGGTTCAGGCACGTTATCTAAAAGCATTGGCGTTCTAAATCAAACCGCAGTTCTTAGTATACAGAACACACACAAGAGGAAGAGTTCAGAAATGATCGAATCCTTCTTGAGGCATTGTAGACTAGGTCATATCAATGCGATCCGACTAGCTGAAGTTACATAAAGATGCATATTCAAATTAGTTTGAATTTACATCTTGTGAAACTTGTCGGTCATGTCACAGAGATAAGATGACCACAGCTCCGTTTATTGGAAACAGAGAAAGAGTTAGTGAACTCTTGGGATTGATACATGCTGATGTATGAAAGTCTCTTGTCTACACATGCCAATACCGGTTCTTTGTACTTCATTACATTCTCTGATGATCTCTCAAGATTCAGACATATGTTCCTGTTGAAACACAAGTCCGAAGCTTTTGAGATATTCACAGAATATAAGTTAGAAGTAGAGACCAAAAATGGGTATAAATATTATGTCCTTTGATAAGATCAAGGAGGAGAATACTTGAGCAAGGAATTCCTGGACTATTCTAAAGGAGAATGAGATTCTCTCTCAGCATTACTCCTCCGTATACACCACAGCACGTCGGTGTATCAGGGAGGAGCAAGAAACACCCTATGTGATATGGTGTTCTCTATGATGAGTACTACTGAGTTGCCTATTTTCTTTTGGGGGTTATGCACTTGAGAAGCTGCATACCTATTGAATAGGGTTCAAATCAAATCAGTTACCTACCACTTCATATGTGATATGGAAAGGGAAGAGCCCATATCTTAAGTTTTTTAAGATTTGGGGTTGTTGTTGGAGATATTGCCCTCAGAGTCAATTATTGGATCACAGGTACGTGATTGCAATGATTGATGGAGGACCTATCCCGGTAGGACAGTCTTACTCGAGATGATAGTATGCTATCTGGTTTACCTTTATCATCGTGTACTGTTTTAGGTGACCTGACACGTCGCTATTACACGTTGATAGAGCCCCTAGGATTCTTGCTTGACCACCAGCAGTATGAGGGCGATCATATAAGTGGGAGCTGGGGTCTATAAGCATATCCTGAAATGGTCCCTAGTCGTGTGAGTTTCGAGACAGGGCATCGATACTCCATAGTAGACTAGTGTATACAGTCGAGACCCCGACGAGGGGCGGTGGCCGGTCTCACAAGCCACTGGTGTCAGTTGGATCACCTAAGATGTATACAGGTGCTCATTGGGTTATGAGTACACCGGACAGGACTCGCCGGGAACATGCCAGTTGGTCATATACCAGACGTCAGATGGCAGTTCCCTGGTGACATGTGTGCAGGTTAGTTCATCGACCTGGGGATCGTCATTTGTCTTGTGTGAGTTCCCACTGTACTTTGATTACTACCCTACTACGGCTCAAAGGAGTCGTGCAAACAGGTTTTAGTTGGGTACAGTCCCGAGCCACATGGAGGCAGTGAGCGTATCTTCAGGGGTTCGTCTCTCCCGGTATTGGGGGTGAGGTCGTGCTGTGTCTAGGAGAGCCATTACACGAAGCCCTCGGCCGAGGCAAGGAGATTTACTGGTAGGTATTCCAGTAGTATCTCAGGGTGTTCTGGGCTACACTCAGACACGACTTGTACCGCTTTTGGGGGTCTGACTTTTACCAACCCCCTAGGCCCGCCATGCGATGCTCATAGACGAACGGACCGGACTGTACGGATATTGTCACTGACAGGCTCAGTAGGGTTGTCAGGCTGAGTTCACTCACAGACATCCCTTTTAGTCAGTACCTGGTAGCCCGTTACGTATTGGCTTATACCTCTGACGTGCTAGTGGTTAAATCCACAACCAAGGTGTTGACGAGTCTTTAGAGTCCCCCACATTCAGTTACTCAGCTTTCGGGCGAAAGGTTGTAGATGCCGTATGGAGATATGGAAAGGTCCGATCAGATACGTGCGGTATTGCACGGATCAGGATCGGACAGTTTGTACTATAGGCCGTATGGGTATATGGCAGGGTTCGATCAGATACGTGCGGTATTGCACGGATCAGGATCGAACAGATATTACTAGCCGGTTTTGGTATAAGCCGGATTCTAGTATAGTACAGTGGAGATTTTGTCTCATGGCATTTGTATTTCGGTCGAAATACAGATGCGGGTGTGTATGCACAGTATCGGGGTTTTCCTGTAATTTATTACGGGACCGGTTTTCTGGAGTTGCCAGTTTGCTTTCCGTTTCGGCCGATTTCCATTGTTCCGTTCGTTGGCCGAAGATTGGTGGAGGAGGGCTTATTTGCATTGTTGCAAATAAGTGTTTTTGGAGGGGGTTCTTTGCATATATTTATATCATGATGGTTTCATGATGGAGCCCATCCTTTGACTTCTAGCTTTATGATGATGGCTTGACCATTGTAGGTTATGATTGGCTTTTGGAGTTTTAGGTTTTGTTCTCTCATCATCTCTTTTCATCATTGCTTCCACCCACCCCCTTGACTTTACTCTTTCTCTCTCTAATCACACATGGGTGGGGGGCGGCCATTCCTATGGAATGGAAAGGGATTCATTTCTTTTGAGTATGATTTTTTGATATCTTGAGTTGAGAAAAATCCCTAACACTCCCTCTCCAAAAAGGTTCACTTCAATCCCTCCACCAATGGCAATTCCACAACCCCAAAGTGAGACATGGTTCTATACATATTTTACAGCAAATCTTGGGCACGTCGAGTAGCCGGCTTCGTGCCCGAGTTGCCTCGGCATTGAGGTGGGAGCCCGTAAAAGAAGTAGGCGATGTGGTGCACTTCCGGCGACGAGGAGGAGACGGGACATTCCGCAGGAGATCGGGACGACGACGAGAAGACCGGAGGACTCGGATCTGTCGGTATACTTCTCATCCCTATCTTGTTAGTAGCTTAGACTTGTTAATGGTTACGATCCGGATGTTTAGTGCGCGGGGGTGCCGGTTTGCTAAGTCCGCAAAATTAAAGTTTTTCACCGCTTCCGCTTTCCGGCGTCGGATTGACGGCCGGGGCGCCGCCGTGCACTTACAGTGGTATCAGAGCCTCGCCATTAACTTAGTCTAGCTTGGTTTAATGTGTTTGCGTTTCCGATCGATCAAAAAGTTCCAAAACTGCATTTTACCTTCGCATCAGTTTCTGTTGAAAATTTTTGGTCTCGAAAAATTTTTCAGGTTGTAAAATAGTGATGCACTGGATGTTATAAGCATACTGTAGAAATTCGACACATTCAGTCGACGAACAGAGCGCGGAACCGCGGCAATACCCCCCCTTGGGCCACGGTTCCGCCACCGAACAGTGCGCTTGCTGTGTGAAATTTCTTCAGTAGCTTTATGGGCTTTAAATTTGGGTTTTGGAATATTGACATTGGGCCCAGAATTTCTTGATCTGCTGCAGTAATGCTTGGGGGCCCACTTGTTAAAATTTAATTGATCGGATATTTTAAACACATTATTTCACAGTATTTACATTATATCTGCGACCGTGAATGTCACTCGATCGGTAAATCCAGTCTAACTGCTATAGCCCGGTTAGACGGATTTGCGAACGTGACTTTCACGTTGATGTTCTGTTTTTGCTGTGATGTTGCGGATCGGTCGTGGGGGATAGCCTGGATGCAATGCTAGTACAGAGTTGGTTGTATTATGTACATTTGATATTGCGGGGCGAGCGTCCGACATGTGGACTGCCGTCACTGCCTGTTTGTATTATTCTTTTGGGGCACGACCTGGTTGCGGTCGATGTACCCGTTGTATGTATATTTTACTTTCTGTACTAGGATTACCCCGCGGAGGGGTGCACGGATAGCCGGGTTCTAGAGGGCAACAAGCCCGCATCTCATGGCATTGAGACGGAGGAGGCTTCACTCTAGGATTGGCGGGCTATTCGCCGCACTCGTAGGGGGTACAGGTTGACCCAGGAGGGGTGCCCAAGTTACCGGATTCCGTGAAGTGCTGGGTGGTCCATTCACGGCACTGAAGGGGGCTGCCTCGCTTCAGGTTTTGGCGGGTGACTTGCCGCGCCCGTAGGGGTCTAGGATTTCATTGCACAGGCTATCCACACGACCAGGGGAACGTCGGGTTTCAGTAGTGGCTCTGTGAAACCCGGGGCCAGATATCTGTATTGTTTCTGTGATGTTGTTCATTCTCTGTGATGTTGCATTTCTTTTCACGCCTTGAGCGAAATATAATATATTGGTATATATATTAGTAGATGTTGTATATGTTTTACATCCGCGCTAGTCCAGTCCCCGCTCTGTCGTTAGTTAGCTAACCTAACAGGTAATGACGGGACCCAGTGGCGAATGCGGATGGCACATACGTACATCAGTATATTTTCGTTCTTTTTGGTGTAATCAATTGATGGGACTGCATTGATTCGGATCAATGCAAGTTAAAAACAAACCTAATCTGATGTTGTTGGAACACTTTTCAAAAGGCTGTTATTGCAAGGACGTTCACTTTTGTTTTGCATCGTGATATTCAGTTGGAATATCCTGCTCCTCAGTCGACGAGGCAAGGGCCGAGATCCCTTCACCGGGAGTGACCCCTTGGACAAAAGTTTGCGTCGGGGCATTAACTTCACTATAGCCGATTACTTTTGCTTTGCATCGCGGTATTCATTTGGAATATCCTGCACCCCATTCTACGGGGAAAGAGCCGAGATCCCTTCACCGGGAGTGACCTCTTTAGCAACGATTTTCGTCACTATATTTTTAGAAGCTATCCGTTCCTTCGACGATATCAAGTTCTTTACGTTAAAGGTTTTCGCCAGAATCCATTCGTAGCCCTCCGTCGTTTCATATGGGTGGTCAATAGTATTCAAGCTGTGTATGTTGGCCAAAGTCAAGGCACAGTGATTGGTAGCTATTGGGGTATTCATATGCAGCATAGATAGATGCGTTGGTTTTGGACAGTCGTACTGCCATTTTGGCCAAAGTCAAGGGTATGTACGGGTGGATTCAAATTAACCTGGAGAATGACGGGTAGAACTTGACATGTGACTTATGATATGTTGGCCAAAGTCAAGGTCATAAGAGAATGGGGCAGAAATCACATCGGGAGTTTCAAAAGAACTGAAACCTGCTAGATATGCGCATACCTTCTGGAGTGTGACACCGTGAGCGGATTCCGTCACGTTGTCATGCGATGATAGTTGGATCCCGATTCCCACTGATGAGTTAGTTTACTCCTGGGGTAACCCCGACTAATTATTCTTTCAGGTTTGGAGGAGAATTTGAGGTACAGTGGGAGGATTCCAGATTAGATAAATTGGTAACCATTCTCATCTAGGTTAGAGTGCACACTGAGTGTTTCTTTTCTCTCTCTCTTTGGCAGCGACCATTGACCCGACCCTAAGACTTTGACTCAGAGACCAAGTTGACCAAACCTTCTTAAACACTGGCTTTTGGATTTTCAGAGTTGCGAACCTCATTGCCACTCCTACTTTTACCCTTTTCTCCAAGGACACCTCGTATTACTACGAACGTCCACTTCCATTGGACAAAACCATCGTATGGTTAGATACGAACTCGAAAGAATTTATTCGAGGATGGTTTCAGGTTCTGGAGAAAACGGATAGGATTATTCAGTTGTCCTTTCCTTTTACCCTCTCTCAGGTTACGAGTACTCCTTGGTTTAGGGGTAGTACACCTATTACGCAAATTGGATTGTCTTCTTCCAAACCTTAGGCTGGTGCCGACCAGTAGGGAATGAAGAAAACCAATTAGAATAACGATGGTGTGCAGAAGGTATTAAGTTAAGACAAAGCAAGGGATTAGTAAGAGGGCAAAGTAAATTGCAACAGATATTCATGACCAAACCAGGTATTTCTTCGCCAATCCTAAAATCACCTTTGAATTTCTCCAGGACACTCCGTATCACTACGAAGATCCACAGTTTATTGGATACTCCATCGTATGGTTATATACGAACTCGAAAGGAACTTGTTCCAGTTCGGGGATGGATTCTGGTTCAGGAGAAATACGAATAAGATTTATTCAGGTTTCTTTTATCTTCACCTTCTCTCGCATTGCGAGTGTTCTTAGGATTGGGACAGTACACCCATTATGCTTATTGGATAGTCTTCTTCCAAACCATAGGCTGGTGCCGAACGGTTGGGAAGGAAGAAAACCATTTGGCCTAAAAGGGGTGTACAGAAGGTAAAGACTAAAGACATATGAAGGGATTTGGAGAGGTGGCAAAGAATTATACGGTTACAGTCGTGAATCTGGAAAAGGCATTACTAGGAATACCAGGATACCCCTACGAAACATTTCAATGTTTCAGTCTCACTGTGTACTGTTAAAGGAAAGCTGATTTCCCGACTAGATACTTACTCCAGGGTATGTATTTACCAGGTATGATTCTCACATCTGTATGGTTTTACAGATGATGAGTGGGAGTAAGTTGTTGGGAATTGGGTGACTATCCTCATTATATCGGGATTCGTTGCAATCGGTGATATTTGAGGAAATCACCTGGGTTGTTTGCCGGTCGGCAAATATTTGGTTTTGAATATCCGCTGTTATGCACCAATTTCAAATCGATATATCTGTACGTCTATTTTCATAGAGTGAGATATACTTTTTGAAATTATGTCGATGACATTTACCTATACCAGTGGATGGTTAGGTAAGGAGCATTAAACAGCGGTGTAATTCTTCTTAACCATAAGTACAGTTTTCAACCTACGACACACAGTGAATGAGTTATCAAACTCAAGGGACTTATACAGAGTATTGTATGTTGTCTAGGGTCCATCAGGACAGAGGGGTTGGTCCTCGTACTATATTCGGTTTACTTATGACTTCTCTAGTTTTTAGACAGGTGTTTCGTGGAAACACATGGTCCGAATTTTGAGAAGCTATAGGTATTTGAATAGAGTAGAGAACCAGGTGTAGCAAGTATCGGGATTCTTCAAAGAGATCGAAGATGTAGATACTTGTGTATGGTATTCTGTTGGTAGTAGTGACTAAGAGAACTAGCTTCTCTTTCAGGTTACTCATAATTGGAAGCATTCCTAAGTTGAGTAACGCTGATCGGCCTCCTTCCATTTAGTTGACATGCACTGGAGACAGTTGCATGATTTGGATCTGGTTCAGTTAAATCAGTGCCTCTGGTCCTATATGGGATATAGAACAGTTCGTATCTTGACATTGTTAAGGTACGGGGAGTTGTCCAGCTTATGATTAAAAACAGACTCTGGATAACTCAAGGCACGTTTCTGTAATGGCTGTTTGTGGGTTGACCCAGGCTATGACGAGGGTTGACTTTCTACCATCTGGATGAACAATAGCGATATTGTTCTAGACTCGCCACAGTTTTATTAAAAATGGATTTTTTTCAGAAAACAGTAGTGGGAGTATGGTAGAACTGGAAGTGATTCCAGAACCACAAACGATTACAAAAGATTTGATAAGGAACCTAAAGATTCAATCTGGATTGACATTCCATTGACCACTCCGCAGATAAGGTGGGTAACTTCAGGCACCCGAGAGGTACTACGGTAGCCTCAAGGACGGTGACAGGGAAGTTCTTGTTCACCCACAATTACCATTGCTGTTGTTCCAGGCTGCGAGACCCGGCGGGAGGATGAGTATAGCGTCGTTCTGAACTCGCTTCAGAAGTGTACGTGTATATGACTCTGCCAGAGGGTTGTCGTAGACAGTGGGAGCAGCGGAAGCATTGGTGGACAGGTAGCTTATGTCTATTTATAGACTAAAGCAGATGTAGCGGAGATAGATCATCTATTTCTGACGTGACAGTCATGGGTTTGACTTCATCAGAATAGGGGATGGATCTGTTGAGGAGGTACTAAGGGTGTGATGTCATGGTATTTGGATGACATACACAGAGTAGGAAGTGAAATTCCTACACTACAATCGGTTATACTTTGGTCATCACACAGTGTTTTCTCCACAAAAGAAATGGATTTTATGTCAGACATACTGGTTACTAGATCTATGGTTTTAGATCTAGATTTGGGTGGTTTCCCAATCAGGGTACTTAGACGCATTCTAAGAGTATTTAGAATGGACGACTCCTGGCACGGTAGTGTACCTGCAGGTGATGGATTCACCCTCTCCAAAGGTGTCTTACAGACTGAAGGGGAGAGGGATGTGCATGATTGGCAGATCACTTGCTCAGGCAATTGAGTCAATCATGAGATGTCAAAGTACCACACCAGATGTTGTTTTTGCACTAGATGCAATAAGTTGACATTAATCCAATCCTGGAGAAACAGTCGGAAGCAGTTTTAGAACATAAGTGAATGTTCTAGGGATATGATAACGACAGCCTCATTCGTGAGACAGTTATCATTCCAGGCTTCCAAGGTGACATGGACGACAAGGAGGTTGTCAGAGTTATAGTTTTCCCTCTGACGAGGGGCAGTATTTTGGACAGGTGGTCCAAGGCAATACTGAGGGAGGCATGGCGCAGGATACTGATTAAGTTCAGTTGACGATACAGTCTAAGAAGTTTGGATTTGGAGTTCATTTATGAGCTATGTCCCATCAGACATCCAGACACATTCTAAGACAGGTATTGCTCATTTCGGGAGATGGGTTTCTCCGCGAACTTGAGATATAGAGAGACATAGAAAGAGACATCATGGCGGATCCACTCACTGAGGCTATTCCTCGAACGCAATAGTTTCGCAAACGAGCTTTGTGAGACTGACTAGTAGAGGAGTTGGGTGTTCGGTATCACACGGGCTGTGAGTATGCGACATCGCAATAATTAACCTTGAGTGCAAGTGGGAGATTGTTGGAGATAATGCCCTCAGAGTCAATTATTGGATCACAGGTACGTGATTGCAATGATTGATGGAGGACCTATCCCGGTAGGACAGTCTTACTCGAGATGATAGTATGCTATCTGGTTTACCTTTATCATCGTGTACTGTTTTAGGTGACCTGACACGTCGCTATTACACGTTGATAGAGCCCCTAGGATTCTTGCTTGACCACCAGCAGTATGAGGGCGATCATATAAGTGGGAGCTGGGGTCTATAAGCATATCCTGAAATGGTCCCTAGTCGTGTGAGTTTCGAGACAGGGCATCGATACTCCATAGTAGACTAGTGTATACAGTCGAGACCCCGACGAGGGGCGGTGGCCGGTCTCACAAGCCACTGGTGTCAGTTGGATCACCTAAGATGTATACAGGTGCTCATTGGGTTATGAGTACACCGAACAGGACTCGCCGGGAACATGCCAGTTGGTCATATACCAGACGTCAGATGGCAGTTCCCTGGTGACATGTGTGCAGGTTAGTTCATCGACCTGGGGATCGTCATTTGTCTTGTGTGAGTTCCCACTGTACTTTGATTACTACCCTACCACGGCTCAAAGGAGTCGTGCAAACAGGTTTTAGTTGGGTACAGTCCCGAGCCACATGGATACAGTGAGCGTATCTTCAGGGGTTCGTCTCTCCCGGTATTGGGGGTGAGGTCGTGCTGTGTCTAGGAGAGCCATTACACGAAGCCCTCGGCCGAGGCAAGGAGATTTACTGGTAGGTATTCCAGTAGTATCTCAGGGTGTTCTGGGCTACACTCCGACACGACTTGTACCGCTTTTGGGGGTCTGACTTTTACCAACCCCCTAGGCCCGCCATGCGATGCTCATAGACGAACGGACCGGACTGTACGGATATTGTCACTGACAGGCTCAGTAGGGTTGTCAGGCTAAGTTCACTCACAGACATCCGTTTTAGTCAGTACCTGGTAGCCCGTTACGTATTGGCTTATACCTCTGACGTGCTAGTGGTTAAATCCACAACCAAGGTGTTGACGAGTCTTTAGAGTCCCCCACATTCAGTTACTCAGCTTTCGGGCGAAAGGTTGTAGAGGCCGTATGGAGATATGGCAAGGTCTGATCAGATACGTGCTGTATTGCACGGATCAGGATCGGACAGTTTGTACTATAGGCCGTATGGGTATATGGCAGGGTTCGATCAGATACGTGCGGTATTGCACGGATCAGGATCGAACATATATTACTAGCCGGTTTTGGTATAATCCGGATTCTAGTATAGTACAGTGGAGATTTTATCTCATGGCATTTGTATTTCGGTCGAAATACAGATGCGGGTGTGTATGCACAGTATCGGGGTTTTCCTATAATTTATTACGGGACCAGTTTTCTGGAGTTGCCAGTTTGCTTTCCGTTTCGGCCGATTTCCATTGTTCCGTTCATTGGCCGAAGATTGGTGGAGGAGGGCTTATTTGCATTGTTGCAAATAAGTGTTTTTGGAGGGGGTTCTTTGCATATATTTATATCATGATGGTTTCATGATGGAGCCCATCCTTTGACTTCTAGCTTTATGATGATGGCTTGACCATTGTAGGTTATGATTGGCTTTTGGAGTGTTGGGTTTTGTTCTCTCATCATCTCTTTTCATCATTGCTTCCACCCACCCCCTTGACCTTACTCTTTCTCTCTCCAATCACACATGGGTGGGGGGGGCCGGCCATTCCTATGGAATGGAAAGGGATTCATTTCTTTTGAGTGTGATTTTTTGATATCTTGAGTTGAGAAAAATCCCTAACACTCCCTCTCCAAAAAGGTTCACTTCAATCCCTCCACCAATGGCAATTCCACAACCCCAAAGTGAGACATGGTTCTATACATATTCTACAGCAAATCTTGGACACGTCGAGTAGCCGGCTTCGTGCCCGAGTTGCCTCTGCATTGAGGTGGGAGCCCGTAAAAGAAGTAGGCGATGTGGTGCACTTCCGGCGACGAGGAGGAGACGGGACATTCCGCAGGAGATCGGGACGACGACGAGAAGACCGGAGGACTCGGATCTGTCGGTATACTTCTCATCCCTATCTTGTTAGTAGCTTAGACTTGTTAATGGTTACGATCCGGATGTTTAGTGCGCCGGGGTGCCGGTTTGCTAAGTCCGCAAAATTAAAGTTTTTCACCGCTTCCGCTTTCCGGCGTCGGATTGACGGCCGGGGCGCCGCCGTGCACTTACATGTCCGGCCTATGTCTAAAAGCAAAATTCGGACAAGATCGAGGCAAGGTCTGTTATATAGAACTGGAAATGTTCCAGCTATACAAACTGCAGCTGATGATTTGGTAGAACCGAAGGATTCAATAGTTTCCAACGAACCTCAGCCTCTCCGCCGATCTAGTAGGGTTCCTCACCCACCTGAGAGATACTTCGGTTTCTCTATGACAGTAGGAGCGAGGATTGCATCATAAGATGATGACCCAACTAGTTTCGAGCTGGCCATCAGGAGTGGGACTCTGTAAGAATAGTTGGATGCTTATCGATCTTAGATGGAATCCTTATACACCAACAAAGTATGGACTTTGGTTGCCTTATCTGAAGGGTTAAATCCCCATTAGGAACAAGTATATCTTGAGAAGATTACTTGGTGTACATGCAAAAGTTAAGACTTTCAAAGCTATGCTTAAGTCCATCCAGATCCTACTTGCCACGGCTACATACCATGACTACGATATCTGGTGGTTCGGTGTCATGACTGCTTTTCTAAATGATGATTTAGAAGAGAGCGTCTATAAGTACACAGCCAGAGGGCTTCGTAGACAGTGGGAGCAGCGGAAACGTGTGCAAGATGTTTTATGTGATAAAACAGGCATCGCGGATTTGGAACGTCTGTTTTGATATGGTAGTCAAAGAGTTTGACTTCATCAAAATGGTAGATGAACCTTGTATATACAAAAAGGTAGTAGGGAGTATGGTGGTGATCCTCGTAGAGTACGTAGATGACATACTCTTAATAGGGAAGGAGTTTCCTATGCTACGCTCGGTCAATATCCGCTTATCACAAGGATTCTCCATATGGATCAAAGTGATACCTACTAAATCCTGGGTTTTGGATCTATGAGATAAATCTAATTGGATGTTAGGATTCTCACTAGATGTAGTGAGATGGTATCAATCGATCATGGGGAGAATCACTGGAAAGGTTCCAGGGTGATAAGAACGACTGAATGTCAGTCGCAGGCATTGTCTTTACCCTCAGTGGAGGGACGGTATGTTGGAAGAGTTCCAAGCTAGATACCGTGACATACTAGACGATTAAAGGCATGATACATCATTACCAAAGATGCTACCAAAGAGGCAGTCTGGATACATATAAGTTCATGAGATGAATTTCGTTCCTACCATTGTGTGACAATGGAGTTGTGGCTTATGCCAAGGAACCCCCGTCCCATCAGAAATCCAGATATAATTCTTAGGCAGTATCACCTGATCATAGAGATGGTTGATCTCCAGGGAGATCGAGGTTAGGAGAGTAGACACAGAGGACAACAGTGCGGATCCACTCACAAAGGCCTTTTTCCCAGTAGACTTGTATGGGATGGTTGAGTATGAGATACTTCAACCGCAGCTAATTGTTGGGTATGTGATACCACAACAGATGGCCCTAGTGCAAGTGGGAGATTGTTAGTTATATGTATGCCCTAGAGGCCATTACTGTACATACGATGTATATTGTAGTGGATGCTAGGACATATATAGGGAGGACTTTCTTGCTCGACATGATAGTATGCTATCTGGTTGTACTTTATCTTAACATGTACTCTGATTGTCTCTATGTTACATATTGATAAAGCCCTTAGGGTATGTACTCGACTACTTGGACTATAATGAGATCATACTAGTGGGGCCACGGTAGTCGACGAGTACATCCTATAACTGTTCCTAGTCGAGGGTCTATCGAGACAGGGCATCGATGCACCAGAGTAGACTAGCGTATACGCATCTTGACCCATATGATGGGCGATGGATGATCCCATATCCATCGGTGTTTGACATCAAGGATGGTGTACGGGTGCTCAGTGGAGACTGGGTACACTAGACGGACTCGCCGAGAACTCCCAGATGGTATTATACCTCACGTCAGATGGCAGTTCTCCGGTGACACTGGTACAGAGTAGTCTGTTGACCCGAGATCGTCATTGAGTCTTGTGTGATTCCCACTGTGCTTTGATTTCCATCATACTACGTCCAAGAGGGCGTGCAAAAAGGTGGCTTTTGGGTACAGTCCCGAATCACATGGAGGCAATGAGCGATAGGAGGGGATTCGTCTCTCCCGGTATAGGGAGTTGATGTTGCGCTGTGTTCGATTGGCTATAACCGGAAATCCCTGGCCAGGGTTGCTGAGATTTAGTGGTAAGTGTTTCAGTAGTTTCTCGAACTGTTATAGACCTCATATCGACACGACTTATCAAGCTACTGGGGTCTGACGTTTACCACTCCTAGGCGAGATATGCGACATATCAGACGACGAGACCGGACTGTATGGGAGTGTTACTGTTTGGATTCACAGGAGAATGTACAGGCTTGCTTGTTGATTTTCTGAGCGCTCAATACCTGGGTGGCTGTTACGTTTAGCTGACCGCTTGCAGCTTGTGGGTGTTTGATATGATCATCACCTACTGCCGGCGTATTGACGATTCTTTAGAGTCCTACACAGAGGTTTCTTGGCTCAAGCAAAATGGAGTAGGGGCACATATCTGATATGAGTAGGACCGAGGATAATGCGATATGAGATACCGTATTCTATTCTCGCGATATTTGATATCAGCCGGGTCATCGGATCAAATGTTGATTCGATGAATCGGTACGGATAAATATTAGTCGGTTATATGCGATATAGCCGGATTGTCGGATCAAGTGTTGATTCGATAATTTAATGTATAATAATATATATGATATATTAAATTACATTAACTAATATTAGCTCACTAAAATATTCTTTTTCTCACTCGGATAATACATTGATATATATGCGATATATGTTAATTGTATTACTTTATTTAGTTACAATAAATATTATATATGTGATATATAATATTGTAACATGATATGATAACTAATGCAACATGTTTAGTAAAGATTAAACAAGATTAGGGTTTGATTTGGGTTATTACTTTCTAGATGATTCTAGAAGGTTTTGTTTTGTTTTGTGAAAGATATTTCGTTGTGACTCATTCTTAACCTAACCCAAACCCTAGCCTTGGTTAATTCTCTACAAAGGTTTAGTTAACCATGGTTGTATTATTCATCATTATCATCTTTGCATTATTCATCACAAAAGGATTGATCACTATTCTTCTTCTTCCTCCTCCTTTGAAAAGCTTTCTTGCTTTGATATTTGTGATGAAAGTGAATGAGAAATAGAAAACAAATGAGAGCAAAAATCCTACTTCATCATCCTCATCTATCCTTACCATTTAGATGAGGGTGTTCACTTCATTTATTGAGTGTTAGCTTGTGTTAATGAAACTTCAAGGTAGATCATCTTTGTTATCGAAGATCGGAAGCAAGACTGCATCTTTCTCTTCGTGAAGCCTCTCGAGAGTCCGGAACACAATGATCGCAGCGAAGGGACCTCAACACGGAGCTTAAGAAGTGAAGGACCGGATCTATAAAGGTTTTAATCCCTCACTTAGTGTTAAAGTGTTTAACATACATGTTTTGCCTAAACTCTAGTTTAAAGATCCGGCTTCGGGTTGTTCGGCACGGCTAAATTTTTAATCGGGCATGGTTGATGTCTCGTAGACCCTTGTGGCAGTGCCTAGCAACCCTACACAGTCGACATTGGAGCAGATTGGAGTAAAGAATTCGCACGAGATTTCGACGAGATGACGTTCCACTACGCTGACATCATAGATGCGATACGCATGCAGAAGCGTTGTATATGGATATACCTTCTAGAAGGAGTTCCGATGAGTGTGCAGCCGTTCCGAAACAAGAAAAAGATATAGTAAAGATGATAACTTTCGGGCAGTTCGGCAGAAACGAGAATTTAGAGAGACCTCGATAGGACCTTTCTGGAATACTATACGAGAATACTTGGACCCTGGAGTGGTCATATTGCGTACACCCAGCAGGCCAGAGTTCGGCATCGTCGACGAGATAGTTGACCAGGTTCGGATAAAGGACCTCAACCAGGTGCGTTGTAAGTTGAGCAAGAATGGATCGCGAGATTGGTAATCCACAGAGAAGATAAGGGCCCAGAGACAGAGGACGCCAGACCGTGAGCAAGTGGCAAGTAGATATCTTGCGCTGCTAGCATTGGATGCACCGACACCTTCTCGAATTTGAAAGAGGATATATCGACGACGGTATTTATGATTTGTGATTTGGTGATTCGATTATCACGTATCCGTCACCTTGGATTTCGGTGTTTTTGGGCGATCTATTCGCATGATTTAGTCTCGATAACTGAGTTCCATGATATTTTTTTTCATGCACCATAGTTGCACCTACTGAATATTCATATTTGTGTACAGTTATTGCACCTGATATATTTTTTTTGCTTTGGTTGCACATGCTTATGACTTCATGGATTTCTTACCGTTGGGTTGATTTTGTGCACATGGTATGCACACGATTTGGCTTTTTGCACTCGGTATAGCTTATATGTGCTTGTAGTGCATTGATATGTGTTTTGTGCACGCAGTTGCACAAATTTATGATTTTCTTTACACCTGGGTACACTCGGTATTGCTGCTTACGCATTTGAGTTATTGTTTGGTATTTGTGCACAGGATGCACCGTATTTGTATTTCTTGCCCAGGATGCTCCAGTTTTATACTTCGTGCGTTTGTCGCACCAGTTTTATGTTTCGTGCGTTTATCGCACCAGATTTATATTTCGTGCCTTTGTTGCACCGGATTTATATTTTGTGCACTACGGTTGCACCTGACTTCGATTTGATGTCATTCGATATGTTGATTTTGATTTCATGCTTATGTTATGCATGCGATTTGACTTATGCTTTCGGCATAGTTTTCATACACTTTTAGTGTTTTGATTTGATTTGCGCACGCTGATGCACATGGTTGTGAGATTATATACCGCGGTATACCTGTTTTTGATTGAGCCGTATTGTATACCGTCGATGTTGATTCTAATATTGATGTCGATTTCTTGCACTCCGTGCATTTGATTTGGATTTTGCGCATGTTCGACACTTGATATTGGATTTCGTGATTTCGTGCATGTTGAATGCGCATGATTTAGATTTTATCCGTGCATGATGGATGCACCTGATTTGAATTTTCGCGCGTGTTGAGCGCATGTTTTGAGATACGATTCTGGTGCACACCCGATGCACTGAATCGGGATTCTCCGTGCATGTCAGATGCATCTGATTTTGCTGTCAGGCACACACGTTGCCTATGACAAATGTTTCGTGCACACACATTGCACCTAGATGTGGTTTCTGTGCACATGTATGGCACATAAATGGATTTTGATTTCCATGCGCACCAGACGCACAAGGTATTCTTATATACATTTAAGGATTGATGATTTCGGAGCCCCGGCGACTTGTACTTTTTATTGAAATATTTTAGAAACTAGGGGTTTAAATTTAAATTCGGGGACCGAATTTCTTTAAGGGGGGAAGATTGTAACATTTCAAAAAATAAAATATTTTTTTTGAGAATTTTTATAATTTAATAATATAATATTGAATATTTTAATAAGGCGGTATAATTAAATACCGATAGATTTGGAAAAAAATTAGAAATTATAGAAATTATTTAAAAGATGGTGTTTTATGTGAATTATGCAAATTTTAAGTTTTTATGATAAATTATACGCTAATTTAGTGCTTATCGCGATTAAAAATCGCTAATCGGGCCTTAAGCGTATTTTGTGCAAACATGCACCATATCATTTTTTTTACACTTGTTACTTTTGTGCATGCCTTTTGTTTTGGGGTTACTATTGATGAGAGAAGGAGAAAAGAAAAGAAAGGGAAAAAAGAAAAGAATAGAATATGCAAGTATGGGTGTCACGCCCCGCTACCCAGAGTACGCTAAGATGGGCACGTGACATAGCCAACCATGCTACCTGTGGATAGCAAATATCCTTCCACAGTCACATTACGGCTATAGAGATATCAAGAACAAAAATAAACTATCTAACACATGTCCATAAGCCAGAATAAAACGAATCAAGAATAAAATAATGCGGAAGCAAAAGATCTAATACAAGAATAACTGGAATGTATATCCCATAATGCGGGCTCACATCAGGAATGAAAAATACCGAAACTAAAAGAACTAACTACTAACAAGTCATCACTGCTCGGCCTGCTGACTGAAGTACTCCTGCTCGGCCTGTAGCGAAGGCAAAGAATCTGGGCCATGCAAAACCCAGACGTCAGTATGTCATAACATCAAGCAATAATATATAAACAGGGTAGCAAGACATGCGGGTATGATCATAAATGGTAAAACAGGTGAAACAGCAATATAAATTAGGACAGTGAAGGGTAGTATGCAGTGAGTAATCTAAAACGGGTCTACTGTGTTAAATATTCGCAAGTATTTGAAATCAATTTGATGAATCATCGATGTAACTCAATAGTATCCCGTGCGTGCCCGGGATCACGGTCTATGACTCTCGGGCTGAATCCGAGACGTGCCGCAAGGCAGTAAAACGGTAGTAGGTAATGACGAGTGATGTCAGCAGCATCACCCCGGGGATGGCCTAGCCCGTAAGACTGATCAGAAAAGGTATCGAACTGTCGAATTACAAGTCAGGTTTCATCATTGATTTCCCCATACCCCTAAGTTATATATGTTCAAGTCAGGTATTAAATAATCTGGAGCTAATGCCAACATAGGATCAAGCAGGTACAGGTTTGTCTGGATAGACAACAGGAATTGTCCGTAGGGACAACAGGTCAGGTTTGTTGGCATTAGTGACAAGATCGGGTAAAAGGTAAGTCATGGTACATCAGGTCAAATCAGGTAACATATAGGTATCATGTCATGTCAAGTAGTAGGTTTAACAAGTCATGTCAAGGGTGCACAAAATGTCATGTGGGTGCTCATACTCAAACTAAAAATAAGCAGGGGTATACAAAACAAGTATAGGGTACTAATGGAACAATAAAATGGAACATTGTAATGTGGTATGCAAATAGGTACAGATTAAAATATATGGATGCACAGTTATTGATTAGAGTTAGGGTTATGGTTCCAACAATAAGTAAAATACACTTTAACAAATATGGATTGTTAAAATCTCGTTATTATGGGTTAAATGATCTAGGGATGAAATTATATATAAAATAGGTTAAGTGGATGCAAACGGGTGTCCGATAGGGTAGAAACTATTAAAAGGGTACTATGGGTTATGCAAATAATTATTATGTGATTTAAAATATGGACGTGGGTACCACGTATGGTAAACTAGAATGCAACATGGTATGTTTCAAGTTCTGAATCTAAAATGATATAAATGGACATCGAAGTGTTAAAATGGAACATATGGCCTTAGATTTAATTTACAGGTCTAGTATGCAATTAAATAATTATAACAAAATATAAATAGCATGTAGCAAGTTTTACTTGCCTAGACGGATCGCGATACGGGTATACGGAACGTCACACGTCGGCGTGAAAAGTCGCGACGCGCGCATAGTACACGGAACAGATCCAAACAACGTACAAGGGGATCACACGGGTCAGATATGCTCGCTGGGTCGTCGGGATCATCGACGGCACGGCCGGATTCCGGCGAACAAAGAAAACAGTGAACATAAAAGAAAAGAAATGCGTAAAAGAAAGAAGAAGAGAAGAAGGGAAGGAGGAGAAGGGATCTCACTGTGGTCTGTGGAGAGGGTCGTGAGGGTGTCGAAGGCGTCGACGGAGCTCCGTCGAGTTGATCTGCAGAGGACAGCGGCACCATAAGACAAAACCGAAGAAAGAAAAGAAAGAAGGAGAGGAGAGGGAGAAAGGGCTCACTGGGGTGCATGGAGTTAGGGACACGAGGACGAGGTCACCGGCGGCGATCAGCACCGGTGGTGCAAGCATGCAGGGTGCTCGGGCTGTTCTCGGGTGCGCGTGCAGGGTGCTCGGGGCAAGAGAGAGTGGAGGCGGAGGTGATGAGGGTGAGGAGGCGACGAGGTCGGGGAGGCATCGTCGGCGTTTTGGGCGATGGCGAAGAGGAGGCAGGCGGCTAGGGTTTAGATATCGCGGGTTTCGTTTTTAAAAAAAAGAAAGGATGAAGAAAGAATATATAGAGGGGAGAGAGAAGAATTATAAGCGAGATGAGAGAGAGAGAAAGATTCTGAGAGAGAGAGAAGGGAGATCGAGTGGTAAGAGAGAGAGAGGTGAATAGTGACGAGAGAGAAATTTGTTTGGATGCGTGGAAGAAAGAAAGGAAGAGGGGGAGGAGAGAGAGAGAGGAAAGAAAGGAGAGAAAGAAAGGGAGAGAGAGGAAGTGGGGCCCGGTGAAAATGGAAAAGAGAGATTTGATTGGCTCGTGAGAATGGGGCCAGAGGAAAGGAGAGAACTGGGGAAAGAGTTGGAGAAAAATTTAAAAAAGATTTTAATTGTTAAAAATATTTTTTGTTGGCTGTATAAATCTTTAGGCTGTTAAATATATTTTAAACGAATTTAAAAAAATTTCATATAATTAGAATTTTGGCGGGATATAAAATATTTCAAAATGCGCCCGGGTCGGGTCTAAAAATTTAGATTTTAAATACGAAAAAAATAAATGCGACTACCAAATTTTAAAATCAAAGATTAGGTAACGAAAATGCATACCCCAAAGAACGGACGCACGTACAAGCACGTAGCTATCCAAACACGTCCGTTTCGCTGAACAGGACGTGAACAAAATGCATGGACGCTACCACAGGGTTAGGGGTATCATGCATGCTATGAAATGTAATTTTAATTTATTTACCGTGATCTAAAATGTTACATGATAAAATCGCACACTAGATGAAGAACCAATATGCAGTCCACATTAAATGCACGTGTCTATTTAATAAGTCAGGGTAGTCTATAAATATGAATCAACCAGTTCAAGCAAGCGAGTCGGGTCGAATGTAATGTAAAAGTGTAAACTACCATTCGCACCCAAACAAGATATATCAGTAAAACACCACAGATAATAAATACGGAACAAAATTGGTATAACTGAACTCGGTTGTTACATTATACCCAACTACAAAGAGAATTTCGTCCTCGAAATTCCAAGAACAAGAAATGATAAACAATCAATCAAACTACAAGAATAGATAAGGAAACTTCTGTCGGATTTCATCTTCTCGTTCCCAAGTTAACTCTCCATGTGAGCGATTACCCCAAGAAACAAGTACAAGAGGGATAACTTTGTTCTTAAGAACCTTTTCTCTTCGATCCACAATCGACACCGGTCGCTCCTCAAAAGTCAAATCTTCTTGTACAGTTAGCTCCGAATGATCCAACACATGTGTTTCATCTCGAACAAATTTACGGAGTTGAGATACGTGAAACACGTCATGAACATTCGCCAAGGATTGCAGCAACGCCAATCGATACACTACCTCACCAACACGCTCCAAAATCTCAAAAGGTCCGACGAATCGAGGACTGAGCTTTCCTCGACTTCCGAAACGAATCACCCTGTAAGTCGACATTGTACAACCCATGAGTTGCGGGGAGGCGAAATAGGTAAAACAATCTTTTTCTTTAAACTAAACATCGACTAACTTAAGGATCTTTGCCAAACCTTAACTAACAAAACCATAGAAGTCATTAGCTACTATGAAAGAAGATTATACCTAATGAACCAATTCCTTCTTGTTCTCTTTGACCACCTCCTCGTCGGCCTCCTCTTTGTAATAGAAGATCCACCCGAGAGCTACTACTCCAAGCTTGACCTCTAACTTGAGGTAACTAGGTTACTCAATGTGCTAATCAAAGCAACCTAGGGAATATAGAGTAGGATTAGGGATTAATAAGTCTTGCTAACCCTTGATCTCTACACATGAGAGGTTAGGCTTAGGGTTTGAAGAGAGAGAGAGAGCTTGAGGAGAGAGAAGGTGAGAGTGAGAATGATATGAATTATTTCTCATTTACAATATATGATGAAGCATAAAGAATATCAAATAAATCAATTAAATGATATTAACAACCATGCTTCATTTAATATATGCAATGAATCATCAAGTGAGTCATTAAGCAATAAATGCTTCATTAACTCACTTGAATGATTCATCTAATGAGTCACTAATCCATTAATGCAAATGCCACCTTAGCCCTCCAAGTCATCATCCTTCTAGAAGCTTCTCGACAATTTACGAGAACGCCCCTCCTATCCGTGAAAACACGGAAAAACTTTAGACTGTATAAATCCAATAATCTGATACTAGAATCTGGCTTAAACCAAAGCCCGCTAGTAAAAAACTGTCCGAACATCGTACGTGCATAAATGCACGTGCATGTTCGAACCCTGTCATAAAACCATACGACCTCTATATCGTTTCGCCCGAAGCAGGGAAACTCTATGTGTGGGACTCTAAAGACTCGACTACTACGCTGGCAGTGGGTTTAACCACAGACCGCAAGCGGCCCTAGCTGTACGTAACGGTCCCCAGGCAGATGTCGATAAGAAGGCCGATGAGGAAACCCATCCGAACTCCTACTGAGCCTGATGTGACAATCTCCGTACATTCCGGTCTGTTCGTCTAGGACTATCGCATATCGGGCCTAGAGGGGCGGAAAGCGTAAGTCCCCTAAAAGCGGTATAAGTCGTGTCGGAGCGAAGCCCATTACACCTTGAGAAACTACTGGAAAACCTACCAGCAAATCTCGCTTGCCCTGGCCAGGGACTTTGCGTAATGGCTCTCCAGACACAGCGCGATATCAACTCCCAATACCGGGAGAGACGAATCCTGTCTAACCGCCACTGCCTCCAAGTGCTTCGGGACTACACCCAACTGCTACCTGTTTGCACGACTCCTTTGAGTCGTGATAGGGTAGCAATCTAAGAACAGTGGGAACACACTCGAGGCGAAGCAGCAGTGTCAAGTCTGCGGACTATGCTGTACTTATGTCACCTGGGAACTGGGAACTGACGACGGGTATAATACCAACCAACAGTTCCCTGCGAGTCATGTCCGATGTAACCGTAACCCAATGAGCACATGTATACTATCTCCAGTACGACGTACTGATGGCTGTGGGACAGACCATCTCCCCAACTGGGATGAGAAGCGTACACACTAGTCTACTCCGGAGTATCGATGCCCTGTCTCGATAATCCTACGACTAGGGACCTGAAAAAGGATGTGCTTGTAGACTACCCAGCCCCCACTAATGTGACTACCATCACAACGCTGGTAGTTAAGCAAGATCCTAAGGGCTCTATCAATACGTACACACATATTAAGATAGATGTAAATCTAGTAGCATACTACCATGTTTAGCAAGACTGTTAATATAACTGTGAATATCCCTAGCTTCCATTAAATAATATACAAGCCAGTATGATACAATAACGGCCCCTAGGGCATATACACTAACAATCTCCCACTTGCACTAGGGCCATGTACTGGCATATCGAAGACCGATCATCTCGAGTAGCCTATCGAACTGAATCTGAGGTTAGGCCTTTGTGAATGGATCAGCAGTGTTCTCCTCTGTAGCAACTCTCCGGACCTCGATATCCCGGCGATCTATGATCTCCCTGATCAGGTGATACCGCCTTAAGATGTGTCTGGACTTCTGATGGGACCTGGGTTCCTTTGCTAAAGCTATAGCTCCGTTGTTGTCGCAATACAGAGGTATTGGATCAACAATGGTAGGAACCACCTGAAGTTCTGTTTGGAACTTCTTCATCGAGACCGCTTCTTTTGCGGCATCGCAAGCAGCAATATACTCCACTTCCATCATCGAGTCAGCAACTGTATCCTTCTTGGAACTCTTCCAGCACACCGTCCCTCCATTGAGGGTGAAGACATAACCTGACATGGACTTGGAGTCATCCTTATCACTCTGGAAGCTGGAATCAGCAAAGGCCTCTATCTTGAGGTCTTTTCCGCCGTAAACCAAGAACATCTCCTTAGTTCTTCTCAGGTACTTGAGAATGTTCTTTACTACTATCCAGTGCTTCTCCCCTGTGTCACGACCCGAAAGAGCACGTGACTGGCCCTTGAACCATATGAAGTTTATAGGACTCCATCTGATCCAAGTAAGCCAAAAGCCCAGAAATCTAAAACCATTTAAGGAGTAAATAAAGGAACTGGTTTTTAATAAGTAAAGAAAAGATGTTTAAAATCAAAGTTTGTAAATAACTAAGCCGAAAATGCATTTTTAAAATGTGTAGTCTTTTCTGAAAATTTCGGCAGAGTTTCCTTTGTAAAAACTGGCCCCGAACGGGGTACAATAAGAATAATATATATGGAATGTTAAAAGACATCCCCGAGCGGGAGCTAGCTCTTCGTCAATCGACGGTCACAACCATGCAAAAAATAATAATATACAACGCCAAAGAGCGAGGATCAAAACCCAAAAAGAAACTCAAAACAGCCAGAAAACCATAATACTACAAGCGCGACTCTAAGGTCGAAATAGTACATCACTGATTTCTATGTCTGAAACAATATACAAGTTTTGGTTGATGGAATTTCTAGATACAACGAATAATACATGTACAATGGCGGTTCTGATACAAAAGAACCCACCTACCAAAGCAAGTCACCCATAATGGAAGCAATGTACCAGAAAAGACGCAATGAAACCTGTACGGCAAAACCTGCAAGAACTGTGGCACAACGGGGGTGAGTTGCCAACTCGTGAATAGAAAAATATCTACAAGCAGAGATCGAATGTATGACCCATCCTAGGTCGATACGATCAGATATAAATAAACCTCAATATGAATAAGTCTGAAGCATGCTAAACTGGCAATGTAATCTCTATACATGAGTGTAGTGCCAAATGCTCGTGCTAGTGCCTCAGGTAATATCATATCATAAATATGAGGTATGATCAATGTAATCAATCTGCATGTACGTGGATCCCATCCACTCATCACCCAATGACAATAAGCATCATGCATGTAAATGTCATAAAACATATGCCTGGAAAATATGAGGATATAACCAAAAGCATGGAACCTGAGTGCCTAGCATCGACACTCGAAAACATCATGAAAACCTGTGCCTAGCATCGGCGCGTAAATCCTCATATATCGGGCATCCGTCAGTTTGGGTCAGCCCACTGTCTCATATATCGGGCATCCGTCAGTCCGGGTCAGCCTACTCTCTCATATATCGGGCATCCATCAGTCCGGGTCAGCCCACTCTCTCATATATCGGGCATCCGTCAGTCCGGGTCAGCCCACTCTCTCATATATCTGGCATCCGTCAGTCCGGGTCAGCCCACTCACTCATACATCGGGCCTGACCATGTACCCTCATACGGCACCCACTCCTCGTATGGAGTATAAAATCAGGACCGATAAATCTCATGGTGGCAGCGCAAATATCATATCAAGGGAAACCGGGTTTTTCAAATAAGTGCATACCTTCCTTTGAAATTATCCACGGTTCTAAAATCCAGAAATATCATGGAAACGAATATCTCGATGCGTATAATCAGAAAGCATGATGTATATGACATATTAATGAAATGCAAGTACAACAGGATATCATGCAATATGGAATAATAGTATGCACATACAAGGTCATATCCTGATGCAATAATACTACTGTGCAGTGACATGGCAATTATCGATGATGAAGTGTGTGAGCCGGCAAGCAAGTGTACGTGGAACATATGCATCATCGATAATGGTGCTGGTGTCCTAACAGCATGATTGCAATATAGAAATAAACACATGCAATGCGATGCGTAATCGAATAAATCAATGCAACAGTGAAGAATCTACACCGATATGTACATGTCATGCAGTGGTGCCATTTGAAATAAGACGAATCGGGGTTTTGGTAAAATAAGGGTTACGGTGTTTTTAAGAATAGATACGTCTTTTGAAAATACCTGTAGAATCCCTTTACTTGTCCTTAAGATATTCCCGATTCGTTAGTTTTGAAATAGGTATGACTCGGGTCTAGTCTAACATCTACTAAGCCAAGTCCATCAGGAGGGGTATGGAAACCACCTAAATCTGAGTCGATATATATAATTATAATAGTCAGTAATCCCGCCTCAATAGTATCACAAACGATATAACATCCTCGAGTCATGAGCGCGGATCTATCATCAATATTGGCTCGTACGGTAAATCATCGTACGGCATCCCAATAGCTGGGTACGGGTCTATATCACATTATCTCATCACATATCAGGTATCACTACCATCATATCACATAATCTAGGATACATATCTAAGTCTAGTACAATCGATACCATCTACATAAGTATGAATGCGGGGTAAAACACATGCCCAAAGGCCCGCTAAAGCATCATGTCGTATCTCAAATACGAACTCTGTCATATCACCGAATCTCACGGCCTCAATCAAATACATCGACTCATCTCAATCCGACGTATCATCCTCAAATCCCGTATATGAACACATAGTCCCATACCCATGTGAACACATACAAATATATATATATATATATATATATATATATATATATATTCCCATATACACATGCGAAAGAAAGTATGTATGCAAGTGTATGCGTGCGTGTATGGGTGCAACCCCTACTCTAAGGTTTCGCACTACACTAAATCAATCCATCCTATCATCAATAATCTTAAGAACTTATAGTAACTATATGTGTGTATACGTATTCGTATACATCACCGCATACTGCGGGGGTGCTATACGTCATCCACCCGACTTCCCCCGTAGATATAATCTACTCACCTTGCGTCTTCATCTGTCGGCGTCGCCAAGCGTTTGCTGGTCATCCCGAAGTCTTCAAGGGGTACCTACACATTAACGTATCGTAAAAGCGTATCAAAACCAATTCAAAACTAAAACGGCATACGAAACCCTAAAACGATACGCTTTGTTCTATAGGTTAGAACCTATGGACAACGCCTTCCAAAACCATCAACAACCCTCGATATCGTCGTATAAACGCCAAGTAGTCGAGGTAAAACACTATACGCAAATTTAGAATTAGAAATACGGAATACGGAAACACGAATCCAAAACAGCAACTAGGGAAATAGGCTCCAGATTTCACCCTAGGTCAAACTAGACAAATCTATACATGCCAGGGGTCTAAACTACTGATGAGGGAACACCAAAACCAAAACAAGGCAAATCCACCATGGTCTGGACGCAAATTGCGCCCAGAATGGATAAATTTGCGGCCGGGAAAAGGTAGTAGGGGCTATGGTTTTGTGTGGTGGTTCCTGGGTGCCTGCATATCTCACTGTCCAATCAATTTTATTTTAGGATGTCTCGGGTGATAGCAGATCTCATATAAGCTTCCCAGATTTCATAACTTTTCCGATATCGGTTTCTAATTCCGTACTCCGGGTCTTAAGTTTCAGGTTTGGGTCTCAATTCATGCACTAGGGTGTTTACATAACCTCTACTGGGCTCAATTTCACATTACAACACAAAATTCCCTCAAACCCTAACTAGGTTTTCCTTAAGTCCATCAAAACACACAATATCGATATGAAACTTGAATCGAAGCATAAGCACAAGAAATACCACTCTAATTGTGAAGGAATTATCTCATAAGACCCACGTGAATCCTCAACAACGCCAAAATGAAAGCTTTCTTGGTCCATCCTATAGCTTGCAAGCTTGTGCACATTTTTTGTAAAAAGGAAGTGAGGTTTTGATGAGATTATCATGGTGTTTTGGAGGATTGAAGAAGGGGGAGGAGGGAGAGGCAGTAGCTTCAGCAGGAGGAGAGGAAAAGGGAGAGAGAAATGGTGAAGAATAATGGAGGAAGGTTGCACACAAGTCAAAGGTCACACCCCCTTTTCTCTCTCTCACCCATACCTTATATTTTATTCCTTTTTTCCCTTTTCCCTTTTCTTTTCTTTATCTTTTCTAAAACCCTTCTCACTTGAATAGTGAACCCAAAAGAAACATGGTGGAAAAATGCACAAGTGTAAGAAAAGAGATATGTGCATGTTTTGCACAAAAATGCTAAAAAACCGATTAGCGATTTTTAATCGCGATTAACACTAAATTAGCATATAACTAATCATAAAAACTCAAAAATGGCATAATTCCAAAAAATACCATATTTTAGAATTTTCCATAATTTTTATAATTTTTTATGTATTTAATTATGCCAAAATATTAAAATATTCAATAAAATAATATTAAATTATAAAAATTCCCCGAAAATAATATATATATTTTTTTGAAATGTTAAAATCTTCCCCCTTTAAATAAATTCGGTCCCCGAATTTAAATTTAAACCCCCAATACTAAAACATTTCAGTAAAAATCCAATTTGTCGGGGCTCCGAAAACATCAATACATAGTGAATATCAAAAAAAAGTGTACTTCTCTATAAGAAATCAATCCCCAAAAATGTATATAAGAATACCCCGTGCGTCTGGTGCGCACGGAAATCAAAATCCATATGTGTGTCGTACATGGGCACAAAACAACATCTAGGTGCAACGGGGGTGCACGAAACATCTGTCATAGGCGACGTGTGTGCCTGACAGCAAAATCAGGTGCATATGACATGCACGAAGAATCCCGATTTAGTGCATCTGGCGTGCACCAAAATCGTATATCAAAACACTAAAGGTGCATGAAAACTATGCTGGAAGTGTACATCAAATCACTGCATAAAATAGGCGTGAAATCACAATCAATAGCTCAAATGTAATAACTATGCGCAAAATATAAATACCCAGTGGGTGCATAAAACAAATATCATGAAACTCAGTCATCAAAACTAAATCATGCAAACAGAACGCCCAAAATACAGAAATCCAAGATGACGGATACGTGATAACCGAATCACAAAATCACAAATCATAAGTACCGTCGTCGGTAGTTCCTCCTTCAAGGTCGAGAAGGAGTCGGTGCATCCAATGCTAGCAGCGCAAGATATCTACTTGCCTCTTGCTCACGGTCTGGCGTCCTCTGACTATGGGTCTTTATCTTCTCTGCGGATTACCTATCTCGAAATCAATCGGCTCATCGGCCCTGTCAGGTGTGCTAACGGGGATGATTCCGTTCTGGCACTTCTCTGGTCATCTCTCGGTCAATCCTCACGACCACTCATAAACATCATGTCACTGGCGTCGGCCTCTGGCTCTCTGAATGCACATCACACATCTGATCCGGGGTGCAAACATTATTGCAGCAGTGTCCTGGAAGGAATCATGCTCAAGGTCTCTTCCGATCTTGCCTATGCCGGTCTGTACAGAGGTTGGTACTCTTTCATAATCTCTTCTCGCTCGATGGACATCTGCGTCCTCTGCACAACATTTCCTCGGAAACTGGTCGCATCCTAATGCCTCTGTAAGCACATCAGGTCTCTGGTCTCGACGGGAAGTAATGGCAGCTCGTCAGCGTCTCGCACGAACCTCTTGTCCCGCTTGTCTGTATCATCGTCCACTTCGACGTCACGTCTCTATCTGCGCACTGCAATGCTCTCAGCTACGGTCAATCCGAAGTCTCTCTCAAATCTCCATTCTGCCGAATTGCCCGGAAGTCATCGTCCTTTACTAAATCTAATTCTTGTTCCGGAACGGCTGCATACTCATCGCGCCTTTTTCTGGAAGATATATCCATAAGCAATGCCTCTGCGTGCATATCGCATCTCTGATGTCAGCGGAGTGGAATATCATCTCGTCGAACTCTCTTGCGAACTCTTTACTTCACTCTGCTTCAATGTCGACTGATTCAGACTCGTCTCATCGTGACTGCATGGACTACGCTCCAACGGCTATGATCGTATCTGGAGTCTCCCAAGCAATATGTGTCCTATCACATGATATCCGAATGATGTCGAACCATCCGATCGACTCGTCAGAACCTCATAATCCTCCCCCCAAGAGCTCAACATCTTGGGTACAGTTCAACAGTATCGAGTACATACCACAACATCGGTGGTCCAACCGTAGAAGGGCAAACCCAAGCCTCACTAATGGCGCCGCGGAACTGCCGCAAACCCTAAGGTTCAAAGGCTTTCACACGGTCATTATGTCGAGTTAGGGTTTCATTCTTCTAGAGGGTCCATAGAATCGCTTGCATGTCTTTCCGAATACTTTAAACTTGGAAAATAGGTTCCTGGCATTCGATCGTCTCAATCGACTCTCAATGAATCTGCGTGAAGTCGCCTTTAGCTGGAATCAATCTATCTGGTGACCTCGCATCGGGGTAAGCGAACGAACCACATGTCCTAGTCATTCACCCTCGGGTGACTAGCGACTCACCATCATATCTCTAAGTATATGCTCATGTTGCAGTATCTCCAATCATCTGGGCGATATCTCGTCATTTGCAGCAACAACGAATCATTCGACTGTATGCCGAACAACGCCACAATCCTCCAGGAAAGGTGATACATTGGCGGTCCTCTCTAAATCGGTCTGTTCTAGATCCGAGTAAGACTCTCCACACTGGAAATCTTTAACTCAACTGGGCCTGCTCCGGCTCATAAATCGAACGAATCACCTTCGTCTCTCAAATCGGGTAGACTAACTATCATCTGTCTCATATCTTCCTGGAAGCTCCGGCGATCTCAGCTCGTAAGCTCCGGAAGCGACATCCTGTCAATCTCAGCAACAGCTGGTCCATCTGTCTGCACGGTAGGCGACATCATAATCTCTGAGGTATGTTGTACATCAACAGTCCTCTCTCAACTAGCAGCTCTAACAATGGCCCGATCATCCGGTGAAAAACCAAGCACTCTCCTCCACTAGAGATCATAATCACCAATACAAACTCGAGATGTTCCCATGTCACCAGAAAACACAATGGTCGGCCCTCGTACCAGACGAGCTCGCCCTGACCGTAACCCTAGCAGCAGCCCAAACTGCGCTCAAACATGGCGACAGGAACCTCAATCGAGTATCGAAGAGAGCAGATCAATGGCAAGAAAGAAAACAACAAATCCAGAGTGGATACATGATCATAAGAAGGAACAACATCAATGAAGGTATGATCATGAAACTAATAGAATCGAGGATCTCAAATCGATGTATAATCATGGATATGAAGAGAATCACTGATCTCGAAAATATGTACATCCTAAGGTTCCTTAAGCGGAGTGGCGTGTCGTAAGTATGCCGCGGAACATACCCACGGTACGTCATTCTACTTTAGTCACATATTCCATCAACCAAGGGTCATCCTACGCGATGAAGGTTCGGGTCTAATACCCCCTCGACTAAGTCTAAGTTCCGTAAGGTCAAGCCTAAGTTCCGTATATATATAAACGCCCTAGGCTCCACATAGTCAAACTTAGACTCGAACCAAGGTTAACCTAGCACTCTGATACCAACTTTGTCACGACCCGAAAGAGCACGTGACTGGCCCTTGAACCATATGAAGTCTATAGGACTCCATCTGATCCAAGTAAGCCAAAAGCCCAGAAATCTAAAACCATTTAAGGAGTAAATAAAGGAACTGGTTTTTAATAAGTAAAGAAAACATGTTTAAAATCAAAGTTTGTAAATAACTAAGCCGAAAATGCATTTTTAAAATGTGTAGTCTTTTCTGAAAATTTCGGCAGAGTTTCCTTTGTAAAAACTGGCCCCGAACGGGGTACAACAAGAATAATATATATGGAATGATAAAAGGAATCCGCAAGCGGGAGCTAGCTCTTCATCAATCGACGGTCACAACCATGCAAGCAATATTAATATACAACGCCAAAGAGCGAGGATCAAAACCCGTAAAAGAAACTCAAAACAGCCAGAAAAGCATAATACTACAAGCGCGACTCTAAGGTCGAAATAGTACATCACTGATTTCTAAGTCTGAAACAATATACAAGTTTTGGTTGATGGAATTTCTAGATACAACGAATAATACATGTACAAAGACAGTTCTGATACAAAAGAACCCACCTACCAAAGCAAGTCACCCATAATGGAAGCAATGTGCCAGAAAAGCCGCAATGAAACCTGTACGGCAAAACCTGGAAGAACTGTGGCACAACGGGGGTGAGTTGCCAACTCGTGAATAGAAAAATATCTACAAGAAGAGATCGAATGTATGACCCATCCTAGGTCGATACAATCAGATATAAATAAACCTCAATATGAAAAAGTCTGATGCATGCTAAACTGGCAATGTAATCTCTATACATGAGTGTAGTGCCAGTGCCTCAGGTAATAGCATATCGTAAATATGAGGTATGATCAATGCAATCAATCTGCATGTACGTGGATCCCATCCAATCGTCACCCAATGACAATAAGCATCATGCATGTAAATGTCATAAAGCATATGCATGGAAAATATGAGGATATAACCAAAAGCATGGAACCTGGGTGCCTAGCATCGACACTCCAAAACATCATGAAAACCTGTGCCTAGCATCGGCACGTAAATCCTCATATATCGGGCATCCGTCAGTCCGGGTCAGCCCACTCTCTCAAATATCGGGCATCCGTCAGTCCGGGTCAGCCCACTCTCTCATATATCGGGCATCCGTCACTCCGGGTCAGCCCACTCTCTCATACATCGGGCCCCACCATGTACCCTCATACGGCACCCACTCCTCGTATGGAGTATAAAATCAGGACCAATAAATCTCATGGTGGCAGCGCAAATATCATATCAAGGGAAACCGGGTTTTTCAAATAAGTGCATACCTTCCTTTGAAATTATCCACGGTTCCAAAATCCAGAAATATCATGGAAACGAATATCTAGATGCGTATAATCAGAAAGCATGATGTATGTGACATATTAATGAAATGCAAGTACAACAGGATATCATGCAACATGGAATAATAGTATGCACATACAAGGTCATATCCTGATGCAATAATACTACTGTGTAGTGACATGGCAATTATCGATGATGAAGTGTGTAAGCCGACAAGCAAGTGTACGTGGAACATATGCATCATCGATAATGGTGCTGGTGTCGTAACAACATGATTGCAATATAGAAATAAACACATGCAATGCGACAGTGAATCGAATAAATCAATGCAACAGTGAAGAATCTACACCGATATGTACATGTCATGTAGTGGTGCCATTTGAAATAAGACGAATCGGGGTTTTGGTAAAATAAGGGTTACGGTGTTTTTAAGAATAGATACGTCTTTTGAAAATACCCGTAGAATCCCTTTACTTGTCCTTAAGATATTCCCGATTCGTTTGTTTTGAAATAGGTATGATTCGGGTCTAGTCTAACATCTACTAAGCCAAGTCCATCAGGAGGGGTATGGAAACCACCTAAATCTGAATCGATATATATATAATTATAATAGTCAGTAATCCCGCCTCAATAGTATCACAAACGATATAACATCCTCGAGTCATAAGCGCGGATCTATCATCAATATAGGCTCGTACGGCATCCCAATAGCTGGGTACGGGTCTATATCACATTATCTCATCATATATCAGGTATCACTACCATCATATCACATAATCTAGGATACATATCTAAGTCTAGTACAATCGATACCATCTACATAAGTATGAATGCGGGGTAAAACACATGCCCAAAGGCCCGCTAAAGCATCATGTCGTATCTCATATACGAACTCTGTCATATCGCCGAATCTCACGGCCTCAATCAAATCACATCGACTCATCTCAATCCCACGTATCATCCTCAAATCCTGTATATGAACACATAGTCCCATACCCACGTGAACACATACAAATATATATATATATTCCCATATACACATGCGAAAGAAAGTATGTATGCAAGTGTGTGCGTGTGTGTATGGGTGCAACCCCTACTCCAGGGTTTCGCACTACACTAAATCAATCCATCCTATAATCAATAATCTTAAGAACATATAGTAACTATATGTGTGTATACGTATTCGTATACATCGCCACGGACTGCGGGGGTGCTATACGTCATCCACCCGACTTCCCCCGTAGATATAATCTACTCACCTTGCGTCTTTATCTGTCGGTGTCGCCACGCGTTTGCTGGTCATCCCGAAGTCTTCATGGGGTACCTACACATTAACGTATCGCAAAAGCGTATCAAAATCAATTCAAAACTAAAACGGCATACGAAACCCCAAAACGATACGCTATGTTCTATAGGTTAGAACCTATGGACAACGCCTTCCAAAACCATCAACAATCCTCGATATCATCGTATAAACGCCAAGTAGTCGAGGTAAAACACCATACGCAAATTCAGAATTAGAAATACGGAATACGGAAACACGAATCCAAAACAGAAACTAGGGAAATAGGCTCCAGATTTCACCCTAGGTCAAACTAGACAAATCTATACATGCCAGGGGTCTAAACTACTGATGAGGGAACACCAAAACCAAAACGAAGCAAATCCACCATGGTTATGCCGCAAATTGCGGCCAGAATGGATAAATTTGCGGCCGGGAAAGGGAAGTAGGGGCTAGGGTTTTGTGTGGTGGTTCCTGGGTGCCAGCACATCTCACTGTCCAATCAATTTTATTTTAGGATGTCTCGGGTGATAGCTGATCTCATATAAGCTTCCCAGATTTCATAACTTTTTCGATATTGGTTTCTAATTACGTACTCCGGGTCTTAAGTTTCAGGTTTGGGTCTTAATTCATGCACTAGGGTGTTTACATAACCTCTACTGGGCTCAATTTCACATTACAACACAAAATTCCCTCAAACCCTAACTTGGTTTTCCTTAAGTCCATCAAAACACACAATATCGATATGAAACTTGAATCGAAGCATAAGCACAAGAAATACCACTCTAATTGTGAAGGAATTACCTCATAAGACCCACGTGAATCCTCAACAGCGCCAAAATGAAAGCTTTCTTGGTCCATCCTATAGCTTGCAAGCTTTTGCACATTTTTTTTAAAAAGGAAGTGAGGTTTTGATGAGATTATCATGGTGTTTTGGAGGATTGAAGAAGGGGGAGGAAGGAGAGGCAGCAGCTTCAGCAGGAGGAGAGGAAGAGGGAGAGAGAAATGGTGAAGAATAATGGAGGAAGGTTGCACACAAGTCAAAGGTCACACCCCTTTTTCTCTCTCTCACCCATTCCTTATATTTTATTCCTTTTTTCCCTTTCCTTTTTCTTTTCTTTCTGTTTTCTAAAACCCTTCTCACTTGAATAGTGAACCCAAAAGAAACATGGTGGAAAAATGCACAAGTGTGAAAAGAGATATGTGCATGTTTTGCAAAAAAATGCTTAAAAACCGATTAGCGATTTTTAATCGCGATTAGCACTTAATTAGCATATAACTAATCATAAAAGCTCAAAAATGGCATAATTCCATAAAATACCCTATTTTAGAATGTTCTATAATTTTTATAATTTTTTTCTGTATTTAATTATGCCAAAATATTAAAATATGCAATAAAATAATATTAAATTATAAAAATTCCCAAAAAATAATAGATTTTTTTGAAATGTTACACCCTAGGTCTGACTGATACCTGTTTACCACGCTCAGTGCGTAAGCTACATCTGGTCTGGTGCACAATATCGCATACATTATAGAGCCTACCGCAGAAGCGTAGGGTATAACTGACATGCGATCCATTTCCAAATCAGTCTTGGGAGACATCTCTTTGGATAGGGTGATTCCATGACAAGCCGGTAAATTACCGCTCTTAGAATCTTCCATACTGAATCTTTTCAGTACAATGTTGATATAACTGGACAGCGAAAGTCCCAACATCCTCTTGGATCTATCACGATAGATCCGGATCCTTAGAATGTAAGAGGCATCACCCAAGTCTTTCATGGAGAACCTGTGTGACAAGAATCCTTTGACAGATTGTAGCATAGGAATGTCATTTCCTATCAATAGAATGTCATCCACGTACAAGACGAGGAATACGACAGTTCGTGCTAAAATTTTACTATATATACATGGTTCATCTGAATTTTTGATAAAGTCATATTCTTTGACCGTTTCATCAAAACAGATGTTCCAACTCCGCGATGCCTGCGTTAGTCCATAAATGGACTTAAGCAACTTGCACACTTTCCCGCTGCTCCCACTCTGATTGAAGCCTTCTGGCTGATCCATATAGACGCACTCTTCTAAATTACCATTTAGAAAAGCCGTCTTTACGTCCATCTACCAGATCTCATAATCATTGAAGGCGGCAAAAGCAAGAAGGACCCGAATGGATTTGAGCATGGCCACCGGAGAAAAAGTTTCGTCATAGTCCAAACCAGGTCTTTGACGAAAACCCTTTGCAACAAGTCTAGCCTTATAGGTTTCCACCTGTCCATCTACACCAATCTTTTTCTTGAAGATCCATTTGCATCCTATGGGTTTTACCCCATCTGGAGAAAAGTCCAAAGTCCATACTTTGTTGGTGTACATGGACTCCGTCTCGGTCCGTATTGCATCTAGCCATCGTACCGAGTCGCCGCTCTGGATGGCCTGCTGGAAGCTAGTAGGTTCATCATCATCAATGATGCAATCCTCTCTATCCCTATCTATGAGAAAACCGTAGTATCTCTCAGGCGGATGAGACGTCCTACTACTCCTGCGGAGGGGTGCGTGAATGTCCTGTTCTTCTTGAACTACTGGTTCTACCAAACTTTCAGTAGTAGTTTGTGGTTCTGGAATTTCTTCCAATTCTATTTTGCTCCCACTTGTTTCCTTTTTTAAAAACTGCTGTTCTAGAAAATGGGCATTACGAGAAATAAAAACCTTTTGTTCCTCTGCGTAATAGAAGTAATACCCCTTGGAGTTCTTTGGATATCCCATAAACTTACACAGTACTGATCGTGCCTCGAGTTTGTCCGCATGCAGCTTTTTAACAAAATCTGGACATCCCCATATCTTTAGATAGTGAAGATAGGGTTTCTTCCCACTCCACATCTGATATGCGTGGTAGACACAGTCTTGGTAGGAGCCCTGTTCAAAAGATATGCAGCTGATTCTAGCGCATAACCCCAGAAAGATCGCGGTAACTCAGCATTACACATCATGGAACGTACCATATCCAATAGGGTTCGATTCCGTCTCTCCGATACACCGTTATGCTGTGGAGTGTATGGAGGAGTAAGCTGAGAGAGAATTCCTTTCTTTTTTAGGTAACCTAGGAACTCGACACTTAAGTATTCACCACCTCGATCAGATCTCAGTGTCTTGATACTTTTGCCGGTTTGGTTTTCTACTTTATTCTTATACCCTTGGAATTTCTCAAAAGCCTCGGATTTATGTTTCATCAAGAAAATGAATCCGTACCTAGAGTAATCATCTGTAAAAGTAATGAAATAGGAAAAACCACCTCTTGCATGTGTAGACATTGGACCACATACATCGCTGTGTATAAGTCCTAAGAGCTCGCTCGCTCTTAGTCCATGTCCAGTGAATGGAGTCTTTGTCATCTTTCCTTTGAGACATGATTGACAAGTGGCATAAGTTTGATATTCAAACGAATCCAAATATCCTTCTCTATGTAACTTAGTTAACCTTGTCTCATTGATGTGACCCAGTCTACAATGCCATAGGAAAGCTTTATTTAAATCTGGACACTTTCTTTTTAGTGTGTTCAGGACATTAAAAATCTGTAATTGGTTTAAGACATATATACCGTTATCCAGCGTACCGGACCCAATCAAACCATGATTTAGGTGGATGTTAACAACATCGCTTACAAACGTGAAATCATAACCTTCTTTTGATAACAAGGAAACTGATATGATATTACATGTTAAACTAGGTACACAAAAACAGTTATGCAAAACCAAAATATATCCACTCGTCAATCCAAGATGATAATCCCCTACGGACACAGCTCCCACGCTAGCTCCGTTAGCAACCTTCAGGGTCATATCACCAACCTTCAGCACTCTAGGTTTCTCAGTGCCTGCAATGAATTGCATATATGAGATCCTGATCTGGTATCCAATACCCAGGAAGTAGAGTTGATTGACAAACAATTCTCAATTACAAACACACCTGAAGTCGAAGCCACAGCTTGCTTCGGTTCCTGGTTCTTGGCATTCCAAGCCTTGCAATCTTTCTTCCAGTGCCCTTTCCTATGATAGTGGAAGCACCCATCCTTTGCCACCACTGGCACCACAATCTTTTTCTTTCCCTTCACTCCCACCTTACTAAAACCTCCTCTAGGTTTGGTGGCGGCCTTATTCTTCCTTCCTTTGGCCCTAGCCTTGGACCCGGAAGAAGAAGCACCGCGAACAAACATAGCGGGTGTTTCCCTCGCCTTCTGCAAGGTGCCCTCTTCACTCCTCAACATGTTAAGGAGTTCTGGAAGTTCAACTTCTTTTCTTTGAATGTTGAAATTCAGAATAAACTGGGCGTAGGTGGAAGGAAGGGACTAGAGAATCAAGTCTGTATAGAGCTCGTTCTCCAAAGTCGTCCCGAGGCCTGCGAGCTCTTCTATATAGCCAATCATCTTTAGGACATGTTCTCCTACAGATGATCCGACGGCCAACCTCGCCCGAAACAAGTTCTTTGAGGTCTCGCATCTTGCTATACGAGATTTCTCTCCATAAAGTTCCTTTGTATGGAGAAATATGGCACCAAGATCCATATCCTCGTGCCTCCTCTGATGTTCGTTATTCATCGAGGCAAGCATGATGCACTTGGCCCTTGCGTAATCTAATTCCCAGCTCTTGCAGATTTCCTTATCCGCATTACTGGATTTAGGACCAGGGACAGTAGGTGCCTTAGCAGTAAGGACATACCCCAATTTGCCATAGGTCAAAGCCATCTTGACATTCCGCAGCCAATCTTTATAGTTTGGCCCTGTCAATATATTTTTTTCTAGTAGTAACTTAAGTCCTGTCATGTTCTGGGTCGCTGCAATTAGGAGAGAGAGAGAGAGAACACTTTAGCATAATGCTCTTGCAAGTTTAGAGTGGTTTTTAGTTTATCTAAACTAGATGGCTCCAACTGTTTCTCGAATCCCTCCTCAACCCAAAAAGGAAGAACTAGCCAGGACTATTCTCACCGTACAATACTTGCTTAACCGTTCAGCCAGGCCGGTGTTGGTACTTCGAGGGAGGTTTTCCAACGCTTTCGTGAAGTTCCTTAATTAAATAACCTCTTTTCTCTGGGGGCGTAGCCCTGCTGACACCTTTCTCAACACCTACTTGGTTTATAGCTTTGATCGTTAAGTGACGAATCTCCTGATGAGTAGCGTATATTCACAGTAGGATCGGGATCCAAATATCATCGTGTGATAATGCTGAAGGAATCCTACCAACATTCATCACACTCCAAATGGTATGCATCTTTTTGCAAATTTCAGTTTCTTTAGAAATTCCCGATATATATTTTTGCCCCATGCTCTTATGACCTTGGCGTTGGTCAAAATGTCATAAGTCACATTTCAAGTTCTACCCATCATTATCTTGTTGATTTGAACCCATCCGTACATACCCCTGACGTTGGCCAAATGATAATACGACTGTCCCAAACTAAGTCATATATCTATGCAACAAATGAATACCCAGCAGCTACCAAACACTATGCCTTGGCGTTGGTCAAAATACATAGCTTGAATACTACTGAATACCCAAATGAAATGACGGAGGGCTACGAATGGTTTTGGTGAAACCGTGAACGTGGTGAACTTGTGTCACATCCCGAAAGTACGGAATATGACCGGCACTTAAACTACGAAACGTCTCGAGGCGTACGTAATCTAAGTAAGCCGAAAACCCAGAAATCCAAACCAAGAAATGTAGTGGAGTGAAGGAAAACCAACTAAAAGCAAGTAGTTTTAATAGCGTAAGCCAAATTATGCGTTTTAAAAAAAACATCAAGTATTTTCTGAAAATTTCGGCAGAGTCTCCTTTGTAAATACTGGCCCCCAAACGGGATACAACATGAATAGTATACGAAATCAATAAAAAGGCATCTCCAAGCGGGAGCTAGCTCTTCGTCAATCGACGGTCAAAACCACACAAGCAATATAATATACAACGCCATGGGCGAGGATCAAAACTCAAAAGGAAACTCAAAACAGCAAGAAAATCCATAGGAATACAATGCGCGACTCTAAGATCGAAAGAATAAACTTTACTGGTCTCTATCTCTAAAATAAATACATGTTTGGTTGATGGAACTTCTAGATACAACAGAATAATAATATACAAGGTATAATGATGGGTACGATACAAATAACCCACCTATTAGCAAATCACCCGGAATGGAAATAGTGCCAGCAAGTCGTAAAGAAACCTGTACGGCAAAACCTGTAAGAAACTGGGGCACAACGGGGGTGAGTTTCCAACTCGTGAGTAGAAAGACATCTACGAACAGAAATCGCATGAAAGACGCAATCCTAGGTCATACGATCATAATATATCCTCAAATATATAACCAGCAGCCTATAACAATGGCTAGGGTAAATGTCTAACCCAAGTGTAATCCCATGTGCCCGTGTCAGTGCCTCAGGTAGCAATATATCATATGGATGATGTATGAATGCATGAAAACAGAATACATGTACTAAAGAAACTGCTTTCATAATTTAGTGAGATTTCCTTTGTATTTTTAAAATGAGGTATCATAAATGAAATCAGCATAAACAGTGTCTAGCATCGACACAAAACATAAATCTCAATGTCTCAAAATCTCAAGCTCCGGCTATCCGGACTGGCCTGTATCATCCAAACTCAGTACCTCAATATCACGAAATCTCAATGTCTCAATCTCAATATCTAGGGCGCCGTCAGTCCAGACCGGCCCCTAATATCCATCTCAAGACCACGACGGTATCCTCCGGATATCCGACACGTCGGGTAAAATCACCGGTAGGTAGTGCTCCCCTACCAGGCTCAACGTCAGTAACACGACCTTCTCGCCCCGGGGTACCTTACCGGGCCCACCATGTACCCGAGACGGTTCATCTAACTCCTCGAAACGGGTCTCGAAAACCACAGCAAACTCATGGTGGACGACTCGTACATCATTGGAAAACCGCACTTTTTATTTAAAAAGAGATAGAAGAAGTTTATTTATGTTTTTGCGGTTTTCCTCCAAATCCAAGAAATCTCATGAAATCCAAATCCAAACCATCAATAGCCCATACAGTGAAAATAGGCATAAAAATCCATGAATGTGGCATATCAATGAATAATAACATGCATGAATTAGCAAGTACTAACTACAATGTCTAAACTAGCATATAAGGCAATTACACTAATATCATGTCTAAACTATTAGCTAACAACTTATGTCAATGAAATAGTATTTTCTAAAGTGTTCGTGACATGGCAATTACCGATAAAGATGTGTGTGAGCCGGCAAGTAAGTGTACGTGGTACATACGCATCATCGGTAATAGTGCTGGTGTCCTAGTAGTATGATATCAATAACGGTATATGAATCACAAAATAAGTATGCGATGCGGAGCGAACAACAATAATGTGCGGGACTGAATACTAAACACAATGATAACTAATCTGCATTTAATAAAATATGAGTTCCACAGCGGTGCCATTTGAAATAACACGAATCGTGGGGTTTTGAAAATAAGGGTTACGGTGTTTTTAAGAAAAGATACGTCTTTTGAAATATCCGTAGAATCCCTTGACCTGTCTTTTAAAATACCCACGATCCGTTAGTTTTCGAAATAGGTAGGAATCTAACATAGTCTAACAACTACACTAAACTATACGGCTGAACTAACAAGCTAACTGAAGGTAAGGAAACCGGCTATCATCTGAGTCGATACATATATATATATATATATATATAGTCGGTGATCCCGCCTCGATAATATCACATCCGATACCATATCTATAATCAGATATTCCCAAGTCAAAAGTGCGGATCAAACATCAATATATAGCTCGTACGTAAATCCGTCGTACGGCATCCCAAATCTGGGTACGGGTCAATATCACATTCATCATACTATTCATCTGGTATCCTCTTTATCAAATATCAAGATCGGGGTACTGATCTACGTCTAGTACAATACTGATACCATCTATGTATGCATGCACGTGTGTGAAACACTACGTCAAAGGACCCGCTACAACGTCATGTCGTATCTCAAATACGAACTCTGCCAAATCACCGATCTCACGGCCTCAAATCAAATCCTATCGACTTATCTCAAATCCCAAGTACTATCCTCAAATCCAGTATATGAACACATAGTCCCATGCCCATGTGAACACATAATTATATAATCCCATATACGCACATGTAAAAGAAAAGATGTATGCAAGTATGTGCGTGTGTGTGTATAGGTGCAACCCCTACTCTAGGGTTTCGCAACTACACCAAACCAATCACAGAACACCAAAAGTCCATCTTTATCATCAATAATCTCAATTCAACATATACTAAATATATGTGTGTATACGTATTCGTATACATCACCACGAACTGCGGGGGTGCTATACGCCATCCACCCGACTTCTCCCCGTAGATATAAATCTACTCACCTGATCTGAGCTCGTCGGTGCCGACGTCGTCACGCGCTTTCTTGTCATCTCGAAGTCCACCTGGGGTGCCTACATGTCGCCACGTATTGTAACGTATAAAAACCAAATCCGAAATCGAAATGGTATACGAAAATCAATTCGGCACGCGTATCACGCATAGGTCAAAACCTATCGTCTACGCATGCAAGAATAGCTAAACCAACCCTCGATGTCGATGTACAAACGCCAAACCATCGAGAAAACCCCAAACACACTCATTTGCACATTCACAAACACTAATTATAATATGAAATAGGTTAAAATTCACAAAAACCCCAAACTCACTTTAAAAGCTATTTTTCCGAAAACCTAGCAAGCAAGATTTACCGTTTTAGTACAAAACTTGATATTTAAACAAATCTAGCGTCCACAATAATCACTATATAACTTGATTAAGCCACCCAAACCATTTCCATAATTTAATCTCGTCAATTTTTATTAAACCCAAAATTCTAGTATGCAGATTATCCAATTTCAACAATTTCATAGTAAAAATGCACAAAAAACAATTTAGCTTGGTTTTGCATGATCTAAAGTGTTAGACTATTACTTAAAATGTTAATAATGCCATGAATACCCTAATTAGATTTTTATCTTCATTATTTAATCAATTTTCAAAAACCTAGTTTTCTTTAAAAACTTGATTTGGACAAATTAAATGCAACAATTTTCATAATAGCAACTAGATTTGGTTTTCCATGTCCTCACATGCCAAAATACACTTTGTAAACTTAAACAAGTGACAATAACCATATTTGAATTCAAACCCTAACTTATCAATTTTCCAAACTAGCAATTAAATCTAATTAAATACCTAATTAAGTTTATCCAAAACATTAAACCAACCATTAAACACTAGGGTTTCGATTTTACCTCAACAAAATATGAATCAAGCATGCAACCTAGCCTCCTAAAGATGCCTCCTTGCTCCAAGATCCATACTAGCTTGGCTAATGAAATATGTGTAAAGGTTTAATGAAGAAATTGTGAGGTTTTGTGTTGATTTTAGATGGATTTTATGTGTTTTTTGAGGTGGAAATGAGTGGGGAAAATGTGGGAAGTTGGGGGCTGCTGGACATAGCCGAGCAAGGGGGATGGGGCTGATGCATGTGATGAGTGGAAGAGAGAGAGAGTGTATGTCCAAGTGATGTAAGCCCATACCTCTTTTAACTTTAACCCCTTTTCTTTTTAATTTTTCTTTTCATTCAAACATTGGAGTGTGAGGTGTGTGGGTGAGGGGGCAGCCATGGGCTCAGCCAGAATTGGGTGGGGGTTGTGTGTGTGTGTGTGTGTGGAATTCCAAGTGAAAATAAACCCCATAGCACAAGTAATTAAACACTACACTTCTATGTTTAATATTTTCTTTTTATTCTAACTCTTGCTTAAATTTTCTAGAATCCTCATAATAATTCCATTTCAAAAACAATATTTTACATGTTAGTTTAGTGTGTCATGATGCAATAAATTTGTATTAACCCATTCCAATTTGAAAATTTTCCTAATTAAATGTAATAGTGACGGCTTAAAATAATATTAAAATAATTAATTTCGGAAAATTTTTCAGAAAATTAGAAATTTTACCAGTGGCTTAATAAACACCAAATATTAGTAATTGCATAGCTATAATATGTAAATTTAATTTTATATTAAAGATATTTATATTTTGACTTTTTACGGAAAACCCCCCATATTTTACCGATTTTCCGAAATTTCACCGAAACGATTTTCAAAACGTTACAACTTGATGTGATCGAAGGAACCTGATAGCTTTTAAAAAGAGTGGTTAATGCTCCTCAATTTAAAAATTATCCAATGTTTAAAATAACCGAGTGGTTTCTTTTAAACTTTTCCAACGATTCAACTTTGGTTTATTTTCTTTGCATTATTATAATGCGTCCCATCAATTAACCTATCATTGCAGAAAACAACGAAAATACAACGTCCTCTTATGCCATCCGCATTCGCCACTGGGTCCCATCATCACCCGTTAGGTTACTTAACTAACGACAGAGCGGGGGCTGGGCTAGCGCGGGTATAAAACATATGTGACGTCTAAATAGCTATCATATATAGATATTGTACATTCGTCTAACGCAATAATAGGCATTCCAGATCACAGATGAACATATTGGATTTTCTATGAATCCGCATTCTTTTGAGCCTGCAAAGAAAGACGGATTACACAGTTGAGATGAATAGCCATTACCCCAACCTAGACCCCTACGGGTACGGTAAACTACCCGCCAAGTACCCGAAGTGAAGCGGTCTCCCTCAACAACGTGAGTAGGCCACTAAACACTTCAAAGTACCTGGTAGTTTGTGCACCCCACCATGGGTCTATCCTAGGAGCAAAAATCAGTAAATGAAATAATACAACAGTGGCTACAACCGCAACCTGGATGTGCCACGCAAAAGAATATTACATCATATTACAATTTACATCGAATGAATGAATATAAAAACCCATCTCAAACGCCGGCTAATCATCACAACGATCCAATCAAGTTCATAAACACAAACAGTAAAATCATTACAGAAATGTGCAACCCACTGCCAACCGACATACTAGCAGTTAGGGGAGGTTTACGAACACATTATACAAATCACAGATATAATCTAATTAGCCAAACATCGTAGAATTTCGATCGAGAAAACACAATTGATTCTACTCCAAAAACTTCTCTGTGCACCTGAGACTTGAGCAGAAACAAAACATTCCAGAAAGAACAAAATTAACACAGAAGAGTTACTGGGGAATTTTGGGGTGAATCGGCTTCAACTCGGCCGCGGATCCGCGGCGGATCGCTTGGATCGGCCGCGGTTCTGCGGCTGTTTGGCTGATTCAGGAACCCAAATTTCTCCAGTATTCTTATAATTCCCTGCTTGTAATTTTAAGGGTCCCTGAAAAATTTTTAGACCCCGTTTTAAAATCGACAGAAACTTGGTCAATTTGATGTTTTTTCCAGTTCATTTTGCGATCGAATTTCTAACGACTTTGCTAACAAGTTAGTTATGGTTTAGCGAGGCTCTGATACCACTGTAAGTCGACGTTGTACACCCCACGAGTTGCGGGGAGGCGGAATAGGTAAAACAATCTTTTTCATTAAACTAAACATCGACTAACTTACGGATGTTTGCCAAACCTTAACTAACAAAACCATAGAAGTCATTAGCTACTATGAAAGAAGATTATACCTAATGAACCAAGTCCTTCTTGTTCTCTTTGACCACCCCTCGTCGGCCTCCTCTTTGTAATAGAAGATCCACCCGAGAGCTACTACTCCAAGCATGACCTCTAACTTGAGGTGCTAGGTTACTCACCTCAACAGAATCAAGCGACGGAGCAGGAACACGATCAGGAGTGCTAATCAAAGCAACCTAGGGAATATAGAGTAGGATTAGGGATTAATAAGTCTTGCTAACCCTTGAACTCAACACATGAGAGGTTAGGGTTAGGGTTTGAAGAGAGAGAGCTTGAGGAGAGAGAAGGTGAGAGTGAGAGTGAGAATGATATGCATTCTTTCTCATCTACAATATATGATGAAGCATAAAGAATATCAAATAAATCAATTAAATGATATTAACAACCATGATTCATTTAATATATGCAATGAATCATCAAGTGAGTCATTAAGCAATAAATGCTTCATTACCTCACTTTAATGATTCATCTAATGAATCACTAATCCATTAATGCAAATGCCACCTTAGCCCTCCAAGTCATCATCCTTCTAGAAGCTTCTCGACAATTTACGAGAACGCCCCACCTATCCGTGAAAACACGGAAAAACTTTAGACTGTATAAATCCAATAATCCGATACTAGAATCTGGCTTAAACCAAAGCCCGCTAGTAAAAAACTGTCCGAACATCGTACGTGCATAAATGCACGTGCATGTTCGAACTCTATCGAAAAACCATACGACCTCTATATCGTTTCGCCCGAAGCAGGGAAACTCTCTGTGTGGGACTCTAAAGACTCGACTACTACGCTGGCAGTGGGTTTAACGACAGACCGCAAGCGGCACTAGCTGTACGTAACGGTCCCCAGGTAGATGTCGATAAGAAGGCCGATGAGGAAACCCATCCGAACTCCTACTGAGCCTGATGTGACAATCTCCGTATAGTACATTCTGTTCGTCTAGGACTATCGCATATCGGGCCTAGGGGGCGGCAAGCGTCTGTCCCCTAAAAGCGGTATAAGTTTTGTCGGAGCGAAGCCCATTACACCTTGAGAAACTACTGGAAAACCTACCAGTAAATTTCTCTTGCCCTGGCTAGGGACTTTGCGTAATGGCTCTCTAGACACAGCGCGATATCAACTACCAATACCCGGAGAGACGAATCCTCTCTAACCGCCACTGCCTCCAAGTGCTTCGGGACTGCACCCAACTGCTACCTGTTTGCACGACTCCTTTGAGCCGTGGTAAGGTAGCAATCTAAGAACAGTGGGAACACACCCGAGGCGAAGCAGCAGTGTCAAGTCTGCAGATTATGCTGTACTCATGTCACCTGGGAACTGTTAACTGACGACGGTTATAATACCAACCAACAGTTCCCTGCGAGTCCTGTCCGATGTACCCGTAACCCAATGAGCACCTATATACTATCTCCAGTACGACGTACTGATGGCTGTGGGACAGACCATCTCTCAAACTGGGATGAGAAGCGTACACACTAGTCTACTCCGGAGTATCGATGCCCTGTCTCGATAATCCTACGACTATGGACCTGAAAAAGGATGTGCTTGTAGACTACCCAGCCCCCACTAGTGTGACTACCATCACAACGCTGGTAGTCAAGCAAGATCCTAAGGGCTCTATCAATACGTACACACATATTAAGATAGATGTAAACCAAGTAGCATACTACCATGTTTAGCAAGACTGTTAATATAACTGTGAATATCCCAAGCTTCCATTAAGTAATATACAAGCCAGTATGATACAATAATGGCCCCTAGGTCATATACACTAACACACCCCTCTAGTCGGTGATATCTTCAAGAATACCAAATCACCCACGGCGAACTCTAGAGGTCTTCTCGACGTATCTGCCCAACTCTTCTGTCGGTCTTGTGCTGCTTTCATATGATTCCGGATAGTGTTAACCTTCTCAACTCTTTGCACTACCGAATCTGGTCCCAACAATCATCGTTCACCAATATCGTCCCAACAAACAGGTGAACGACACTTGCGATCATATAAAGTTTCGAATGGAGCCATCTGAATAGTCGCCTGGAAACTGTTGTTGTAAGAAAACTCCACCAAATGTAGATGATCCTCCCATGAACTTTGAAGTCTAACATTCAAGCTCTCATCATGTCTTCAAGAGTTTGGATTGTTCTCTCCGACTGGCCATCTGTTGGAGGATGATAAGCTGTGCTAAACTTCAAACGAGTCCCTAAACTTTCCTGTAAGCTCCTCCAAAAGTGTGATAGGAAACGAGTGTCACGGTCGGACACGATGCTCACCGGTACTCCATGCAATCGTACAATCTCTTGCATGTACCGTTCTACCAAAGTTTCTGTGGATTGACCAACCCGGAAAGGGATGAAATGAGCTGCCTTGGTCAAACGATCAACAATCACCCAAACTGCATTGTTTCCTTTTGGACTCCGCGGTAGGGCTGTCACGAAATCCATGGTTATATGTTCCCACTTCCACTGAGGAATTGGAAGTGGTTGTAATAAACCAGCAACCCTTTGATGTTCAGCCTTAACTTGCTGACACACCAAGCACTTTGCTACAAAATGGGCAATCTCCCGTTTCATGCCTTCCCACCAGAATTGCTGTCGTATATCTCGGTACATCTTCGTGCCTCCTGGATGTATGGAATATGCTGAACTGTGCGCCTCCTTCATAAGCTCTTCGCGAATATCACCCTTTGGCACACACAAACGGCTACCATAACGCAATGAACCATCTTCATGGATCAGTAAGTCTGTTCGAAGTCCAGCTTCAACCTGTTTTCGAAACTTTTGCAATCTAAGGTCCTGCGACTGCGCTGCTTTAATATTCTTGATCAACGACGACTGTACTTGCAACTGCATCAACTTTCCCGAAGAATGCGGTGGCACAACCTCCAAATCAAATCTTCGAAAGTCTTCAATAAGTTCCTTCTGTGCAGTCAATATCTGAATTGCTGGCAACCGACTAAGCGCATCCGGCACGACATTAACCTTCCCCGGATGATACTTAAGATCAAGATCATAATCAGCCATCAGCTCCAACCATCTATGCTGCCTCATATTAAGTTCCTTCTGCATGAACACATACTTCAAGCTTTTATGATCGGTGAAAACCTCGACCCTTTCGCCCAATAGGTAGTGTCTCCAAATCTTCAAAGCGAAAATCACAGCATCTAGCTCCAAGTCATGAGTTGGGTAATTCTTCTCATGGGTCTTCAACTGTCTCAATGCGTACGCTATAACCTTCCCATGCTGCATCAAAACACATCCCAATCCTTTCCCAGATGCGTCGCTGTGAATCACCAATCATTCGGAATTGTCTGGCACGGTCAGAATAGGAGCGGTTATCAACCTCTGCTTCAACGCCTCAAAGGCTGACGCACACATATCCGTCCATACAAATGGTACCTCCTTACGCGTAAGCTTGGTCAAAGGCTCCGCCAGACGAGCAAAGTTCTCCACGAACCTCTTGTAATACCTGGCAAGTCCAAGAAAGCTTCTGATTTCTGCAACGTTCTTCGGAATCGGCCAATCTCGAACTGCTGCAATCTTTTCGGGATCAACTGCGATTCCATCTCTAGACACGACATGCCCCAAAAACTTCACATCTTCCAGCTAAAACTTGCACTTTCTCATCTTTGCATACATTTTTTCTTGCCTAAACGTCTGCAGTGCGATCTTTAAGTGTTCAGCATGCTCTTCAATACTCTTCGAGTAGACCAGAATATCATCAATGAACACCATAATAAACTGGTCCAAGAATGGTGAAAAGATTCGGTTCATCAAGTCCATAAATATCACCGGTGCATTCGTTACACCGAAGGGCATCACTACGTACTCGTAATGCCCATACCGAGTTCGGAACGCCGTCTTGCAAATATCTTCTGTTTTAACACGGACCTGATGATATCCGGATCGCAAATCCAGCTTCGAGAATACCCTCGCGCCACTAAGCTGCTCAAATAATTCTCCATTGCGAGGGATCGGGTACTTGTTCTTAATAGTCACCCGGTTTAATTCTCGATAATCGATGCACATTCTCCTTGTGCCATCCTTCTTCTTGACTAGAAGAACAGGAGCTCCCCAAGGCGAGTTACTGCTTCGAATCCAACCCTTCTCAAGTAATTCAGTAACCTGCTTCTTAACTTCTTCCAACTCCACTGCTGCCATTGGATAGTACGCTTTAGAAACTGGCGTTGCACCAAGAACAAGGTCAATCGCGAACTCCACGTCTCGCTTCGGCGGTAAACCTGATATGTCTTCGAACAGGTCCATGAAATCTCGAACAATAGTTGGCGCTTCATCTTTATCAACCTCCAACGACGAAAGAACACTAGTTGTCGGCCTAGCCCTAAACTCGACTGGCCCGATAGAACTGCTTCCTCCAGTAAAGATAAACTCTGGATGTCCGGGAATATGGAAAATTACTTTCTTTGCCCTACAATCAATGTGAGCATGGAAAGTGCCGAGAAAATCCATTCCCAAGACGACTTCATAGCTGCCTGTATCAATCACCAAGAAATCTGCAAAAAGCTCCCGTCCGCAAACAACAACCGCACAATCCTTACATTCTCTACTAGATATGATCTTCCTATTCCCAGTATGTATGTCCCAGAAACTAGACAGGGTCATGCAAGTAATCGAGTGTGTAGCAATAAACTTCGACGACATAAAACAATGGGATGCACCAGAATAAAATAAGGCTAATGCGGGAAAACCATGAACAAGTAGAATACCTGAAACAACTTCTCCTGAAGCCTTGGCTTCCTCAGCCGTCAGGGTAAATGCTCAAGCTTGATTGGGTCCCTGAGTCAGCTGCTTCTGTCCCTGAAACGGTTTCTGCGGTGGCTTCTGAACATCATCCTTCGTGCGAAGCTTCGACGGACAAGTGCTGATAGTATGATCTGCCGATCCACAAACCAAACAGAGTCCATGTTTCCTTCGACATTCCCTTTGCACGTGCCCAGGTAAATGGCAGTAGTCACAAATCACGGTCCTCCTCTGATCGACAACAATAGGCTTCTTCATCGGTGTTACGCCACGCCGGTTCACTGGAATACCTCTGCGTCCATGTGCTCGGTTCGGTGCAAATGTCGTCTTCCGTACTGTAACTGCTGGCTACTGTGTACTCCCGGTCTTCATAGATAGGCTCTGCTGCTCTCGAGCCGCTGTAACTACTTATGAGAAAGTGGTCAAACCCAGGGAGACAATCTGCCTCTGGATGTCCACATCCAAACTGCGCATGAACCTCCTTGCCCTATCAATATCGTTGGCAACCAAAGGTCCAGCGAATCTACTGAGCCGCGTCCACTCAGCTGCATGTACATCTACAACTGCGCCGTTTTGCTTCAAACTGACGAACTTTTCTTCCATTTCCTCCCGTGCAGTCCGCGAGAAGAACATCTCCAAGAAACTCTTCGAAAAATCCGCCCACCTGATCGGCTTGGGCAAACGGGTCTCTTCCACAAGCCACCATTCTCGGGCGTAATCCACCAACTGGATGCGTACCACATCCACTCTCTTATCTTCTGGGATCTGTGCCGCAATGAGTAAATTCTCAATGTCAACCAGCCACTGCTCCGCTGGCAACGGCTCTTCCAGGCCAGTAAAGACAGACGGACCCAGTCTCCTGAAATCCGCCACGGTACCCACACGATCAACTAGTCTGGCCACCACATTGTTCACGGACTGCTGAACGGTCCGCAAACCTTCCTGAAAAGATTCAGCTTGCTGCTGGATCAGCTCGGTCTGTCGCTTTTGGTTATCTAACATCCTACGTATTACTCCAAGCATAGCGGCTTCGTCAACACGCCTTTGGTACGTTTTCATATTCTTGTTTGCCATGTTCCTGAAATCAAAGCACCAAAAGGATTAGCATAATAACATATTCAAATTATAGATCAAGGGTATGAATCAAGGCTAGAACTCCGAGTTACTTAAATAGAGTAGCGCATTGTAACCATGCCGCAGTATCATAGCAACAATCACATAACTCTACCCAAGTCGCCTAAGCTCTAGAGATAAACAAAGGAAACCAGGTTTTCGAATCGATATGCAAAGGAGGTTTGCACATCGTAAAAGTAGAATCAGGAGGAGGTTAAGATTTAAAAATGGCAATACGGTAGGGTGGCAGGACATGTTTCCTAATCACAAGTATTCTGATTCGTGTATTGGGTCCAATACCCAACTACAAAAGAATCAAACCCGATTAACCTATATCCTATGGCTCTGATACCAAAAGAACCATGTCACGCCCTGCTTCCCAGAGTACGCTAAGATGGGTACGTGACATAGCCAACCATGCTACCTGTAGATAGGAAATATCCTTCCACAGTCATATTACGGCTGTAGAGATATCAAGAACAAAAATAAACTATCTAACACATGTCCATAAGCCAGAATAAAACGAATCAAGAATAAAATAATGCGGAAGCAAAAGATCCAATACAAGAATAACTGGAATGTATGTCCCATAATGCGGGCTCCATCAGGAATGAAAAATACCGAAAGTAAAAGAACTAACTACTAACAAGTCCTCACTGCTCAACCTGCTGACCGAAGTACTCCTGCTCGGCCTGTAGCGAAGGTAAAGAATCTGGGCCATGCAAAACCCAGACGTCAGTGCGTCATAACATCAAGCAATAATATATAAACAGGGTAGCAAGACATGCAGGTATGATCATAAATGGTAAAACAGGTGAAACAACAATATAAATTAGGATAGTGAAGGGTAGTGTGCAGTGAGTAATCTAAAACTGGTCTACTGTGTTAACTATTCTCAAGTATTTGAAATCAATTTGATGAATCATCGATGTAACTCAATAGTATCTCGTGCGTGCCCGGGATCATGGTCTATGACTCTCGGGCTGAATCCGAGACGTGCCGCAAGTCAGTAAAAGGGTAGCAGGTAATGACGAGTGATGTCAGCAGCATCACCCCGGGGCTGGCCTAGTCCGTAAGACTGATCAGAAAAGGTTTCGAACTGTCGAGTTACAAGTCAGGTTTCAACATTGATTTCCTCATACCCCCAAGTTATATATGTTCAAGTCAGGTATTAAATAATCTGGAGTTAATGCCAACACAGGATCAAGCAGATACAGGTTTGTCTGGATAGACAACAGGAAATGTCCGTAGGGACAACAGGTCAGGTTTGTTGGCATTAGTGACAAGATCAGGTAACATGTAAGTCATGGTACATCAGGTCAAATCAGGTAACATATTGGTATCATGTCAAGTAGTAGGTGTAACAAGTCATGTCAGGGGTGCACAAAATGTCATGTGGGTGCTCATACTCAAACTAAAAATAAGCATGGGTATACAAAACAAGTATAAGGTACTAATGGAACAATAAAATGGAACATTGTAATGTGGTATGCAAATAGGTACAGATTAAAATATATGGATGCACGGTTACCGATTAGAGTTAGGGTTATGGTTCAAACATTAAGTAAAATACACTTTAACAAATATGGATTGTTAAAATCTCATTATTATGGGTTAAATGATCTAGGGATGCAATTATATATAAAATAGGTTAAATGGATGCAAACGGGTGTCCGATAGGGTAGAAACTATTAAAAGGGTACTATGGGCTATGCAAATAATTATTATGTGATTTAAAATATGGACGTGCGTACCACGTATGGTAAACTAAAATGCAACATGGTATATTTCAAGTTCTGAATCTAAAATGATATAAATGGACATCGAAGTGTTAAAATGGAACATATGGCCTTAGATTTAATTTACAGGTCTAGTATGCAATTAAATAAGTATAACATAATATAAATAGCATGTAGCACGTTTTACTTGGCTAGACGGATCGCGATACGGGTATACGGAACGTCACACGTCGGCGTGAAAAGTCGCGACGCGCTCACGGTACACGGAACAGATCCAAACAACGTACAAGGGGATCACACGGGTCAGATATGCTCGTTGAGTCTTCGGGATCGTCGACGGTACGGCCGGATTCCGGGGATCAAAGAAAATAGTGAACATAAAAGAAAAGAAATGCGTAAAAGAAAGAAGAAGAGAAGGAGGGAAGGAGGAAGGAGGAGAAGGGAGCTCACTGTGGTCTGTGGAGAGGGTCGTGAGGGTGTCGACGGCGTCGACGGAGCTCCGGCGAGTTGATCTGCAGAGGACGGCGACACCTTAAGACAAAACAGAAGAAAGAAAAGAAAAGAAAAGAAAGAAGGAGAGGAGAGGGAGTAAGGGCTCACTGGGGGTGCACGGAGTTAGGGACACGAGGATGAGGTCACCGGCGGCGATCAGCTCCGTCGGTGCAAGCGTGAAGGGTGCTCGAGCTGTTCTCGGGTGCGCATGCAGGGTGCTCGGGGAAGGAGAGAGTGGAGGCGGAGGTGATGAGGGTGATGAGGCGACGAGGTCGGGGAGGCGTCTTCGGCGTTTTGGGCGACGGCGAAGAGGAGGTAGGCGGCTAGGGTTTAGATATCGTGTGTTTCATTTTTTAAAAAAAAGAGAAAGGATGAAGAAAGAATATATAGAGGGGAGAGAGAAGAATTATATGCGAGATGAGAGAGTGAGAGATTCTGAGAGAGAGAGAAGGGAGATCGAGAAGTGCGAGAGAGAGAGAGAGAGGTGAATGGTGACGAGAGAGAAATTTGTTTGGATGCGGGGGAGAGAGAAAGGAAGAGGGGGAGGAGAGAGAGAAAGGAAAGAAAGGAGAGAAAGAGAAAGAAAGGGAGAGAGAGGAAGTGGGGCCCGGTGAAAATGGAAGAGAGAGATTTGATTGGCTCGTGAGAATGGGGCCAGAGGAAAGGAGAGAACTGGGGAAAGAGTTGGAGAAAAATTTAAAAAAGATTTTAATTGTAAAAAATATTTTTTGTTGGCTGTAAAAATCCTTAGGCTGTTAAATATATTTTAAACGAATTTAAAAAAATTTAAAATAATTAGAATTTTGGCGGGATATAAAATATTCCAAAATGCGCCCGGGTCCGGTCCAAAAATTTAGATTTTAAATACGAAAAAAATAATTTGGCAACTCAAGAAAATTACCTCCTTTGGCATCCGCATTCGCCACGGAGCCCCGTCATTACCCGTTAGGTTAACTAACGACAGAGCGGGGGCTGGAGTAGCGCGGATGCAAATCATAAGCAACGCCTAAATAATATCATACATAGATATATTGCAATGATATCCATTTCAGATAACAGATGAATATATTGGATATACTAGGAATCCGCAATTCGTACGAGCCTGTAACGAAAAGCGGATTACACGGTCGCGATGAATAGCCAATACCCCACCCTTGACCCCTACGGGTGCGGCAAACTACCCGCCAAATATCCGAAGCCGAGCAACCTCCCTCAACGACGTGAGTAGGCCACTCGACACTTCGAGTTACCCGGTAGTTTGTGCACCCCACCTTGGGTCTATCCTAGGAGCAAAAACAGAAAAAAGAAATTATACAATGACAGCTATAGCCCCGACCCGGTTGTGCGGCCAAAAATAATATTACATGAATTGAAAGATAAAAGGAAAAACTCTCATCTCACAACCCCCGGCTATTCATCCGCGACAATCCAATGAATTCATATACACATACCATCAACATTACAAATCACAGATATGTTTAACCCCCACTAATCGACGTATAGCGATTAACGGACGTTCAATACATATAACACATCACAGATATATACCCGTCAGCTTAAGTCTTTAGAAGTTCGATCAAAATACGGATTTTCAAGCCCCAAAACCTAATTTTGCTTTCTGGAAAATCTGGGCTGAAAAAACATTCTCCAAAAATCCCAAAATACCCCATAGAGTATACTGCAGTGAAACCGATCCACGGCCGAGTCAACTCGGTCGTGGATCAGCGGCAAGAAGCTGTTCTTGCCGCGGAACCACGGTGAGTTGGACGGCTCTGTGGATCGTTTTTCTGCAGTATACTATAAAAACCCTGAGTCGATTTTTGGTATATGTCAAATAATTTTTACAGCGCTTTAAAAATCGACAGAAAGTTTGAGTTCCGGGTGTATTTCGCGACTTTTTCTCCGATCGAATTTCTAGTTACTTTGCTAACATGTTAGATAGTATTTAACTAGGCTCTGATACCACTGTAAGTCCACGTTACCTCTCCCGGTACTTACGGGCTTGCGGAAATGATGAAAAACGATTTTTCAAGAGGTGGTAACATGGACTCAAAATACGGATCTTTGTTAAACAACAAACTAACAACCTAACTAGAGTTTTACCTACTCGGTTATGGGGCTATACCTTTCTTGAACTCCTTCGTCTTCAACTCTTTCCGGTATACGGATCGGCCTCACCTCGTCGTCTCCTTGCGCCGAAGATGGATCCACCTGAAAGCTTCTACCTTTGGCTTCTTCTTCAAACTTGAAGAAACTAGAACACTTGGTTTGCTAAACCTTGTGAACTAGGATGAGTAGAGAAGTGATTTGGGTTTTCTTTTATCTCTGAGGCAATGTTTCTCAACTCATGAGAGGGTGTTGCCTTGAACTAGAGAGAGAGCAAGAGGAAGAGCAAGAGGGAGAGCTCAAGCAAGAGAGAGAAATGAAATGAGAGAATGAGTAACTCTTTTCTCAACCTCTCTCCCATAATCCAAAAAGAATAATAATAATAACAATAATAATAATAATAATAATAATTGAGTATTATGTGATGGTTCATATCATATCAAGTGGCATTATCATTTCATGCACTCATATTGCAAAGCATAACAAGCAAGCAAAAGTCTTTGCCATGAAATGATAGCCATTGCAATGATGATGGTCAACTAGTCCAACCTAGTCAACCGGTCAACAAAGTCAACAAGTCAACAACGTCAACCCCTCATCTCAACCATGACAGAATAATACTTAATTAATATTATCATTAATCATATTTCTTATTCTCATTAGGGTTTAGCCAAAAGTCAACAATCAACAGTCAACAACCCCAATGAGAATCCTCTGCCTCTGTCTCTCTGTCAACTGTGCATACACACCCGCATCCGCGTTCCGAGGAACACGAATACGAACGAGATAAAACCAATCCCAAAATGTACATTAGGATCTGGCTTAAACCAAAGCCTGCTAGTGTTAACTGTCCGGACACCAAACGTGCACAAGTGCACGGATGTGACCGAACCCTGTCGCAAAACCATGCGACCTGTCGCAAAACCATGCGACCTCTACTCTTTTGCCTAAAGGCGAATAGCTTTCTGTGTGGGACTCTAAAGACTCGACACTACGCTGGCAGTGGGTTTAACCACAGACCGCAAGCGGCACTAGCTGTGCGTAATGGTCCCCAGGTAGATGCCGACAAGAAGACGGACGAGGTGAAGCCCATCTGAACTCCTACTGAGCCTGAATGTGACAATCTCTATACAGTCCGGTCTGTTCGTCTGATACATCGCATGGCGGGCCTAGGGGACGGTAAACATCAGTCCCCTAATAGCGGTACAAGTCGTGTCGGAGTGTAGCCCAGAACACCCTGAGATAGCACTGGAAACCTACCAGTATATCTCGCTTGCCGTGGCCAGGGACTACTCGTGTAATGGCTCTCCTAGACACAGCGCAATGTCAACCCCCAATACCGGGAGAGACGAATCCTGTTTAACCGTCACTGCCTCCAAGTGCTTCGGGACTGCACCCAACTACTACCTGTTTGCACGACTCCTTTGAGCCATGGTAGGGTAGTAATCTAAGTACAGTGGGAACACACTCGAGGCAAAGTGACAGTGTCAAGTCAGCGGACTAAGCTGTACTCATGTCACCTGGGAACTGATAACTGACGATAGGTATAGTACCAACCAACAGTTCCCGATGAGTCCTGTCCAGTGTACTCGTAACCTAACGAGCACCCGCATACTATCTCAAGTACGACGTACTGACGGCTGTGGGACAGACTGTCTCCCACACTGGGATGAGAAGCGCATACGCTAGTCTACTCCGGAATATCGATGCCCTGTCTCGATAGTCCTGCGACTAGGGACCTGCATAAGGATGTGCTTATAGATTACCCAGCCCCCACTAGTGTGACAGCCATCACAACGCTGGTAATCAAGCAAAGATCCTAAGGGCTCCACTAATGTGTATAGGTGATATACTAAAATAAACACATGTACACATTGAAGTAGAAACAAACCAAGTAGCATACTACTATATTGAGCAAGATTGTCTATACAAGGTGAATATTCCAAGCTTCCATTAAGTAATATACAAACTAGTATGATACAGTAATGGCCTCTAGGGCATATACACTAACAATCTCCCACTTGCACTAAGGCCATGTACTGGCGTATCGAAGACTTATCATCTCGATCAGCCGCTCGAACTGATTCTGGGGTAAGGCCTTTGTGAGTGGATCAGCAGTGTTATCTTCCGTAGAAACTCTACGAACCTCGATCTCCTGGCGACCCACGATCTCCCTGATCAGGTGATACCGCCTCAAGATGTGTCTGGATCTCTGATGGGGCCTGGGTTCCTTTGCTAAAGCTATAGCCCCGTTTTTGTCGCAATACAGAGGTATTGGATCAACAATGGATGGAACCACCTGAATTTCAGTTAAGAACTTCCTTATCCAGACGGCTTCTTTTGCGGCATCTGCAGCAGCGATATATTCCGCTTCCATCGTCGAGTCAGCAACGGTTTCCTGTTTGGAACTCTTCCAACACACCGCCCCTCCATTGAGGGTAAAGACATAACCCGACATGGAATTGGAATCATCCTTGTCACTATGGAAGCTGGAGTCAGCAAAGGCCTCGATCTGGAGGTCTTTTCCACCATACACCAAGAACATCTCCTTACTCCTTCTCAGGTACTTGAGAATGTTCTTTACCGCTATCCAGTGTTTCTCCCCAGGGTTTTACTGATACCGGCTTACCACACTCAGTGCATAAGCTACATCTGGTCTAGTATACAACATCTCATACATTATAGAGCCTACCGCAGAAGCGTAGGGTATAATAGACATGCGATCCCTTTCCAAATCAGTCTTGGGAGACATCTCTTTGGAAAGGGTGATCCTGTGACAAGCCGGTAGATTACCGCGCTTGGAATCTTCCATACTGAATCTTTTCAGTATGGTGTCGATGTACCTGGACTGTGAGAGTCCCAGAAACCTCTTGGATCTGTCATGATAGATCCGGATCCCCAGAATGTATGAGGCATCACCCAGGTCTTTCATGGAGAACCTGTGTGACAAGAACCCTTTGACAGATTGTACCATAGGAATGTCATTTCCTATTAAGAGAATGTCATCCACGCATAAAACGATGAATACTACAGTTCTCGCTACAAATCTACTATAGATGCATGGTTCATCTGGATTTTTGATAAAGCCAAATTCTTTGACCGTCTCATCAAAACAGATGTTCCAACTCCGCGATGCCTGCTTTAGTCCGTAGATGGACTTAAGCAACTTGCACACCTTTCCGCTGCTCCCACTCTGAATGAAACCCTCTGGCCGGTCCATATAAACACACTCCTCTAAATTTCCATTTAGAAAAGCGGTCTTTGCGTCCATCTGCCAAATCTCATAACCGTGGAAGGCTGCAATGGCAAGAAGGATCCGAATGGATTTCAGCATAGCTACTGGAGAAAAGGTCTCGTCATAGTCCAAACTAGGTCTTTGACGAAAACCCTTTGCAACCAGTCTAGCTTTATAGGTCTCAACCTGTCCATCTACACCAATCTTCCTTTTGAAGATCCACTTGCATCCTACGGGTTTTACCCGATCTGGAGCAATGTCCAACATCCATACTTTGTTGGTGTACATGGACTCCATTTCGGTCCGCATTGCATCCAGCCATTTTACCGAGTCAGCGCTCTGGATGGCCTGCTGGAAGCTAGTCGGCTCATCAAAATTTATGATGCAATCCTCTCTATCCCCGTCTATGAGAAAACCGTAGTATCTCTCGGGCGGATGAGACTGCCTACTACTCCTGCGGAGCGGCGTAGGAATGTCATGATCTTTCGAACCCTCTAGTTCTACTAAGCTTTCAGTAATAGCTCGTGGCTCTGGAAATTCTTCCAGTTCTATTGCGCTCCCACTTATCTGATTCTCCAAAAACTGAGTTTCCATGAAGTGGGCATGACGAGAAACAAAAAACTTTTGTTCCTCCTCGCAATAGAAGAAATATCCCTTGGAGTTCTTTGGATATCCCACAAACTTGCACTGTACTGAGCGTGCCTCGAGCTTGTCCGCATGCTGCGTTTTTGACAAAAGCTGGACTTCCCCATGTCTTAATGTGATTAAGATAGGGTCTCTTCCCACACCACATCTGATATGGTGTAGTAGGCACAGTCTTAGTTGGAACTCGGTTCAAAAGGTATGCAGCTGATTCGAGTGCATATCCCCAGAATAATCGCGGTAACTCAGCGTTACTCATCATGGACCGTACCATATCCAATAGGGTTCGGTTCCGTCTCTCCGATACACCGTTATGTTGCGGAATGTATGGAGGAGTAAGCTAAAAGAGAATTCCATTCTCTTTTAAGTAATCCAGGAACTCGGCACTCAAGTATTCACCACCTCGATCCGATATCAGTATCTTGATACTTTTCCCAGTTTGTTTTTCTACTTCATTCTTATATTCCTGGAATTTTCCAAAGGCTTCGGATTTATGTTTCATTAAGAAGACATAACCGTACCATGAAAAGTCATCCGTAAAAGTAATGAAGTAAGAATAACCGCTTCGCGCATGTGTAGACATTGGACCGCATACGTCGCTGTGTACGAGTCCCAAGAGCTCGCTCGCTCTTACTCCGTGTCCAGTGAACGGAGTCTTTGTCATCTTTCCTTTGAGACAGGATTGACAAGTGGCATACGATTGATATTCGAACGGATCCAAATATCCTTCTGTATGTAACTTCGTCAACCTTCACTCATTGATGTGACCCAGTCTACAATGCCATAAGAAAGTCTGATTTATTTCCGGAGACTTTCTTTTGTATGTATTCTGGACATTGAAAATCTGTGGTTTGTTTAATACGTATTTACCATTGCTTAATGTACCTGACCCAATCAGAACTTGATTAAGGTGAATGTTTACAACATTACTTACAAACGCAAATTCATAACCTTCTTTAGAAATCAAAGATACAGAAATGATATTACAAGTTGCGTTGGGTACAAAAAAGCAATTACGTAAAACCAAAACATGCCCATCTGACATTCCCAGGTGATAGTCCCCCACGGCCTTAGCATCCATGCTAGTTCCGTTTGCAACTTTGAGGGTCACGTCACCTGCCTTCAAAACCCTACGGTTTCTCAATGCCTGCAAAGAATTACAGATATGAGATCCTGATCCGGTATCCAATACCCAGGAAGTAGAGTTTATTGATAGACAGTTTTCAATAACATACACAACTGAAGCTGAAGCCGCAACTTGCTTCAGATCCTGTGTTCTGGCTTTCCAAGCCCTGCAATCTTTCTTCCAGTGTCCACTCTTGTGACAGTAAAAGCATTCTTCCTTATCCATAAGCTTCCCCGCTTTCTTTGTTGCTTTTGCCTTTCCCTTCGTATCCACCTTACTAACACCGCCCCTTGGTTTGGCGGGGGTTTTCTTCTTCTTTCCCTTGGCTTTCGCCTTGGACGTAGAAGATGAATATCCTCCTACAAACAAAGTGGATATTTCCCAACCTTTCTGTAGGGTGCCCTCTGCACTCCTCAGCATGTTGAGGAGTTCTGAAAGTTCAACTTCCTTTTCTTACAAGTTGAAGTTCAGGATAAACTGGACGTAAGTGGAAGGAAGGGACTGAAGAATCAAGTCCATATAGAGCTCATTCTCCAACGTGGTCCCAAGGTCCGCGAGTTCCTCAATGAAGCCAATCATCTTAAGCACGTGTTCCGCTACCGATGATCCGATGGCCAACCTTGCCGAAAATAACTTCTTCGACACTTCGTATCTTGCGATACGAGATTGCTCTCCATACAGTTCTTTTGTATGGAGAAATATGGATTCGAGGTCCATATTCTCGTGCCTCCTCTGATGTTCGTTGTCCATAGAGGCAAGCACGAGGCACTTGGCCTTCGCGCAATCGATCTCCCAAGTCTTACGGATTTCCTTATCCGCGACGCTGGAGGTGGGACCTGGGACAGGGGGAGCTTTGATGGTAAGGAGATACCCCAACTTGTCATAAGTGATTGCTATTTTGACATTCCTGAGCCAATCTTTGTAGTTTAGCCCTGTCAGTATGTTTTTATCTAGTAATAACTTAAGTCCGGTCATGATGTTTGGTCGCTGCAATTAGGAGAGAGAGAAGAAACACTTTAGCATGATGCTCTTGCAAGTTTAGAGTGGTTTTTAATTTGTCTAAACAGGATGGCTCCCACTGTCTCTCGAATCCCTCCTCAAACCAAAAAGGAAGAATTAGTCAGGATCAATCTCACCGTACAATACTTGCTTAACCGTTCGGCCAGGCTGGTGTCGGTACTTCGAGGGAGGTTTTCCAACGCTTTCGCGAAGTTCCTTAATTAAATAACCTCTTTTCCCTGGGGGCGTAGCCCCGCTAACACCTTTCTAGACACCGACTTGGTTTATAGCATTGATCGCCAAGTGAGAAATTTCCCGAGGAGTAGCATATACTCACAGTAGGATCGGGATCCAAATATCATTGCGTGACAAAACAGAAAGAATCCTACCAGAATCATCACACTCCAAATGGTATGCAGCGCTAGCAAGTTTCAGTTCTATTGAAACTCCCAATGTGGATTTTTTGTTGGATATATGTATGCCCTAGAGGCCATTATGTGATAGTGGATGTATCTATATATGTATATACATATTCAGTATGCATTCTTGCTCGACATGATAGTATGCTATCTGGTTCTTCTTTATCTGACAGGTTGATTTGATCATGCTTTTATTCATTCATACATGCTGATAAAGCCCTGAGGATATCGGATTGACTACACTGATTATGATAGAGATCATACTAGTGGGAAATCTGTAGTTTATAAGCATATCCTAAAATGTACCTAGTCGGAGGTGTATCGAGACGGGGCATCGATATACCAGAGTAGACTAGCGTATATGATACTAGACCCATGTGATGGGCGATGGATGTTCCCACATTCATCGATGTTTGACATCAAGATCATATACGGGTGCTCAGTGGTGACTGGGTACACTGGACGGACTCACCGGGAACTTCTATATGGAATTATATCTATCGTCGGATAGCAGTTCTCAGGCGACACTGGTACAGGTTAGTCTGTAGACCCGAGATCGTCATAGAGTCTTGTGTGTTCTCCCACTGTATTTTGATTACCACCCTACCACGGCTCTACCGAGTCGTGCTAACAGGTGGCCGTTGGGTACAGTACGGAGACACACGAAGGCGATGAGCGATAGGAGGGGTTTCGTCTCTCCCGGTATTGGGAGTTGATGTTGTGCTGTGCCCGACTGGTTATATCAGCAAGTCCCTGGCCAGGGCTGCTGAGAATTGCTGATAAGTGTTATCAGTAGTTTCTCGATCTGTTATAGACCATTCACAGGGCACGACTTATTGAGTTATTGGGGTCGACGTGACTATCCCTAGGCTCGATATGCAGCATATCTGACGAAGAGACCGGACTGTACGGTAGTGTTGCCGGTTGGCTCGACGGGAGTTGTAGCAGGTTCGCTTGTTTTCTTCTGATCGCTCAATACCCGGGTGGCCGTTACGTTTAGCTGACCGCTTGCGGTTTGAGGGTACCTGATATGATCATCACCCTCTGCCGGCGTATTGACGAGTCTTAGAGTCCCACAAAGGAGTTACCCAGTCCAGGCGAAACGTTGTGGTGCGCGTATGCGATATGCGCATGCACCCGATTAAAATGTGCGTATATGATACCGAACATTGATCGGGTGGCCTGCTTTTGGTGGGGTCATATGAGATATGACCGGATTGATAAATTAAGTGTTTATTTATCATCTAACCATTAGTTTTCTTACTTGAAACCTTTCTAGAATTTGATGGATGTATGCATGCATGCATGTGTTTCTTTCTTTCATTCTAGTTTCATGCACATGTGGATGTGCATACATGCATACATACATACACCCATCTATCATGGTTGTTAGCACATGGAAATGGTGGCAATATAAGACTCACACCATGGATTAAGTAATGGATTTTTATTTGTTTTTGTATTTAAAACAAAATTGAAAAGAGAAGGATAATCTTTACTAGCTTCTACATTCTTCTTCTAACCTAACCAAGCTCACCTACCACTAACCTTGGGTTATCCTTCTCTTTATCATTTAAAACTCAAGTTAAATAAACTCTCCATCACTTAACCATGGTTGGTTGTAAGAAGGAATAAAATATAAAAGGTTATATTTCATTTCTTTTTCAAGGGTTATCTTTTATCTTTTACACTTGCTAAAAAAAGAAAAGCCACCATCTTCATCCTCCTTCACCATTTCCTCTCTAGGTTTTTCTAGTGAGTTAAACACACTTAAAGAAAGGTTTTTGAAGTGAGATCCTTAACCACAACATCATTCTACTCAAGTTTAGCCAACTTGATTAGAGTGTTATCTTTGTTTTTCCAAAGTTGCAAGCTTAGACGGGAAACTCCGGGTGGATCGTCGTGGACGTGAGAGGACTACAAGTGGACCTTCTTCCAACACCCAAGAGACTAAGGAGTCAAGCAAGAGGGGAGCTACAAAGGTTGTAGTCTCGAAACCCTAATTTTTATTTGCTTAAAGTTTAGTAACCCTAATTTTCTAGGATCGATTCTTTTGGGTGTTTGTTTAGCCCCATCAAAATACATATTTTGAGACATGTGATGCTTCAAAACTCTTCATAGGATGCTAGGCAAACCTTACATTGGTATCAAAGCCGACCTAGAACATTAGGCGACGCTTTTACGAAGTAAAAATCCCGATCGAACAAAAAAAATACGATTTTTTGGACCCTCTCTGGACAAATTTTAAAATCTGACCTTTTTCAGAATTAAAAATGCTTAAAAAATACAGCAGGCAAATCTAAGAATTGTGGTGAAATATGATACAGTGAACAGTTCTTATGTCCGCGGAACCGCAGCAATTCCTTGCTTAGGCCGCAGATCCGCGGCCGTACAGTGGTATAATTCCATGAAAATTGCACCATAATTCTTATGTCTGCTTGTAAAATGTTTTAGGTATGTTTAATCTGAAAATAGTTCTGTATTTTCTGGAGATGGTTTTGGACGCATAGATTCGATCGGTATTTTCATTTCGTTACTTTTCCGGGTAAATTAGAAAGTATTGAAGTGTTTGAACGAGTATCATTTGCTCATTATTCACGGGGTTTAAATACTTTGGAGATACGTGCAAGTCTTTTTGTGGTGGTCCCTCTAGAAGACAACAAACCTTAACTCGATTATGTGACCGTCTTGAACTGCCCTTTGAACCTTAGGGTTTGGGGCAGTACGGCGTGCCACATGTGAGGCGTTGGCTTGACCCTTCTACAGCTGGACTGCTACTACTGTGTCACACTTCGGATTTTTTGAACCCTGCTCAAGTGTTGAGCTTTAGTGAATCTTGGGTACTTGATCGTTCGTTCGAAAGCTTTAATACTGTCTGTTTATCTGGAATGTGATACAATATGTCACGACCCGAAAGAGCACGTGACTGGCCCTTGAACCATATGAAGCCCATAGGACTCCATCTGATCCAAGTAAGCCAAAAGCCCAGAAATCTAAAACCATTTTCGAGAATAAGTAAAGAAAACTGGTTTAAAGAAGTGAAGAAATACAGGTTTGAAATCAAGGTTTTTAAATAACTAAGACGAAGGTACGTTTTCAAAACAATAAAGTCTTTTCTAAAAATTTCGGCAGAGTTTCTTTTGAAAAACTGGCCCCGAATGGGGTACAACAAGTATAACAATATGTATGCAATGATAATGGCATCCCCAAGCGGGAGCTAGCTCTTCATCAATAGACGGTCACAACCACACATGCAACAATAATATACAACGCCAAGTAGCGAGGATCAAATCCAAAGAAAGCTCAAAAGCAATAAGAAAACCGCAATACTACTAAGCGCGACTCTAAGGTCGAAATAATACAACACTGTCTCTAAGTCTGAAAGAATATACAAGTTTTTAGTTGATGGAAATTCTAGATACAATAAAATAAATAAATACAATGGTGATTCTTGATGCAAAAGAATCTACCTACCAAAGCAAATCACCCACAAGAAGGTAGTGTGCCAGAAATGCCGCAAAGAAACCTGTACGGCAGAACCTGCAAGAACTGTGGCACAACGGGGGTGAGTTGCCAACTCGTGAATAGAAACATCTACAAGCAGAAACCGAATGCAAGACATAATCCTAAGTCAACAATCAGTAATACAATCCACAAGAGTACATCTGAGTGTGATAAGGTGGCAAGGTAACATCTAATCATGTATGTAGTGCCAGGTACTCAGGTAATAACATGTCATCAATATAAGGTATGTCTGCATGAAGTAACCATGATGAAATATCAATGATATCAATACACATATATTAGCGTTCCATACCACTAATATTGGTGTAAGGGTATATATAACAGCGCCCTCATACCCTGTTATATATACAAATGAAGTATGATAAGTGTAAATCCAGTCTGTATATGAACCATGTCTGTAAATATGTGGAACCCGTCCACCTGTCACCCACTGACAGTAAGCATCATGTATGCAATGTGAGGATATAAACAAAATCATGGAAAAGCATCATGAAACCCGTGCCTAGCATCGACACGTAAATCCTCATCCATATGGGGCTCCGTCTGCGGTATCGGCCCTCGGCCCCGGCAGTACGAGTCAACCCATGTCCATCTCTGGGCTCCGTCTGCGGTATCGGCCCGTCGGCCCCGGCAGTACGCCCATCTCTCGGCTCCAGGCGGTATCCCCCGGATATCCGCCGAGCTCAAATACAATCACCGGTAGGTACTCGCCCGCCTCCAGGCTCAATCGGCATAACCCATCGATCATCTCGCCGAGGGGAACCATACCGGGCCCACCACGAACCCGCAAACGGATCATCACTCCTCGAATCGGGTTTCAAGCACACGTCTCAGCACCGAGAAAACGCGTGGTGGACGCACCGAAATATCATATCACGAGGTACCTGGTTTTCATAAAAGTGCCTCTTTTCTTAAATAACCCCACGGTCCTCAAAAACCAGAAATCACATGAAAATCCAACATCAGGAAGTAAATCCAATGCGATGTGCTATGCAGTCAATCCATGATGTATGCGACATGTAAAGAACAGTAATCATATCGGAAATCATGCAACATGGAATAGTAATGTGCATATGTCGAAGGAAGAATCATCTCATGAATGCGATAGTACTACAGTGTAGTGGCATGGCAATTATCGATGATGAAGTGTGTGAGCCGGCAAATAGTGTACGTGGAACATACGCATCATCGATAATGGTGCTGGTGTCCTAACAGCATGATAATATTATAGCAATGAACATATACCAGCAATGCAAATAGCATGAAGATGCAGAAATCTAGTAGTCAACACCACAGAGAAGTATCTACTATGCAACTACATCTAAGTATCAGGTCAATCAGGAGGGGTAGGTGTGGAAACCACCTAAATCTGAGTCGGTATATATATATAAAGATATATAGTCGGTGATCTCGCCTCAATGTCATATCGTAAGATATCCTCGAGTTATGAGTGCGGATCTATCATCAATATTGGCTCGTACGGTAAATCATCGTACGGCATCCCCAATAGCTGGGTAGGGGTCAACATCTCACTGTCTCATCACATAACAGATATCACCATCATCAGATCATATAGTCTGGAGTACTACTCTATGTCTAGTACAAAACGGTAACATCAGTAAGTATGCATGCGGGGGTAAACACATATCCCAAGCCCGCAAGAATCACAAGTCATATCCCACATATGAATCGTATCAAATCACCGATCCCAGGGCACCAAGCCCACATCATCGACTCATCTCCAAAGTCATCACATATCATCAATCACAGTGCAAGTACAAGTGATAAGCAAGGGTGTGTGTATAGGTGTAATTCTATCCTAGGGTTCGCGACTATGAACTACACTAGTCACTTCTAACCCTATACTATCCATAACACACCTAATATCACAATTAAACTACACAGTAATCCATCTACGGACTGCGGGGGTGCTATACGCCATCCACCCGACTTCCCCCTGTAGATATAATCTACTCACCTGCATCATCATTTGCGGACATCACCACGCATTTGCTTGTCGTCCCGAAATCTTCATGGGTACCTACACATCAAATATCGTATATGCGCATTAAAACCAAATCCAAACTAAAACGGCGCATGAAATCCAAAACGATACGATAAGGGGGCCTATAGGTGAGAACCTATGGCACGCTTCCAAAACCATCAATAAATCCTCTATATCGTCGTATAAACGCCAAATAGTCGAGGTAAAACGAAACACACCAATGCAGAAATGAAAATACGGAATACGGAAACTAAAGTCCAAAACAGAAACTCATGAAATGTGTTCCAGATTTTACCCTAGAAAGAATCTGTCAAAACTAGAAGTACCCAGGGCCAAGAATTGAGGAATTGAGGGCATGCACGCAAAACGAGGAATTTCCTCACTGGTCTGGCCGCAAATTGCGGCCAGAAGGGAGATTTTGGCGGCCTTAAGGTGGAGTGGGGAGCTAGGGTTTTGGGTGTTGCCTCTCTGGTGCCTGCACATCTCAATTTCCACTCAATATTATTTTAGGGTTCTCGGGATGTTAGCAGATTCTAATTAACAGTGACAGATTCCAGTTTTTCCCCGATATTGGTTTCTAAAATCCGTATTCTGGTTCAAGCTTCAGGTTTTGGGTTCTAATTCAAACACTAGGGTGTTGGTAAGACCTCTACTGAGCTCAACTTCATAATACAACACCAATTCCCTCAAACCCTAACTAGGTTATCACCAAGTCCATAATATCACACAATATCGATGAAATCTTAACATGGGTTTATAGGAAAGGCTATAATTAAGCTAATGGTTCAGTAATTACCTCCATTAGCAACTCAAGAAAATTCTTGAGTTGCCCCTAGTGGCCAAAATCCTTGCTTCTTTAGCTCCATGTGTAGATCTAGGGATTTTGCACAATTTTAATGAAAGGAGATTGGGGTTTTGGAGTGATTTTTGAGATGAAATGAGGAGTTGAAGAGGGGAGGGAAAGAGCTAGGGCAGCAGCAGCAACTATGGGAGAGGGGAAGAAAATAAGAGGGGAAAAAAGCTAAGGGTTATAGTCAAAGGTCCACCTCTCTCTCTCTCACCTACCCTCATCATTACATTTTCTTTTCTTTTCCTTTTCTTTATAACTCCAAACCTTCTCACATCAATAGTAATCCCAAAAGAAAACCATGGCTAGAAAATGCACAAGTGTAGAAAAAAGTGGTATGTGCAAGTTTTGCACAAAATTGCCAAAAAAAACCCGATTAGCGATTTTAATCGCGATTAGCACTAAATTAGTGTCAAACTAATCACAAAAACTTAAAAATGTCATAATTCAATAATTTATCCTATTTTAGAATTTTCCATAATTTTTCATAATTTTTCTAACATTTTTCCTATTTAATTGCATTTAATTATAGATTTAATATTAAAATAATCAATAAAACAATATTAAATTATAAAAATTCCCAAAATTAATATTTTATATTTTTGAAAATGTTACAATCTACCCCCCTTAAAGAAATTCGGTCCCCGATTTTAAATTTAAACCCCCAATACTAAAAACAATTTCAGTAATAATCCATTTCGTCGGGGCTCCGAAAATATCACCACATAAAACATCACAGCGCAATGCATGCGCATGGGTAATGAGCAGATAGCTCAAAAGCAAAACTCCATCAAGCATCCCGCAATCATCGGAGTCAAGGTAAAAACACAATATCGAATCCAAAACAAAACCGATATGATATGGACCAAAACTACACATGTAGACATCCAATCTATACATGTAAAAAAAAGCTGATGCAAAAGCATGCAAAAGTATATCCAGGTACCGTCCACTGACTATTCCTGCTCAGCATGAAAGCAAAAATCCAACATCATAAAAGGTACTGCTCCAAAAGGAATAAATCCCAAAAATGCACATAACACAATCCTGTGCGTCTGGTGCGCACGGAAATCAAGATCCATAAATGTGTCAAACAGGTATACAAAACAACATCTAGGTGCAACTGGTGTGCACGAAACATCTGTCGTAAGCAACGTGTGTGCCTGATAGAAAAAAAAAATCAGGTGCATGTGACATGCACGAAGAATCCCGATTTAGTGCATCTGGCGTGCACCAAAATCGTATATCAAAACACTAAGGGTGCATGAAAACTAAGCTGGAAGTGCAAATCAAATCACTGCATACGGTAGGCATAAAATCTCAATCAATACCTCAAATGTAATAACTCTGCGCAAAATATATAAATATCCAGTGGGTGCGTGAAACCAAAATCACGAAACTCAGTCATCAAAACTAAATCATTCAAACAGAACGCCCAAAATACCGAAATCCAAAATGACGGATACGTGATAATCGAATCACAAAATCACAAATCATAAATACCGTCTTCGGTAGTTCCTCCTTCCAGGTCGAGAAGGAGTCGGTGCAATCCAGTGCTAGCAGCACAGGATATCTACTTGCCTCTTGCTTACGGTCTGGCGTCCTCTGACTCTCTGGGTCCTTATCTTCTCTGCGGATTACCTATCACGCGGTCAATCGGCTCATCGGCCCTGTCAGGTGTGCTAACGGGGACGATTCCGTTCTGGCACTTCTCTGGTCACCTCTCGGTCAATCCTCACGACCACTCGTAAGGCAGCACATCACTGGCGTCGGCCTCTGGCTCTCTGAAAGCACGTCACCTCTGATCCTGGGTGCAAACATCATTGCAGCAACGTCCTGGAAGGAATCCTGCTCAAGGTCTCTTCCAATCATGCCTATGCCGATCTGTACAGAGGCTGGCTCTCCTGCACAACCTCTTCTCGCTCAAAAGATACATGTGTCCTCAGAACAATATCTTCTCAGAAACTGGTCACATCCCAACGTCTCTGTAAGCATATCAGGTCTCTAGTCTCGACGGAAAGCAATGACAGCTCGTCAGTGTCTCACACGAACCTCTTGTTCCAACTGTCTCTATCGTCGTCCACTATGACGTCACGCCAAGCTACTATGCACTGCACTGTCCTCAGCCACGGCCAATCTGAAGTCTCTCACACGGACTCGAAATCGCGTATTCTGTAGCTTCATCACTCTGTAGCAGATGTCAGGCCGAACTGGTCCTTGGGAACACGTCCCAACCCTCGGAGGAATACTCATCTCTCGTCCGTCCTTGATCAATTCGCAAAGCATCTGGGTAAGTTCCCTTATCCGACTTGGTCAACTACCTCGTCGACAATGCCGAACTCTGGCCTGCTGGGTGTGCGCAAAATGACCACTCTGGGTCTAGGTCTTCTCGTATCGTTTTCCAGAAGGGTCCTGTCAGGTTCCTTTCTCAAATCTCAATCTTGCCGAAATGCCCGGAAGTCGTCATCCAATGCTGAAGCTAAAGCTTATTCCGGAACGGCTGCATACTTATCGCGCTTCTTTCTGGAAGATATATCCATATACCACGCCTTGGGGTGCATATCACATCTCTGATGTCAGCGGAGTGGGACGTCATCTCGTCGAAATCTCATACGAACTCTTTTCTTCACTCTGCTCAAATGTCGACTGATTCGGACTTACTCATCGTGGCTACACGAACTGCGCTCCGACGGCTATGCTCGCATCTGGAGTCTCCCAAGTAGTGTCCCATCACGATATCCGAAAGATGTCGAACCATCCGATCGACTCGTCAGATCCTCAATATCCCCCAAGAGCTCACATCTCGGGTACAGTTTAATAGTATCGAGTACATGCCACAGCGTCGGTGGTCCAGCCGTAGAAGGGCAAACCCAAGCCTCACTAATGGCGCCGCGGAACCGCCGTAAACCCTAAGGTTCAAAGGCTGTCACACGGTCATTAAGTCGAGTTAGGGTTTCATTCTTCTAGAAGGTCCATAGAATCACCTGCATGTCTTTCCGTATACTTTAAACTTGGAAAATAGGCTCCTGACATTCGATCGTCTCAATCGACTCTCAACGAACCTGCGTGAAGTCGTCTCTAGCTGGAAATAATCCACCTGATGACCTCGCATCGGGGTAAGCGAACTCACCACACGTCCTAGTCATTCATCCTCGGTGACTAGCGACTCGCTATCATCTCTCTAGGTATATGCTCACGCTGCAGTAGCTCCAACCATCTGGGCGATATCTCATCATTTGCAGCAACAACTGGCTCATACGTCTGTACGCCGAACAACGCCTCAATCCTTCAGGAAAGGCAACACATTGGCGGTCATCTCTGAATCGGTCTGCTCTAGATCTGAGTAAGACTCTCCACACTGGAAATCTTCAACTCAACTGGGCCCGCTCTGGCGCAAAATCGGTCGAATTACCTTCGTGTCTCAAATCGGGTAGACTAGCTATCATCTGTCGCATATCTACCTGCAAGCTCCGGCAGTCTCAGCTCGTAAGCTCCGAAAGCGACATCCTGTCAATCTCAGCAACAGCTGGTCCATCTGTCTGCACGGTAGGCGACATCCTAATCTCTGAGGTATGCTGTACATCAACAGTCCTCTCTCAACTGGCAGCTCTAACAATGGCCCGATCATCCGGTGCAAGACCAAGCACTCGCCTCCACCAGAGGTCACAATCACCAACACTAACTCGAGACGTTCCCATGTCACCAGAAAACACAATGGTCGGCCCTCGTACCTAACGAGCTCACACCGGCCGTAACCCTAGCAGCAGCCCAAACTGCGCTCAAACATGGCGACAGGAACCTCAATCGAGTATCAAAGGGAGCACATCAGTGGCAAGAAGGGAAACAACAGATCCAAAGTGGATACATGATCATAGGAAGGAACAGCATCAATGGAGGTATGATCATGAAACTAATAAAATCGGGGATCTCAAATGGATGTATAATCCTGGATAAAAAGAGAATCACTGATCTCGAAAGTATGTACATACTAAGGTTCCTTAAGCGGAGTGGCGTGTCGTAAGTATGCCGCGGAACATACCAACGGTACGTCACTCTACTTTAGTCACCTATTCCATCAACCAAGGGTCATCCTAATACGACGAAAGTTCGGGTCGAATACCCCCTCGACCAAGTCTAAGTTCCATAAGGTCAAGCCTAAGTTCCGTATATAAATAACGCCCTAGGCTCCACATAGTCAAACTCAGACTCGAACCAAGGTCTACCTAGCGCTCTGATACCAACTTTGTCACGATCCGAAAGAGCACGGGACTGGCCCTTGAACCATATGAAGCCTATAGGACTCCATCTGATCCAAGTAAGCCAAAAGCCCAGAAATCTAAAACCATTTTCGAGAATAAGTAATGAAAACTGGTTTAAAGAAGTGAAGAAATACAGGTTTGAAATCAAGGTTTTTAAATAACTAAGCCGAAGGTACGTTTTGAAAACAATAAAGTCTTTTCTAAAAATTTCGACAGAGTTTCTTTTGAAAAACTGGCCCCGAATGGGGTACAACAAGTATAACAATATGTATGCAATGATAATGGCATCCCCAAGCGGGAGCTAGCTCTTCGTCAATAGACGGTCACAACCACACATGCAACAATAATATACAACGCCAAGTGGCGAGGATCAAATCCAAAGAAAGCTCAAAAGCAATAAGAAAACCGCAATACTACTAAGCGCGACTCTAAGGTCGAAATAATACAACACTGTCTCTAAGTCTGAAAGAATATACAAGTTTTTGGTTGATGGAAATTCTAGATACAATAAAATAATTAAATACAATGGTGATTCTTGATGCAAAAGAATCCACCTACCAAAGCAAATCACCCACAAGAAGGTAGTGTGCCAGAAATGCCGCAAAGAAACCTGTACGGCAGAACCTGCAAGAACTGTGGCACAACGGGGGTGAGTTGCCAACTCGTGAATAGAAACATCTACAAGCAGAAACCGAATGCAAGACATAATCCTAAGTCAACAATCAGTAATACAATCCATAAGAGTACATCTGAGTGTGATAAGGTGGCAAGGTAACATCTAATCATGTATGTAGTGCCAGGTACTCAGGTAATAACATGTCATCAATATAAGGTATGTCTGCATGAAGTAACCATGATGAAATATCAATGATATCAATACACATATATTAGCGTTCCATACCACTAATATTGGTGTAAGGGTATATATAACAGCGCTCTCATACCCTGTTATATATACAAATGAAGTATGATAAGTGTAAATCCAGTCTGTATATGAACCATGTCTGTAAATATGTGGAACCCGTCCACCTGTCACCCACTGACAGTAAGCATCATGTATGCAATGTGAGGATATAAACAAAATCATGGAAAAGCATCATGAAACCCGTGCCTAGCATCGACACGTAAATCCTCATCCATATGGGGCTCCGTCTGCGGTATCGGCCCTCGGCCCCGGCAGTACGAGTCAACCCATGTCCATCTCTGGGCTCCGTCTGCGGTATCGGCCCGTCGGCCCCGGCAGTACGCCCATCTCTCGGCTCCAGGCGGTATCCCCCGGATATCCGCCGAGCTCAAATACAATCACCGGTAGGTACTCGCCCGCCTCCAGGCTCAATCGGCATAACCCATCGATCATCTCGCCGAGGGGAACCATACCGGGCCCACCACGAACACGCAAACGGATCATCACTCCTCGAATCGGGTTTCAAGCACACGTCTCAGCACCGAGAAAACGCGTGGTGGACGCACCGAAATATCATATCACGAGGTACCGGGTTTTCATAAAAGTGCCTCTTTTCTTAAATAACCCCACGGTCCTCAAAAAACAGAAATCACATGAAAATCCAACATCAGGAAGTAAATCCAATGTGATGTGCTATGCAGTCAATCCATGATGTATGCGACATGTAAAGAACAGTAATCATATCGGAAATCATGCAACATGGAATAGTAATGTGCATATGTCGAAGGAAGAATCATCTCATGAATGCGATAGTACTACAGTGTAGTGGCATGGAAATTATCGATGATGAAGTGTGTGAGCCGGCAAATAGTGTACGTGGAACATACGCATCATCGATAATGGTGCTGGTGTCCTAACAGCATGATAATATTATAGCAATGAACATATACCAGCAATGCAAATAGCATGAAGATGCAGAAATCTAGTAGTCAACACCACAGAGAAGTATCTACTATGCAACTACATCTAAGTATCAGGTCAATCAGGAGGGGTAGGTGTGGAAACCACCTAAATCTGAGTCGGTATATATATATAAAGATATATAGTCGGTGATCTCGCCTCAATGTCATATCGTAAGATATCCTCGAGTTATGAGTGCGGATCTATCATCAATATTGGCTCGTACGGTAAATCATCGTACGACATCCCCAATAGCTGGGTAGGGGTCAACATCTCACTGTCTCATCACATAACAGATATCACCATCATCAGATCATATAGTCTGGAGTACTACTCTATGTCTAGTACAAAACGGTAACATCAGTAAGTATGCATGCGGGGGTAAACACATATCCCAAGCCCGCAAGAATCATAAGTCATATCCCACATATGAATCGTATCAAATCACCGATCCCAGGGCACCAAGCCCACATCATCGACTCATCTCCAAAGTCATCACATATCATCAATCACAGTGCAAGTACAAGTGATAAGCAAGGGTGTGTGTATAGGTGTAATTCTATCCTAGGGTTCGCGACTATGAACTACACTAGTCACTTCTAACCCTATACTATCCATAACACACCTAATATCACAATTAAACTACATAGTAATCCATCTACGGACTGCGGGGGTGCTATACGCCATCCACCCGACTTCCCCCTGTAGATATAATCTACTCACCTGCATCATCATTTGCGGACATCACCACGCATTTGCTTGTCGTCCCGAAATCTTCATGGGTACCTACACATCAAATATCGTATATGCGCATTAAAACCAAATCCAAACTAAAACGGCGCATGAAATCCAAAACGATACGATAAGGGGGCCTATAGGTGAGAACCTATGGCACGCTTCCAAAACCATCAATAAATCCTCTATATCGTCGTATAAACGCCAAATAGTCGAGGTAAAACGAAACACACCAATGCAGAAATGAAAATACGGAATACGGAAACTAAAGTCCAAAACAGCAACTCATGAAATGTGTTCCAGATTTTACCCTAGAAAGAATCTGTCAAAACTAGAAGTACCCAGGGCCAAGAATTGAGGAATTGGGGGCATGCACGCAAAACGAGGAATTTCCTCACTGGTCTGGCCGCAAATTGCGGCCAGAAGGGAGATTTTGGCGGCCTTAAGGTGGAGTGGGGAGCTAGGGTTTTGGGTGTTGCCTCTCTGGTGCCTGCACATCTCAATTTCCACTCAATATTATTTTAGGGTTCTCGGGGTGTTAGCAGATTCTAATTAACAGTGACAGATTCCAGTTTTTCCCCGATATTGGTTTCTAAAATCCGTATTCTGGTTCAAGCTTCAGGTTTTGGGTTCTAATTCAAACACTAGGGTGTTGGTAAGACCTCTACTGAGCTCAACTTCATAATACAACACCAATTCCCTCAAACCCTAACTAGGTTATCACCAAGTCCATAATATCACACAATATCGATGAAATCTAAACATGGGTTTATAGGAAAGGCTATAATTAAGCTAATGGTTCAGTAATTACCTCCATTAGCAACTCAAGAAAATTCTTGAGTTGCCCCTAGTGGCCAAAATCCTTGCTTCTTTAGCTCCATGTGTAGATCTAGGGATTTTGTACAATTTCAATGAAAGGAGATTGGGGTTTTGGAGTGATTTTTGAGATGAAATGAGGAGTTGAAGAGGGGAGGGAAAGAGCTAGGGCAGCAGCAGCAACTATGGGAGAGGGGAAGAAAATGAGAGGGGAAAAAAGCTAAGGGTTATAGTCAAAGGTCCACCTCTCTCTCTCTCACCTACCCTCATCATTACATTTTCTTTTCTTTTCCTTTTCTTTATAACTCCAAACCTTCTCACATCAATAGTAATCCCAAAAGAAAACCATGGCTAGAAAATGCACAAGTATAGAAAAAAGTGGTATGTGCAAGTTTTGCACAAAATTGCCAAAAAAACCCGATTAGCGATTTTAATCGCGATTAGCACTAAATTAGTGTCAAACTAATCACAAAAACTTAAAAATGTCATAATTCAATAATTTACCCTATTTTAGAATTTTCCATAATTTTTCATAATTTTTCTAACATTTTTCCTATTTAATTGCATTTAATTATAGATGTAATATTAAAATAATCAATAAAATAATATTAAATTATAAAAATTCCGAAAATTAATATTTTATATTTTTGAAAATGTTACACAATATGTGGAATTCATATAGTTTAGGCATGAAATACGAAATATGTGATATTTCGCATTTATGATGTCTAAAGAGAATGCGGATTCCAAATATTGTAGTTTTATACTTTCTTTTCTGTGACCGTAAGTGTAGTATGTTCGATATCGCCGGTTTCGTTGCTATACATCAACGACAATCGGAGTACGCATACTTACTTACGTTGATGATATGTGATATTATGTGTTGCTGAGATATGATGTGCAGGATTGTCGCGATTGAATAGCCGGGGGGTTTTATGTGAGATGAGAGTTTTATATTTTCATTCAAGTAAATTCAAATGTAATGTAATATTCTTTTATTTGGGGCACTTCCGGGTTGAGGTTGTGTCACCAGTGTTGTATATTATTTACTTTTCCGCATTAGGATAGACCCAAGGTGGGGAGCACAAGTGACCGGGTTCTGGGGTTCAGTGGGAGGCCATCTCGAGGAGTCGAGACCGGGTCTCCTAAACTCCAGGATTGGTAGGGTCGCTTGCCGCTCTCGTAGGGGTCTAGGGGTGTGGGCTTGGCTATTCATCGCGACTGTGGAATCCGTATTTTCTATTATTGGCTAAATACTAAATACGGACGTCCTAGTATATCCCACATTATATATATGTTTCTGCTGCCTGTGTTCTGTGATATCTGAGACGAATGGCATATTATATATATGATATATAGTAGACGTTACTTATGTTTTACACCCGCGCTAGTCCCGTCCCGGTATGCCGTTAGTTAAGTAACCTAACGGTGCATAACGGAACAATGCGGCGAATGCGGATGGCATAAGCGTACGTGTTATTTTCGTTTCTTTTCTGTGATTGGCTTAAGGACTTAAATGATGGGATTACATTAATATGATTAATGTAAAGAAAATAAACCTAAAAAGATGTTGTAGAATCAAATTTGAAAACCACTCGGCTCTTTATGAAAAAGCTATATTTCAAAACTGCGGAGCACAAGCCACTCCTTTTGAAAACCGTTTAATTCTGCAACGATATCAAGTTCAAAGCGTTAAAGATTTTCTTAAAAATCATTCGCAACCCTCCATCATTTTAGGAAGTAGAGTACTTAGTATTCGTGCTATGTTTGTTGACTTTAGTTAAGGCGTAGTGTACGGTAGCTAAGTGATGTCTTCCTACACTACATATGATGCAGATTAATTAGGACATTCATGCGACTTTGTTGACCATAGTTAAGGGTCATATGGGTGGGTCTAATTGATCAAGAAATGACGGGTAGAACTTGACTGGTACTTATGATTTGTTGACCATAGTTAAGGTCATAAGTACTAGGGGTAAAAATTACATCGGGAATTTCAAGTGTTGAAATTTGCAATGAGATTGCATACCTTCCATATGATGGTTGGATCCCGATCCCACTGTGGGCAATAGTTGCTCCTAGGAGAGTTTTGCAGTTTACAATTAGCTAACTCATTAGGTGTCTAGAAAGGTGTTAACGGGGCTACGCCTCTGGGAAAACGAGGTTTACTTTAATTAGGTCCGTGCGAAAGCACGGGGAACCTCCCTCAAGTACCGACACTGGCCTGGCTGAACGGTTAGCGAAGTTGTAGACTGTAATTAATCCTGGCTAGTTTTCTTTTTAAGGTTTGAAAGAAAAACTTGATTAAAGCAGTGGGAGACATCGATTAGACAAGATAATAACCAATCTGATCTGTGCAAGAGCTTTCACTGAGTGTATTCTTTTCTCTCTCTTAATGGCAGATACCCATGACTGAACTCAAGCTTCTACTAGAAAAAAACAAACTGAATGGGACCAATTATAAAGACTGGCTGAGGAATCTAAAAATCGCCTTGACTTATGATAAAGTATCATATGTCCTCACGGCTTCAGCCCCGCCCGTCCCAGGTCCAAAATCCTCAGTTGCGGACGTTGAAGTCCGCAAGACATGGGACGCTGACTGTGCCACGGCAAAATGCCTCGCGCTTGCATCGATGGACAATACTCATCAAAAGGAGCACGAGAATATGGACATTCAAACCATATTTCTCCATACAAAGGAGTTGTATGGAGAGCAATCCCGCGTATTACGATACGAAGCATCAAAGAAACTGTTTCAGATGCGAATGGCCCCTGGCACACCAGTAGGAGACCATGTTCTGAAGATGATAGCTCTTATAGAAGAGCTTGAGGACCTAGGATGGACAATGGACAATGAACAATATATAGATATTATTCTGCAGTCCCTCCCCTCCACCTTTGCTCAATTCATAGTGAACTTCAACATGCACGGCATGGAGAAGGAACTCCCTGAACTCCTTAATATGTTAAGGAGTGCAGAGAGCACTATGAAGTCAGCAAAAACTCCCGTTATGACTATTGGACAGTCTTCCTCTTCTCGCCCGAATGCTAAGGCCAAGGGAAAGAAAAAGAAGAAGCCCACTAATTCTAATGGTGGAGTTAAAAAGGTGAAGGGAAAGGAAAAGTCCAAGGCTGGTGACTCGGGGAAAGGAGAATGTTTTCATTGCCAAAAGACAGGACATTGGAAGCGCAACTGCACGGAGTACTTAAGTCTCAAGAAGAAGCATGGTGATGCTTCTGCTTCAGGTGAGTTTGTAACAGAAAACTGTTTTTCAATAAACTCTGCTTCCTGGGTATTAGATACCGGTTCAGGTTCTCACATTTGCAATTCTATGCAGGGGTTGAGAAATAGCAAGGTTATGAAGACAGGTGACCATACTCTCCGCGTTGGAAATGGTTCCAATGTACATACAGTCGCAGTGGGAGAGTATCACTTGGGGTTGCCATCTGGATGTATTTTGATTTTGAATCCATGTTATTTTGTACCAAGTATGCTATGTAATATAATATCCGTTTCTTTGTTGGACAATGAAGGATATAATTTTGTACTGCAGAACAATGTTATGAACATTCACCTAAATCAAATGTTGGTTGGGTATGGTACGCTTAATAACGGAATATATATCCTAAATCAACACACAGTTTTCAGTATACAACACACTAATAAAAGAAAACTTTCAGAATTAAATGAAGCTTTTCTTTGGCATTGTAGACTTGGTCATATTAACGAAACAAGACTAAACAAGTTACACAAAGATGGATATTTAAACTATTTTGAATATAAATCTTATGCGACTTGCCAGTCTTGTATCAAGGGTAAAATGACCAAACCTCCGTTTACCGGACACGGAGAAAGAGCTACTCAGCTCCTGGGCCTCATACATAGTGATGTATGTGGGCCAATGTCTATACAGGCTAGAGGCGGTTTTTCATACTTCATTACATTCACTGACGACTTCTCAAGATTCGGTCATGTATTTTTATTAAAGCACAAGTCCGACGCTTTCGAGAAATTCATTGAATATAAACAAGAAGTAGAAAAACAAACCGGCTTGAGTATCAAAATGCTTCGATCCGATCGAGGTGGTGAGTATCTTAGTACAAAATTTGCAAACTTCCTAAAAGAGAATGGGATTCTCTCTCAGCTCACTCCCCCTTACACACCACAGCACAACGGTGTGTCAGAACAACGGAATAGGACCCTATTAGATATGGTCCGGTCCATGATGAGTGACGCTGAGTTACCAGTCTCGTTTTGGGGGCATGCATTGGAGACTGCAGCGTTTCTGCTAAACAGGGTTCCAACCAAAGCCGTGTCTACCACGCCATATGAGATATGGAATGGGAAGAGACCATCTCTTAAGAGAATTAAGATTTGGGGTTGCCCGGCCTATGTTAAAAAGCAGAATCCGGACAAACTCGAGACACGGTCAGTCATGTGTAATTTTGTGGGATATCCAAAGAATTCTAATGGATATCTGTTATACCACAAAGAGGAACAAAAGGTGTTTGTTTCTCAGTATGCCACATTCTTGGAAAAAGAGTTTTTAACAGATAAAGATGATGGCAAGGTAGTGGATCTAGAAGAGGTTCTAGAGACACAAACTACAAATGACGATTTGGTTGAACTGGCTGTTGCAACAGAAACTGAAGAACCTCGGCCACTCCGTAGGTCTGGTAGGACTTCTCGCCCACCGGAGAGGTACTACGGTTTCTTCATTGATGGTGACGGAGAAGATTGCATCATGGATGATGATGATCCTACCAGTTTTCAGCAAGCTATCACGAGTGGTGACTCTGTGAAGTGGCTGGATGCCATGAGATCCGAAATGGAGTCTATGTACACTAACAAAGTATGGACTTTGGACGTTGTACCCCCTGGGGTAAAACCTGTAGGGTGCAAATGGATCTTTAAAAGAAAGATTGGTGTGGATGGGCAGGTAGAGACCTATAAGGCAAGACTAGTGGCGAAAGGTTTTCGTCAAAGACCAGGTTTGGACTATGACGAAACTTTTTCTCCCGTAGCCATGCTTAAATCCATTAGGATCCTACTTGCTATCGCTGCTCACTACGACTATGAAATCTGGCAGATGGACGTTAAAACAGCATTTCTAAATGGATATTTAGAAGAGTGCGTTTATATGGACCAGCCAGAGGGCTTCATTGACAGTGGGAGCAGCGGGAAAGCATGTAGACTGCTTAAATCCATATATGGGTTAAAGCAGGCATATCGGAGTTGGAACATCTGTTTCGATGATGTTATCAAAGAGTTTGATTTCATCAAAAATCCAGATGAACCTTGTGTTTATAAGAAGGCTGTAGGAAGAGCTGTCACATTCCACGTATTGTACGTGGATGACATTCTTCTGATAGGAAATGATATTCCTATGCTACAGTCGGTCAAATCATTCTTATCACTAAGGTTCTCCATGAAGGACCTGGGTGATGCCACTTACATCCTGGGCATAAGGATCTATAGGGATAGATCCAAAAAGTTATTGGGATTGTCCCAAACCAGGTACATCAACACCATCCTAAAAAGGTTTAGTATGGAAGACTCCAAGCGGGGTGCCTTACCCTCTTGTCATGGAGTCACTCTCTCCAAGGATTCTTGTCCAAAGACCGATGAAGAGAGAGCTCGCATGAGCATTATACCTTATGCTTCGGCAGTAGGATCTATAATGTATGCGATGTTATGTACACGCCCAGATGTAGCTTATGCACTTAGTGTTGTAAGCAGGTATCAATCCAACCCAGGGGAGAACCACTGGACAGCTGTGAAGAACATTCTTAAGTACTTACGAAGGACTAAAGAATTGTTCTTGGTGTATTGTAATACAGATCTCCAAATGCAGGCCTTTACCGATTCGAGCTTCCAGAGCGATAAGGATGACAGCAAATCTATCTCAGGGTTTGTATTTACCCTCAATGGAGGGGCGGTAAGTTGGAAGAGTTCCAAACAGGATACCGTTGCAGACTCTACGATGGAGGCTGAGTACATTGCTGCAAATGATGCCGCCAAGGAAGCCGTCTGGATGAAGAAGTTCGTCTCAGAGCTAGGAGTAGTTCCAACCATTATTGATCCAATACCCTTGTATTGTGATAATAATGGGGCTATGGCGTTAGCCAAGGAGCCCAGGTCCCATCAGCGGTCCAGACACATCCTGAGGCGCTTTCATTTGATCCGGGAGATTGTAGATCGCCGCGAGATCGAGATTAAGAGAGTAGACACAAAGAATAACGCCGCAGATCCACTCACCAAGGCCCTCCCTCAGCCACAGCATGAGCGACTTTTTGAGATGTTGGGTATGAGATACGCCAATAACTGGCCTTAGTGCAAGTGGGAGATTGTTGGATATATGTATGCCCTAGAGGCCATTATGTGATAGTGGATGTATCTATACATGTATATATATATTCAGTATGCATTCTTGCTCGACATGATAGTATGCTATCTGGTTCTTCTTTATCTGACATGTTGATTTGATCATGCTTTTATTCATTCATACATGCTGATAAAGCCCTGAGGATATCGGCTTGACTACAGTGATTATGATAGAGATCATACTAGTGGGACATCTGTAGTTTATAAGCATATCCTAAAATGTCCCTAGTCGGAGGTGTATCGAGACGGGGCATCGATATACCAGAGTAGACTAGCGTATATGATACTAGACCCATGTGATGGGCGATGGATGTTCCCACATTCATCGATGTTTGACATCAAGATCATATACGGGTGCTCAGTGGTGACTGGGTACACTGGACGGACTCACCGAGAACTCCTATATGGAATTATATCTATCGTCGGAAAGCAGTTCTCAGGTGACACTGGTACAGGTTAGTCTGTAGACCCGAGATCGTCATAGAGTCTTGTTTGTTCTCCCACTGTATTTTGATTGCCACCCTACCACGGCTCTACCGAGTCGTGCAAACAGGTGGCCGTTGGGTACAGTCCCGAGACACACGAAGGCGATGAGCGATAGGAGGGGTTTCGTCTCTCCCGGTATTGGGAGTTGATGATGTGTTGTGCCCGACTGGTTATATCAGCAAGTCCCTGGCCAGGGCTGCTGAGAATTGCTGATAAGTGTTATCAGTAGTTTCTCGATCTGTTATAGACCATTCACAGGGCACGACTTATTGAGTTATTGGGGTCGACGTGACCATCCCTAGGCTCGATATGCAGCATATCTGACGAAGAGACCGGACTGTACGGTAGTGTTGCCGGTTGGCTCGACGGGAGTTGTAGCAGGTTCGCTTGTTTTCTTCTGATCGCTCAATACCCGGGTGGCCGTTACGTTTAGCTGACCGCTTGCGGTTTGGGGGTACCTGATATGATCATCACCCTCTGCCGGCGTATTGACGAGTCTTAGAGTCCCACAAAGGAGTTACCCAATCCAGGCGAAACGTTGTGGTGCGCGTATGCGATATGCGCATGCACCCGATTAAAATGTGCGTATATGATATCGAACATTGATCAGGTGGCCTGCTTTTGGTGGGGTTATATGAGATATGACCGGATTGATAAATTAAGTGTTTATTTATCATCTAACCATTAGTTTTCTCACTTGAAACCTTTCTAGAATTTGATGGATGTATGCATGCATGCATGTGTTTCTTTCTTTCATTCTAGTTTCATGCACATGTGGATGTGCATACATGCATACATACATACACCCATACACCCATCTATCATGGTTGTTAGAACATGGAAATGGTGGCAATATAAGACTCACACCATGGATTAAGTAATGGATTTTTATTTGTTTTTGTATTTAAAACAAAATTGAAAAGAGAAGGATAATCTTTACTAGCTTCTACATTCTTCTTCTAACCTAACCAAGCTCACCTACCACTAACCTTGGGTTATCCTTCTCTTTATCATTTAAAACTCAAGTTAAATAAACTCTCCATCACTTAACCATGGTTGGTTGTAAGAAGGAATAAAATATAAAAGGTTATATTTCATTTCTTTTTCAAGGGTTATCTTTTATCTTTTACACTTGCTAAAAAAAGAAAAGCCACCATCTTCATCCTCCTTCACCATTTCCTCTCTAGGTTTTTCTAGTGAGTTAAACACACTTAAAGAAAGGTTTTTGAAGTGAGATCCTTAGCCACAACATCATTCTACTCAAGTTTAGCCAACTTGATTAGAGTGTTCTCTTTGTTTTTCCAAAGTTGCAAGCTTGGACGGGAAACTCCGGGTGGATCGTCGTGGACGTGAGAGGACTACAAGTGGACCTTCTTCCAACACCCAAGAGACTAAGGAGTCAAGCAAGAGGGGAGCTACAAAGGTTGTAGTCTCGAAACCCTAATTTTTATTGTAGGGTTCCTAGGCACTCTTGTGAAGGTTCATAAGGCATCAAACATGCCCGGATTAAATTTTAGACGTGCCGAACAACCCAAAGCCGGGATCTTTGCTAGATTATTAGGGTTTAACATGTAATTAGATAACTTTTATCTAAGTGTGAGGGATTACAACCTTTGTAGTCCGCTCCTTCACTTCACAAGCTCCGAGTAGAAGTCCCTTTGCCGCGATCCACGATCTCCCGGACTCATGAGAGGCTCCACGACTCGAACGATCCATTCTAGCTTGTCGTATTCCAAATCTCCGATGATCTATGTCGAGGTTTCGAAGAACTCAAGCTATCTCACTCTAAAGAGAAGAACACCCTAATCCCAAGGGCTAGATGAGATGAGGATGAGAGAGTAGTGATTTAGCTTTCTTTTTATATCATTTTCTCATAATCTTTCATCACATAAGGATTTTCAAGAGAGCTTCTTCAAGAAGAAGAAGAAGAAGATAATGGAAAATATATTGAGATTAAAAACCTTTTGTGATGAATAGAAAGAATCATATGATTGAATTGTAACCATGGTCACGGATGAATGGATAAGAAAGAGTAGAGAATAAAGTATAGTTAGGGTTTGGTTTGGTTAATAAATGTGTCATCCATAAATATCTTCATAATGACAAAAGAAAATGCTTCTAGAAGCAACTTGAAGCAACTAAACCAAATCAAACCCTAACCTCAATTAATCATCCTTAAACATGTTTAACAATTAATCATATCATGTCACAATAATATATATCACATATATATTATATATTTGCAACAAAAGAAAATAATACAATTAACATATATCGCATATATATCAATGTATCATCCTCTGAGAAAATGAAATAATAAAGCAAGCCAATATTAGTTAATATAATAATATATCATATATATTATTATATATTAAATCATCGAATCAACACTTGATCCGACGATCCGGCTATATCGAATATTACCGACTAATATATCATGTACCGATTCATCGAATCAACACTTGATCCGATGACCCGGTTCATATCCATATATCGCGAGAATATAATACGGTATCCCATATCGTATTATTCTCGCTCCTGCGCATATCACATATGTGCCACTACTCTGTTTCGCCTGAGCCAAGAAACCTCTGTGTAGGACTCTAAAGAATCGTCAATACGCCGGTAGCAGGTGATGATCATATCAAACACCCACAAGCTGCAAGCGGTCAGCTAAACGTAACAGCCACCCAGGTATTGAGCGATCAGAAGATCAACAAGCTAGCCAGTGCGTTCTCCTGTGAATCCAACCAGTAACACTCCCGTACATTCCGGTCTGTTCGTCTGATATGTCGCATATCAAGTCTAGGGGTGGTATACGTCAGACCCCAGTAACCGATAAGTCGTGTCGATGTATGGCTCATAACGGGTCGAGAAACTACTAGTAACACTTACCAGTAAATCTCTATATCAGCCCTGGCCAGGGACTTCCAGTTATAGCCAATCGAACACAGCACAACATCAACTCCCTATACCGGGAGAGACGAATCCCCTCCTATCGCTCATTGCCTCCATGTGATTCGGGACTGTACCCAAAAGCCACCGTTTTGCATGCCCTCTTGGATGTGGTAAGGTGGAAATCAAAGCACAGTGGGAATCACACAAGACTCCATGACGATCTCGGGTCTACAGACTACCCTGTACCTGTGTCACCGGAGAACTGCCATCTGACGTGTGGTATATCACCATCTGGGAGTTCTCGGCGAGTCCGTCCAGTGTACCCAGTCTCCACTGAGCACCCGTACACCATCTCTGATGTCTAACACCGATGGATATTGGATCATCCATCGCCCATCATATGGGTCAAGATCCGTATACGCTAGTCTACTCTGGTGTATCGATGCCCTGTCTCGATATACCCTCGACTAGGAACAGTTATAGGATGTACTCATCGACTACCGCGGCCCCACTAGTATGATCTCATCATAGTCCTAGTAGTCGAGTACAGATCCTAAGGGCTTTATCAACATGTGAGAGTAAAACAGTAAACCAATACAAGTCAACATGTTAAGATAAAGTGAAACCAAATAGCATACTATCATGACGAGCAAGAAAGTCTTCTCTATATATAACCAAGCATCCATTATAATATACATCAAATGTACAACAATGGCCTCTAGGGCATATACATAACTAACAATCTTCCACTTGCACTAAGGCCAGCTGCTGTAGTTTCTCATACCTAGCATCCCGAATAATCTCTCAAACTGTATCTGGGGAATAGCCTTCGTGAATGGTCCGCAGTGTTGTCCTTCGTATCTACTCTCCTGACCTCGATCTCCCGGCGATCAACTATCTCCCTGATCAGGTGATACCGCCTCAGAATATGTCTGAACTTCTGATGGGACCTGGGTTCCTTGGCCAAAGCCACAGCTCAATTGTTATCGCAATACAAAGGTATTGGATGCTCAATGGATGGAACCACACCAAGTTCACTAATGAACTTCTTGATCCAGACAGCCTCTTTGGCAGCATCGTTGGCAGCGATGTATTCAGCCTCCATCGTTGAGTCTGCAATGGTATCCTGTTTGGAACTCTTCCAACATACCGCCCCTCCATTGAGGGTAAAGACAAAACCCGAATGCGACTTAGAGTCGTCCTTATCACTTTGGAAGCTGGAATCGGTAAAGGACTCCACCTGGAGTTCTCCGTTACCATACACCAAGAACATCTCCTTAGTCATTCGCAAGTACTTGAGAATGTTCTTCACTGCTGTCCAATGACTCTCTCCAGGATCTGCTTGATACCGACTCACTACACTTAGTGAGTATGCTACATCGGGTCTGGTACATAGCATCGCATACATGATAGAGCCTACTGCCGAAGCATAGGGTATCCCTTGCATGCGAGCTCTCTCCAAATCAGTCTTGGGAGACATCTCTTTGGAGAGAGTGAGTCCAGATATCGTGGGCTGGTTCCCACGCTTGGATTCTTCCATACTAAACCTCTTTAGTATGGTGTCAATGTACCTGGATTGGGATAATCCCAGTATCCGTTTAGATCTATCTCTATAGATCATGATTCCCAATATGCAGGAGGCATCACCTAGATCTTTCATTGAGAATCTCTGTGATAAGAAGAGCTTGACTGATTGCAGCATAGGAATATCATTTCCTATCAAGAGTATGTCATCCACGTACAATACGAGGAAGACTACCTTACCCTCTGCTACCTTCTTATAAATACAAGGTTCATCTATATTTTTGATGAAGTCAAACTCTTTGACTACAACATCAAAACAGATGTTCCAACTCCGCGATGCTTGCTTTAACCCATAAATGGATTTAAGCAGCTTGCACACCTTTCCGCTGCTCCCACTATCTACGAAGCCCTCTGGCTGAGTCATGTACACGCACTCTTCTAAATCACCGTTTAGAAAGGCGGTCTTAACATCCATTTGCCAGATTTCGTAGTCATGGTATGCAACAATGGCAAGTAAGATCCGGATGGACTTAAGCATAGCCACTGGAGAAAAGGTTTCGTCATAATCCACACCTGGACGTTGATAAAAACCCTTTGCTACAAGTCTGGCTTTGAAAGTATCAACTTTTCCATCTACACCAAATTTCTTTTTTAAAAATCCATTTGCTCCCAATGGGTTTTACCCCTTCAGGAGCATTTTCTAAAATCCATACTTTATTGGTGTACATGGATTCCATCTCAGATCGCATTGCATCCAGCCATTTCACAGAGTCACCACTCGTGATGGCCTGCTCGAAACTAGTTGGTTCATCATCATCCATGATGCAATCCTCGCTTCCACCATCAATGAGAAAACCGTAGTATCTCTCAGGTGGACGAGAAACCCTACTAGATCGGCGGAGAGGCTGGGGTTCGTCGGATACTACTGAATCCTCTGGTTCCACTAAATCTTCAGTTGCAGTTTGTGTTACTGGAACTTCTTCCAGTTCTACCTCTTCGCCACTAATTTCTTTTGCAAGAAATTCCTTTTCTAAAAAGGTGGCATGTCGAGAAACAAACACCTTTTGTTCCTCGCGATGGTAGAAAAGATATCCATGTGAATGTTTAGGATATCCCACAAACTTGCATAGAACTGACCGTGCCTCGAGTTTGTCTGGATTTTGCCTTTTGACATAGGCCAGACAACCCCATATCTTAACTCGTTTAAGACATGGTCTCTTCCCACTCCATATCTCATATGGTGTGGTAGGTACAGATTTAGTTGGAACTTGATTCAATAGGTATGCTGCTGTCTCCAGTGCATACCCCCAGAAGGAAATAGGTAACTCAGCCTCGCTCATCATAGAGCGCACCATATCTAATAGGGTGCGATTCCTCCGCTCGGATACACCGTTGTGCTGTGGTGTATAAGGAGGAGTAAGCTGAGAGAGAATCCCATTCTCTTTTAGATAATCTAGGAACTCACCGCTTAAGTATTCACCTCCTCGATCAGATCGAAGAATCTTAATACTTTTGCCCGTTTGGTTCTCTACTTCGTGCTTATATTCTCTGAATTTCTCAAAAGCTTCAGACTTGTGTTTCATCAGGAACACATATCCGAATCTTGAGAGATCGTCAGTGAATGTAATAAAGTAGGAAGAACCGTTCCTGGCATGCGTAGACATGGGACCGCATACATCACTATGTACCAGTCCTAAGAGTTCGGTAACTCTTTCTCCGTGTCCACTAAACGGAGCTTTGGTCATTTTTCCTTTGAGACATGAATGGCAAGTATCATAAGATGATAATTCGAACGGATTCAAATAACCATCTTTATGTAACTTAGCCAGTCGTGTCGCATTGATATGACCAAGTCTACAATGCCACAAGAAGGATTCGTTCATATCTGAACTTTTCCTCTTGTGTGTGTTTTGTATATTCAGGACTGTATTCTGATTTAGAATGAATATGCCATTATGTAACGAGCCTGATGCAATCAACTTTTGATCTAGGAATATGTTCATAACATTATCCTGTACTACAAAATTATATCCCTCTTTACTCAATAAAGAAACTGATATAATGTTGCACATCATGTTCGGTATATAATAGCATTCATTTAGAATCAGTGTATTACGACTTGGTAATACAAGGTGATATTCGCCAACTGCTTTGGCTACAATACTTGCACCGTTCCCTACTTGAACGGAATGATCACCTTTTCCCAGTTCTCTACCTTTACGTAGCCCATGTAACTGTTTACATATGTGGGATCCTGATCCGGTATCTAATACCCAGGACGTAGGGTGAACTGAGAAACAGTTCTCAATAACAAACACACCCGAAGAAGATGCATCAACATGCATGTTCTTTTAGGCGGCGTGAGAATCTAGATATTCTCCTGTTTCCTGTTCAGTCTTATAACTCTTATAAGAAAGAATGGGTTCAACGTTCCCTTGCTCAGTACAATAATTAGGTTCAGTCAATACATCCATATTATTATCTTGATTATGGCCTGAAATGGTCGCTACCTGGAGAGAGAGAGAAGAAAACACTTTTAGCGTATGCTCTTGCAAGATTAGATTGGTTATTATCTTATCTAATCAGGATGTCTCCCACTGTTTTTATCAAATCTACCTTAAAACCCTAAAAGGTAAGATTAGCCGGGATTAATTACACCCTACAATTTCGTCAATCTTTCAGCCAGATCAGTGTCGGTACTCTGAGGGAGGTTCCCCGTGCTTTCGCACAGACCTAATTAGTAAACCTCGTTTTCCCAGAGGCGTAACCTCGTTAACACTTTTCTAGACACCTACTTGAATGACTAATTGTCCTGTGTAAAACTCTCCCAGGAGTAACTCTTACTCGCAGTGGGTATCGGGATCCAACTATCTCATAGGAGGTATGCAATCTCATTGCAAATTTCAACACTTGAAATTCCCGATAATGTTTTTGCCCCTAACCCCTATGACCTTGACAAAGGCCAACAAACCATAGGAAGCTAGTCAAGTTCAACCCGTCATTTCCCGATTGAATTAAACCCACCCGCACGACCCTTGACAAAAGCCAACAAGGTCGTACGAATACCTTAATCCAATCACATCATATGTTTAAACAGATAAGTACCAGTTAGCTACCGCACACTACGCCTTGACAAAGGCCAACAAACGCAGTACGAATACTAAATAGTCATTATCTGAAATGACGGAGGGCTACGCAGGTTTTTCAGAAAACCCTGAGCGTAATGAACTTGATATCGTCGTAGAATCATGTAGTTTTGAAAAGGAATGTTTTTGAGGCTTTTCTTCATTTCGCTAAAGGGGTCACTCCCGGTGAAGGGATCGTCGGCCCTTTCCTCATCGAATAAGGTGCAGGATATATCATATATACCGCTGTGCAAAGCAAAACACTTAAAGCAATCAAAAGACAAACCGCGTTTTGTAGCATCTGCCAGTTTCGCTAAAGGAGTCACTCCCGGTGATGGGATGTCGGTCCTTTCCTCATCGAATAAGGTGTAGGATATATCGTATATATCACTGTGCAAAGCAAAACTGTAGCTACCCTTTTTATAAAGTTTTTGATCCTACAACATCTTTAGGTTTCTTTTCTTTTATTAATCTCATTAATAAAAATCCCATCAGCTTATGCTTCCTAAGCATCACAGAAGAAACGAAAGCAATAATATTTATATATCAGCATATATATATAGTATAAGCATTCGTCTCAGGCAGTAATATAATCTCTTCACAGAACATTGCAGCAGAAGAACATATATGAAATATTGGATATACTAGGACGTCCGTGTTTTTAATACGAGCCTGTATAAAACACAGATTCCACGGCCGCGACGAATAGCCAAACCCACATCCCAAGACCCCTACGAGAGCGGCAAGTAACTCTGCCAATTCTAGGGTTAGGAGACCCGGTCTCGACTCCTCGAGATGGCCTCCCACTGGACCCTAGAACCCGGTTACTTGTGCTCCCCTCCTTGGGTCTACCTAATGCGGAAAAGTAAATTATATACATTGGTGACATCAACCGCAACCTGGAAGTGCCCCAAATAAAAGAATATTACATTACAAAAGAATTTTACATGAATGAAAATAAAAACCCTCATCTCACATAAAACCCCCGGCTATTCAGAACGCGACGATCCAATATAACATATCACAGCAACACATAATATCTCATATCATCAACGTAAGCAAGTATGCGTATCCCGATTGTCGTTGATGTATAGCAACGAAGCCGGCGATACACCACATACTACGCTTACGGTCACAGAAAAGAAAGTGTAAAACTACAATATTTGGAATCCACAATCACTTTAGACATCGTAAATCCGAAATATCACATACTTCGTATTTCAAGCCTAACTCTATGAATTCCACATATTGTATCACATTCCAGATAAATATACGGTATTAAACTATTTGAACAGATAATCAAACACCCAAAATTTCCCGAAGTGCTCAACTCTTGAGCGGAGTTCAAATAATCCCAGAATATGTCACAGTACCAGTGATCCAGCCGTAGAAGGGTCAAGCCAACGCCTCATATGTGGCACGCCGTACTGCCCCAAACCCGAAGGTTCAAAAGGTAGTTCAAGACGGTCACATAATCGAGTTAAGGTTTGTTGTCTTCTAGAGGGTCCACCGCTTAACTTGTACAATTTTCCGAAAGATTTAAACCCAATAAAAATTCAACGCTTGAAAGTTTGCCGTGCCGGAATAAAGTGGGTTAATGATATCCGTTCAACGAGTTTAACAGTTTCTAAATAACCGGAAAGAAATACGAATTTAAATATTCCGATCGAATCTACGATTACAAAATAAACCACAGATTTTATAAACACCTGAGACAGATTAAAAATATCCAGAATACTCAGCAAGTAACTACGAGCAATACCATGAAGCCACGTGTCCCAATTCAACAGTGCCGCCGCGCAAGCGCCGCGCGAACCCCCTTTCTGCCGCGGAACCGCGCTCTGTTGGTCGAATTGTGGGCACGTGTTTCATGGTAATTCTTAGAATTACCTGCTGATTTTTTTACACATTTTTAATTCTGAAAAAACCCAAAATTTAAAAAATTTCCAGAGAGGGGTCCATTTTGTCCGTTTCGGGTTCGATCGGAGTTTTAACTTCGTAAACACATCGCTTAATGCTCTAGCTAGGCTCTGATACCACTGTAGGGTTCCTAGGCACTCTTGTGAAGGTTCATAAGGCATCAAACATGCCCGGATTAAATTTTAGACGTGCCGAACAACCCAAAGCCGGGATCTTTGCTAGATTATTTGGGTTTAACATGTAATTAGATAACTTTTATCTAAGTGTGAGGGATTACAACCTTTGTAGTCCGCTCCTTCACTTCATAAGCTCCGAGTAGAAGTCCCTTTGCCGCGATCCACGATCTCCCGGACTCATGAGAGGCTCCACGACTCGAACGATCCATTCTAGCTTGTCGTATTCCAAATCTCCGATGATCTACGTCGAGGTTTCGAAGAACTCAAGCTATCTCACTCTAAAGAGAAGAACACCCTAATCCCAAGGGCTAAATGAGATGAGGATGAAAGAGTAGTGATTTAGCTTTCTTTTTATATCATTTTCTCATAATCTTTCATCACATAAGGATTTTCAAGAGAGCTTCTTCAAGAAGAAGAAGAAGAAGATAATGGAAAATATATTGAGATTAAAAACCTTTTGTGATGAATAGAAAGAATCATATGATTGAATTGTAACCATGGTCAAGGATGAATGGATAAGAAAGAGTAGAGAATAAACTATAGTTAGGGTTTGGTTTGGTTAATAAATGTGTCATCCATAAATATCTTCATAATGACAAAAGAAAATGCTTCTAGAAGCAACTTGAAGCAACTAAACCAAATCAAACCCTAACCTCAATTAATCATCCTTAAACATGTTTAACAATTAATCATATCATGTCACAATAATATATATCACATATATATTATATATTTGCAACAAAAGAAAATAATACAATTAACATATATCGCATATATATCAATGTATCATCCTCTGAGAAAATGAAATAATAAAGCAAGCCAATATTAGTTAATATAATAATATATCATATATATTATTATATATTAAATCATCGAATCAACACTTGATCCGACGATCCGGCTATATCGAATATTACCGACTAATATATCATGTACCGATTCATCGAATCAACACTTGATCCGATGACCCGGTTCATATCCATATATCGCGAGAATATAATACGGTATCCCATATCGCATTATTATCGCTCCTGCGCATATCACATATGTGCCACTACTCTGTTTCGCCTGAGCCAAGAAACCTCTGTGTAGGACTCTAAAGAATCGTCAATACGCCGGTAGCAGGTGATGATCATATCAAACACCCACAAGCTGCAAGCGGTCAGCTAAACGTAACAGCCACCCAGGTATTGAGCGATCAGAAGATCAACAAGCTAGCCTGTGCGTTCTCCTGTGAATCCAACCAGTAACACTCCCGTACAGTCCGGTCTGTTCGTCTGATATGTCGCATATCAAGTCTAGTGGTGGTATACGTCAGACCCCAGTAACCGATAAGTCGTGTCGATGTATGGCTCATAACGGGTCGAGAAACTAATAGTAACACTTACCAGTAAATCTCTATATCAGCCCTGGCCAGGGACTTCCAGTTATAGCCAATCGAACACAGCACAACATCAACTCCCTATACCGGGAGAGACGAATCCCCTCCTATCGCTCATTGCCTCCATGTGATTCGGGACTGTACCCAAAATCCACCGTTTTGCACGCCCTCTTGGACGTGGTAAGGTGGAAATCAAAGCACAGTGGGAATCACACAAGACTCCATAACGATCTCGGGTCTACAGACTACCCTGTACCTGTGTCACCGGAGAACTGCCATCTGACGTGTGGTATATCACCATCTGGGAGTTCTCGGCGAGTCCGTCCAGTGTACCCAGTCTCCACTGAGCACCCGTACACCATCTCTGATGTCTAACACCGATGGATATTGGATCATCCATCGCCCATCATATGGGTCAAGATGCGTATACGCTAGTCTACTCTGGTGTATCGATGCCCTGTCTCGATATACCCTCGACTAGGAACAGTTATAGGATGTACTCATCGACTACCGCGGGCCCACTAGTATGATCTCATCATAGTCCTAGTAGTCGAGTACAGATCCTAAGGGCTTTATCAACATGTGAGAGTAAAACAGTAAACCAATACAAGTCAACATGTTAAGATAAAGTGAAACCAAATAGCATACTATCATGACGAGCAAGAAAATCTTCTCTATATATAACCAAGCATCCATTATAATATACATCAAATGTACAACAATGGCCTCTAGGGCATATACATAACTAACAATCTCCCACTTGCACTAAGGCCAGCTGCTGTAGTATCTCATACCTAGCATCCCGAATAATCTCTCAAACTGTATCTGGGGAATAGCCTTCGTGAATGGATCCGCAGTGTTGTCCTTCGTATCTACTCTCCTGACCTCGATCTCCCGGCGATCAACTATCTCCCTGATCAGGTGATACCGCCTCAGAATATGTCTGAACTTCTGATGGGACCTGGGTTCCTTGGTCAAAGCCACAGCTCAATTGTTATCGCAATACAGAGGTATTGGATGCTCAATGGATGGAACCACACCAAGTTCACTAATGAACTTCTTGATCCAGACAGCCTCTTTGGCAGCATCGTTGGCAGCGATGTATTCAGCCTCCATCGTTGAGTCTGCAACGGTAACCTGTTTGGAACTCTTCCAACATACCGCCCCTCCATTGAGGGTAAAGACAAAACCCGAATGCGACTTAGAGTCGTCCTTATCACTTTGGAAGCTGGAATCGGTAAAGGACTCCACCTGGAGTTCTCCGTTACCATACACCAAGAACATCTCCTTAGTCATTCGCAAGTACTTGAGAATGTTCTTCACTGCTGTCCAATGACTCTCTCCAGGATCTGCTTGATACCGACTCACTACACTTAGTGAGTATGCTACATCGGGTCTGGTACATAGCATCGCATACATGATAGAGCCTACTGCCGAAGCATAGGGTATCCCTTGCATGCGAGCTCTCTCCAAATCAGTCTTGGGAGACATCTCTTTGGAGAGAGTGAGTCCAGATATCGTGGGCTGGTTCCCACGCTTGGATTCTTCCATACTAAACCTCTTTAGTATGGTGTCAATGTACCTGGATTGGGATAATCCCAGTATCCGTTTAGATCTATCTCTATAGATCATGATTCCCAATATGCAGGAGGCATCACCTAGATCTTTCATTGAGAATCTCTGTGATAAGAAGAGCTTGACTGATTGCAGCATAGGAATATCATTTCCTATCAAGAGTATGTCATCCACGTACAATACGAGGAAGACTACCTTACCCTCTGCTACCTTCTTATAAATACAAGGTTCATCTATATTTTTGATGAAGTCAAACTCTTTGACTACAACATCAAAACAGATGTTCCAACTCCGCGATGCTTGCTTTAACCCATAAATGGATTTAAGCAGCTTGCACACCTTTCCGCTGCTCCCACTATCTACGAAGCCCTCTGGCTGAGTCATGTACACGCACTCTTCTAAATCACCGTTTAGAAAGGCGGTCTTAACATCCATTTGCCAGATTTCGTAGTCATGGTATGCAACAATGGCAAGTAAGATCCGGATGGACTTAAGCATAGCCACTGGAGAAAAGGTTTCGTCATAATCCACACCTGGACGTTGAGAAAAACCCTTTGCTACAAGTCTGGCTTTGAAAGTATCAACTTTTCCATCTACACCAAATTTCTTTTTTAAAAATCCATTTGCTCCCAATGGGTTTTACCCCTTCAGGAGCATTTTCTAAAATCCATACTTTATTGGTGTACATGGATTCCATCTCAGATCGCATTGCATCCAGCCATTTCACAGAGTCACCACTCGTGATGGCCTGCTCGAAACTAGTTGGTTCATCATCATCCATGATGCAATCCTCGCTTCCACCATCAATGAGAAAACCGTAGTATCTCTCAGGTGGACGAGAAACCCTACTAGATCGGCGGAGAGGCTGGGGTTCGTCGGGTACTACTGAATCCTCTGGTTCCACTAAATCTTCAGTTGCAGTTTGTGTTACTGGAACTTCTTCCAGTTCTACCTCTTCGCCACTAATTTCTTTTGCAAGAAATTCCTTTTCTAAAAAGGTGGCATGTCGAGAAACAAACACCTTTTGTTCCTCGCGATGGTAGAAAAGATATCCATGTGAATGTTTAGGATATCCCACAAACTTGCATAGAACTGACCGTGCCTCGAGTTTGTCTGGATTTTGCCTTTTGACATAGGCCAGACAACCCCATATCTTAACTCGTTTAAGACATGGTCTCTTCCCACTCCATATCTCATATGGTGTGGTAGGTACAGATTTAGTTGGAACTTGATTCAATAGGTATGCTGCTGTCTCCAGTGCATACCCCCAGAAGGAAATAGGTAACTCAGCCTCGCTCATCATAGAGCGCACCATATCTAATAGGGTGCGATTCCTCCGCTCGGATACACCGTTGTGCTGTGGTGTATAAGGAGGAGTAAGCTGAGAGAGAATCCCATTCTCTTTTAGATAATCTAGGAACTCACCGCTTAAGTATTCACCTCCTCGATCAGATCGAAGAATCTTAATACTTTTGCCCGTTTGGTTCTCTACTTCGTGCTTTTATTCTCTGAATTTCTCAAAAGCTTCAGACTTGTGTTTCATCAGGAACACATATCCGAATCTTGAGAGATCGTCAGTGAATGTAATAAAGTAGGAAGAACCGTTCCTGGCATGCGTAGACATGGGACCGCATACATCACTATGTACCAGTCCTAAGAGTTCGGTAACTCTTTCTCCGTGTCCACTAAACGGAGCTTTGGTCATTTTTCCTTTGAGACATGAATGGCAAGTATCATAAGATGATAATTCGAACGGATTCAAATAACCATCTTTATGTAACTTAGCCAGTCGTGTCGCATTGATATGACCAAGTCTACAATGCCACAAGAAGGATTCGTTCATATCTGAACTTTTCCTCTTGTGTGTGTTTTGTATATTCAGGACTGTATTCTGATTTAGAATGAATATGCCATTATGTAACGAGCCTGATGCAATCAACTTTTGATCTAGGAATATGTTCATAACATTATCCTGTACTACAAAATTATATCCCTTTTTACTCAATAAAGAAACTGATATAATGTTGCACATCATGTTCGGTATATAATAGCATTCATTTAGAATCAGTGTATTACGACTTGGTAATACAAGGTGATATTCGCCAACTGCTTTGGCTACAATACTTGCACCGTTCCCTACTTGAACGGAATGATCACCTTTTCCCAGTTCTCTACCTTTACGTAGCCCATGTAACTGTTTACATATGTGGGATCCTGATCCGGTATCTAATACCCAGGACGTAGGGTGAACTGAGAAACAGTTCTCAATAACAAACACACCCGAAGAAGATGCATCAACATGCATGTTCTTCTGGGCGGCGTGAGAATCTAGATATTCTCCTGTTTCCTGTTCAGTCTTATAACTCTTATAAGAAAGAACGGGTTCAACGTTCCCTTGCTCAGTATAATAATTAGGTTCAGTCAATACATCCATATTATTATCTTGATTATGGCCTGAAATGGTCGCTACCTGGAGAGAGAGAGAAGAAAACACTTTTAGCGTATGCTCTTGCAAGATTAGATTGGTTATTATCTTATCTAATCAGGATGTCTCCCACTGTTTTTATCAAATCTACCTTAAAACCCTAAAAGGTAAGATTAGCCGGGATTAATTACACCCTACAATTTCGTCAATCTTTCAGCCAGATCAGTGTCGGTACTTTGAGGGAGGTTCCCCGTGCTTTCGCACGGTCCTAATTAGTAAACCTCGTTTTCCCAGAGGCGTAACCTCGTTAACACTTTTCTAGACACCTACTTGAATGACTAATTGTCCTGTGTAAAACTCTCCCAGGAGTAACTCTTACTCGCAGTGGGTATCGGGATCCAACTATCTCATAGGAGGTATGCAATCTCATTGCAAATTTCAACACTTGAAATTCCCGATAATGTTTTTGCCCCTAACCCCTATGACCTTGACAAAGGCCAACAAACCATAGGAAGCTAGTCAAGTTCAACCCGTCATTTCCCGATTGAATTAAACCCACCCGCACGACCCTTGACAAAGGCCAACAAGGTCGTACGAATACCCTAATCCAATCACATCATATGTTTAAACAGATAAGTACCAGTTAGCTACCGCACACTACGCCTTGACAAAGGCCAACAAACGCAGTACGAATACTAAATAGTCTTTATCTGAAATGACGGAGGGCTACGCAGGTTTTTCAGAAAACCCTGAGCGTAATGAACTTGATATCGTCGTAGAATCATGTAGTTTTGAAAAGGAATGTTTTTGAGGCTTTTCTTCATTTCGCTAAAGGGGTCACTCCCGGTGAAGGGATCGTCGGCCCTTTCCTCATCGAATAAGGTGCAGGATATATCATATATACCGCTGTGCAAAGCAAAACACTTAAAGCAATCAAAAGACAAACCGCGTTTTGTAGCATCTGCCAGTTTCGCTAAAGGAGTCACTCCCGGTGATGGGATCTCGGTCCTTTCCTCATCGAATAAGGTGCAGGATATATCGTATATATCACTGTGCAAAGCAAAACTGTAGCTACCCTTTTTATAAAGTTTTTGATCCTACAACATCTTTAGGTTTCTTTTCTTTTATTAATCTCATTAATAAAAATCCCATCAGCTTATGCTTCCTAAGCATCACAGAAGAAACGAAAGCAGTAATATTTATATATCAGCATATATATATAGTATAAGCATTCGTCTCAGGCAGTAATATGATCTCATCACAGAACATTGCAGCAGAAGAACATATATGAAATATTGGATATACTATGACGTCCGTGTTTTTAATACGAGCCTGTATAAAACACAGATTCCACGGTCGCGACGAATAGCCAAACCCACATCCCAAGACCCCTACGAGAGCGGCAAGTAACTCTGCCAATTCTAGGGTTAGGAGACCCGGTCTCGACTCCTCGAGATGGCCTCCCACTGGACCCTAGAACCCGGTTACTTGTGCTCCCCTCCTTGGATCTACCTAATGCGGAAAAGTAAATTATATACATTGGTGACATCAACCGCAACCTGGAAGTGCCCCAAATAAAAGAATATTACATTACAAAAGAATTTTACATGAATGAAAATAAAAACCCTCATCTCACATAAAACCCCCGGCTATTCAGAACGCGACGATCCAATATAACATATCACAGCAACACATAATATCTCATATCATCAACGTAAGCAAGTATGCGTATCCCGATTGTCGTTGATGTATAGCAACGAAGCCGGTGATACACCACATACTACGCTTACGGTCACAGAAAAGAAAGTGTAAAACTACAATATTTGGAATCCACAATCACTTTAGACATCGTAAATCCGAAATATCACATACTTCGTATTTCATGCCTAACTCTATGAATTCCACATATTGTATCACATTCCAGATAAATATACGGTATTAAACTATTTGAACAGATAATCAAACACCCAAAATTTCCCGAAGTGCTCAACTCTTGAGCGGAGTTCAAATAATCCCAGAATATGTCACAGTACCAGTGATGCAGCCGTAGAAGGGTCAAGCCAACGCCTCATATGTGGCACGCCGTACTGCCCCAAACCCGAAGGTTCAAAAGGCAGTTCAAGACGGTCACATAATCGAGTTAAGGTTTGTTGTCTTCTAGAGGGTCCACCGCTTAACTTGTACAATTTTCCGAAAGATTTAAACCCAATAAAAATTCAACGCTTGAAAGTTTGCCGTGCCGGAATAAAGTGGGTTAATGATATCCGTTCAACGAGTTTAACAGTTTCTAAATATCCGGAAAGAAATACGAATTTAAATATTCCGATCGAATCTACGATTACAAAATAAACCACAGATTTTATAAACACCTGAGACAGATTAAAAATATCCAGAATACTCAGCAAGTAACTACGAGCAATACCATGAAGCCACGTGTCCCAATTCAACAGTGCCGCCGCGCAAGCGCCGCGCGAACCCCCTTTCTGCCGCGGAACTGCGCTCTGTTGGTCGAATTGTGGGCACGTGTTTCATGGTAATTCTTAGAATTACCTGCTGATTTTTTTACACATTTTTAATTCTGAAAAAAACCCAAAATTTAAAAAATTTCCAGAGAGGGGTCCATTTTGTCCGTTTCGAGTTCGATCGGAGTTTTAACTTCGTAAACACATCGCCTAATGCTCTAGCTAGGCTCAGATACCACTGTAGGGTTCCTAGGCACTCTTGTGAAGGTTCATAAGGCATCAAACATGCCCAGATTAAATTTTAGACGTGCCGAACAACCCAAAGCCGGGATCTTTGCTAGATTATTTGGGTTTAACATGTAATTAGATAACTTTTATCTAAGTGTGAGGGATTACAACCTTTGTAGTCCGCTCCTTCACTTCATAAGCTCCGAGTAGAAGTCCCTTTGCCGCGATCCACGATCTCCCGGACTCATGAGAGGCTCCACGACTCGAACGATCCATTCTAGCTTGTCGTATTCCAAATCTCCGATGATCTACGTTGAGGTTTCGAAGAACTCAAGCTATCTCACTCTAAAGAGAAGAACACCCTAATCCCAAGGGCTAGATGAGATGAGGATGAGAGAGTAGTGATTTAGCTTTCTTTTTATATCATTTTCTCATAATCTTTCATCACATAAGGATTTTCAAGAGAGCTTCTTCAAGAAGAAGAAGAAGAAGATAATGGAAAATATATTGAGATTAAAAACCTTTTGTGATGAATAGAAAGAATCATATGATTGAATTGTAACCATGGTCAAGGATGAATGGATAAGAAAGAGTAGAGAATAAACTATAGTTAGGGTTTGGTTTGGTTAATAAATGTGTCATCCATAAATATCTTCATAATGACAAAAGAAAATGCTTCTAGAAGCAACTTGAAGCAACTAAACCAAATCAAACCCTAACCTCAATTAATCATCCTTAAACATGTTTAACAATTAATCATATCATGTCACAATAATATATATCACATATATATTATATATTTGCAACAAAAGAAAATAATACAATTAACATATATCGCATATATATCAATGTATCATCCTTTGAGAAAATGAAATAATAAAGCATGCCAATATTAGTTAATATAATAATATATCATATATATTATTATATATTAAATCATCGAATCAACACTTGATCCGACGATCCGGCTATATCGAATATTACCGACTAATATATCATGTACCGATTCATCGAATCAACACTTGATCCGATGACCCGGTTCATATCCATATATCGCGAGAATATAATACGGTATCCCATATCGCATTATTCTCGCTCCTGCGCATATCACATATGTGCCACTACTCTGTTTCGCCTGAGCCAAGAAACCTCTGTGTAGGACTCTAAAGAATCGTCAATACGCCGGTAGCAGGTGATGATCATATCAAACACCCACAAGCTGCAAGCGGTCAGCTAAACGTAACAGCCACCCAGGTATTGAGCGATCAGAAGATCAACAAGCTAGCCTGTGCGTTCTCCTGTGAATCCAACCAGTAACACTCCCGTACAGTCCGGTCTGTTCGTCTGATATGTCGCATATCAAGTCTAGGGGTGGTATACGTCAGACCCCAGTAACCGATAAGTCGTGTCGATGTATGGCTCATAACGGGTCGAGAAACTACTAGTAACACTTACCAGTAAATCTCTATATAAGCCCTGGCCAGGGACTTCCAGTTATAGCCAATCGAACACCGCACAACATCAACTCCCTATACCGGGAGAGACGAATCCCCTCCTATCGCTCATTGCCTCCATGTGATTCGGGACTGTACCCAAAAGCCACCGTTTTGCACGCCCTCTTGGACGTGGTAAGGTGGAAATCAAAGCACAGTGGGAATCACACAAGACTCCATGACGATCTCGGGTCTACAGACTACCCTGTACCTGTGTCACCGGAGAACTGCCATCTGACGTGTGGTATATCACCATCTGGGAGTTCTCGGCGAGTCCGTCCAGTGTACCCAGTCTCCACTGAGCACCCGTACACCATCTCTGATGTCTAACACCGATGGATATGGGATCATCCATCGCCCATCATATGGGTCAAGATGCGTATACGCTAGTCTACTCTGGTGTATCGATGCCCTGTCTCGATATACCCTCGACTAGGAACAGTTATAGGATGTACTCATCGACTACCGTGGCCCCACTAGTATGATCTCATCATAGTCCCAGTAGTCGAGTACAGATCCTAAGGGCTTTATCAACATGTGAGAGTAAAACAGTAAACCAATACAAGTCAACATGTTAAGATAAAGTGAAACCAAATAGCATACTATCATGACGAGCAAGAAAGTCTTCTCTATATATAACCAAGCATCCATTATAATATACATCAAATGTACAACAATGGCCTCTAGGGCATATACATAACTAACATTTATTAGCTTAAAGTTTAGTAACCCTAATTTTCTAGGATCGATTCCTTTGCGTGTTTGTTTATCACCATCAAAATACATACTTTGAGACATGTGATGCTTCAAAACTCTTCATAGGGTGCTAGGAAAACCTTACAATTTTTCCCCATGCTCTTATGACCTTGACTTTGGCCAAAATATCATAAGTCACATGTCAAGTTCTACCCGTCATTCTCCAGGTTAATTTGAGCCGACCCGCGCATACCCTTGACTTTGGCCAAAATGGTAGAACGACTGCCCCAAACCAACACATCTATCTATGCTGCACATGAATACCCAATAGCTACCTATCACTATGCCTTGACTTTGGCCAACATACATTGCTTGAATACTATTGACTATTCATGTGAAACGACGGAGGGCTACGAATGGTTTTGGCGAAACCGTGAACGTAGTGAACTTGATATAATCGATGGAACGAGATAGCTTTTAAAAGGAGTGGCTTAAGCTCTGCGTTTAAAAGTTATTTTGAAAAGAAACCGAGTGGTTTTGAAAGTGTTCCAACGACTTTTACTTGGTTTATTTTTTCTTGCATTAATTCCAATGCGCCCCATCATTTAATCCTACCATTGCAGAAAATAACCAAAATATGACGTACGCTTATGCCATCCGCATTCGCCACGGGGCCCCGTCATTACCCGTTAGGTTACTTAACGAACGACAAAGCGGGGGCTGGACTAGCGCGGATGCAAAACATAAGCAACACCTAAATAATATCATACATAGATATATTTCAATGATAGCCATTTCAGATCACAGATGAATACATTGGATATACTAGGAATCCGCAATTCGTACGAGCCTGTAACGAAAAGCGGATTACACGGTCGCGATGAATAGCCAATACCCCACCCTAGACCCCTACGGGTGCGGCAAACTACCCGCCAAATATCCGAAGCCGAGCAACCTCCCTCAACGACTTGAGTAGGCTACTCGGCACTTCGAGATACCCGGTAGTTTGTGCACCCCACCTTGGGTCTATCCTAGGAGCAAAAACAGTAAAAAGAAATTATACAATAACGGCTACAACCCCGACCCGGTTGTGCGGCCAAAAATAATATTACATCAATTTACATATTACATGAATTGAAAGATAAAAGGAAAAACTCTCATCTCACAACCCCCGGCTATTCATCCGCGACAATCCAATGAATTCATATACACATACCATCAACATTACAAATCTCAGATATGTATAACCCCCACTAATCGACGTATAGCGATTAGCGGACGTTCAATACATATAACACATCACAGATATATTCCCGTCAGCTTAAGTCTTAAGAAGTTCGATCAAAATACGGATTTTCAAGGCCCAAAAACTAATTTTTCTTTCTGGAAAATCTGGGCTGAAAAAACATTCTCCAAAAATCCCAAAATACCCCATAGAGTATACTGCAGTGAAACCGATCCACGGCCGAGTCAACTCGGCCGCGGATCCGCGGTAAGAAGCTGTTCTTGCCGCGGAACCGCGGTGAGTTGGACGACTCTGTGGATCGTTTTTCTGCAGTATACTATAAAAACCCTGAGTCGATTTTTGGTATATGTCAAATAATTTTTACAGCACTTTAAAAATCGACAGAAAGTTTGAGTTCCGGGTGTATTTCGCGACTTTTTCTCCGATCGAATTTCTAGTTACTTTGCTAACATGTTAGATAGTGTTTAACTAGGATCTGATACCACTGTAAGTCCACGTTACCTCTCCCGGTACTTACGGGCTTGCGGAAATGATGAAAAACGATTTTTCAAGAGGTGGTAACATGGACTCAAAATACGGATCTTTGTTAAACAACTAATTAACAACCTAACTAGAGTTTTACCTACTCGGTTAGGGGGCTATACCTTTCTTGAACTCCTTCGTCTTCAACTCTTTCCGGTGTACGGATCGGCCTCACCTCGTCGTCTCCTTGCGCCGAAGATGGATCCACCTGAAAGCTTCTACCTTTGGCTTCTTCTTCGAACTTGAAGAAACTAGAACACTTGGTTTGCTAAACCTTGTGAACTAGGATGAGTAGAGAAGTGATTTGGGTTTTCTTTTATCTCTAAGGCAATGTTTCTCAACTCATGAGAGGGTGTTTCCTTGAACTAGAGAGAGAGCAAGAGGGAGAGCTCAAGAAAGAGAGAGAAATGAAATGAGAGAATGAGTAACTCTTTTCTCAACCTCTCTCCCATAATCCAAAAAGAATAATAATAATAATAATAATAATAATTGAGTATTATATGATGGTTACTATCATATCAAGCGGCATTATCATTTCATGCACTCATATTGCAAAGCATAACAAGCAAGCAAAAGTCTTGGCCATGAAATGATAGCCATTGCAATGATGATGGTCAACTAGTCCAACATAGTGAACCGGTCAACAAAGTCAACAAGTCAACAAAGTCAACCCCTCATCTCAACCATGACACAATAATACTTAATTAATATTATCATTAATCATATTTCTTATTCCCATTAGGGTTTAGCCAAAAGTCAACAGTCAACAACTCCAATGAGAATCCTCTGCCTCTGTCTCTCTATCAACTGTGCATACACACCCGCATCCGCGTTCCGAGGAACACGAATACAAACGAGATAAAACCAATCCCAAAATGTACACTAGGATCTGGCTTAAACTAAAGCCTGCTAGTGTTAACTGTCCGGATACTAAACGTGCACAAGTGCACGAATGTAACCGAACCCTGTCGCAAAACCATGCGACCTGTCACAAAACCATGCGACCTCTACTCTTTTGCCTAAAGGAGGATATCATTCTGTGTGGGACTCTAAAGACTCGACACTACGCTGGTAGTGGGTTTAACCATAGACCGCAAGCGGAACTAGCTGTGCGTAATGGTCCCCAGGTAGATGCCGACAAGAAGACGGACGAGGTGAAGCCCATCTGAACTCCTACTGAGCCTGAATGTGACAATCTCTATACAGTCCGGTCTGTTCGTCTGATACATCGCATGGCAGTCCTAGGGGGCGGTAAACGTCAGTCCCCTAATAGAGGTACAAGTCGTGTCGGAGTGTTAGCCCAGAACACCATGAGATAGCACTGGAAACCTACCAGTATATCTCACTTGCCCTGGCCAGGGACTACTCGTGTAATGGCTTTCCTAGACACAGCGCGATGTCAACCCCCAATACCGGGAGAGACGAATCCTGTCTAACCGTCACTGCCTCCAAGTGCTTCGGGACTGCACCCAACTACTACCTGTTTGCACGACTCCTTTGAGCCGTGGTAGGGTAGTAATCTAAGTACAGTGGGAACACACACGAGGCGAAGTGACAGTGTCAAGTCAGCGGACTAAGCTGTACTCATGTCACCTGGGAACTGATAACTGATGATAGGTATAGTACCAACAAACAGTTCCCGATGAGTCCTGTCCAGTGTACTCGTAACCTAACGAGCACCCGCATACTATCTCAAGTACGACGTACTGACGGCTGTGGGACAGACCGTCTCCCACACTGGGATGAGAAGCGCATACGCTAGTCTACTCCGGAGTATCGATGCCCTGTCTCGATAGTCCTGCGACTAAGGACCTGCATAAGGATGTGCTTATAGATTACCCAGCCCCCACTAGTGTGACAGCCATCACAACGCTGGTAATCAAGAAAAGATCCTAAGGGCTCCACTAATGTATATAGGTGATATACTAAAATAAACACATGTACACATTGAAGTAGAAACAAACCAAGTAGCATACTATTATATTGAGCAAGATTGTCTATACAAGGTGAATATCCCAAGCTTCCATTAAGTAATATACAAACTAGTATGATACAGTAATGGCCTCTAGGGCATATACACTAACACCAACCACCTGCTTCCCTTTCTTCGCAACGTCCGAAGTCCCCGCCTGCGATCCTATTAACACAAAACATAGCAAGTGCAACTCAGAAATCGACCAATAATACATACAATTAAGTTTAAATCGACGCACCGACTCCAACACCCTCTAAAGTGTTCACTTAGCGGCTAACGTGTGTGGTGACACTACTAAAACAAACCCATGTGCAAAAATCACGTGAAGCACAGAAACTGAGTCGGACACCGTATCACGTGTCGTCGAAACACTAAAAAACTAGCTAATCGATCCCAGATTTTACATACTGTCAATACCTAAAAATCTAGCAGTACCAAACACCTTAAAACAACTTCAGACAGCTACCCTACCAAACACAACCCCCCAGGTCCCTGTACGGCCGAGCTCACCGGAAAATACCCTCATGTCGCCGGCCAAACAGTGCCGTGTGGGGTCAGGGTCTCAGGTGTACGCTCAGGGTCTCAAGTACAACACTTCTACACTGCTAGTTTTTCCAGTAAATACTCGGGGTCATAGCAGGTTACAGTGACTAAAAAACGACACAAAAAACACAATATTAGACCAAAACCTTATCTTTAAGGTTCTAAACTGAAACTACAAAGCAACACCACGATATAACAACCTAATTACAGTTTAGAGATTGTTACCTAACCACACTTGCTCAAAACCCTAGCTTTCCATGCTCCAAGTGATCTCCATAGGCTTTAGATCAAGTTTAATGAAGGGTTTAGTGAGTTTTCTGAAGAGTAGTGTGGGTTTATGAGGATTTGGGTTAGGGTTTAGTGAAGAACAAGGGGAGTGTTCAGTTTGAGGGAGGTGAGGGTGAAGAATATGAGAAGGAGAAAATATGAGAATGAGAGAATGAGATGAGAGTGTGAGGGTGTTTGTGTGTGAGTGAGGGAATGAGGGTGTGAGATTAGCCATGCCCCTCTCTCTTTTCATTTAATGCAAGCCATGCCTCATGATGCATGCCACCTCTCTCTCTCTCAAGTCAACCTAATTAAAATCCTTTTTTATTTATAATTTGAAACTAATTAATTTAGATAATACATAAAACTTAATTAAAATGGGGTTAAGGTGCCATGGCTACTTAAGCATGGTTTAACATTTAATTAACCCTAGGTTAACATGCACATGTGTGTGCAAGCCGAAATAAATTTTAATAAAATATTAATTAATTTTGATAAAGTATTTGAAAACTATTTTGGTAAACTTTTTACAAAAAATCCACATTATCGCTTAATTAACTCTAATCGCATTCTAAGGTGTTACAAACATGGTCTCTTCCCATACCATATCTCATATGGAGTGGTAGGCATTGATTTGGATGGAACCCCATTCAATAGGTATGCAGGTTCTTAAGTGCATAACTCTAAAAGGAAACAAGCAACTCAGAAGTACTCATCATAGAGCGCACCATATCTCATATGGTTGGATACCTCCGCCCTGATACACTGTTTGTGCTGTGGTGTACTCGAAGGAGTAAGCTGAGAGAGAATCACATTCTCCTTTTAGAAACTCCAGGAACACCATGCTCAAGTATTTTCCTCCGCGATCACATCGAAGGACTTTAATACTTTTACCCGTCTGGTTCTCAACTTCACGCGTATATTCCTTGAATTTCTTAAAAGTTTCAGACTTGTGTTTCAACAGGAACATATGTCCGAATCTTGAGAGATGGTCAGCGAATATAATGAAGTATAAGGAACCACCCCTGGCATTTGTAGACATCGGACCATATACATCACTATGTATCAGTCCCAAGAGTTTAATAACTCTTTCTCTGTTTCCACTAAACGGAGTATTGGTCATTTTACCTTTCAGACAAGACTGGTAAGTATCATAAGATGAAAATTCGAACAGATTCTAATATTCATCCTTATGTAACTTAGCTAGTTGTGTCGCATTGATATGATCTAGTCTACAATGCCACAAGAAGGATTCGTTCATTTTTTAACTACTCCTCTTGTGTGTGTTTTATATACTTTGAACTGTAGTTTGATTTAGAACGTATATGCCATTACATAACATGTCTGATCCAATAAACTCTTGATTCAGGAAAATGTTCACAACATCATCCTGTAATACAATATTATATCTTTCTTTAACTTAATAAAGAAACTGATGCAATGTTGTATACCAGGTTCGGCATGTAATAACATTTGTTCAGAATCAATGTATTTACCATTTGGTAACATAAGGTGATATCTGCCAACTGATTTGGCTGCAACAATTGCACCATTCTCTAACACTTAGAGAAATATTACCCAATCCTAGTTCTCTACCTTTCTATACCCCATGTAACAGATTACATATGCAGGATCCTGATCTGGTATCTCATTCCCAGGACATAGAGGATACTAAGAAACGGTTCTTAGTAATAAACACAACCGAAGAATATGCATCAACATGCTCTTTCTTCGTTTGGGTGGCAAAAGAATCCGGGTATTCCCCTATTTCCTGCTCAGACTTATAACAATTATAAGTTGGAGCGGAACCAACGTTCCCCAGCTCAGTATAATAAGCAGGTTCGGTCAAAACATCCATATTATTATCTTGATTAAGGCGTGACATGGTCGCTACCTTGAGAGAGAGAGAGAAGAAAATACTCTGCGTGTGCTCTTGGAAGATCAGATTGGTTTATTATTTTATCTAATCAGGATGGCTCCCACTGTTTTTATCAAACCTTCCTTCAAACCCTAAAAGGTAAGACAAGCCGGGATTAATTACACTCTACAAGTTCGCCAATCTTTCGGCCAGGCTAGTGTCGTTACTTTGAGGGAGGTTCCCCGTGCTTTCGCACGGACCTAATTAAAATAAACTTCGTTTTCCAAGAGGCGTAACCCCGTTAACACCATTCTAGACACCTACTTGATCGACTAATTGTAATGTGCAAAACTCTCCCAGGAGTAACTCTTACACGCAGTAGGTATCAGGATCCAACTATCTTATAGAAGGTATGCAATCTCATTGCAAATTTCAACACTTGAAATTCCCAATAATATTTTGCCCCTAGCTTCCTATGACCTTGACGAAGGCCAACAAACTATAGGCCGCTAGTCAAGTTCAACCTGTACATTTCATGATTGAATTAAACCCACCCGCACGACCCTTGACGAAGGCCAACAAAGGCCATAGGCGAGTTAGAGTCTCATTTTTTCTACAGTATGATTAGAAAACCCTGCATGTATTTTTAAGGCCACTGAAATGATTTTTTGAACACTTTAAAATCGACAGAAAACGGGGACAGAAAATGTGTTTTTCCGGGAAAAATTCGTCGATCGAAGTTCTAACTTTTAGCTAATAATCTAATTATGGTTTAGTTAGGCTCTGATACCATGTTAGTTCATGTTGCATGCTTCCACAACTCTTGTCAGGCGGCGGAAGCGGTAAACGAAAATTTTCTTTGCATACAACACACACTTTTCCAAAGATCTTGTCTAAACCATAACTAGAAAACCATAACTAGAGATCTTATCTACTATGTTAGGGATTATACCTCAATGATACGGTCCTTCGGGTCTTCTCTTTGGTGCAACTCCTTTGCTCCTTGCCACTCCTTAGCTCCTTTGGATGTTGCCGATGTTCTCGATCTCCGGCCACCCCAAGACCTAGATGATCCACGCGAGAGTTGTCGTGCAAGGTAGAAACTCTTCATAAGAGCTGAACCTAGAGACCAAGTTTGCTAGAAGAGGTCACTAGGATCATGTAGAGATTATGGTATTAGATTATCTTTAATCCTAAACTTTTGTTTCACAACACATGTGAAGGGTAAAGCTTAGGATGAAGGAGGAGAAGAGAAGAAGGAGAGAGAAAGTGTTTGTGATAATAAGAGAGTTCAAGCATGAGAACATGATATATTGCAAATGAAATAATTGAAGCATATAATATAAAATTAGCACCATGCTTCAATAGTAATTCCAAAACAATATAAAATTAAATAACCCATTCTTGCAACCATGCTTGGACTTTCTTATTTCCACCTCATTTATTTATTTTCATAAAATAAATAATGTCATTATGAGGTGGAACCATCTAGAAGTTATTCTTGTAACAATTACAAGAATACCCCTCCTTCATATACCGTATACCATATACCGTATACCCGTATCCGAATTCCGAAAAATACGAATACCAATAATCCAATAATATAATACCGGTATTCGGCTTAAACCAAAGCCTACCATTATTATTGTTCCGATTATTATTCCTGAAACAATTACACGAACATAATCGAAACCCTATCGTAACACCTTACGGCTGCCGTAACAACTTACGGCCTCTACATCTTTCGCCTGAATGAGAGAACCCTCTGTGTGGGACACTAAAGACTCGACAGTACGCTGGCAGTGGGCGCGTCAGCGGCACTAGCTATGCGTAACGGCTACCCAGGTACATGACGATAAAGTGGTCGACGAGCAAACTCATCACAACCCCAACGAGCCTGCAAGCAAAACTTACCGTACAGTCCGGTCTCTTCGTCTGATATGTCGCATATAAAGTCTAGGGGTGCTAATCAGACCCCAGTAACTTTATAAGTCATGATGATTTACGGCCCATAACGGTTCGAGAAACTACTGATAACACTTATCAGTAAATCTCGAGAACCTGGCCAGGGATTTGATGTTATGGCCGATCAAGCATAGCGCGACACCAACTCCCTATACCGAGAGAGACGAAACCCCTCCTATCGCTCACTGTCTCCATGTGATTCGGGACTGTACCCAAAATCAACCTGTTTGCACGACTCGGCAGAGTCGCGGTAGGGAGGAAATCAAAGCACAGTGGGAATCACACAAGACACTATGACGATCTCGGGTCTACAGACTAACCTGTACAAGTGTCGCCAGAGAACTGCTATCTGACAATTGGTATATATACCATCTAGGACTTCTTGGAAAGTCCTGTTCGGTGTACCCATTCTCCAATGAGCACCTGTGTACAATCTTTGATGTCAAACACCAATGGTTGTGGAATCAACCATCGCCCCCCAGGGTCAGGAAACGTACACACTAGTCTAACTTGGTAATACTGATTCCCTGTATCGATATACCCTCGACTAGGAACTATTAAAGGATATGCTTATAGATTATCCAGGCCCCACTAGTATGATCTCATCATAATCCTGGTAGTCAAGCATAATCCTAAGGGCTTCATCAACATGCATATAAAGATATGAAATATAACACAAGTTAAGATGAAGATAAACCAGATAGCATACTATCATTTCGAGCAAAGATTGTTTCTGCACATATACATGCCTAGCATCTTGTTAGTTATATGTATGCCCTAGAGGACATTACTGTACATATGATGTATATTGTAATGGATGCTTGGACATATATAGGGAGGACTTTCTTGCTCGACATGATAGTATGCTATATGGTTGTACTTTATCTTAACATGTACTCTGATTGTCTCTATGTTACATGTTGATAAAGCCCTTAGGATATGTACTCGACTACTGGGACTATGATGAGATCATACTAGTTAGGCCACGGTAGTCGACGAGTACATCCGATAACTATTCCTAGTCGAGGGTGTATCGAGACAGGGCATCGATACACCAGAGTAGACTAGCGTATACGCATCTTGACCCATATGATGGGCGATGGATGATCCCATATCCATCGGTGTTTGACATCAAGGATGGTGTATGGGTGCTCAGTGGAGACTGGGTATACTGGACGGACTCGCCGAGAACTCCCAGATGGTATTATACCTCACGTCAGATGGCAGTTCTCCGGTGACACTGGTACAGAGTAGTATGTAGACCCGAGATCGTCATAGAGTCTTGTGTAATTCCCACTGTGCTTTGATTTCCATCATACCACGTCCAAGAGGGCATTCAAAAAGGTGGCTTTTGGGTACAGTCCCGAATCACATGGAGGCAATGAGCGATAGGAGGGGATTCGTCTCTCCCGGTATAGGGAGTTGATGTTGCGCTGTGTTCGATTGGCTATAACTGGAAATCCCTGGCCAGGGTTGCTGAGATTTACTAGTAAGTGTTATCAGTAGTTTCTCAAACTGTTATAGACCTCATATCGACACGACTTATCAAGCTACTGAGGTCTGACGTTTACCACCCCTAGGCGAGATATGTGACATATCAGACGAAGAGACCGGACTGTACGGGAGTGTTACTGATTGGATTCGTAGGAGAATGTACAGGCTTGCTTGTTGATCTTCTGATCGCTCAATACCTGGGTGGCTGTTACGTTTAGTTGACCGCTTGCAGCATGTGGGTGTTTGATATGATCATCACCTACTGCCGACGTATTGACGATTCTTTAGAGTCCTATACAGAGGTTTCTTGACTCAGGCAAAACGAAGTAGGAGCACATATATGATATCTGCGGGACCGAGAACAATACGTGTATGTGATACCGTATTAGATTCTCGCGATATGAGATATCGGCCGTGTCACGACCCGAAAGTACGGAACATGACCGGCACTTAAACTACGAACGTCTCGAGGCGTACGTAATCTAAGTAAACCGAAAACCCAGAAATCCAAACCAAGAAAAGTAGTAGAGTGCAGGAAAAACCAACTTAAAGCAAGTAATTTCAATAGCATAAACCGAATTATGCGGTTTTTAAAATATCAAAAAATTTACTGAAAATTTCGGCAGAGTCTCCTTTTTAAATACTGGCCCCCAAACGGGATACAACATGAATAGTATACGAAATCAAAAAAAAGACATCCCCAAGCGGGAGCTACCTCTTCGTCAATCGACGGTCACAACCACACAAGCAATAAATATACAACGCCAACGGCGAGGATCAAAAACTCAAAAGGGAACTCAAAACCACCAGAAATATAACGAGCGACTCTAAGGTCGAAAGAATAAACAACACTGGTCTCTATCTCAATAGATACATGTTTGGTTGATGGAACTTCTAGATACAACAGAATAATGATATACAAGATATATAATGGGGGTATGATACAAGTAAACCCACCTACTAGCAAATCACCCGAATGAAACTGAGCCCGCAAGCCGTAAAGAAACCTGTACGGCAAAACTGCAAGAAACTGGGGCACAACGGGGGTGAGTTGCCAACTCGTGAATAGAAAAACATCTACGCACAGAAATCACATAAATAACGCAACCTAGGTCAATGATCATAATATATCCTCAAATATATATATAACAGGCAGCCTATGACAATGTCTAGGGTAATATCTAACCCGAGTATAATTTCATGTGCCCGTGTCAGTGCCTCAGGTAGCAATATATCATATGAATGAGGTATGAATGCATGAAACAGAATACATGTAAATTAAGAAACTGTTTTCATAAATTAGTGAGATTTCTTTCATATTTTTAAACTGAGGTATCATAATAAAATCAGTATCAACAGTGTCTAGCATCGACACAAAACATAAATCTCACTGTCTCGAAATATCAATGTCTCAAGCTCAATATCTAGGGCGCCGTCAGTCCGGACCGGCCCCTACCATCCATCTCAAGACCACGACGGTATCCTCCGGATATCCGACGCGTCGGGTAATATCACCGGTAGGTAGTGCTCCCCAGCCAGGCTCAACGTCAACACCACATTCCTCTTGCCCCGGGGTACCATACCGGGCCCACCATGTACCCGTGACGGTTCCTCCACTCCTCGACACGGATCTCCAAAACCACAGCAAACTCATGGTGGACGACACTTTACATCACTAGAAAACCGCAACATTTTATATTTTAAAAGATCATAAGTTGTAAATTTTGCGGCTTTCCCCGAAATCCAGAAATATCATAAATCTCAAGAAATCATCACAAGTGCATATGTCAATGATAATGAACTAGGCATGAACAACTGAATAATAGTATGCATGAAGTGGTAGGTAATAACTACAATGTCTAATATGGCATATAAAGGAAGTACACTAATATCATGTCAAAACTACCAGCTAACAATCTAAGTCAAGCAATTATATTCTCTAAAGTGTACGTGACATGGCAATTACCGATGAAGATGTGTGTGAGCCGGCAAGTAGGTGTACGTGGTACATACGCATCATCGGTAATAGTGCTGGTGTCCTAACAGCATGATATCAATAATGGAATATGCAGCAAAATAAATATACGAGGCAGAGCGAACAACAATAATGTGCGGGAGCTGAATACTAGACACAACGATAACTAATCTGCAAAAATCTAATATAAGTCCTACGAATGGTGCCTTTTGAAATAACACGAATCATGGGGTTTTGAAAATAGGGGCTACGGTGTTTTTATGAAAAGATACGTCGTTTTTTGAAATATCCGTAGATTCCCTTGAGCTGTCGTTAAAAATGCCCACGATTCGTTAGTTTTTGAAATAGGTAAGAAGTCTAATCTAATCTAACAACTACACTAAACTATACGGCTGAACTAACAAGCTGAACTACAGGTAAGGAAACCGCCTATCATCTGAGTCGATACATTTACATACCTGTATATGTATAGTCTGTGATCCCGCCTCAATAATATCATATCCGATACCATATCTATAATCAGGTATCCCAAGTCAAGAGTGCGGATCAATCATCAATATAGCTCGTACGTAAATCCGTCGTACGGCATCCCAATCTGGGTACGGGTCAATATCACATTCATCATACTATTCACCTGGTATCCTCTTTATCAAATATCATGATCGGGGTACTGATCTACGTCTAGTACCATACTGATACCGCCTACGTATGCATGGACGTGTGTGAAACACTACGTCAAGGACCCGCTACAACGTCATGTCGTATCTAAGATACGAACCCTGCTATATCACCGATCTCACGGCCTCGATCCAATCTCATCGACTCAGCTCAACCCCAAGTATCATCCTCAATTCGTATGTGAACACATAGTCCCATACCCATGTGAACACATAACTATAAAGAATCCCATGAGCACATATCAATAGGAATGTATGCAAGTATGTATGTGTGTATGTGTAGTGCAACACTACCCTAGGGTTCACAACACTAAGGTAATCCAACACACCAATATCCATCCTAAGCAACGTTATTAATCCCAAATAACATATAATAAATGTTGGTGTGTATACGCATCCGTATACACCACCACGGACTGCGGGGGTGCTATACGCCATCCACCCGACTTCTCCCCGTAGATATAAATCTACTCACCTGGTCCTCGCTTGCCGGTGCCGACGTCGCCATGCGCTTGCTTGTCGTCTCGAAGTCCACATGGGGTGCCTACACATCATAACGCACCGTATCGCATTAAAACTAAATTCAAAATCGAAACGGCATACGAAAACCAAATCGGCACGCGTATCACGCATAGGTCCAAACCTATCGCCTACGCATGCAAGAATAGTCAAACCAACCCTCGATGTCGATGTACAAACGTCAAACCATCGAGAAAAATCCAATCACACTCATTTGCACAATTACAAGCACTAATTATAATATAAAATAGCTTAAAATTCCCAAAACCCCAATTTCACTTAAAAAGTCGTTTTTCCGAAAATCTAGCAAGCACAATTCGCCGTTTGTACAAAACATGATGTTTAAATGAATGTAGCGGCCAATATACTTATTAAATATCTTAAATAAGTCATAGAAACAATTTCCGGAATTTAATCTCATTAAATTCCAAAAACCCTAATATTCTAGTTTACAAAATACCCTTTTTACAATTTCATAGCAAAAATGCACAAACTACAATTTAGGTTGGATTTCCATGAACTAAAGTGTTAAACTACACTTAATAAAGTTAATAATATGATAAAAACCCTAACCATATTTTAATTCTCGATTTAACACAATATTTACAAAAACTAGTTTGCAATTTTAACCAATTTCGACCATTTTATAGCAAAATGCACATACAACAATCTAGTTTGGATTTGCATGATCTAAAGCATTAAACTACATTTTATAATGTTAATAAAGTCATAAAATTCTTAGTTAGATTTTAAATCACCCATTTGCAACTAAAACTAAAACCTAGTTTGCTTAAATAACTAAATTTGGACTTTTAGATGCAACAATTTACAAATTATCTTCTAGATTAGGTTTAACATGTCTTAACATGCTAACTACACCATGCAACCTTAAACAAGTGACAACAGCCCTATTGAATTTAAAACCCTAACTTTTCAATTCAAACTCCTTCTCTTTAGATTTCCAAACTTGCAATTAAACCATATTTAAGCACCTAATAAGATACATTAAGGAATTTAACCCAACAATTGAACAATAGGTTAGGATTTATACCTTAAAACCATCTTGAGATCAACATGTACTAGACCTCCAAATTGAAATCTTTGCACCAAGATCCTTGCTTAAAGAGATAAGAGAAAATGGGTAGGGCTTTGATTTGCATTTTAGCTTTGATTTTTGATGGAAATGGGTGAATTTTTTGATGGAAAATGAGAGGAGAAGAGGGAGGGAGGGGCTGCTGTTGGGGGCTGAGAATTTCGGCCAGAAATGGGAGTGAGGAGAAAGAGGGAGGTAGAGAAAATGGGGGGGACAAAGTCAATGTCAAAGCAATTCAAAAGTCTAACTACTTTATCCATTTTCTATTCTTTTCTTCATTTCCTTTCATTTGAAAATCAAGTGGGGAAAAAATAGGGTGGCTGCTGATTTCAGCCATGGGGAGGAGTAAATGGGTGTGTGTGGGTGTGGGTACGGGTGTGGGGTGATGAAAAATGATAAATACAATACCCCAAACATCCATTTACGCTAAAAAAAGCCTTTTTTTTTCAATAATTTCTAAACCATTTTGGCAAATGATTTCGTTCCAAAAACCACATGATAAATTTTTATTTAATGTTTTATGATGCACAAAATTTGTTTCAACTCATTCCAATTTGTAATTTTCCCTAATTAAATGTATTAGTGACGGCTTAAAATAATAATAAAATAATATTTTTTTCAGAAAATTTGAAATTTCACCAGCGGCTCAATAAACACCAAATAATAGCAATTACATAGCTAGAATATGTATATTTAATTTTTATAATAAGATATTTGTATTTTGTCTTTTTACAGAAAACCTCCTCATTTTACCGATTTTCCGAAATTTCACCGAAACGATTTTCGAAACGCTACAATCTTCCCCCCTTAAAGAAATTCGGTCCCCGAATTTAAATTCAAACTCCCCCAATTACTACAACATCTAAGAAAAACCATCAAGTCGTCGGGACTCCGAAATTGTAAATACATAAAACAAATCGTAGCGCAGCGCATGCGCTTGAAAAATGAGTATATAACTCAAATCAAAACTCCTCCAAGCATCTCGCGATCATCGGAGTCGTGGAGAAGACATCAATGCCAAATCCAAATCAAAACCAATATGATATAACTCAAAACTATAAATGTAAATATCGAATCTATATCTGTAAGTATCTGAAGGAAATGCATGCCAAATCTCTTTAAGTCGCTGTGCAACGCGTATAACACTGCACAGTGGCGGACGTCTACCATAAAAAAATAACTATATACATATATACTTTTGTTTGAAATGTACGTTCCGCCTTTTTGGAAACAATTTAGAAGGGTCTCCTTGTTTTAAACATTTCGTGTCATATCAGACACGTAGGTAAATACTGAGGCTATAGCTCGCTTTTTGGAAATCCCTTCAATAACTATCAATGCAAGCCAAATATATTCAGGTACTGTCCTCTGACTAGTCATGCTCAGTACGAAAACACATAGCAATATCATAAAAACGTACTACTCTATAAGAAATCAATCCCAAAATATGCACATGAATACTACATGCGTCTGGTGCGCACGGAAATCAAAATCCATGAATGTGACATACATGCGCACAGAAACAACATCTAAGTGCATCGGGTGTGCACGAAACATCTGTCGTAGGCAACATGTGTGCCTGACAGTAAAATCAGGTGCATCTGACATGCACAAAAAATCTAGATTTAGTGCATCTGGTGTGCACCAAAATCGCATCTCAAGACATGCGCTCAACATGCGCGAAAATCTAAATCAGGTGCATCCATCGTGCACGAAATCATGAAATCCAATATCAAGCGCCGAACGTGCGCAAAATCAATCAGGTGCACAAGGTGCACAAAACAAATATCGAGTATCTCAATCAAAATCGAAGTCCAGTGCATCTAAGTGCACAAAAGGCGTATCATGCACTGCAAGCATATATAAACTATACCGAGTGCAGGAACGAAATCGTGTGCATGCATACGCAGAAAACCAACTCAACTGTTTAAAACCGTAAAATCACAAACATGTGAAACTAAAGAACGAAAACGATATCAAGTGCAACACTGTGCAAAGATCGTAAATCCTCAATCATCATACGAATAAATCACCCAAAACATCGGAATCAATAATGGCGGAATAGTACTGCCCCAGCGCATCCTCTAAGAATCTCGGCCAACTGTCGCGGTCACTAGTGTGACGTCTCGTCGATGATCATGAACTCTGTCCTGCTGGTGTGCGTAACCATGACCACTCCTGGGTCAAGGTCTTCACTGTGAATTACCAATCTTTCGGTCCATCGGCTCATCGGCCCTGTCGGGTGTGCTAACGGGGACGATTCCGTTCTGGTACTTCTCTGGTCATCTCTTGGTCAATCATCGCGACCACTCGTAAGACAGCATATCACTGGCGTCGGCCTCTGGCTCTTTGAATGTACATGACACCTCTGATCCTGGGTGCAAGTATCATTGCAGCAGTGTCCCGGAAGGAATCCTGCTCACGGTCTCTTCCATGTCTCGTCTCTGCCAACTGTCCGGAAGTCGTTGTCCTTTCCTATATCTGCATCTTGCTCTGGAACGACTGCATACTCATCGCGACTCCTTCTGGAAGGTAAGTCCAAGTACCATGCCTCGGCATGCGCATCGCCTCTCTGATGTCGGCGGAGTGGAACATCATCTCATCTAGATCTGTTGCGAACCTTTTACTCCACTTTTCTCTAATGTCGACCGCTTCGGACTCGTCTCGTCGTGGCTGCATGGACTGAGCTCCAACGGCTATCCTCGTATCTGGAGTCTCCCAAGAATGCATCTCACCACCTAGCATCCGAATTAAGTCGAGTTAGGGTTTCATTCTTCTAGAGGGACCATAGAATTGCCTGCATGTCTTTCCGACTACTTTAAACTTGGAATAATAGGTTTTCGACATTCGATCGTCTCTGTCGACCCTCACGTCTCTGCGTGAAGTCGTCTCTAGCTGGAATCAATCTATCTGATGACCTCTCATCGGGTAGGCGAACGAACCACATGTCCTAGTCATTCATCCTCGGGTGACTAGCGACCTTCTATCATCTCTTAATACAATCTGTACTGCAATAGCTCCAATATATGGGGCGATATCTCGTCGCTCGCAACAACAACTGGCTCACTCGTCTGCATGCTGAACGGTGCCTCAATCATCAGGAGTAAGCAACACACCAACGGTCATCAAAATCTGGCTGGCCTCTGTCAGTAGCTCAATCCTCTAGTGTCGATCAGCACCTCCGAGTAACCTCATAAAGGCGATCCGCCAAACGCTCGTGGCGCGGAAACACAGTAAAAAGACACATCTTTGCAATCGTGTGTCGCCGGAATTTCGCCCTGGTCAGTCCTCGTTCGTGACGAGCTTGTGCTGACCGCAACTCTAGCCGTTGCTCTCCCTGCCGGTAACCGTAGCAGCAAAACCAAACTGGTACCGATGAGGCTAGATCAGGAAGGAATATAATACTGAACAAGGAAATGTACATCCTAAGGCTTCATAAGTGGAGTGGCGTGTCGTAAATATGCCGCGGAACATACCAACGGTACGTCACTCTACTTTAGTCACCTATTCCATTAACCAAGGGTCATCCTACGCTCCGTAGGTTAAAACCTAACGCTCTGATACCAATTTTGTCACGACCCGAAAATACGGAACATGACCGGCACTTAAACTACGAAGGTCTCGAGGCGTACGTAATCTAAGTAAACCAAAAACCCAGAAATCCAAACCAAGAAAAGTAGTAGAGTGCATGAAAAACCAACTTAAAGCAAGTAATTTCAATAGCATAAGCCGAATTATGCGGTTTTTAAAACATCAAAAAATTTACTGAAAATTTCGGCAGAGTCTCCTTTGTAAATACTGGCCCCCAAACGGGATACAACATGAATAGTATACGAAATCAAGAAAAAAGGCATCCCCAAGCGGGAGCTAGCTCTTCGTCAATCGACGGTCACAACCACACAAGCAATAAATATACAACGCCAACGGCGAGGATCAAAAACTCAAAAGGGAACACAAAACCACCAGAAATATAACGAGCGACTCTAAGGTCGAAAGAATAAACAACACTGGTCTCTATCTCAATAGATACATGTTTGGTTGATGGAACTTCTAGATACAACAGAATAATGATATACAAGATATATAATGGGGGTATGATACAAGTAAACCCACCTACTAGCAAATCACCCGAATGAAACTGAGCCCGCAAGCCGTAAAGAAACCTGTACGGCAAAACTGCAAGAAACTGGGGCACAACGGGGGTGAGTTGCCAACTCGTGAATAGAAAAACATCTACGCACAGAAATCGCATAAATAACGCAACCTAGGTCAATGATCATAATATATCCTCAAATATATGTATAACAGGCAGCCTATGACAATGTCTAGGGTAATATCTAACCCGAGTATAATTTCATGTGCCCGTGTCAGTGCCTCAGGTAGCAATATATCATATGAATGAGGTATGAATGCATGAAACAGAATACATGTAAATGAAGAAACTGTTTTCATAAATTAGTGAGATTTCCTTCGTATTTTTAAACTGAGGTATCATAATGAAATCAGTATCAACAGTGTCTAGCATCGACACAAAACATAAATCTCACTGTCTCGAAATATCAATGTCTCAAGCTCAATATCTAGGGCGCCGTCAGTCCGGACCGGCCCCTACCATCCATCTCAAGACCACGACGGTATCCTCCGGATATCCGACGCGTCGGGTAATATCACCGGTAGGTAGTGCTCCCCAGCCAGGCTCAACGTCAACACCACATTCCTCTTGCCCCGGGGTACCATACCGGGCCCACCATGTACCCGTGACGGTTCCTCCACTCCTCGACACGGATCTCCAAAACCACAGCAAACTCATGGTGGACGACACTTTACATCACTAGAAATCCGCAACATTTTATATTTTAAAAGATCATAAGTTGTAAATTTTGCGGCTTTCCCCGAAATCCAGAAATATCATAAATCTCAAGAAATCATCACAAGTGCATATGTCAATGATAATGAACTAGGCATGAACAACTGAATAACAGTATGCATGAAGTGGTAGGTAATAACTACAATGTCTAATATGGCATATAAAGGAAGTACACTAATATCATGTCAAAACTACCAGCTAACAATCTAAGTCAAGCAATTATATTCTCTAAAGTGTACGTGACATGGCAATTACCGATGAAGATGTGTGTGAGCCGGCAAGTAGGTGTACGTGGTACATACGCATCATCGGTAATAGTGCTGGTGTCCTAACAGCATGATATCAATAATGGAATATGCAGCAAAATAAATATGCGAGGCAGAGCGAACAACAATAATGTGCGGGAGCTGAATACTAGACACAACGATAACTAATCTGCAATAATCTAATATAAGTCCTACGAATGGTGCCTTTTGAAATAACACGAATCATGGGGTTTTGAAAACAGGGGCTACTGTGTTTTTATGAAAAGATACGTCGTTTTTTGAAATATCCGTAGATTCCCTTGAGCTGTCTTTAAAAATGCCCACGATTCGTTAGTTTTTGAAATAGGTAAGAAGTCTAATCTAATCTAACAACTACACTAAACTATACGGCTGAACTAACAAGCTGAACTACAGGTAAGGAAACCGCCTATCATCTGAGTCGATACATTTACATACCTGTATATGTATAGTCGGTGATCCCGCCTCAATAATATCATATCCGATACCATATCTATAATCAGGTATCCCAAATCAAGAGGGCAGATCAATCATCAATATAGCTCGTACGTAAATCCGTCGTACGGCATCCCAATCTGGGTACGGGTCAATATCGCATTCATCATACTATTCACCTGGTATCCTCTTTATCAAATATCATGATCGGGGTACTGATCTACGTCTAGTACCATACTGATACCGCCTACGTATGCATGGACGTGTGTGAAACACTACGTCAAGGACCCGCTACAACGTCATGTCGTATCTAAGATACGAACCCTGCTATATCACCGATCTCACGGTCTCGATCCAATCTCATCGACTCAGCTCAACCCCAAGTATCATCCTCAATTCGTATGTGAACACATAGTCCCATACCCATGTGAACACATAACTATAAAGAATCCCATGAGCACATATCAATAGGAATGTATGCAAGTATGTATGTGTGTATGTGTAGTGCAACTCTACCCTAGGGTTCACAACACTAAGGTAATCCAACACACCAATATCCATCCTAAGCAACGTTATTAATCCCAAATAACATATAATAAATGTTGGTGTGTATACGCATCCGTATACACCACCACGGACTGCGGGGGTGCTATACGCCATCCACCCGACTTCTCCACGTAGATATAAATCTACTCACCTGGTCCTCGCTTGCCGGTGCCGACGTCGCCATGCGCTTGCTTGTCGTCTCGAAGTCCACATGGGGTGCCTACACATCATAACGCACCGTATCGCATTAAAACTAAATTCAAAATCGAAACGGCATACGAAAACCAAATCGGCACGTGTATCACGCATAGGTCCAAACCTATCGCCTACGCATGCAAGAATAGTCAAACCAACCCTCGATGTCGATTTACAAACGTCAAACCATCGAGAAAAATCCAATCACACTCATTTGCACAATTACAAGCACTAATTATAATATAAAATAGCTTAAAATTCCCCAAAACCCCAATTTCACTTAAAAAGTCGTTTTTCCGAAAATCTAGCATGCACAATTCGCCGTTTGTACAAAACATGATGTTTAAATGAATGTAGCGGCCAATATACTTATTAAATATCTTAAATAAGTCATAGAAACAATTTCCGGAATTTAATCTCATTAAATTCCAAAAACCCTAATATTCTAGTTTACAAAATACCCTTTTTACAATTTTATAGCAAAAATGCACAAACTACAATTTAGGTTGGATTTCCATGAACTAAAGTGTTAAACTACACTTAATAAAGTTAATAATATGATAAAAACCCTAACCATATTTTAATTCTCGATTTAACACAATATTTACAAAAACTAGTTTGCAATTTTAACCAATTTCGACCATTTTATAGCAAAATGCACATACAAAAATCTAGTTTGGATTTGCATGATCTAAAGCATTAAACTACATTTTATAATGTTAATAAAGTCATAAAATTCTTAGTTAGATTTTAAATCACCCATTTGCAACTAAAACTAAAACCAAGTTTGCTTAAATAATTAAATTTGGACTTTTAGATGCAACAATTTACAAATTATCTTCTAGATTAGCTTTAACGTGTCTTAACATGCTAACTACACCATGCAACCTTAAACAAGTGACAACAGCCCTATTGAATTTAAAACCCTAACTTTTCAATTCAAACTCCTTCTCTTTAGATTTCCAAACTTGCAATTAAACCATATTTAAGCACCTAATAAGATACATTAAGGAATTTAACCCAACAATTGAACAATAGGTTAGGATTTATACCTTAAAACCATCTTGAGATCAACATGAACTAGACCTCCAAATTGAAATCTTTGCACCAAGATCCATGCTTAAAGAGATAAGAGAAAATGGGTAGGGCTTTGATTTGCATTTTAGCTTTGATTTTTGATGGAAATGAGTGAATTTTTTGATGGAATATGAGAGGAGAAGAGGGAGGGAGGGGCTGCTGTTGGGGGCTGAGAATTTCGGCCAGAAATGGGAGTGAGGAGAGAGAGGGAGGTAGAGAAAATGGGGGGGGGGACAAAGTCAAGGTCGAAGCAAGTCAAAAGTCTAACTACTTTATCCATTTTCTATTCTTTTCTTCATTTCCTTTCATTTGAAAATCAAGTGGGGAAAAAATAGGGTGGGTGCTGATTTCAGCCATGGGGAGGAGTAAGTGGGTGTGTGTGGGTGTGGGTACGGGTGTGGGGTGATGAAAAATGATAAATACAATACCCCAAACATCCATTTACGCTAAAAAAAGCCTTTTTTCTTCAATAATTTCTAAACCGTTTTGGCAAATGATTTCGTTCCAAAAACCACATGATAAATTTCTATTTAATGTTTTATGATGCACAAAATTTGTTTCAACTCATTCCAATTTGTAATTTTCCCTAATTAAATGTATTAGTGACGGCTTAAAATAATAATAAAATAATATTTTTTTCAGAAAATTTGAAATTTCACCAACGGCTCAATAAACACCAAATAATAGCAATTACATAGCTAGAATATGTATATTTAATTTTTATAATAAGATATTTGTATTTTGACTTTTTACAGAAAACCCCCTCATTTTACCGATTTTCCGAAATTTCACCGAAACGATTTTCAAAACGCTACAGGCCGGGTATATGTGATATAGCCGGGTCATCGGATCAAGTGTTGATTCGATGAACTGATACAGATTATATTAGTCAATTATTTGTGAAATAGCCGGATTATCGGATCAAGTGTTGATTCGATAATTTAATGTATAATTATATATTTGATATATTAAATTATGTTAACTGATATAAGCTCACTAAAATATTCTTTTTTCTCACTCGGGTAATACATTGATATATATGCGATATATGTTAATTGTATTATTTTATTTTGTTCCAATAAATATTGTATATGTGATATATAATATTGTAAGATGTTAGGGTTATTAATGCAACGTGATTAGTGGAGATTAAACATGATTAAGGTTTGATTTGGGTTAATTTTTCTAGAAGCTTCTAGAAGCTTTTGTTTTGTTTTTGCAAAGATTTTTTGTAAAGATATTTTTTGTAGATATTTTGTTAACCCAACCCAACCCTTCACCATGGTTAAGTCTCTACATGGGTTAAGTTATAATACTTAACCGATGGTTGCATTTCTAACTTCACTATAATTCATTATTCATCACAAAGTAAAATTCTTCTTCTTCTTCCTTTGATAAAGCTTTCTACCGTTTTGGTTTGTGATGAAAATGAGTGAGAAATAGAAAACAAATGAGAGATAAAATCCTACTTCATCATCCTAATCTATCCTAGCCATTTAGATTAGGGTGTTCACTTCATTACTGAGTGAGAGCTTGAGTTAAAGTTTCTTCAAGGTAGATCATCTTAGTTATTGAAGATCGGAAGCAAGCTTGCATCTTTCTTTTGTGGATCCTCTCTAGAGTCCGGATTCTTGATGATCGCAGCGAAGGGACCTCAACATGGAGCTTATTGTAAGTCCACGTTACCCGTCCCCGGTTCTTTGGGGTTGCGGAAATGGTGAAAAACGATTTTTCTTTGGGGGTAACATGGACTCAAAATACGGATCTTTGTTAAACAACTATCTAACAACCTAAGTAGGAGTTTTACCTACTCGGTTAGGTGGTTATACCTTAACTTGAACTCCTTCTCTTCGACTCCTTGTGGTGGTCGGATGGTTCTCTCCTCGTCGTCTCCTTGTGCCGAAGATGGATCCACCTGAAAGCTTCTACCTTTGGCTCCAACCTCAATCTTGAGAAAAGTAGAACACTTGGTTTGCTAGACCTTGTATACTAGGATGAGTAGAGAAGTGTTTTGGGTTTTATCTCTATGGTTCTTTCTTCTCAACACATGAGACAATAGAACCATGAACTAGAGAGAGAGCAAGAGGAAGAGGGAGAGCTTGGGGATGAGAGAGAATGAGAATGATAGAATGAGCAAGACTTTTTTCACACTTGCTCTCATAATCCAAAATAATCATAACAAATAATAATAATTGAGTATTATGTGATGGTTGTTATCATTTCAAATGGCAATATCATTTCATGTATTAAATGCAATTTGTGAACAAACAAGCAAGCAAAGGTCAATGCTAAGAAATGATAGCCATTGTCATGATGATGGTCAACAAGCCCAACCTAGTCAACCAGTCAACTAAGTCAACAAGTCAACAAAGTCAACCTTTCAACCCAACCATGGCACAATAATACATAATTAATATTATCATTAATCATATTTCTTATTCTCATTAGAGTTTAGCAAAAGTCAACAGTCAACAACCCTAATGAGAATCATCTGCCTCTGTCCCTGTCAACCGTGCATACACACCTGCATCCGAGTTCCGAGGAACACGAATACAAACGAGATAAAACCAATCCAAAAACATACACTAGGATCTGGCTTAAACCAAAGCCCGCCAGTGATAACTGCCCGGACACTAAACGTGCACAAGTGCACGGATGTGATCGAACCCTGTCGCAAAACCATGCGACCTCTACTCTTTTGCCTAATGGCGAATAGCTCTCTATATGGGACTCTAAAGACTCGACACTACGCTGGCAGTGGGTTTAACCACAGACCGCAAGCGGCACTAGCTGTGCGTAACGACCCCTAGGTAGATGCCGATAAGAAGACGGACGAGGTGAAACCGATCTGAACTCCTACTGAGCCTGAATATTACAATCTGCGTACAGTCTGGTCTGTTCGTCTGAGAATATCGCATGGCGGGCCTAGGGGGCGGTAAACATCAGTCCCCTAATAGCGGTACAAGTCGTGTCGGAGTGCAGCCCAGAACACCCTGAGATAACACTGGAAACCTACCAGTATATCTCGCTTGCCCTGGCCAGGGACTTTGTGTAATGGCTCTCCTAGACACAACGCGATATCAACCCCCAATACCGGGAGAGACGAATCTTGTCTAACCGTCACTGCCTCCAAGTGCTTCGGGACTGCACCCAACTACTACCTGTTTGCACGACTCCTTTGAGCCGTGGTAGGATAGTAATCTAAGTACAGTGGGAACACACTCGAGGCGAAGTGACAGTGTCAAGTCAGCGGACTAAGCTGTACTCATGTCACTTGGGAACTGATAACTGACGATAGGTATAGTACCAACCAACAGTTCCCGACGAGTCGTGTCCAGTGTACTCGTAACCTAACGAGCACCCGCATACTATCTCAAGTACGACGTACTGACGGTTGTGGGACAGACCGTCTTCCCTGCTGGGATGACAAGCGCATACGCTAGTCTACTATGGAGTATCGATGCCCAGTCTCGATAGTCCTACGACTAGGGACCTGCATAAGGATGTGCTTGTGGATTACCCAGTGCCCACGAGTGTGAATGCCATTACAACGCTGGTAATCAAGCAAAGATCCTAAGGGCTCCACTAATGTGTATAGGTGATGTACTAAAAGAAACACATGTACACATTAAAGTAGAAACAAACCAAGTAGCATACTACTATTTTGAGCAAGATTGTCTATACAAGGTGAATATCCCAAGCTTCCATTAAGTAATATACAAACTAGTATGATACAGTAATGGCCTCTAGGGCATATACACTAACAATCTCCCACTTGCACTAAGGCCATGTACTGGCGTATCGAAGACCTATCATCTCGATCAGCCGCTAGAACTGAGTCTGGGTTAAGGCCTTCGTGAATGGATCAGCAGTGTTATCTTCCGTAGCAACTCTCCGAACCTCGATCTCCTGGCGACCCACGATCTCCCTGATCAGGTTATACCACCTCAAGATGTGTCTGGACTTCTGATGGGACCTGGGTTCCTTCGCTAAAGCTATAGCCCCGTTGTTGTCGCAATACAGAGGTATTGGATCAACAATGGACGGAACCACCTGAAGTTCTGTCAAGAACTTCCATATCCAGACGGCTTCTTTTGCGGCATCTGCAGCAGCGATATATTCCGCTTCCATCATCGAGTCAGCAACGATTTCCTGTTTGGAAGTCTTCCAACACACCGCCCCTCCATTGAGGGTAAAGACCTAACCCGACATGGACTTGGAATCATCCTTGTCACTCTGGAAGCTGGAGTCAGTAAAGGCCTCTATCTGGAGGACTTTTCCGCCATACACCAAGAACATCTCCTTAATCCTTTTCAGGTACTTGAGAATGTTCTTTACCGCTATCCAGTGCTTCTCCCCAGGGTTTGATTGATACCGGCTTACCACACTTAGTGCATAAGCTACATCTGGTGTGGTACACAACATCGCATACATTATAGAGCCTACCGCAGAAGCGTAGGGTATAATAGACATGCGATCCCTTTCCAAATCAGTCTTGGGAGATATCTCTTTGGAGAGGGTGATCCCGTGACAAGACGGTAGATTACCGCGCTTGGAATCTTCCATACTGAATCTTTTCAGTATGGTGTCGATGTACCTGGACTGTGAAAGTCCTAATATCCTCTAGGATCTGTCACGATAGATCCGGATCCCCAGAATGTAAGAGGCATCACCCAGGTCTTTCATGGAGAACCTGTGTGACAAGAACCCTTTGACAGATTGTAGCATAGGAATGTCATTTCCTATTAAAAGAATGTCATCCATGTATAAGACGACGAATACGACAGTTCTTGCTACAAATCTACTATAGATGCATGGTTCATCTGGATTTTTGATAAAGCCAAATTCTTTGACCGTCAAATCAAAACAGATGTTCCAACTCCGCGATGCCTGCTTTAGTCAATAGATGGACTTAAGCAACTTGCACACCTTTCCGCTGATCCCACTCTGAATGAAACCTCTGGCTGGTCTATATAGACACACTCCTCTAAATTTCCATTTAGAAAAGCGGTCTTTACGTCCATCTGCAAAATCTCATAATCGTGGAAGGCAGCAATGGCAAGAAGGATCTGAATGGATTTCCGCATAGCCACTGGAGAAAAGGTTTCGTCATAGTCCAAACCAGGTCTTTGACGAAAACCCTTTGCAACAAGTCTAGCCTTATAGGTCTCAACCTGTCCATCTACACCAATCTTCCTTTTGAAGATCCACTTCCATCCTACGGGTTTTACCCCATTTGGAGCAACGTCCAACGTCCATACTTTGTTGGTGTACATGGACTCCATTTCGTTCCGCATTGCATCCAGCCATTTTACCGAGTTAACGCTCTGAATGGCCTGCTGGAAGCTAGTTGGCTCATCATAATCAATGATGCAATCCTCTCTATCCCCTTCTACGAGAAAACCGTAGTATCTCTCGGGCAGATGAGACAGCCTACTACTCCTGCGGAGAGGCGCAGGAATGTCTTGATCTTTCGAACCCTCTGGTTCTACTAAGCTTTCAGTAATAGCTCATGGTTCTGGAATTTCTTCCAGTTCTATTGCGCTCCCACTTATCTGATTTTCCAAAAACTCTGTTTCCAAGAAGTGGGCATGACGAGAAACAAAAACCTTTTGTTCCTCTTCGCAATAGAAGAAATATCCCTTGGAGTTCTTTGGATATCCCACAAACATGCACTGTACTGAGCGTGCCTCGAGTTTGTCCGCATGCTGCTTTTTGACAAAAGCTGGACATCCCCATGTCTTAATGTGCTTAAGATAGGGTTTCTTCCCACACCACATCTGATATGGTGTGGTAGGAACAGTCTTAGTTGGAACTCGGTTCAAAAGGTATGCAGCTGATTCTAGTGCATATCTGTAACGTCTTCAAAATAATAAAATATGATTTTTGGGAAATTTTATAATTTAATATTATTTTAATGAATATTTTAATATTCTGGTATAATTAAATACAGATAAATGGGGAAAAATTATGGAAAATTCTAAAATAAGGTATTTTAAGGAATTGCCTCGTTTTCTGTGCATGCCCCCATTTCCTCTAGTTTTGACCCTGAGTATGTCTAGTTTTGACTGATTCCATCTAGGGTGAAATCTAGGTTGATTTTCCTATGTTGGTGTATAATTTGGGACTTGTTTTATCATGGATTTTGGTATTTGGTGATTCATTCCTGTCGGGTGGCGTTTGGACGTCAACGACAAGTGGATTTTGATTGTGTTTACATGCGAGTCGATAGGTTTTTACCTATGCGGGTAGCGTGTGCTATTTTGGTTTCTGATGTGATTTTCATGTGCTTTAGCATTGTGATATACTTGTAGGTACCCCGCGTGATGTTGAGGCAAAGGAGGTGAAGATAGCGACATCGGCTTTGGCACACGAGAAGCAATGTGAGTAGATTTATATCTACGGGGAGAAGTTGGGTGGATGGCGTATAGCACCCCCGCAGTCCGTGGTGATGTATACGAATACGTATACACACGAATATTTATTATGTGTTGTTTAGGGTTATTGATGGTAATAATGATATTTTGATGATAAGAATATATTGGTTTAGTATAGTGCGAACCCTACAGTAGTGGTTGCACTCACACATACATTTACACACATACTTGCATTCATTCTTTCATTTATTAGAGTGCATATGATGGTGCGTATATCTACACATGGATATGGGACTATGTGTTTATATACGGGATTTGAGGATGATACGTGGTTTGAGATGATACTTGATGTGAGGCCGTGAGATCGGCGATGTGACATAGCTTGTCTTCGAGGTGCGATATGATAGTTTTAGCGGGCCTTTGGACATGTGCTTTACCCGCATTCATATTTTTATAGATGGTATCGATTTGTACTAGACTTAGAGTAGTACCCCAGATTATGCGATCTGATGATAGTGATACCTGATATGTGATGAGGTACTGTGATATTGACCCCTACCCAGCTATTGGGATGCCGTACCACGATCTACCGTACGAGCCGATATTGATGATAGATCCGCACTCATGACTCGAGGATATCTTACGATATGTTATTGAGGCGGGATCACCGACTATCATATCTATATATATTGACTCAGATTAGGTGGTTTCTTACCCCTCCTGTCTAGATTGCTTAGTAGACATTAGACTGGACCGAGTCATACCTATTTCAAACTAACGAATCGGGGATATTTTAAAGATAGGCAGAAGGGTCATACGGATATTTTCAAATGATGTATCTTTTCTTAAAACACCGTAGCCCTTGTTTTTCCAAAAGCCCTGATTCGTCTTATTTCAAATGGCACCCCTGCATGACTTGTACAGATTGGTGTAGATTATTTACTTTTGCGTTGATTATTCGATTCCGCATATTCATGCTATTTGCATTGCATCGCTTGTACTATGGTTATATTTCAGTCATGCTGCTAGGACACCAGCACCATTATCGATGATGCATATGTTCTACGTACACTTGTTGCCGGCTCACACACTCATCATCGATAATTGCCATGTCACTACACTGTAGTACTATTGCATTCATTATATGATCCTTGCATGACATGATGATATGCATACCTTCCTTTACATGTCGCATACTTCATGCTTTTGATTATATGCATTGAGATATGTTGTTTCTATGATATTTCTGGATTTGGGAACCGAGAGTGTTTCAAAAGAGAATTTGTCATTGCTTTAAAAACCCGGTTACCCTTGATATGATATTTCAGTGCGTCCACCATGTGTTTTCTCGGTGCTGAGAGCGACATGTGAAACCCGAATCGAGGAGTGGATGAGCCGATTGCGGGTACATGGTGGACCCGGTATGGTTCCCCTCGGCGAGATGATCGATGGGTTTTGCCGATTAAGCCTGGAGGTGGGCGAGTACCTACCGGTGATTGGTTGGACCTGGCGGTTATCCGGAGGATACTGACCAGAGTCGATGGATAGATTTGGGCGTCCTGCCGGGGCCGAGGGCCGATACCGCAGACAGAGCCCGCGGGCCGATCCGGACTGACGGAGCCCGATATATGAGGATTTATGTGTCGATGCTGGGCACAGTTTTCATGATGTTTTCGAGTGCCGATGCTGGGCACTCCGGTTCTATGATTTTGACGTGTCGCGAGGGACACGGGTGGGTTATATCCTCATATTTCCATGCACAGGTTTCATGATATTTACTTGCATGATGGTTATTGTCATTGGGTGACGAGTGGACGGGATCCACGTGTGTGCAGATTTGATTACATTGATCATACCTCATATTCATGACATGCTATTACCTGAGGCACTAGCACGAGCACTTGGCACTACACTCATGTATAGAGATTACATTGCCAGTTTAGCATGCTTCAGCTTTATTCATATTGAGGTTTATTTATATCTGATCGTATTGACCTAGGATGGGTCATGCATTCGATCTCTGCTTGTAGATATTTTCTATTCACGAGTTGGCAACTCACCCCCGTTGTGCCCCAGTCCTTGCAGGTTTTTTCCGTACAGATTCCATAGCGGCATTTCTGGCACACTGCTTCCTTATGGGTGACTTGCTTGGATAGGTGGGTTCTTTTGTATCAGAACCGCCATTGTTCATGTATCATTTATTGTATCTAGAATTTCCATCAACCAAAACTTGTATATTGTTTCAGACTTAGAAAACAGTGTTGTTTTATTTCGACCTTAGAGTCGCGCTAGTAGTATTACGATTTTCTGGCTGTTTTGAGTTTCTTTTTTTTGGGGTTTGATCCTCGCCCTTTGGCGTTGTATATTATTATTGCTCGCGTGGTTGTGACCGTCGATTGACGAAGAGCTAGCTCCCGCTTGGGGATGCCTTTTATCATGTTATATATATATTATTCTTGTTGTACCCCGTTCGGGGCCAGTTTTTACAAAGGAAACTCTGCCGAAATTTTCAGGAAAAGTTACACATTTTTAAAATACATATTCGGCTTAGTTATTTAAAAACTTGGATTTTTGAAACACGATTTCTTTACTTCAAAAAAAACAGTTTTCCTTATTTACTTTTTAAATGGTTTTAGATTTCTGGGCTTTTGGCTTACTTGGATCAGATGGAGTCCTATAGGCTTCATAGGGTTCAAGGGCCAGTCACGTGCCCTTTCGGGTCGTGACAAAGTTGGTATCAGAGCGCTAGGTTGACCTTGGTTCGAGTCTAAGTTTGACTATGTGGAGCCTGGGGCGTTATCTATATAAGGAACTTAGGCTTGATCTTACGGAACTTAGACTTGGTCGAGGGGGTATTAGACCCGAACTTTCGTCGTGTAGGATGACCCTTGGTTGATGGAATAGGTGACTAAAGTAGAGTGACGTACCGTGGGTATGTTCCGCGGCATACTTACGACACGCCACTCCTCTTAAGAAACCTTAGGTTGTACATTTCCTTGCATTGTGTCATATTCCTTCCTATGATCTATCTTCATCGATACTGGTTATGGTTTTGCTGCCGCGATTGCACGGGCAGAGTGAGCTACGGCTCGAGTTGTCAGCATGAGCTCGTCGCGGACAAGGACTGACCGGGGCGTGATTCCAGAGACATACGGTTGCATTGAGGCTTCGTATTTTGTGTTTCCGCACTATGGGCGTTTGACAGATCGCTGCTGTGAGATTTCTAGGATGTACCGGACGGTACCAGAGGATTGAGCCACTGATAGAGGCCAGCCAGGATGTGATGACCGTTGATGTATCGCTTATTCATGATGGTTGAGGCGCTGCTTAGCGTACCGACGAATGAGCCAGTTGTTGCTGCGAGTGATGAGATATCGCCCAGATGATTGGAGCTACTGCAGCATGAGCATATTCTTAGAGATGTGATAGTGAGTCGCTAGTCACCGAGGATTAATGGCTAGGACATGTGGTTCGTTCGCTTACCCCGATGCGAGGTCACCAGGTAGATTGATTCCAGCTAGAGGCGACTTCACGCAGATTCGTTGAGAGTCGATTGAGACGATCGAATGTCAGGAACCCATTTTCCAAGTTTAAAGTATACGGAAAGACATGCAGGTGATTCTATGGACCCTCTAAAAGAATGAAACCCTAACTCGACTTAATGACCGTGTGAAAGCCTTTGAACCTTAGGGTTTGCGGCAGTTCCTCGGCGCCATTAGTGAGGCTTGGGTTTGCACTTCTACGGCTGGACCACCGACGCTGTGGCATGTACTCGATACTATTAAACTGTACCCGAGATGTTGAGCTCTTGAGGGGATTGTGAGGTTCTGACGAGTCGATCGGATGATTCGACATCATTCGAATATCATGTGATGGGACACTGCTTGGGAGACTCCAGATACGAGCATAGCCGTCGGAGCGCAGTCTGTGTAGCCATGATGAGATGAGTCCGAATCAGTCGATAGTGGAGCAAGGTGGAGTAAAGAGTTTGCACGAGATTTCGACGAGATGACGTTCCACTCCGCTGACATCAGAGATGCGATATGCACGCTGAGGACGTGTTCGGCTAGATATCTTCTACTGAGTGATGAAGATACTGAGTTCGTGATTTCGAGTCCGTGTTAGAGACTTCGGGTGGACCGTAGCTTAGGACATTGCAGTGCGCAGATAAAGACGCGACGTCGAATGGTCGATGATACAGACAAGCGGGACGAGAAGTTCGTGCGAGAGGCAGGAGAGCTGTCACTACACCCCGTTAAGATTAAAGGCCGGACATGCATACAGAGGCGCAGAGATGCGACCAGCTTCCGAGGAGATGTTGTACTAAGGACGCAGAGGTCCAGAGAGCGAGAAACGATTACGCCAGAGTACCAGCCTCCTTACGGTTTGGCTTAGGCAAGATCAGAAGAGACCTTGAGTAGGATTCCTTCCAGTACACTGCTGCAATAAGAGTTGCACCCAGGATCGGATGTGTGATATGCATTCAGAGGACCCGAGGTCGGCGCCAGAGATGTGTTGCTTTACGAGCGGTCGTGAGGATTGACCGAGAGATGACCAGGGAAGTGCAAGAACGGAATCATTCCTGTCAGCACACCTGACCGGGCCGATGAGCCGATGGATTGCGAGTTGGTAATCTACAGGAAAGATCAGGAACCAGAGGCAGAGGACGCCAGCCGCGAGCAAGAGGCAAGTAGATATCTTGCGCCGCTAGCATCGGATGTACCGGTACCTTCTCGACCCTGAAGGAGGGTATACCGACGACGGTAATTATGATTTGTGATTTGATTATCACGTATCCGTTGCTTTGGATTTCGGTATTTTGGGCGATCTATTCGCATGATTTAGTCTTGATGACTGAGTTTCATGATATTTGATTTTGTGCACCATGGTTGCACCTACTGGGTATTTATACCTTGTACATAGTTATTACTCTTGAGTTGTTGATTGCGATTTCATGCCTATTTTATGCTGGTGATTTGATTTACGCTTCCAGCAGAGTTTCATGTAATTTTAGTGTTTTGATTTTGCACTCGGTATAGCTTATATGTGCTTGTAGTGCATCGATATGTGTTTTGTGCCCGCAGCTGCACACGTTTATGATTTTCTTCATATCTGGATACACTTGGTGTTGCTGCTTACGTATTTGAGTTATTGCTTGGTATTTGTGCATGGGATGCACCAGTTCTATACTTCGTGCATTTGTCGCACAGTTTTATGTTTCTTGCGTTTATCGCATCAGATTTATATTTCGTGCCTTTGTTGCACCGGATTTATATTTTGTGCATTACGATTGCACCTGACTTCGATTTGATGCATTTCGGTATGTCGATTTTGATTGTGATATTGATGTGGATTCTTGCACTCCGTGCTTTTGACGGACTTACGCATATTCGACGTTGCTATTGGATTTTGTGATTCCGTGCATATTGAGTGCGCAGGGTCTAGATTTTCATTCGTGCATGATGGATGCACCGATTTGGATTTTCGCGCATGTTGGGCGCATGTTTTGAGATACGATTTTGGGGCACACCAGATGCACTAAATCGAGATTCTTCGTGCATGTCAGATGCACCTGTTTTGGCTGTCAGGCACACATGTTGCCTATGACAGATGCTTCGTGCACACCCGTTGCACCTAGATGTTGTTTTGTGCACATGTTTAGCGCATATAGGGATTTTGATTTCCGTGCGCGTTAGACGCACAGGGTGGTGTTATGTGCATTTTTGGAATTTATTTCTTTTGGAGCAGTACATTTTTATGATGTGGGATATTTGCTTTCATACTGAGCAGGACTAGTCAGTGGACAGTGCCTGGATATTTTTTGCATGCATCGATAGTTATCGAAGGGATTTCCGAAAAGCGAGCTATAGTCTCAGTATATACCTACGTGTCCGATATGACACAAAACGTTTTAAAAACAAGGAAACCCTTCTGATTATTTTCAAAATGGTGGAACGTGCTTATTAAACAAAGGATATATATACACATATAGTTATTTTCTTATGAGAAACGTCCGCCACTGTGCAGTGTTACGCGCATCGCACATCGACTTAAAAAGATTTGGCATACAGTTGCATCAGCTAATTACATGTATAGATTGGGTGTCTACATGTATAGTCTTGGTCCATATCATATTGATTTTGTATTGGATTTGACATTGTGTCGTTACCATGACTCCGATGATTGCGGATGCTTGATGGAGTGTTGCTTTTGAGTTATCTGCTCAGTACTCATGCGCATGCATTGCGCTATGATCTTTTATGTATAGATGATTTCGGAGCCCCGATGACTTGGAATTTGTATTGAAATATTTTAGTATTTGGGGGTTTAAATTTAAATTCGGGGACCGAATTTCTTTAAGGAGGGTAGATTGTAACGTCTTCAAAATAATAAAATATGATTTTTGGGAAATTTTATAATTTAATGAATATTTTAATATTCTGGTATAATTAAATACAGATAAATGGGGAAAAATTATGGAAAATTCTAAAATAAGGTATTTTAAGGAATTGCCTCGTTTTCTGTGCATGGCCCCATTTCCTCTAGTTTTGACCCTGAGTATGTCTAGTTTTGACTGATTCCATCTAGGGTGAAATCTGGGTTGATTTTCCTATGTTGGTGTATAATTTGGGACTTGTTTTAGCATGGATTTTGGTATTTGGTGATTCATTCCTGTCGGGTGGCGTTTGGACGTCAACGACAAGTGGATTTTGATTGTGTTTACATGCGAGTCGATAGGTTTTTACCTATGCGGGTAGCGTGTGCTATTTTGGTTTCTGATGTGATTTTCATGTGCTTTAGCATTGTGATATACTTGTAGGTACCCCGCGTGATGTTGAGGCAAAGGAGGTGAAGATAGCGACATCGGCTTTGGCACACGAGAAGCAATGTGAGTATATTTATATCTACGGGGAGAAGTCGGGTGGATGGCGTATAGCACCCCCGCAGTCCGTGGTGATGTATACGAATACGTATCCACACGAATATTTATTATGTGTTGTTTAGGGTTATTGATGGTAATAATGATATTTTGATGATAAGAATCTATTGGTTTAGTATAGTGCGAACCCTACAGTGGTGGTTGCACTCACACATACATTTACACACATACTTGCATTCATTCTTTCATTTATTAGAGTGCATATGATGGTGCGTATATCTACACATGGATATGGGACTATGTGTTTATATACGGGATTTGAGGATGATACGTGGTTTGAGATGATACTTGATGTGAGGCCGTGAGATCGGCGATGTGACATAGCTTGTCTTCGAGGTGCGATATGATAGTTTTAGCGGGCCTTTGGACATGTGCTTTACCCGCATTCATATTTTTATAGATGGTATCGATTTGTACTAGACTTAGAGTAGTACCCCAGATTATGCGATCTGATGATAGTGATACCTGATATGTGATGAGGTACTGTGATATTGACCCCTACCCAGCTATTGGGATGCCGTACCACGATCTACCGTACGAGCCGATATTGATGATAGATCCGCACTCATGACTCGAGGATATCTTACAATATGTTATTGAGGCGGGATCACCGACTATCATATCTATATATATTGACTCAGATTAGGTGGTTTCTTACCCCTCCTCTCTAGATTACTTAGTAGACATTAGACTGGACCGAGTCATACCTATTTCAAACTAACGAATCGGGGATATTTTAAAGATAGGCAGAAGGGTCATACGGATATTTTCAAATGATGTATCTTTTCTTAAAACACCGTAGCCCTTGTTTTTCCAAAAGCCCTGATTCGTCTTATTTCAAATGGCACCCCTGCATGACTTGTACAGATTGGTGTAGATTCTTTACTTTTGCGTTGATTATTCGATTCCGCATATTCATGCTATTTGCATTGCATCGCTTGTACTGTGGTTATATTTCAGTCATGCTGCTCGGACACCAGCACCATTATCGATGATGCATATGTTCCACGTACACTTATTGCCGGCTCACACACTCATCATCGATAATTGCCATGTCACTACACTGTAGTACTATTGCATTCAGTATATGATCCTTGCATGACATGATGATATGCATACCTTCCTTTACATGTCGCATACTTCATGCTTTTGATTATACGCATTGAGATATGTTGTTTCTATGATATTTCTGGATTTGGGAACCGAGAGTGTTTCAAAAGAGAATATGTCATTGCTTTAAAAACCCGGTTACCCTTGATATGATATTTCAGTGCGTCCACCATGTGTTTTCTCGGTGCTGAGAGCGACATGTGAAACCCGAATCGAGGAGTGGATGAGCCGATTGCGGGTACATGGTAGACCCGGTATGGTTCCCCTCGGCGAGATGATCGATGGGTTTTGCCGATTAAGCCTGGAGGTGGGCGAGAACCTACCGGTGATTGGTTGGACCTGGCGGTTATCCGGAGGATACTGACCAGAGTCGATGGATAGATTTGGGCGTCCTGCCGGGGCCGAGGGCCGATACCGCAGACAGAGCCCACGGGCCGATCCGGACTGACGGAGCCCGATATATGAGGATTTATGTGTCGATGCTGGGCACAATTTTCATGATGTTTTCGAGTGCCGATGCTGGGCACTCCGGTTCCATGATTTTGACGTGTCGCGAGGGACACGGGTGGGTTATATCCTCATATTTCCATGCACAGGTTTCATGATATTTACTTGCATGATGGTTATTGTCATTGGGTAACGAGTGGACGGGATCCACGTGTGTGCAGATTTGATTACATTGATCATACCTCATATTCATGACATGCTATTACCTGAGGCACTAGCACGAGCACTTGGCACTACACTCATGTATAGAGATTACATTGCCAGTTTAGCATGCTTCAGCTTTATTCATATTGAGGTTTATTTATATCTGATCGTATTGACCTAGGATGGGTCATGCATTCGATCTCTGCTTGTAGATATTTTCTATTAATGAGTTGGCAACTCACCCCCGTTGTGCCCCAGTCCTTGCAGGTTTTTGCCGTACAGATTCCATAGCGGCATTTCTGGCACACTGCTTCCTTATGGGTGACTTGCTTGGATAGGTGGGTTCTTTTGTATCAGAACCGCCATTGTTCATGTATCATTTATTGTATCTAGAATTTCCATCAACCAAAACTTGTATATTGTTTCATACTTAGAAAACATTGTTGTTTTATTTCGACCTTAGAGTCGCGCTAGTAGTATTACGGTTTTCTGGCTGTTTTGAGTTTCTTTTTTTTGGGGGTTTGATCCTCGCCCTTTGGCGTTGTATATTATTATTGCTCGCGTGGTTGTGACCGTCGATTGACGAAGAGCTAGCTCCCGCTTGGGGATGCCTTTTATCATGTTATATATATATTATTCTTGTTGTACCCCGTTCGGGGCCAGTTTTTACAAAGGAAACTCTGCCGAAATTTTCAGGAAAAGTTACACATTTTTAAAATACATATTCGTCTTAGTTATTTAAAAACTTGGATTTTTGAAACACGATTTCTTTACTTCAAAAAAAAACAGTTTTCCTTATTTACTTTTTAAATGGTTTTAGATTTCTGGGCTTTTGGCTTACTTGGATCAGATGGAGTCCTATAGGCTTCATAGGGTTCACGGGCCAGTCACGTGCTCTTTCGGGTCGTGACAATATCCCCAGAATGATCGCGGTAACTCAGCGTTACTCATCATGGAACGTACCATATCCAATAGGGTCCGGTTCCGCCTCTCCGATACACCGTTATGTTACGGAGTGTATGGAGGAGTAAGCTGAGAGAGAATTCCATTCATTTTTAGGTAATCCAGGAACTCAGCAGTCAAGTATTCACCACATCGATCAGATCTCAGTGTCTTGATACTTTTGCCGGTTTGTTTTTCTACTTCATTCTTATATTCCTGGAATTTTCCGAATGCTTCGGATTTATGTTTCATTAAGAATACATATCCATACCTTGAAAAGTCATCCGTATAAGTAATGAAGTAAGAATAACCGCTTCACGCATGTGTAGACATTGGACCGCACACGTCGCTGTGTACGAGTCCCAAGAGCTCGCTCGCTCTTACTCCGTGTCCAGTGAACAGAGTCTTTGTTATCTTTCCTTTGAAACAGGATTGACAAGTTGCATATGATTGATATTCGTACGGATCCAAATTGTTGGATATATATGCCCTAGAGGCCTACATTGTATAGGAAGCTTGGGATATGTATGTACATGACAGTCTTGCTTGATATGATAGTACGCTATTTGGTTTGACTTTTTCTTAACGTATAATATATTTTACTTGGTATTTATATATATATGTTGATAAAGCCCATAGGGTGTTTGTCTGACTACCGGCGTTGTGATGGCAGTCATACTAGTGGGAGCTGGATAGTCAATAGGCACACCCTTAGATGTCCCTGGTCGCAGGAGTATCGAGATTGGGCATCGATACTCCGGAGTAGACTAGTGTATACATATCTAGACCCTGACGAGGGGCGATGGATTGGTCCGCAACCATTGGTGGTGTTCACCTAAGATTGTATACAGATGCTCACTGGATGTGAGTACACCGGACATGACTCGCCGAGAACTGACTGGATGGTATTATACCTAACGTCAGATAGCAGTTCTCAGGTGACATGTGTGCAGATAGTCCGTTGACTTAAGGTCATCATTTGTCTCGTGTGAGTTCCCACTGTGCTTTGATTGTTACCCTACCACGGCTCAAAGGAGTCGTGCAAACAGGTTTCAGTTGGGCACAGTCCCGAGCCATGTGGAGGCAGTGAGTGACTGTTAGGGATTCGTCTCTCCCGGTATAGGGAGTTGATATCGCACAGTGATCGGTTGGTCATTACCATAAGTCCGTGGCCAGGGCTGATTGAGAATTACTGATAGGTTGATCAGTAGATTCTCGGATGGTGATAGAGCCATACCGACACGACTTGTATGGTTATTAGGGGTCTGACGTCCACCACCTCCTTAGACCGTACATGTGATACTCTTAGACGAACAGACCGGACTGCGCGGATATTGTCACAGACAGGCTCAGTAGGATTTCAGATGGGTTACCTCATCAGCTTTCTTATCGACAACTACCTAGGGACCGTTACGTACAGCTAGTGCCGCTTGTGGTCTGTGGTTAAACCCACTGCCAGCGTAGTAGTCGAGTCTTTAGAGTCCCACACAGAGTTTTCCCAAACCCAGACGAAAAGATATAGAGGTCGTATGGTTTTACGACAAAGGTTCGGACGCATACGTGTTTAATCGCACGTACGACATTCGGACAGTTTTTACTAGCCGGCTTTGGTTTAAGCCAGATTCTAGTATCAGGTTATTGGATTTATACAGTCTAAAGTTTTTCCGTGTTTTCACGGATGAGAGGGGCGTTCTCGTAATTTTTCGAGAAGCTTCTAGAAGGATGTGACATAAAGAGAGAGGTGGCATTTTCATTTATTGATTTAGTGACTCATTGTGAGTGATTCATCATGTCATTAAAGCTTCATTTATTGCTTAATGACTCACATAATGAATCACCCACTTGATTAAATGAAACATGATGAATATTCACTTATTATTCATTTCTTTCTTATTCATTATGTTTCATATATATCAAGTGAGAAGCTTTATTCAAGATAATATTATCATTATCATCTTCTCACTCTCTCTCTTCAAGCTCTCTCTCCTTCACCAAACCCTAATCCTACCCTCATGAGTTGAGAACAAGGATTAGGAAAGACTAATTACTCCATAACCAATCTCTACATCATCTTAGCTACTCTATTTAGCAACTAGAGAAACTAAGTAACCTCAAGTTTAGAGGTTATAGCTTGGATTAGGCTTCTCGGGTGGATCGTCTATCATGGGAGAAAGCCGAAGAGGGCGTGGAGATCCAAAGAGGCCGTAGAGAACATCAAGACGAAGGACTAGAACCGTTTGGTATAACTTCTTCGCATAGTAGATTAAAACTTTAAAGCTTTTGTTATAACTTGTATAGCAAACGATTCGTACGGTTAATCGATGTTTGATCATAGAACTTGATTGTTATTCATATTTCCGCCTCCCCACAAGTATTGGGGTGTTGAACATCGACTTACAGTGGTATCAGAGCCTAGCTAAACAGGTTTTAACTTAATCGCAAATTTGTACGAATTTCGAACGGAAAAACGAAGCCGGAAAACCCTAAAAATTACAAGTTTCTGTCGAATTTTAAATGAAGTCCAAAATTGGTTCAGGGATGTTCAGAAAGCTTGTATTGACACCAGAAGAACACCCAAGAAATTTGGGGCCATGACTCGACCAAACGACCGCGGTTCCGCGGCGGATCCCACCGATCCGCCGCCCTTCCGCGGCCGAGTTGCCGAGTCATGATCCCAGTTTTCTTGGGTGGGTTCTCTGTTGAATTTGGGATTTTCTGGAATATTTTATTGTTGCCCAGGTTTCAGTTTTACAGAGCAGTTTTTGGAGCAATTTTGAAAGTGTTTAATCGATCGAAATTGTACAGTATTTGCATATTGGATTATATCTGTGATTGTATAATGTGTTCGTAAACCTCCCCTAACTGCTAGTATGTCGGTTGGCAGGGGGTTGCACATTTCTGTAATGGTTTTAACTGTTTGTGCATATAAACTGTATTGGACTGTTGTGGTGATTAGCCGGGTTTAGTGATGGGTTATTGTTTTAATTCATTTGATGTAATTGTAACAAGTTGTAATATTATTTCACGGGGTACATCCAGGTTGCGGTTGTAGCCACCGTTGTATTATTTCTTTTTACTGTTTTTGCTCCTAGGACAGATCCAAGGTGGGGTACACAAACTGCCGGGCGAGTAGTTTGCCGTACCCGTAGGGATCTTGGGTGGGGTAACGGCTACTCATCACAACTGTGTAATCTGTCTTTTCTTGCAGGCTCAAAAGAAATACAGATTGCTTGCAAATCCAATATTGTTTATCTGTGTTCTGGAATGTATATCATTGCGTCAGACGAATGTAAAATATCTATATATATGATAGCTATTTAGACGTCGCTTATGTTTTACACCCGCGCTAGCCCAACCCCCGCTCTGTCGTTTGTTAAGTAACCTAACGGGTGATGACGGGACCCAGTGGCGAATGCGGATGGCATAAGAGGACGTTGTATTTTCGTTGTTATCTGTAATGATAGGTTAAAGATGGGACGCATTATTATTAATGCAAAGAAAATAAAAACCTAAACTGAATCGTTGGAACAATTTCTAAAAACCACTCGGTTTTCTTGAAAAAGCAAATTTTAAAATGCGGAGCTTAAACCACTCCTTTTAAAAAGCTATCATAGTTCCTTCGATCAAATCAAGTTCATTACGTTAACGGTTTTTTGCCAAAAACCAGCCGTAACCCTCCGTCGTTTCAGATAGACAGCACATCGTATTCATGCTATGCTTGTTGGCCTACGTCAAGGCATAGTGTATGGTAGCAGTGTGTGTGCCTATTTGTTGCATAGATAGATGCATTAGTTTAATACAGACGTACACCTTGTTGGCCTACGTCAAGGGCTTGTACAATGTATTTAAATTGATCAGGACAACGACGGGTAGAACTTGACTTGCGTCTTATGACTTGTTGGCCTACGTCAAGGTCTATAAGAGCTTGGGGTAAAAATCACATCGGGAGTTTCAAACATAAAGGAAACTTGCAGATTTAGCTTACCTTCTGGAGTGTGGTGACTAGAGTGGCTTCCATCTAGGGCATCATGCAATGATAGTTGGATCCCGATCCCACTGATGAGTAGGATTACTCTCGGGAATTTCTCTCACTTAACAATCAATGCTATAAACCAAGTAGGTGCCTAGAAAGGTGTTAGAGGGGCTACGCCTCCAGGGAAAAGAGGTTATTTAATTAAGGAACTTCGCGAAAGCGTTGGAAAACCTCCCTCGAAGTACCAACACCAGCCTGGCTGAAAGGTTAAGCAAGTATTGTGACGTGTGATTAAATCCTGACTAGTTCTTCTTTTAGGTTTTGAAGAAGGATTTGAGGAAACAGTGGGAGCCATCCTATTTAGATAAATTAATAAACCAATCTAAACTTGCAAGAGCATATGCTGAGTGTTTTCTTTTCTCTCTCTCTGGCAGCTACCATGACTGGACTAAAACTATTACTTGAAAAGAATATATTGACCGGGCAGAACTATAAAGATTGGCTAAGAAACGTCAATATTGCGCTGACTTATGAAAAAGTTGCATATGTTACCACCGCTGTTCCTCCCCTTATCCCAGGACCAGATTCCTCAGTTGCGGACAAGGAAGTTCGTAAAACCTGGGATCTAGATTGTGAGCGAGCTAAGTGTATCGTGCTGGCGTCCATGAATAATGAACTCCAGAAACAGCACGAGAGTATGGATATTGCATCCATATTCCTCCATTGCAAGGAATTGTATGGTGAACACTCTCGTATCGCGAGGTACGAAACCTCAAGGAAACTCTTCCAGATGAGGTTAGCTCCAGGATCGCCTATTGGAGAGCACGTCCTCAAAATGATCACCCTCATTGAGGAACTCGCAAACCTGGGATGCGTGCTAGAGAATGATTTGTACATCGACTTGATTTTGCAGTCCCTTCCCCACACCTTCTCTCAGTTCGTGCTGAACTTCAACATGCACGAAATGGAAGCGGACCTTCCAAAGCTCCTCAATATGTTGAGGGTAGCAGAGACCTCCTTGAAAAAGGAGAAGACCCCCGTTCTGTATGTTGGCCAATCATCTTCTTCCAAAACTAAAGCGAAAGCTAAAGGGAAGAAGAAGATGAAGGCCACCAAACCGAAGGGAGGGGTCAAGAAGGTGCAGGGAACGAACAAGGCAGGAAGGGTGAAGGCAGAAAAGAACGAGTGTTTCTATTGTCACAAGCAGGGGCACTGGAAGAAGGATTGTCAGGCATTCAAAGCCAAGGACATGAAGCAAGTTGTTGCTTCTACTTCAGGTGTGTTCGTAATCGAAAATTGTCTTTCAGTTAACTCTACTTCGTGGGTACTTGATACCGGTTCTGGTTCTCACATCTGTAATTCTTTGCAGGATCTGAGAAACAGTAGAGTACTGGGGGCAGATGATATGACTCTCCGGATGGGCAATGGAATGCATGTGGATGCAGTTGCAATAGGGGAATATCACCTAGGGTTGAATAGTGGAAACATTTTGGTATTGTATAACTGTTTTTGTATTCCCAGTATGTTGTGTAATATTATATCAGTATCTTTATTGTCTAATAAAGGATATAATTTTGTGCTTGAAAGAAATGTCATGAACATTCTCCTAAATCAAGAACTGATTGGGTTTGGCACACTGGAAAACGGCATATACATACTTAATCAACCACAAATTTTCAATATTCAAAACACGCGTAAAAGAAAGGCTCCAGATTCAAATCAAGCCTTCCTATGGCATTGTAGACTTGGTCATATAAATGAAACAAGGTTGACTAAGTTACATAAAGATGGATATCTAGATCCGTTTGAATATTCATCATATGCAACTTGTCAATCATGTATCAAAGGAAAAATGACCAAATCTCCGTTCACCGGACACGGAGAAAGAGCCATCGAACTCTTGGGACTAGTACACAGTGATGTATGTGGTCCGATGTCTATACATGCACGAAGTGGTCACTCCTACTTCATCACTTTTACTGATGACTTCTCTAGGTATGGACATGTGTTCTTAATAAAGCATAAATCCGAGGCTTTTGAGAAGTTTAAGGAGTATAAAAATGAAGTAGAAAAACAAACTGGTAAAAGCATCAAGACACTTCGATCTGATCGAGGTGGAGAATACTTAAGTACCAGTTTCCTTGAATACTTGAAAGCAAATGGAATACTCTCTCAGCTTACTCCTCCTTATACACCTCAGCATAATGGTGTATCAGAAAGAAGGAATCGCACACTATTAGATATGGTGCGATCAATGATGAGTAGTGCTGAGTTGCCACTTTCCTTCTGGGGATTTGCTCTAGAATCAGTCACATATCTATTAAATAGAGTTCCAACTAAGTCTGTACCTACCACTCCAAATGAAATGTGGTGTGGAAAGAGACCATATCTCAAGTATATCAAGATATGGGGGTGTCCGGTATATGTTAAAAAGCATAATCCGGACAAGCTCGAGGCACGATCGGTTTTGTGCAAGTTTGTAGGATACCCCAAGCATTCAAGGGGATACATGGTCTACCACACTGAAGAACAAAAGGTGTTTGTCGCTCGTCACATTGTCTTCTTAGAAAGCGAATTTCTTGCAAAAGAAATTAGTGGGAGCGCGGTAGAACTGGAAGAAATTCCAGAACCTCAAACTGTAACCGAGGACTTAGAAGAATCTCAGACTTCAATAGAACAAGACGAACCAACGCCACTCCGCAGATCTAGTAGGCTTTCTCATCCTCCTGAAAGATACTATGGTTTCCTTCTTGATGGGGATCGAGAGGATTGCATCATCGATGATGATGAGCCTACTAGTTTTCAGCAGGCTATCACAAGTAGCGACTCAGTAAAGTGGCTGGATGCAATGAGATCCGAAATGGAATCCATGTATACCAATAAAGTATGGACTTTAGAAGTTGCTCCTCCTGGGGTAAAACCTGTTGGGTGCAAATGGATCTTCAAAAAGAAGATTGGTACATTTGGACAAGTGGAAACGCACAAAGCTAGACTAGTAGCAAAAGGTTTTCGTCAAAGACCAGGATTGGACTATGATGAAACCTTTTCACCAGTAGCTATGCTTAAATCCATTCGGATCATGCTTGCCATTGCTGCCTTCCATGACTATGAAATCTGGCAGATGGATGTAAAAACAGCTTTTCTAAATGGACATCTAGAAGAGAGTGTTTACATGGATCAACCAGAAGGTTTCTTAGACAGTGGGAGCAGCGAGTGTGCAAATTGCTTAAATCCATTTATGGCTTAAAGCAAGCATCGCTGAGTTGGAACATCTGCTTTGATGAAACAGTCAAGGAATTTGACTTTATCAAAAATGTAGATGAACCATATGTTTATAGAAAGATTGTAGAAGGAGCAGTAGTCTTCCTCGTTTTGTACGTCGACGACATACTACTGATAGGGAATGATATCCCTATGTTACAATCAGTAAAGCTCTTCTTGTCACAGAAATTCTCTATGAAAGACTTGGGAGATGCATCATACATTCTGGGCATTAAGATCCATCGAGATAGATCTAATAGAATATTGGGACTTTCACAGTCCAGGTATATAGACACTATACTAAAGAGATTTAGTATGGAAGATTCCAAGCGCGGCAATATGCCCGCTTGTCACGGAATAACCCTCTCCAAAGACATGTCTCCAAAGACTGATGAAGAGAGGGCTCGCATGGGCATTATACCCTACGCTTCGGCGGTAGGATCAATAATGTATGCGATGTTATGTACCAGACCAGATGTGGCTTACGCACTTAGTGTGGTAAGCAGGTATCAATCGGACCCAGGTGAGAAACATTGGATAGCGGTGAAGAACGTTCTCAAGTACCTGAGAAGGACTAAGGAGATGTTCTTGATTTACGGCAATAAGGACCTCCAGGTAGAGGCTTTTACCGACTCCGGCTTCCAAAGTGACAAGGATGATTCTAAATCTATTTCGGGTTTTGTGTTTACCCTCAATGGTGGGGCGGTAAGTTGGAAGAGTTCCAAACAAGATACCGTCGCAGACTCAACTATGGAGGCTGAGTATATAGCTGCTAGTGAAGCCGCAAAAGAGGCTGTCTGGATAAGGAAGTTCATTTCTGAACTTCAGGTGGTTCCGACCATTGCCAATCCAATACCTTTGTATTGCGATAACAATGGCGCTGTAGCTTTAGCGAAGGAACCAAGGTCCCATCAGAAATCCAGGCATATCTTAAGGCGTTTTCACCTGATCAGGGAGATCGTGGATCGTGGGAAGATCGAGATACGGAGAGTAGACACAAAAGACAACACAGCAGATCCATTCACCAAGGCCATTCCTCAAGTACAGTTCGAGAGGCTTTTTGAGATGTTGGGCATGCGGTACGCAAGCAACTGGATCTGGTAGAGACAGTGGGTACTCATTGCGCCAATTATAGGCCTTAGTGCAAGTGGGAGATTGTTGGATATATATGCCCTAGAGGCCTACATTGTATAGGAAGCTTAGGATATGTATGTACATGACAGTCTTGCTTGATATGATAGTACGCTATTTGGTTTGACTTTGTCTTAACGTATAATATATTTTACTTGGTATTTATATATATATGTTGATAAAGCCCATAGGGTGTTTATCTGACTACCGGCGTTGTGATGGCAGTCATACTAGTGGGAGCTGGATAGTCAATAGGCACACCCTTAGATGTCCCTGGTCGCAGGAGTATCGAGATTGGGCATCGATACTCCGGAGTAGACTAGTGTATACATATCTAGACCCTGACGAGGGGCGATGGATTGGTCCCGCAACCATTGGTGGTGTTCACCTAAGATTGTATACAGATGCTCACTGGATGTGAGTACACCGGACAGGACTCGCCGAGAACTGACTGGATGGTATTATACCTAACGTCAGATAGCAGTTCTCAGGTGACATGTGTGCAGATAGTCCGTTGACTTAAGGTCATCATTTGTCACGTGTGAGTTCCCACTGTGCTTTGATTGTTACCCTACCACGGCTCAAAGGAGTCATGCAAACAGGTTTCAGTTGGGCACAGTCCCGAGCCATGTGGAGGCAGTGAGTGACTGTTAGGGATTCGTCTCTCCCGGTATAGGGAGTTGATATCGCACAGTGATCGGTTGGTCATTACCATAAGTCCGTGGCCAGGGCTGATTGAGAATTACTGATAGGTTGATCAGTAGATTCTCGGATGGTGATAGAGCCATACCGACACGACTTGTATGGTTATTAGGGGTCTGACGTCCACCACCTCCCTAGACCGTACATGTGATACTCTTAGACGAACAGACCGGACTGCGCGGATATTGTCACAGACAGGCTCAGTAGGATTTCAGATGGGTTACCTCATCAGCTTTCTTATCGACAACTACCTGGGGACCGTTACGTACAGCTAGTGCCGCTTGCGGTCTGTGGTTAAACCCACTGCCAGCGTAGTAGTCGAGTCTTTAGAGTCCCACACAGAGTTTTCCCAAACCCAGGCGAAAAGATATAGAGGTCGTATGGTTTTACAACAAAGGTTCGGACGCATACGTGTTTAATCGCACGTACGACATTCGGACAGTTTTTACTAGCCGGCTTTGGTTTAAGCCAGATTCTAGTATCAGGTTATTGGATTTATACAGTCTAAAGTTTTTCCGTGTTTTCACGGATGAGAGGGGCGTTCTCGTAATTTTTCGAGAAGCTTCTAGAAGGATGTGACATAAAGAGAGAGGTGGCATTTTCATTTATTGATTTAGTGACTCGTTGTGAGTGATTCATCATGTCATTAAAGCTTCATTTATTGCTTAATGACTCACATAATGAATCACCCACTTGATTAAATGAAACATGATGAATATTCACTTATTATTCATTTCTTTCTTATTCATTATGTTTCATATATATCAAGTGAGAAGCTTTATTCAAGATAATATTATCATTATCATCTTCTCACTCTCACTCTTCAAGCTCTCTCTCCTTCACCAAACCCTAATCCTACCCTCATGAGTTGAGAACAAGGATTAGGAAAGACTAATTACTCCATAACCAATCTCTACATCATCTTAGCTACTCTATTTAGCAACTAGAGAAACTAAGTAACCTCAAGTTTAGAGGTTATAGCTTGGATTAGGGTTCTCGGGTGGATCGTCTATCACGGGAGAAAGCCGAAGAGGGCGTGGAGATCCAAAGAGGCCGTAGAGAACATCAAGACGAAGGACTAGAACCGTTTGGTATAACTTCTTCGCATAGTAGATTAAAACTGTAAAGCTTTTGTTAAAACTTGTATAGCAAACGATTCGTACGGTTTATCGATGTTTGATCATAGAACTTGATTGTTATTCATATTTCCGCCTCCCCACAAGTATTGGGGTGTTGAACATCGACTTACACAAATATCCTCTGTATGTAACTTCGTCAACCTTCTCTCATTGATGTGACCCAGTCTACAATGCCATATGAAAGCCTGATTTGTTTCCGGAGACTTTATTTTGTGTGTATTCTGGACATTGAAAATCTGTGGTTGGTTTAATACGTATATACCATTGCTTAATGTACCTGACCCAATCAATACTTGATTAAGGTGAATCTTCCCAACATTACTTACAAATGCAAATTCATAACCTTCTTTAGATAATAAAGATACAGATATGATATTACTGGTTGCATTGGGTACAAAATAACAATCACGCAAAACCAAAACATGTCCATCTGACATTCCCAGGTGATAGTCCCCCACGGACTCAGCATCCATGCCAGCTCCGTTTGCAACTCTGAGGGTCATATCACCTTCCTTCAAAACCCTACGCCTTCTCAGTGCCTGTAAAGAATTACAGATATGAAATCAAGATCCGGTATCCAATACCCAGGATATATAGTTTATTGATAGACAGTTTTCAATAACATACACACCTGAAGCTAAAGCTGGGACTTTCTTCAGATCCTGGTTTCTGGCCTTCCAAGCCCTGCAATCCTTTTTCCAGTATCCACTCTTGTGACAGTAAAAGCATTCTTCCTTTCCCACAAGCTTACCCGCTACCTTTGTTGCCTTTGACTTTCCCTTCGTATCCACTTTACTAACACCGCCCCTTGGTTTGGCGGGGGCTTTCTTCTTCTTTCCCTTGGCTTTCGCCTTGGACCTAGAAGAGGAAGATCCTCCTACAAACAAAGTGGATGTTTTCCTACCTTTCTGTAGGGTGCCCTCCGCACTCCTCAGCATGTTGAGAAGTTCTGAAAGTTAAACTTCTTTTTCTTGCAAGTTGAAGTTCAGGATAAACTGGGCGTAAGTGGAAGGAAGGGGCTGGAGAATCAAGTCCATGTAGAGCTCGTTCTCTAACGTGGTCCCAAGGTCCGTGAGCTCCTCAATGAAGCCAATCATCTTAAGCACGTGTTCCGCTACCGATGATCCGACGGCCAATCTCGCCGAAAACAGCTTTTTCGAGACTTCGTATCTGGCGATACGGGATTGCTCTCCATACAGTTCTTTTGTATGGAGAAATATGGATTCAAGGTCCATATTCTCGTGCCTCCTCTGATGTTCATTGTCCACAGAGGCAAGCACGAGGCACTTGGACTTCGCGCAGTCGATTTCCCAGGTCTTACGGATTTCCTTATCCGCGACGCTAGTTTTGGGACCCGGGACAGGGGAGCTTTGGTGGTAAGGAGATACCTCAACTTGTCATAAGTGATTGCCATTTTGACATTCCTGAGCCAATCTTTGTAGTTTGGCCCTGTCAGTATATTTTTATCTAGTAGTAACTTAAGTCCAGTCATGATGTTTGGTCGCTGCAATTAGGAGAGAGAGAAGAAACGTTTTAGCATGATGCTCTTGCAAGTTTAGAGTGGTTTTTAATTTGTCTAAACGGGATGGCTCCCACTGTCTCTCGAATCCCTCCTCAAACCAAAAAGGAAGAATTAGTCAGGATCAATCTCACCGTACAAAACTTGCTTAACCGTTCAGCCAGGCCAATGTTGGTACTTCGAGGGAGGTTTTCCAACGCTTTCGCGAAGTTCCTTAATTAAATAACATCTTTTCCCTGTGGGCGTAGCCCCGCTAACACCATTCTAGACACCTACTTGGTTTATAGCATTGATCGTTAAGTGAGAAATTTTCCGAGGACTAGCATATACTCACAGTAGGATCGGGATCCAAATATCATCGCGTGACAAAACTGAAGGAATCCTACCAGAATCATCACACTCCAAATGGTAGGCAGCGCTAGCAAGTTTCAGTTTCTTTTGAAACTCCCGATGTGGATTTTTGCCCTATGCTTTTATGACCTTGACTTTGGCCAACAAATCATAAGCCACATGTCAAGTTCTACCCGTCATTCTCCATGTTAATTTGAACCCACCCGTACCTACCCTTAACTTTGGCCAATAAGACAGTACGACTGTCCCAAACCAACACATCTATCTATGCTGCACATGAATACCCAATAGCTACCAATCACTATGCCTTGACTTTGGCCAACAAACACAACTTGAATACTATTGACTATCCATGTGAAACGACGGAGGGCTACGAATGGTTTTGGTGAAACCGTGAACGTAGTGAACCTGATATAAACGATGGAACGAGGTAGCTTTTAAAAGGAGTGGCTTAAGCTCCGCGTTTAAAAGTTGTTTTTGAAAAGAAACCGAGTTGTTTTGAAAGTGTTCCAACGACTCAACTTTGGTTTATTTTCTTGCATTAATCTAATGCGTCCCATCATTTAATCCTACCATTGCGGAAAACAACGAAAATATGACATACGCTTATGCCATCCGCATTCGCCATGGGGCCCCGTCATTACCCATTAGGTTACTTAACTAACGACAGAGCGGGGGCTGGACTAGCGAGGATGCAAAACATAAGCAACGCCTAAATAGATATCATATATAGATATATGCATTCATCACATGCAATGATAGCCATTCCAGATCACAGATGAACACATTGGATATACTAGGAATCCGCATTCCGTATGAGCCTGTAACGAAGAGCGGATTACACGGTCGTGATGAATAGCCAAAACCCCACTATAGACCCCAACGGGTGCGGCAAACTACCCGCCAAGTATCCGAAGCGAAGCAACCTCCCTCAACACCGTGAGTAGGCCGCTCGGCACTTCGAGATACCCGGTAGTTTGTGCACCCCACCTTGGGTCTATCCTAGGAGCAAAAACAGTAAAATAAATTATACAATGACGGCTACAACCCCATCCCGTTTGTGCGGCCATATAAATAATATTACATCAATTACAAATTACATGAATTGAAAGAAAAAGAAAACTCTCATCTCACAACCCCCCGGCTATTCATCCGCGACAATCCAATGAATTCATATACACATACCATCAACATTACAGATCACAGATATGTATAACCTGTAAGTCCATGCTACCTCTCCCGGTACTTTCGGGCATGCGGAATTTGGTAAAAAACGATTTTTATAGAGGTGGTAACATGGACTTATAACCCGGATCTTTGTTAAACATCTAACTAACAACCTAACTACGAGTTGCTAACTACTCGGTTAGGGGGTTATACCTTTCTTGTCTTGAACTCCTTCGTCTTCAAACTCCGATGGTGGTCCGGATCGGCTTCTTCCCGTCGTCTCCTTACACCGAAAATAGATCCACCTGAAAGCTCCAACCTTTGGCTCCTTCTTCGAACTTTGAAGAAACTAGTTCACTCGGTTTGCTAAACCTTGTGAACTAGAGTGAGTAGAGAAGAGTTTGTATGGGATTTTATCTATGGTTCTTGATTCTCAACTCATGAGACAAGAGAACCATAGAGTCAAGAGAGGGAGCAAGAGGAAGAGGGTGAGAGCAAAAACAAGAGAGCTCAAGAACAAGAGAGAGAATGAGCAAGTAAGAATGAGCAAGTCTTTTGTCTCTCACCCTATCATAATCCAAAGTCATCATAACTCATTATACCAAATCAAGTGTTATGTGATGGTTGAAGCAACCATAACCATATCATTTCATGCACTCATTTTGCACAAATGAGCAAGCAAGCAAAAGTCTTTGCCATGAAATGATGGCTATGGTTATCATGATGGTCAACTAGTCAAGCCTAGTCAACCAGTCAACAATGTCAACAAGTCAACAAAAGTCAACAAGTCAACAAAGTCAACAAAAGTCAACAACCATGTCACCATAATACTTAATTAATATAATAGTTAATCACATATCATATTCTCATTAGGGTTGAGCAAAAAGTCAAATAGTCAACGGTCAACTGTTAACAACCCTAATGAGAATCCGCTGCCTCTGTCTCCCCGTCAACTGTGCATACACACCCGCATCCGCGTTCCGAGGAACACGAATACACACTGGATAAATCCAATCCCAAAAGGTACACTAGGATCTGGCTTAAACCAAAGCCCGCTAGTGCAAACTGTCCGGACACTGTACGTGCACAAGTGCACGGATGTGACCGAACCCTGTCGCAAAACCATGCGACCTCTACTGTTTTGCCTAAAGGCGAAGAGCTTTCTGTGTGGGACTCTAAAGACTCGACACTACGCTGGCAGTGGGTTTAACCACAGACCGTAAGCGGCACTAGATGTGCGTAACGGTCCCCAGGTAATGCCGACAAGAAGACGGACGAGGCGAAACCCATCTGAACTCCTACTCAGTCTGAATGTGACAATCTCGGTACAGTCCGGTCTGTTCGTTTGATACATCGCATGGCGGGCCTAGGGGGCGGTAAATGTCAGTCCCCCAATAGCGGTACAAGTCGTTTCGGAGTGAAGCCCAAAACACCATGAGATAACACTGGAAGCCTACCAGTATATCTCGTTTGCCATGGCCAGGGACTACTCGTGTAATGGCTCTCCTAGACACAGCGCAATGTCAACCCCCAATACCGGGAGAGACGAATCCTGTCTAACCGTCACTGCCTCCAAGTGCTTCGGGACTGCACCCAACTACCACCTGTTTGCACGACTCCTTTGAGCCATTGTAGGGTAGTAATCAAAGTACAGTGGGAACACACTCGAGGCGAAGTGACAGTGTCAAGTCAGCGGACTAAGCTGTACTCATGTCACCTGGGAACTGATAACTGACAATAGGTATAATACCAACTAGTCAGTTCCCGACGAGTCCTGTGCAGTGTACTCGTAACCCAACGAGCACCTGCATACTCTCTAAAGTACGACGTACTGATGGCTGTGGGACAGACCATCTCCCACACTGGGATGAGAAGCGCACACGCTAGTCTACTCCGGAGTATCGATGCCCTGTCTCGATAGTCCTGCGACCAGGGACCTGCATAAGGATGTGCTTATAGATTACCCAGCCCGACTAGTGTGACTGCCATCACAACGCTGGTAATCAAGCAAAGATCCTAAGAGCTCCACTAATGTGTATAGGCGATATACTAAAATAAACACATGTACACATTGAAGTAGAAACAAACCAAGTAGCATACTACTATTTTGAGCAAGATTGTTTATACAAGGTGAATATCCCAAGCTTCCATTAAGTAATATACAAACTAGTATGATACAGTAATGGACTCTAGGGCATATACACTAACAATCTCCGACTTGCACTAAGGCCATGTACTGGCGTATCGAAGACCTATCATCTCGATCAGCCCCTCGAACTGAGTCTGGGGCAAGGCCTTGGTGAATAGATCTGCAGTGTTATCTTCTGAAGCGACTCTCCGAACCTCGATCTCCTGGCGATCCACGAACTCCCTGATCAGGTGATACCGTCTCAAGATGTGTCTGGATCTCTGATGGGACCTGGGTTCCTTCGCTAAAGCTATAGCCCCGTTGTTGTCACAATACAGAGGTATTGGATCAACAATGGACGGAACCACCTGAAGCTCTTTCAAGAACTTCCTTATCCAGACAGCTTCTTTTGCGGCATCAGATGCAGCGATGTATTCCGCTTCCATCGTCGGGTCTGCAACGGTTTCCTGTTTGGAACTCTTCCAACACACCGCCCCTCCATTGAGGGTAAAGACAAAACCCGACATGGACTTGCAATCATCCTTGTCACTCTGGAAGCTGGAGTCAGCAAAGGCCTCGATCTGGAGGTCTTTTCCGCCATACACCAAGAACATCTCCTTAGTCCTTCTCAGGTACTTGAGAATGTTCTTTACCGCTATCCAGTGTTTCTCCCCAGGATTTGACTGATACCGGCTTACCACACTCAGTGCATAAGCTACATCCGGTCTGGTACACAACATCGCATACATTATAGAGCCTACCGCAGAAGCGTAGTGTATAATAGACATGCGATCCCTCTCCAAATCAGTCTTGGGAGACATCTCTTTAGAGAGGGTGATCCCGTGACAAGCCGGTAGGTTACCGCGCTTGGAATCTTCCATACTGAATCTTTTCAGTATGGTGTCGATATATATGGACTGTGAAAGTCCTAATATCCTCTTGGATCTGTCACGGTAGATCCGGATACCCAGAATGTATGAGGCATCACCCAGGTCTTTCATGGAGAACCTGTGTGACAAGAACCCCTTGACAGATTGTAGCATAGGAATGTCATTTCCTATTAAGAGAATGTCATCCACGTATAAAACGAGGAACACTACAGTTCTCGCTACAAATCTACTATAGATGCATGGTTCATCTGGATTTTTGATAAAGTCAAATTCCTTGACCGTCTCATCAAAACAGATGTTCCAACTCCGCGATGCCTGCTTTAGTCCATAGATGGACTTAAGCAACTTGCACACCTTTCCGCTGCTCCCACTCTGAATGAAACCCTCAGGCTGGTCCATATAGACACACTCCTCTAAATTTCCATTTAGAAAAGCTGTCTTTACGTCCATCTGCCAAATCTCATAATCGTGGAAGGCAGCAATAGCAAGAAGGATCCGAATGGATTTCAGCATAGCTACTGGAGAAAAGGTCTCGTCATAGTCCAAACCAGGTCTTTGACGAAAACCCTTTGCAACCAGTCTAGCTTTATAGGTCTCAACCTGTCCATCTACACCAATCTTCCTTTTGAAGATCCACTTGCATCCTACGGGTTTTAGCCCGTCTGGAGCAACGTCCAACGTCCATACTTTGTTGGTGTACATGGACTCCATTTCGGTCCGCATTGCATCCAGCCATTTTACCGAGTCGACGCTCTGAACGGCTTGCTGGAAGCTAGTAGGCTCATCATAATCTATAATGCAATCCTCTCTATCCCCGTCTATGAGAAAACCGTAGTATCTCTCGAGCGGATGAGACTGCCTACTACTTCTGCGGAGCGGCGTAGGAATGTCCTGTTCTTTTGAACCCTCTGGTTCCACTAAGCTTTCAGTAATAGTCTGTTGTTCTGGAATTTCATCCAGTTCTACTGCGCTCCCACTTATTTCCTTTTCTAAGAACTGGTGTTCTAGAAAGTGGGCATGACGAGAAACAAGAACTTTTTGTTCCTCTTCGCAGTAGAAGAAATATCCCTTGGAATTCTTTGGATATTCCACAAACTTGCACAGTACTGAGCGTGCCTCGAGCTTGTTCGTATGCTGCGTTTTGACTAAAGCTGGACTTCTCCATGTCTTAATGTGATTAAGATAGGGTCTCTTCCCACACCACATCTCATATGGTGTAGTAGGCACAGTCTTAGTAGGAACTCGGTTCAAAAGGTATGCAGCTAATTCTAGCGCATACCCCCAGAATGATCGCGGTAACTCAGTGTTACTCATCATGGACCGAACCATATCCAATAGGGTTCGGTTCCGTCTCTCCGATACACCGTTATGTTGCGGAGTGTATGGAGGAGTAAGCTGAGAGAGAATTCCGTTCTCTTTTAAATAATCCAGGAATTCGGCACTTAAGTATTCTCCACCTCGATCCGATCTTAGGATCTTGATACTTTTGCCGGGTTTTTTTTCTACTTCATTCTTATACTCCTGGAATTTTCCAATGGCTTCGGACTTATGTTTCATTAAGAGGACATAACCGTACCTTGAGAAGTCATCCGTAAAAGTAATGAAGTAAGAATGACCGCTTCGCGCATGTGTAGACATTGGACCGCACACGTCGCTGTGTACGAGTCCCAAGAGCTCGCTTGCTCTTACTCTGTGTCCAGTGAACGGAGTCTTTGTCATCTTTCCTTTGAGACAGGATTGACAAGTGGCATACGATTGATATTCGAACGGATTCAAATATCCTTCTGTATGTAACTTCGTCAACCTTCTCTCATTGATGTGACCCAGTCTACAATGCCATAAGAAAGTCTGATTTATTTCCGGAGACTTTCTTTTGTGTGTATTCTGGACATTGAAAATCTGTGGTTGGTTTAATACGTATATACCATTACTCAATGTACCTGACCCAATCAAAACTTGATTAAGGTGAATGTTTACAACATTACTTACAAACGCAAATTCATAACCTTCTTTAGAAACTAAAGATACATAAATGATATTACAAGTTGCGTTGGGTACAAAAAAGCAATTACGCAAAACCAAAACATGTCCATCCGACATTCCCAGGTGATAGTCCCCCACGGCCTTAGCATCCATGCTAGCTCCGTTTGCAACTCTGAGGGTCTTGTCACCTGCTTTCAAAACCCTACGGTTTCTCAACGCCTGCAAAGAATTACAGATATGAGATCCTGATCCGGTATCCAATACCCAGGAAGTAGAGTTTATTGAAAGACAGTTTTCGATAACATACACACCTGAAGCTGAAGCCGCAACCTGCTTCAATTCCTGTGTCCTGGCTTTCCAAGCCCTGCAATCATTTTTCCAGTGACCTTTCTTATGACAATAGAAGCATTCTTCCTTATCCACAAGCTTCCCCGCTATCTTTGTTGCTTTTGCTTTTCCCTTCGTACCCACTTTACTAACACCGCCCCTTGGTTTGGCGAAGGCTTTCTTCTTCTTTCCCTTGGCTTTCGCCTTGGACCTAGAAGAAGATGATCCTCCTACAAACAAAGTGGATGTTTCCCTACCTTTCTGTAGGGTGCCCTCTGCGCTCCTCAGCATGTTGAGGAGCTCTGAAAGTTCAACCTCCTTTTCTTGTAGGTTGAAGTTCAGTATAAACTGGGCGTAAGTGGAAGGAAGGGACTGGAGAACTAAGTCTGTATAGAGCTCACTCTCCAATGTGGTTCCTAGGTCCGCGAGCTCCTCAATGTAGCCGATCATCTTAAGCACGTGCTCTGCTACTGATGATCCGACGGCCATCCTTGCCGAAAATAACTTTTTCGACGCTTCGTATCTTGCGATACGAGATTGCTCTCCATACAGTTCTTTTGTATGGAGAAATATGGATTCAAGGTCCATATTCTCGTGCCTCCTCTGATGTTCGTTGTCCATCGAGGCAAGCATGAGGCACTTGGCCTTCGCGCTATCAATTTCCCAAGTCTTACGGATTTCCTTATCCGCGACGCTGGAAGTGGGACCAGGGACAGGGGGAGCTTTGGTGGTAAGAAGATACCCCAGCTTTTCGTAAGTGATTGCCATCTTGACATTCCTGAGCCAATCTTTGTAGTTTGGCCCTGTCAGTATGTTTTTATCTAGAAGTAACTTAAGTCCAGTCATTTCAATTGGTCGCTGCAATTAGGAGAGAGAAGAAGAAACACTTAGCATGATGCTCTTGGAAGTTTAGAGTGGTTTTTAGTTTTTCTAAACAGGATGGCTCCCACTGTTTCTCGAATCCCTCCTTAAAACCAAAAAGGAAGAATTAGTCAGGATCAATCTCACCGTACAATACTTGCTTAACCGTTCGGCCAGGCTGGTGTCGGTACTTCGAGGGAGGTTTTCCAACGCTTTCGCGAAGTTCCTTAATTTAAGAACCTCTTTTCCCTGGGGGCGTAGCCCCGCTAACACCTTTCTAGACACCTACTAGGTTTATAGCATTGATCGTTAAGTGAGAAATTTCCCGAGGAGTAGCATATACTCACAGTAGGATCGGGATCCAAATATCATAGCGTGACGAAACTGAAGGAATCCTACCAGAATCATCACGCTCCAAATGGTATGCAATACTAGCAAGTTTCAGTTCTTTTGAAACTCCCGATGTGGATTTTGCCCCATGCTCTTATGACCTTGACTTTGGCCAAAATATCATAAGTCACATGTCAAGTTCTGCCCGTCATTATCCAGGTTAATCTGGATCCACCCGTACCCACCCTTGACTTTGGCCAAAATGGCAGTACGACTGTCCCAAACCAACGCATATATCTATGCTACACATGAATACCCAATAGCTACCAATCACTATGCCTTGACTTTGGCCAACATACATAGCTTGAATACTATTGACCATTTATGCGAAACGACGGAGGGCTACGAATGGTTTTGGCGAAACCGTGAACGTAGTGAACTTGATTTAGTCGATGGAACGAGATAGCTTTTAAATGGAGTGGCTCAAACTCCGTATTTTAAAAGTTTGTTTTGAAAAGAACCGAGTGGTTTTTCGAAAGTGTTCCAACGACTTTTACTTGGTTTATTTTCTTGCATTAGTTCTTTTAATGCGTGATATTCTTGCATTAGTTCTTTTAATGCGTCCCATCATTTAATCCTACCATTGCAGAAAACAACCAAAATATGACGTACGCTTATGCCATTCGCATTCGCCACGGGGCCCCGTCATTACCCGTTAGGTTACTTAACTAACGACAGAGCGGGGGCTGGGCTAGCGCGGCTGTAAAACATAAGCAACGCCTAAATAATATCATATATAGATATACTGTAATGATAAACATTTCAGATCACAGATGAACACATTGGATATACTAGGAACCTGCAATTCGTACGAGCCTGTAACGAAAGGCAGATTACACGGTCGCGGTGAATAGGCAAAACCCCACCCAAGACCCCTACGGGTGCGGCAAACTACCCGCCAAGTACCCGAAGCGAAGCAACCTCCCTCATCCCCGTGAGTAGGCCACTCGGCACTTCGGCATACCCGGTAGTTTGTGCACCCCTCCATGGGTCTATCTTAGGAGCAAAAACAGTAAAAAGAAATTATACAATGACGGCTACAACCCCGACCCGGTTGTGCGGCCATACAAATAATTATTACATCAATTTACAAATTTACATGAATTGAAAGAAAAGAAAACTCTCGTCTCACAACCCCCGGCTATTCACCAGCGACAATCCAACATATTCATATACACATTCCAATAACATTACAGATCACAGATTTATATAACCCCCACTAATCGACATATAGCGATTAGTAGACGTTCAATACAAATATCACATTACAGAAAAACCCGTTAGCTTAAGTCTTTTAGAAGTTCGATCAAAAATACGGATTTTCGGGACCCCAAAAATAAAATTTTCGTTCTGGAAAATCTGGGCAGAAAACACATATTTCAAAAATCCCAAAACAACCCCAGAATAACACTGCACCAAAGATGGACCTCGGCCGAGTCAACTCGGCCGCGGATCCACGGCGGGAGCGTGCTCCCGCCGCGTTTCCGCGGCGCTTTGACTCGATCGTTGGACCATTTTTGGTGGTTATTCTAATAAAACCCTGAGCCGATTTTAGAGATGAAAAGAATCAACTTTTGAACAGTATAAAAATCGATAGAAACTTGAAATTCTCGGGTTCGTTTTCGGGACTTTTTCTTTGATCGATCTTCTAGTTACTTGCTAACATGTTAGATAGAGTTTAACTAGTCTCTGATACCACTGTAAGTCCATGCTACCTCTCCCGGTACTTTCGGGCATGCGGAATTTGGTAAAAAACGATTTTTATAGAGGTGGTAACATGGACTTATAACCCGGATCTTTGTTAAACATCTAACTAACAACCTAACTACGAGTTGCTAACTACTCGGTTAGGGGGTTATACCTTTCTTGTCATGAACTCCTTCGTCTTCAAACTCCGATGGTGGTCCGGATCGGCTTCTTCCCGTCGTCTCCTTACGCCGAAGATAGATCGACCTGAAAGCTCCAACCTTTGGCTCCTTCTTCGAACTTTGAAGAAACTAGTTCTCTCGGTTTGCTAAACCTTGTGAACTAGAGTGAGTAGAGAAGAGTTTGTATGGGATTTTATCTATGGTTCTTGATTCTCAACTCATGAGACAAGAGAACCATAGAGTCAAGAGAGGGAGCAAGAGAAAGTGGATGAAAGCAAAAACAAGAGAGCTTAAGAACAAGAGAGAGAATGAGCAAGTAAGAATGAGCAAGTCTTTTGTCTCTCACCCTCTCATAATCCAAAGTCATCATAACTCATTATACCAAATCAAGTGTTATGTGATGGTTGAAGCAACCATAACCATATCATTTCATGCACTCAGTTTGCACAAATGAGCAAGCAAGCAAAAGTCTTTGCCATGAAATGAAGGTTATGGTTATCATGATGGTCAACTAGTCAAGCCTAGTCAACCGGTCAACAAAGTCAACAAGTCAACAAAAGTCAACAAGTCAACAAAGTCAACAAAAGTCAACAACCATGTCACCATAATACTTAATTAATATAATAGTTAATCAGATATCATATTCTCATTAGGGTTGAGCAAAAAGTCAAATAGTCAACGGTCAACTGTCAACAACCCTAATGAGAATCCGCTGCCTCTGTCTTCCAGTCAACTGTGCATACACACCCGCATCCGCGTTCCGAGGAACACGAATGCACACTGGATAAATCCAATCCCAAAAGGTACACTAGGATCTGGCTTAAACCAAAGCCCGCTAGTGCAAACTGTCCGGACACTGTACGTGCACAAGTTCACGGATGTGACCGAACCCTGTCGCAAAACCATGCGACCTGTCGCAAAACCATGCGACCTCTACTGTTTTGCCTAAAGGCGAAGAGCTTTCTGTGTGGGACTCTAAAGACTCGACACTACGCTTGCAGTGGCTTTAACCACAGACCGCAAGCGGCACTAGCTGTGCGTAACGGTCCCCAGGTAATGCCGACAAGAAGACGGACGAGGCGAAACCCATCTGAACTCCTACTGAGTCTGAATGTGACAATCTCGGTACAGTCCGGTCTGTTCGTCTGATACATCACATGGCGGGCCTAGGGGTGGTAAACGTCAGTGCCCCAATAGCGGTACATGTCGTGTCGGAGTGAAGCCCAAAACACCCTGAGATAACACTGGAAGCCTACCAGTATATCTCGTTTGCCCTGGCCAGGGACTACTCGTGTAATGGCTCTCCTAGACACAGCGCGATGTCAACCCCCAATACCGGGAGAGACGAATCCTGTCTAACCGTCACTGCCTCCAAGTGCTTCGGGACTGCACCCAACTACCACCTGTTTGCACGACTCCTTTGAGCCGTGGTAGGGTAGTATTCAAAGTACAGTGGGAACACACTCGAGGCGAAGTGACAGTGTCAAGTCAGCGGACTAAGCTGTACTCATGTCACCTGGGAACTGATAACTGACAATAGGTATAATACTAACTTGTCAGTTCCCGACGAGTCCTGTCCAGTGTACTCGTAACCCAACGAGCACCCGCATACTCTCTCAAGTACGACGTACTGATGGCTGTGGGACAGACCATCTCCCACACTGGGATGAGAAGCGCACACGCTAGTCTACTCCGGAGTATTGATGCCCTGTCTCGATAGTCCTGCGACCAGGGACCTGCATAAGGATGTGCTTATAGATTACCCAGCCCCAATAGTGTGACTGCCATCACAACGCTGGTAATCAAGCAAAGATCCTAAGAGCGCCACTAATGTGTATAGGCGATATACTAAAATAAACACATGTACACATTGAAGTAGAAACAAACCAAGTAGCATACTACTATTTTGAGCAAGATTGTTTATACAAGGTGAATATCCCAAGCTTCCATTAAGTAATATACAAACTAGTATGATACAGTAATGGCCTCTAGGGCATATACACTAACATAACCCCCACTAATCGACGTATAGCGATTAGCAGACGTTCAAAACATATATCACATCACAAATATAACCCGTCACCTTAAGTCTTTAGAAGTTCAATCAAAATACAGATTTTTAAACCCCAAAAACAAATTTTGCTTTCTGGAAAATCTGGACAGAAAAATCATATTCCAAAAATCCCAAAATACCCCAGTAAATACACTGCAGCAAAGCCGATCTACGGCCGAGTCAACTCGGCCGCGGATCCGCGGCAAGAAGCTGTTCTTTCCGCGTTTCCGTGGTGAGTTGGTCGGTTCTGTGGATCGTTTTTCTGCAGTGTACACTAAAAACCCTGAGTCGATTTTTGGTATATGTCAAATAATTTTTACAGCAGTTTAAAAATCGACAGAAAGTTTGAATTCCGGGCATGTTTTGTGACTTTTTCTCCGATCGAACTTCTAGTTACATTGCTAACATGTTAGATAGTGTTTAACTAGGCTCTGATACCAGTGTAAGTCCACGTTACCCGTCCCCGGTTCTTTGGGGTTGCGGAAATAGTGAAAAACGATTTTTCTTTGGCGGTAACATGGACTCAAAATACGGATCTTTGTTAAACAACTATCTAACAACCTAACTAAGAGTTTTACCTAATCGGTTTGGGGGTTATACCTTAACTTGAACTCCTTCTCTTCGACTCCTTGTGGTGGTCGGATGGTTCTCTCCTCGTCGTCTCCTTGTGCCGAAGATGGATCCACCTGAAAGCTTCTGCCTTTGGCTCCAACCTCAATCTTGAGGAAACTAGAACACTTGGTTTGCAAGACCTTGTATACTAGGATGAGTAGAGAAGTGTTTTGGGTTTTATCTCTATGGTTCTTGCTTCTCAACACATGAGACAATAGAACCATGAACTAGAGAGAGAGCATGAGGAAGAGGGAGAGCTTGAGGATGAGAGAGAATGAGAATGGTAGAATGAGCAAGACTTTTTTCACCCTTGCTCTCATAATCCAAAATAATCATAACAAATAATAATAATTGTGTATTATGTGATGGTTGTTATCATTTCAAATGGCAATATCATCTCATGCATTAAATACAATTTGTGAACAAACAAGCAAGCAAAGGTCAATGCCAAGAAATGATAGCCATTGTCGTGATGATGGTCAACAAGTCCAACCTAGTCAACCGGTTAACTAAGTCAACAAGTCAACAAAGTCAACCTTTCAACCCAACCATGGCACAATAATACTTAATTAATATTATCATTAATCATATTTCTTATTCTCATTAGGGTTTAGCAAAAGTCAACAGTCAACAACCCTAATGAGAATCCTCTACCTCTGTCTCTGTCAACCGTGCATACACACCTGCATCCGCGTTCCAAGGAACACGAATACAAACGAGATAAAACAATCCCAAAACGTACACTAGGATCTGGCTTAAACCAAAGCCCGCTAGTGATAACTGCCCGGACACTAAACGTGCACAAGTGCACGGATGTGACCGAATCCTGTCGCAAAACCATGCGACCTCTACTCTTTTGCCTAAAGGCGAATAACTCTCTGTGTGGGACTCTAAAGACTCGACACTACGCTGGTAGTGGGTTTAACCACAGACCACAAGCGGCACTAGCTGTGCGTAACGGCCCCTAGGTAGATGCCGATAAGAAGACGGACGAGGTGAAACCCATCTGAACTCCTACTGAGCCTGAATGTGACAATCTGCGTACAGTCCGGTCTGTTCGTCTGAGAATATCGCATAGCGGGCCTAGGGGGGCGGTAAACGTCAGTCCCCTAATAACGGTACAAGTCGTGTCGGAGTGCAGCCCAGAACACCCTGAGATAACACTGGAAACCTACCAGTATATCTCGCTTGCCCTGGCCAGGGACTTTGTGTAATGGCTCTCCTAGACACAGCGTGATATCAACCCCCAATACCGGGAGAGACGAATCCTGTCTAACCGTCACTGCCTCCAAGTGCTTCGGAACTGCACCCAACTACTACCTGTTTGCACGACTCCTTTGAGCCGTGGAAGGGTAGTAATCTAAGTACAGTGGGAACACACTCGAGACGAAGTGACAGTGTCAAGTCAGCGGACTAAGCTGTACTCATGTCACCTGGGAACTGATAACTGACGATAGGTATAGTACCAACCAACAGTTCCCGATGAGTCATGTCCAGTGTACTCGTAACCTAACGAGCACCCGCATACTATCTCAAGTACGACATATTGACGGCTGTAGGACAGACCGTCTACCCAGCTGGGATGAGAAGCGCATACGCTAGTCTACTCCGGAGTATCGATGTCCTGTCTCGATAGTCCTACGACTAGGGACCTGCATAAGGATGTGCTTGTAGATTACCCAGCCCCCACGAGTGTGATTGCCATCATAACGCTGGTAATCAAGCAAAGATCCTAAAGGCTCCACTAATGTGTATAGGTGATGTACTAAAAGAAACACATGTAAACATTAAAGTAGAAACAAACCAAGTAGCATACTACTATTTTGGGCAAGATTGTCTATACAAGCTGAATATCCCAAGCTTCCATTAAGTAATATACAAACTAGTATGATACAGTAATGGTCTCTAGGGCATATACACTAACACTTATGAAGTGAAGGACCGGACTACAAAGGTTGTAATCCCAAACTCTTAGATGTTAAAGTGTTTAACATGCTTTGTTTCGCCTAATCTCTAGTTTAAAGATCTTGGTTAGGGTTGTTCGGCACGTCTAAATTTTAAATCGGGTATGGTTAATGCCTTGTAGAACCTTGTGAGAGTGCCTAGTAACCCAAAAGTGGTATCAGAGCCAAGCTAGAGCTTTAGGCGAAGTCTAGACGAAGTTTAAAGTCCGATCGAACCCCGAAACCCCGGTTTTTACCCCTCTCTAGAAATTTTCTAAAAATGTGATTGTTTCTGTATTAAAAATACTCAAAAAATTAAGCAGGGAATTATAAGGAATACTGTGAAAAACGAGCCATCAATTCGCTTAAAGCGCCGCGGAACCGCGGCAAGACCAAGCCTTGCGCGTCGGTTCCACGGCGGAACAGTAGAATTAGGGTTTGGCATTTGCACAGTAAAATCCGTATGTGTTTCCTGATGCTTCTGGGAATTTTAATTGTACTCAAATGTTGAGTTCTCTGGAGATCTTTTGTATTCGTTGATTCGATCGGATAATTTAACTTCGTTTAAGTTTTTCCGGGTAATTTTAGAACGTGTTAAAAAGTTCGAACGGATATCAATAACTCACTTTTTCCCCTGCCGAAAAATTTCCAAGCGTTGGATTTTTCCGTAGTTTAAGAATGTTCTAAGTCGTGCAAGTAACGCAGTGGACCCTCTAGAAGAATACAAACCTTAACTCGATTATGTGACCGTCTGAACTGCCTCTATACCTTACGGTTTGGGGCAGTACGGCGTTGCCACATGTGAGGCGTTGGTTTGACCCTTCTACGGCTGGACCATTGGTACTGGGGAATGTGATGGATGCTTTTAAACTAATTTAAAGTGTTGAGAACTATTTGGGAAAACTTGGGTGTTTGATTATTCGATCAGAAAGTTTAACATTGTCTTTTTATATGGAATGTGATATAATATTTGGAATCCACAAATAGTTATGAGATAACTAATTTGAATGTTATAAATCTAGCAGTTTAGTCTCTGATGATCGGTTGCCACGGGATTTTGATGTGATCAAAAGTACGTTGCAATCACGTAGCGTACGCGGATAGTCGTCGGGTAAATTTAATAGACAGCCATGCCCCAAAGCCCCGACAAAGTGACTGTAGGGGAACCCCGTCGCCAAAAGCATCCGTTCAGGTGCTCGCGGCAGCGGTGTTCCGCCTTAATCACTTCGTCGACGGCATCTGGGGTGCGGCCGTCTACTAAAGTTTGCGACGAGCATTCGATCAGGATGTCGAGAATCTTGTTGAATTTCCCGACTTGATATTGAAAAGAGTTTTCGATACTGAGACAAAAATGCGGGGTTTATAATTGTTAGGCATGCGATGTCTAAGGAGTTCATTTGGTTAGGCATGCGATGTCTAAAAAGGTTGCGGATTCCAACTGTTGTAGTTTTACACTTTCTTTTCTGCAACAGTAAGCGTAGTATGTGGTGTATCGCCGGCTTCGTTGCTATACATCAACGACAATCGGGATACGCATACTTGCTTACGTTGATGATATGAGATATTATGTGTTGCTGTGATATGTTATATTGGATCGTCGTATTCTGAATAGCCGGGGATTTTATGTGAGATGAGGTTTTTTATTTTCATTCATGTAAAATTCATTTGTATGTAATATTCTTTTATTGGGGCACTTCCGGGCTGAGCATGATGTCACCATTGTATATTATTTACTTTTCCGCATTAGGTAGACCCAAGGCGGGGAGCACAAGTAACCGGGTTCTAGGGTCCAGTGGGAGACCATCTCGAGGAGTCAAGACCGGGTCTCCTAACTCTAGAACTGGCAGGGTTACTTGCCGCTCTCATAGGGGTCTAGGGATGTGGGTTTGGCTATTCATCACGACCGTGGAATCCGTGTTTTATACAGGCTTGTATTAAAAACACGGACGTCCTAGTATATCCAATATTTCATATGTGTTCTTCTGCTGCAATGTTCTGTGATGAGATCATATTACTACCTGAGACGAATGTTTATATTATATATATGAGATATATGTTATATTGCAGATTTCGTTTCAAATGTGATGCTTGTGAAGCATAATAAAAATGGGACTTCATTAATGAGATTAATGAAACTAAAAGAAACCTAAAGATGTTGTAGAAACTTGTTTAAAAACTGATAGCTCTAGTTCTTGCTTTGCATAGCGGTGTTCCTTGTAGAACATCCAGCACCTTATTCGATAAGGAAAGAGCTGAGATCCCTTCACCGGGAGTGACCTCTTTAGCGAAACTAGCAGATGCTACAAACTCGGTTTGTCTTTTGATTGTTTCTATAGTTTTTGCTTTGCATAGTGATATTTGTGAAATATCCAGCACCTTATTTGATGAGGAAAGAGCCGACGATCCCTACACCGGGAGTGACCTCTTTAGCAAAACTAGAAAAGGCCTAAAAAACATTCCATTTAAAATCACTCGATTCTACAACGCTATCAAGTTCATTACGCAAAGGGTTTTCTTAAAAATCTGTCGTAGCCCTCCGTCATTTCAAATAAGTACTTCATAGTATTCGTACTGCGTTTGTTGACCTTGTCAAGGCGTAGTGTGCGGTAGCTATTTTTGCTTATCTGCAAAAGCATATGATGCGATTGAGTTAGGTTAGTCGTGTGACTTTGTTGACCTTGTCAAGGGTCATTCTGATGGGTTTAATTCAATCGGGAAATGACGGGTTGAACTTGACTTGCGGTCTATGGTTTGTTGACCTTGTCAAGGTCATTGATCGCTCAGGGCAAAATATTATCGGGAATTTAAAGTGTTGAAATTTGCAATGAGATTGCATACCTTCTATGAGATAGTTGGATCCCGATACCCGCTGCGAGTAAGAGTTACTCCTGGGAGAGTTTTACACATTACAATTAGTCGATCAAGTAGGTGTCTAGAAAGGTGTCAACGGGGTTACGCCTCTGGAAAAACGAGGTTTATTTTAATTAGGTCCGTGCGAAAGCACTGGGAACCTCCCTCAAAGTACCGGCACTGGCATGGCTGAAAGATTGACGAACTTGTAGAGTGTAATTAATCCCGGCTAGTCTTTCCTTTTAGGGTTTGAAGGAAGATTTGACTAAAACAATGGGAGACATCCTGATTAGGTATTTTAATAACCAATCTAAATCTTGCAAGAGCATACGCTGAGTGTTTTCTTCTCTCTCTCTCCAGGTAGCGACCATGTCACGCCTTAATCAAGATAATAATACGGATGTATTGATCGAACCGGCTTGTTATACTGAGCTGGGGAACGTTGGTCCCGCTCCAACTTATAATTTTTATAAGACAGAGCAGGAAATAGGGGATTACCAGAATTCCCGTGCTGCCCAAACGAAGAAAGTGCATGTTGATGCATCTTCTTCGGGTGTGTTCATTACCGAGAACTATTTCTCAATATCCTTTATATCCTGGGTAAGTGATACCAGATCAGAATCCCATAAATATAATCTGTTACATAGGCTACAGAAAGGTAGAGGAGTGAGAACGGGGGATAAATTTCATGAGATAGAAACGGTGCAAGTATTGCAGCCAAGTCTGTTGGTAGTTATCATCCTGTATTACCAGAATACATTGATTCTGAATGAATGTTATTAGATACCGAACCTGACATACAACATCATATCAAGTCTCTTTATTTATTAAAGAAGGAAATAATTTTGTATTGTTGGATAATATTTTGAACATTTCCTATATCAAGAGTTGATCGGATCAGGCACGTTATCTAAAAGCATAGACGTTCTAAATTAAACCACGGTTCTTAATGTACAGAACACACACAAGAGGAAGAGTTCAGAAATGAACGAATCCTTATTGAGGCATTATAAACTGGGTCATATCAATGTGACCCAACTAGCTGAAGTTACATTTAGATGCATATTTAAAATTAGTTTGAATTTACATCTTATGAAACTTGTCGGTCATGTCACAAAGATAAAATGACCACAACTCTGTTTATTGGAAACAGAGAAAGAGTTAGTGAACTCTTGGGATTGATACATGATGATGTATGTAAGGTCCCCTGTCTACAAATGCCAAGACCGGTTCTTTTTACTTCATTACATTCACTGATTATCTCTCAAGGTTCGGACATATGTTCCTGTTGAAACACAAGTCTGGACCTTTTGAGAAATTCAATGAATATGAGTTAGAAGTAGAGAACCAAAACGGGTATAAGTATTATGTCCTTTGAAGAGATCAAGGAGGAGAATACTTGAGCACCGAATTCCTGGACTATTCTAAAGGAGAATGAGATTCTCTCTCAGCATTACTCCTCCGTATACACCACAGAACGTCGGTGTATCGGGGCGGAGCAATCACACCCTATTTGATATGGTGCGCTCTATGATAAGTACTACCGAGTTTCCTATTTCCTTTTGGGAGATATGCACTTGAGAAGTTGAATACCTATTGAATAGGGTTCCAATCAAATCAGTTTCCTACCACTTCATATGTGATATGGAATGGGAAGAGCCCATATCTTAAGTAAGTTATGATTTGGGGTTGTCCGGCCTATGTCTAAAAGCAAAATCCGGACAAGCTCGAGGCAAAATCAGTTCTGTGGAAGTTTGTTGGATATCCCAAGCATACGCAAGGGAATATCTTCTACCTAACCGAGGAACAAAATATGTTTTGTTTCTCAACATGCCACCTTTGTGAAAGGGAATTTTTTCTGAAGAAATTAGTGGTCATGAGGTAGAACTGGAAAAAGTTCCAGCTATACAAACTGCAGCTGATGATTTGGTAGAACCAAAGGATTCAATAGTTTCTAACGAACCTCAGCCTCTCCGCCGATCTATTAGGGTTCCTCACCCACCTTTGAGATACTTCGGTTTTCTCTATGACAGTGGGAGCGATGATTGCATCATGAGATAATGACCCAACTAGTTTCGAGCTGGCCATCAGGAGTGGGACTCTGTAAGAATGGCTAGATGCTTAGCGATCTGAGATGGAATCCTTATACACCAACAAAGTATGGACTTTGGTTGCTTTATCTGAAGGGTTAAATCCCCATCAGGAGCAAGTATATCTTGAGAAGATTACTTGGTGTACATGGAAAAGTTGAGACTTTCAAAGCTATGCTTAAGTCCATCCAGATCCTACTTGCCACGGCTACATACCATGATTACGATATCTGGTGGTTGGGTGTCATGACTGCTTTTCTAAATGATGTTTTAGAAGAGAGCGTGTATAAGTACACAGCCAGAGGGCTTCGTAGACAGTGGGAGCAGCGGAAACGTGTGCAAGTTGTTTTATGCGATAAAGCAGGCATCGCGGAGTTGGAACGTCTGTTGTGATGTGGTAGTCAAAGAGTTTGACTTCATCAAAATGGTAGATGAACCTTGTATATACAAAAAGGTAGTAGGGAGTATGGTGGTGATCCTTGTAGAGTACGTGGATGGCATACACTTGATAGGGAAGGAGTTTCCTATGCTACGCTCGGTCAATCTCTGCTTATTACAAGGATTCTCCATATAGGATCAAAGTGATACCTCCTAAATCCTGGGTTTTTGATCTATGAGATAGATCTAATTGGATGTTAGGATACTCACTAGTTGTAGTGAGATGGTATCAATCGATCCTGGGAAGAATCACTGGAATGGTTCCAGGGTGATAAGGACGACTGAATGTCAGTCGCAGGCATTGCCTTTTAACCTCGATGGAGGGACGGTATGTTGGAAGAGTTCCAGGCTATATACTGTGACTTACAAGAAGATTAAGGGAAAGATACATCGTTACCAAGGATGCTACCAAAGAGGCAATATGGATATATATTAGTTCATGAGATGAACTTCATTCCAACCATTGTGTGACAATGGAGTTATGGCTTTGGCCAAGGAACCCTCGTCCCATCAGAAATCCAGATATAATTCTTGGGCAGTATCACCTGATCATGGAGATGGTTGATCTCCAGGGAGATCGAGGTTAGGAGAGTAGACACAGAGGACAACATCACGGATCCACTCACAAAGGCCTTTTTCCCAGTAGAGACTTTTATGGGATGGTTGAGTATGAGATACTTCAACCACAGCTAATTGTTGGGTATGTGATACCACAACAGATGGCCCTAGTGCAAGTGGGAGATTGTTAGTTATATGTATGCCGTAGAGGCCATTACTGTACATATGATGTATATTGTAATGGATGCTTGGACATATATAGGGAGGACTTTCTTGCTCGACATGATAGTATGCTATCTGGTTGTACTTTATCTTAACATGTACTCTGATTGCCTCTATGTTACATGTTGATAAAGCCCATAGGATATGTACTAGACTACTGGGACTATAATGAGATCATACTAGTGGGGCCACGGTAGTCGACGAGTACATCCGATAACTATTCCTAGTCGAGGGTGTATCGAGACAGGGCATCGATACACCAGAGTAGACTAGCGTATACGCATCTTGACCCATATGATGGGCGATGGATGATCCCATATCCATCGGTGTTTGACATCAAAGATGATGTACGGGTGCTCGGTGGAGACTGGGTACACTGGACGGACTCGCCGAGAACTCCCAGATGGCAGTTCTCTGGTGACACTGGTACAGGTTAGTCTGTAGACCCGAGATCGTCATAGAGTCTTGTGTGATTCCCACTGTGCTTTGATTTCTATCATACCACGTCCAAGAGGGCGTGCAAAAAGGTGGCTTTTGGGTACAGTCCTGAATCACATGGAGGCAATGAGCGATAGGAGGGGATTCGTCTCTCCCGGTATAGGGAGTTGATGTTGCGCTGTGTTCGATTGGCTATAACTGGAAATCCCTGGCCAGGGTTGCTGAGATTTACTGGTAAGTGTTATCAGTAGTTTCTCGAACTGTTATAGACCTTATATCGACACGACTTATCAAGCTACTGGGGTCTGACGTTTACAACCCCTAGGCGAGATATGCGACATATCAGACGAAGAGACCAGACTGTACGGGAGTTTTACTGATTGGATTCGCAGGAGAATGTACAGGCTTGCTTGTTGATCTTCTAATTGCTCAATACATGGGTGGCTGTTACGTTTAGCTGACCGCTTGCTGCTTGTGGGTGTTTGATATGATCATCACCTACTGCCGGCGTATTGACGATTCTTTAGAGTCCTACACAGAGGTTTCTTGACTCAGGCAAAATGGAGTAGGAGCACATATATGATATGTGCGGGACCGAGAACAATACGTGTATGTGATACCGTATTAGATTCTCGCGATATGAGATATCGGCCGGGTATATATGATATAGCCGGGTCATCGGATCAAGTGTTGATTCGATGAACTGATACAGATTATATTAGTCGGTTATTTGTGAAATAGCCGGATTATCGGATCAAGTGTTGATTCGATAATTTAATGTATAATTATATATTTGATATATTAAATTACGTTAACTCATATAAGCTCACTAAAATATTCTTTTTCTCACTCGGGTAATATATTGATATATATGCGATATATGTTAATTGTATTAATTTATTTTGTTACAATAAATATTGTATATGTGATATATAATATTGTAACATGTTAGGGTTATTAATGCAACGTGATTAGTGGAGATTAAACACGATTAAGGTTTGATTTGGGTTAATTTTTCTAGAAGCTTTTGTTTTGTTTTTGCAAAGATATTTTGTAAATATATTTTTTGTAGATATTTTGTTAACCCAACCCAACCCTTCACCATAGTTAAGTCTCTACATTGGTTAAGTTATCATACTTAACCCATGGTTTCATTTCTAACCTCACTACAATTCATTATTCATCACAAAGTAAAATTCTTCTTCTTCTTCCTTTGATAAAGTTTTCTAGCTTTTTGGTTTGTGATGAAAATGAGTGAGAAATAGAAAACAAATGAGGGCTAAAATCCTACTTCATTATCCTAATCTATCCTAGCCATTTAGATTAGGGTGTTCACTTTATTAGTGAGTGAGAGCTTGAGTTAAAGTTTCTTCAAGGTAGATCATCATAGTAATCGAAGATCGGAAGCAGGCATGCATCTTTCTCTTGTGGAGCCTCTCCAGAGTCCGGATTCTTGATGATCGCAGCGAAGGGTCCTCAACACGGAGCTTATGAAGTGAAGGACTGGACTACAAAGGTTGTAATCCCAAACTCTTAGATGTTAAAGTGTTTAACATGCTTTGTTTCTCCTAATCACTAGTTTAAAGATCTTGGTTAGGGTTGTTCGGCACGTCTAAATTTTAAATCGGGCATGGTTGATGCCTTGTAGAACCTTGTGAGAGTGCCTAGTAACCCCACACATCCTATACAATACAGGCCTCTAGGGCATACATATCTAACACCTATACCCCCTACGAGTGCGGCGAATAGCCCGCAAATTCTAGTGTGAGGACCCCTCCATCTCAACGCCATGAGATGCGGACCCATTACCCTCTAGAACCCGGCTATCCGTGCACTCCATCGTGGGGTAATCCTAGTACAGAAAAGAAAATATGTACAATGGTGACATCGACCTCAACCCGGCCATGCCCCAAATAAATAATATACAAACAGGCAGTGACGGCAGTCCACATGTCGGACGCTCGCCCTGCGATATCAAATGTACAAATAAAACTAAACTGTACTAACATTGCATCCAAGCTATCCACCACGACGATTCCGCCGCAACACAGCACAACACAGAACATCAACGTGAATGTCGCGTTCGCAAACCCGTCTAAAAGAACTATAGCAATTAGACAAGGTGTACCGCTCTAATGACATTCACGGTCGCAGATAGTAATGTATGTACTAAAAACTACGACATTTGAATTCTGCACACAATTAGAAAACTAAATCAATTTTCAAAACCATGAAAAAAACAGTGATCTGAAGTTCCAAAAACCGACCGTTTAATGCCAATTCGGAAGTCTGAATCAAAAGGAAATGTGACCGAACCTTTGTGGGGAGTTAGAGCATGAAATTAAATTCGATTTGGGAGGACTAGAGGGGGTACCCCATCCCCGAGGCCACCACGAGGTAGCCAGGGGGTGAGGCAGACCCGAAACCGCCGAAGATGGGGCAGTTTCGGGTCCCCACCGCTAAGACCACCTTTTGGTGGTCTTGGGGAGTGGGCCCAGCTGTTCAGTCCCCCTAGGGGGTTCTCCAGGGTGCCCATGCACCACCCCGCGTCTTCTCAGTTCAAAACGTAAGCCCGCGGGGTGTGCAAACATCTCAAGCTTTCAGTTTTGGAACTTTTTTTGTCGGCAGTTTTTGCACGACAAAAACGGCTGATTTCTAATGTCACAATGAGTTAACTAAGGCTTATGGAGTGGCTCTGATACCATGTTGGGTTACGGAAGCGTCCCGGCCATCAATCCGTGACCAAATACCGAACAAAAATTTATAAAACTTGGCACTACCATAACCAATTACCCGGATCTACCCATAAGCCCTAGATAACAAAACATGCAAAGGAGTTAAAATGGTTATACCGAATAGATCCGTGTCCTTCGGTCTTCAACCATCATCCCAAGCTCTTAGGGGCTTCCTTGATCAAGCTTGATCTCCGGTCTCCCTCCATCGAAGATGATCCACCCGAGAGTCTATGCAACGAGCTCTATGTTGGATATATGTATGCCCTAGAGGCCATTATATGTATAGTGGATGCTTGGACATGTATATATGTATATAGATGACTTTCTTGCTCGACATGATAGTATGCTATCTGGTTTACTTTATCTTGACATGTTCATTTGATCATGCATCTTATTCATTTAGTACATGTTGATAAAGCCCATAGGATATTTACTTGACTACTGGGACTATGACGTAGATTATACTAGTGGGACACGTATAGTTTATAAGCATATCTTTTAACTGTTCCTAGTCGAGGGTATATCGAGATGGGGCATCGATATTCCAGAGTATACTAGCGTATACTATTCTTGTCCCATATGATAGGCGATGGATGATCTCATATCCATCTGGTGTGGTGATACCAAAGATTGTAAGCGGGTGCTCAGTAGAGACTGGGTACACTGAACGGACTCGACGAGAACTCCTATGTGGTATTATATCTATCGTCGAATAGCAGTTCTCAGGTAACACTGGTACAGGTTAGTCTGTAGACCCAAGATCGTCATAGAGTCTTGTGTGTCCTCCCACTGTACTTTGATCTCCACCCTACCACGGCTCTACTGAGTCGTGCAAACAGGTGGACTTTAGGTACAGTCCCGAGGCACATGGAGACAATGAGAAATAGGAGGGGTTTCGTCTCTCCCGGTATTGGGAGTTGATGTTGTGCTATGCTCGATTGGCTATAACAGGAAGTCCCTGGCTAAGGCGGCTAAGATTTACTGATAAGTGTTATCAGTAGTTTCTTGATCTGTTATCAGCCATACACCGGCATGACTTATTGAGTTATTAGGGTCGACGATTCCATCCCTAGACTCGATATGCAGTATATCTGACGAAGAGACCGGACTGTACGGTAAGTGTTGCCAGTTGGCCCGACGGGAGTTTTGACAGCTTCGCTGGTTTTCTTCTGATCGCTCAATACCTGGGTGGCCGTTACGTTTAGCTGACCGCTTGCAGCTTATGGATGTTTGATATGATCATCACCTACTGCCGGCGTATTGACAAGTCATAGAGTCCCACACAAGAGTTTCCTAGCTCAGGCGAAACGATGTGGTGTGCATATGAGATATGCGCGGGGACCCGATTAAATGCGTGTATGTGATACCGTATATTAATCGGGTGTTTTACTATTGGTCGGGTTGTATGTGATATGAATGGTTTGTTAAATCAAGTCTTGATTTAACATAGACTTTTAACTTAATTCTTTAATTAAACCCTTTTCTAATTGTATGCATGCATGTATGCATATGTTGATGTGCATGCCCACATACATGCATACATTGTATCATGGTTGATGATACACAAATGGTGGCAATGCAAGACTCACATGGTTGTAAATATGTATATGTTTATTTATTTTGAGTTAAAGAAAAGATAATTCACTCATGGTTGATATTTATCTACTTTGACTACACTTGACCTAACAATTAACCATGAGTTAATTTTCTATGGTTCTTATTACTCAATAATAAATATCTAGATATTTACTAACCCATGGTTACAAGTGAGAATGATTTAATATTGATTATTCATTCTCATTTTCAATATTCATCACAAAACATTGAGCTCTTGAGTTGTCATCTTCTTCTTCCACATTCTCCTTCTCTCTTGAGATTTATATAGAGTGAGCTAGTAAAAAAGAAAGGGTTTTGAATCGAGAATACAAACCACATCATCATTCTACACATCTCTAGCCCATTTGTGTAGGGTGTTTGGTACACTTTTTTCAAAGATCAAGTAAAGCAAGGAGCTTTGGGCAAAGGGACTTCGGGTGGATCATCGTGGACTAGGAAGACCTCTATCGATCCGTTCCAAACTTTCAAAGTGCCAAGGAGTCACCAAGGGAAGTCTACAAAGGTTGTAATCTCTTCACTTAGTGTTAAATTGCTTCTTCCAAGTGATACTTATTGATTGTTACCCTAAAATTCTAGTTAAGATCCTAGGTTAGTTTACTTAGCACCTCATAAAATTTAATTATGGCATGTGTGATGCTTCCAAACCCTAGATGAGGTGGTGAGGAAACCCAACAGAATCACAATATGTAAACATGTCGGTGATGATGGATGTCTATGATACGATAGTATATACCATGCGAAGTACGGCCAGAAGCTATGCATGAATCATGATGCAATGAGGTATGTATATATGACTAACAATCCTACGTATCCATCCTGATGAAAAGAATATACAAGTATAAGTCCACGGATCATATATGATGCAAATGCACAGATACTGATTCTAAGCAAGTTCTATAGTGTTCATGACATAGCAATTACCAATGGCGTGTGTGTTCACATAAAATAGTGCACGTGCGACATGGACCAATGGTAATGGTGCAAGTGTCCTATAAGATAATATCATATATATATATATATAAGATGATGCAATGCAATGAGATGAATGACTAGGAGACTACGCATATAAATACAAACACTACTAGTAATCCTAACTATCGGGCGCCTCGCGCCATCCAGGCGATCCCTCCATAGAAGTGTACATCTACTCACCGGGACGCCTCGGCTAATATGATCCGATCACAGCCTTGCCTTTCCGCGCCGCGTCCGACGTCTCCGCAACCTATCCTAGACTTTTTAACTCAGATTCTTTCTAAACTAACAAAACAGCACATTCATTTCTAACACTTTATTCTCTGTCCTTCAGGTCTGCTATCACTCTGTAATCAAATTAAAAAAAATCAAAGTATACTAGTAGAATACTAATATAGCCTAGAAATTACACACAAAATTCAAGCACCATTGAACTTCATTTGGCCGGCGAAATTGTTAAAAAATCCAGCGCCGCCGGGTAAAGTTTGGGATTTTTGGTTTTTTCTTTTTGTGCGATTCCAGTGCCTTGTTGGTATTCTATTGGTATTGTTTGATTTTTATAATTTTTATTGTGCAGGAATTGGGGAAGATATATCACTTTTGACACTAAATATCATATTTTTCCGACATTTCAGTTTTTAAGGAATTACGACTAGCGATCGTGCGGAGCAAGGATCAAATTCAATTCCAAAACGTTAGTAAAGTATAGTGCCAAAGATCCGGATAGTTTGACCCGCGCAAGTGAACATTCAAATACCCGTAATCACTTCAAGGGGATTTTCTTAACCCAAAATCGTATCGGTACGTATTTTCAAAGACCTTCGCTCAAATCCGACACATTCCATTATTCTATCTTCTGCATGATTCTTCGCACAAACTTGCCACCAATTGCATAGAGAACTAACCCGTATTTGTTGCAGCGCTTAAGCCTAAACGGAAAAAGATTTACTTTATTGATTAAATTTTTGAATTCTTTTATTGATTTGCGCATTTGCATCTTAAAACGGATGTTAAAGGCTCGACCAAACAAGATACGGTAAAAGATTTCATCACCTTTTTCCGTAGCCCACAAATCACAAAACTGCATTCTTGCATACCCACAATAATTTAAAATCAATTAGAACTTTGACTTTAGGGACATCACGCTCATTAGGAGAAGTTAACTGTGTTTAGAACACTGCTCAATAGTATATCGTTCACGGGGTGTCTAGGCAAGTGTTCACGGCGAAACCGCCAGAAGAGAAAAGGGTTATTTTAATTAAGGAATTTCGCGAAAGCTTTGGAAAACCTCCCCTTATCTCTGCACTTACCTGGCTTCGTGATCCGTATATCTTGAGCTCGTTTCTCAACAATGTTTTACTTTGACAATCAGGTTCTTGAGCAGGTCTAGTTGACTTAGCATAACATAGACTGCTAGGGGTGTGATATTCTTGGTTTTTGTGAATTCTTGTTAATATGGGTAATACACGATTCAATTCAATTTTTCACGATTTTTATTCCTTTGTTTATACTCAGTCCCAATTCTTTTGTTCAAATTGCCACGATTCTTCCCACATTCATGAAAATTGTCCTTTTCTAAGGGGTGACCAACCGTCCCAGATTTTTTATAACGGTCACCCACCTAACACTCTTGAACCCAGTCCCACTTCAATTAGAGATCTATTGAATGAAGATTTAGAGAAAGATGTCGATAGGGTAACTGCTTTAGCATCACCATCATCACAACCCTCCTTACCTGAAACAACTGACACATCATTAGGGAATGATAGTGAGATGAATGCTAGGTTGACCGCTTTAGAGAAGGGTATTGAAGTGATGACTGCGGTCAAGAATCAAACAGCTGCAACGCTAGCCCTTTTTATACAGCAGTCTGAGCAATTGTTTCACGCTCAAGCTCGATCTTTAGCTAGAATTGAAGATCATGTAGCTTTAGTGATTCTAAAGAATGAACACCGTCAATTAGAACCTAATAATGTCAATATCTGTCATCTAGGAAGTCACCCGGGGCAGATAAACGATCTAACGAATTTTGATAATTTCATAGATGATAATATGATTAAATTGACTGAGTGTTATCAGGACACACAAGAAAACCCTCCGAGTCAGCCCTATGATTTTTGTACTCCAATTTTAGAGGAGGAAGCTTGTGATTTTGACGGGTATGGTTGGGATAAATTATTAGAAAAAATCAATGATCAGGAACCCACAATTTTTGTATCACCAGTTGATATTGTTTCGGAAGAAACGTTAGTGTGGGAACCTACCTTTCTAGATGACATATACCTACCCATTTGTGAATGTGATGAGGGAGATATTGTGTTTGGAAAGTTTGGGGGCTGTAACGATAAGAATAGGATTGTGCAGGATTATAGGGAGGAAGGCAGCCTTGATAAATATTCTTTCATGCAAAGTTTTGAGGAATTATTTGCGGATGAACTTGATATTCTAGGTGAGTTTGAGTCAGGATCAATTTGGGAACATCCTATGAACCTTTCCTTTTCTAAATTTTTTGCGGATGAACTCCAGTTTTTAAAAGAACTTGAAACTCAACACGTGCTTCTTGAAAATTCAATTCATTCGAGCAACAATTCTTTTGCCTCTTCAAAAATTCATCTTCTCCTTCAACATCTTCCGATCCCTACACACACACACACCCATGCCTTCACTAACAACTAACACATTCTTTTTCTTTTCCTTTTTTTTATACGTATTCTTTTACCAGCCCTTGCATTATATCGATAAAAAATTTTAAGTGGCTGGTATTAATTTCTGAACTAGCACTGTCTTTTAACTTGTGAATACTGTAATTAATCTTGAATTTTTGGGGATGGCACACTGATGTATCTTCTGGTTTAAGTAATTATGTAAAGAGTGGGGTTTCTTTTTTGATGCGGTTTTTTTTGAAAAAAGTCTATTATAAAGTCACCATCTCCCTGACCCGACCCCTTATTCTCACCACTGAAACATATCTCTCAGTTTACTTTGCTTTCCCCAAATTTTCCTCCAAAACCCTAGCCCCTTTGCTCAGAATTCGACCGACGAATTCCTCTGAAAATCCGGTGCCGCCGGTCTTATTGCCTCTGATCATCGTTTGCCTTCTTCAGCTCTGTAAGATTTTTCCTTCCCCTCCCTTCAGCATTGTTTAAATTTCCTGAAACTTTAGAAAACCCACGGATCATGGCCCCTTTTGAATTAGAGAGAAATTTTGTTGATGTATTCACCCACGAGGTGTTTGGGAGCTATTTCTACGACGCTGTCTGACAGTTCGGATGGTAGTTTTTGCTGTTTGGGGATAAGGGGTTGTGTGCGTGTGAGCATTTGGTAGATGAGTTCTACGACGCTCTAAGAAATGGTAAAATACTCCAGGATCGTATTCAATTTCACTTTCAGTGTAGAAGGAAGGTATTCTCAGCTAATACGATTTCAAATGTAACCAACATCCCTACCCGACCTGGTTTTCAGAGACAGTTAGAGCTTGCCAAGTATAGGACAATCATGGGGGTACGATGCGAGTTACGAGATGCTGGTCTAAACGGCCAGCAGATTTACCGAAATGTCTATAGGCTTGACGCTGGGCTTACCATAATGTCAGGGGGATCATTCGAGTTTCCTCGTTCCCAGCGATTGTGGGGCACATTGTTCATTGTTTAATGACCAAGGATTATCAGTTTTGCATGGCGAGCATGCTATTTGCCACAATCAAGGAAAGTGTTGCGGCACACAAATCTTTACTTCCAGTCCTCATCACCCAAATTTGTCGATACTACATAGAGGAGGAAGATTTTGCAGCCTGCATCACTATGTACGACACCGTCCCGGTGGAGATTGAGAGGATCTCACCAGGTTATACTGACGGCAGAAGTGAGCAGCAGATTTGGTCACCCACTGACCCCCAGCGATTATGCGGCACCACAGACTTCCTCAGAGATTTACTTGGGAGAGGACGTTCCGACTGATCCATATGAATTACACAGGATGCAGGTCCGTGGCATCAAAACTTTGATCAGGCAGAATACGGAGATAAAAGAACAACTAAGCCAGATCTTAGCTAACCAGGAAGAAGCAAGCGGGAACAGCAGAAGCAAGGGCAAGGCCAAGCGACGATGAGGACATCGTCATCAACAGTTTGGGGGTGAATCTGTGTTGGTTGCATCTTGTATCAGCATATAGTTTGCATGTGCATATTTCCTACATTTCAGCACTTTATATTATGTATTTTTCTTTTCTTTTAATGTAGTCCCATTTCATATCTGCTTTTGTATTGCTTTGTATTGATAAAACTTATAAAAATTGAAAAAATTCAAAAACATAAAAACTTGATTGTCATGTTAGCTTGCGGGTGAACTTAGATTCAAAGTCTGAAGGTTCGGTTGATAAGTTAGAAATAACTAAATCCTTTTTGTGAGACTGACGACCCGAAAAATAACCCTCCCTTGTGTTTAACCATAGCTGATATACGTCTTTTATAACACTTTACACGTGTCATATGTGTTTGAGAATTTGATAAAAGTTAGACATGTCTGGAAAAAATTTCCATGACGATAAACATCTTTAGGATCAAACAGGTTTGTTCTGAGTTAAGCAATATCAAGAATAGTTCATACAGTGAAGTAGATATGAAGGATATTATTGAGATTTTAATAGAAGCTATAAGTCTGAAAAATAACCCATCTGGAACCTTGTTGGAGTAATTACACACTTTATCCACATGTAACGTCTTCATATTCAAAAGAAATGCTGGTTATATCTCCGTTTTCACTGAGTTCAGAATATTTTAAATAAAATGAGTCTTTTGTTTTGTGGCCTTGGTAACTTGGGTAATTAAATCCTTGAGGTGTTTCCACACCTAATTCCCTAAAACTATCTGGTTTGGGAGTCATTAACCCAAAACTCGCTAAGTTTCCAATCGCCAAATAAAACAAGCTAAGCAAGTGTTCTTCCCAAGTTAAAAGCCCTCACGGTTCTTTGTGGGAGAATAATCTTGGTGGGGACAAGTTCTCTTTTAAAACAGTTTTTTTCTCGGAGATATGAAGCTTTAAATTTATTAAGACGTTTTTCACAATAACGAAGGGTGTGTACGAACTAAAACAGGTAAAAGGTAGGAGTGAAAAATAAGACTTAGGTTCTGTGTTAAAAGCGTTATAAATTCTGACTTGAAACCTAGCTGGAGAACGAAACTTGAGAAATTCTTAACTCCTTTCGAACTCGTGTGATCCTGTAGAATTATATCCTGGTCTGTACTTATGACATGATGATCCTAATCAAATACTTAAAAAAACTTATGGACACTATCTGCAAAATCACGAAAAGACACATATAAGCTTATGTTAAAACAAATTGTAAGGAGTGAATAATAGGGTTAAACGTTTCTGACTTGGGTGATAGAACTTCTAACTTTGATCTCTAACTTAAGATTATTATCAACAGTTTCTCCAAAGCGCTAACTTGACAGGATTTTATGGGTGTAATCCGCTGAAAATCCTCAGGAAACAACACTCCTCCTACTAGGGACAACTAGAGATTTAACGGCTTATTGCACGTGCTCAGTGCAATCGTGTTCCCTGCGAAAGTGAGTCTAGGATTTTTTGTTTTGCTCGGGACGAGCAAAAGATAAGTTTGAGGGTATTTGTTCATCACAGAAAACTTCAATTTAATACCGCTCATTCATTATCTATTTTGTTATATATCGGTACTATTAATCAGTGTCTTCTCAGTAATTACAGATTGCAGGTATTCATGATACAATACTGAAAACACACTCAATATCACGGATATAGCGTTTAGGAGCCGACACTACAATCAGAACAGAAAACCGACTGATATTCAAAGAGCTCTTTTGCAATAAACATGTGTGCACACAATTTTGGTCCAACACAACACAAGTGTGCACATAGCTCTTTGATGACTTGGACCATTGTGGGGCTGCCCATGGCACTTGTGGGGGCATGTAAGTTGATGTGTGTTAAATGCATAAATGTATGATGTGAAAGAAAGCATCAAATTTCCCTCAATTCTACTGAGTGCAAACCAGGGTTATTTAGAGAAATCAAACAACACCAGAAGAATATTGGAGAGCACATATGACCACCACTCCAAGACGAGCCTCTTTGCTCGAATTTGGACCGGCGAGAACCCCCATAAAACCGGCGACACCGGTCCCCTTAGCTCTTTTTTCCCCATTTTTCTTCTGGCACTTTATAGGCATCACATCATCCATTTGATATTGTTTGTTTATTATATTTTGATGCCTATAAATACCAGAACAGATTAGAGCCAAAGGACCATAATATATACTTTTTCCTCTTTTGTTTTTTGGTTTTAGGCTTGAGAGTGTGTGGGCTTCAACTTGGTTTCTTCTTCTTCTTCCCTCTTGAAGCTTTCTTTTTGAGAGCTTCATTATGGAGGTTGAAAAGTTACAATATCTTGTACCAAAACTTCTTCAAGTGTTAATAAAATTGTTATTGTTTTGCTTACCTTCTTCTTTTGTTCTTGCTTTCATTTCATTATGTGTAACTAATCCTCTTTGGTTGTGGTGATGGTAAGGAAGTGAGATGAAAGGCTTTGCCTTCCCCATCCTCCTGTGTCACGACCCGAAAGAGCACGTGACTGGCCCTTGAACCATATGAAGTCTATAGGACTCCATCTGATCCAAGTAAGCCAAAAGCCCAGAAATCTAAAACCATTTTTAAGAATAAGTAAAGAAACTGGTTTAAAGAAGTGAAGAAAAACATGTTTGAAATCAAGGTTTTTAAATAACTAAACCGAATATGCATTTTTAAAAACAGTACAGTCTTTTCTAAAAATTTCGGCAGAGTTTCTTTTGTAAAACTGGCCCCGAATGGGGTATAACAAGGATAACAATATATGCAATGATAAAGGCATCCCCAAGCGGGAGCTAGCTCTTCGTCAATCGACGGTCACCACCACACATGCAACAATAATATACAACGCCAAGTGGCGAGGATCAAATCCAAAAGAAAGCTCAAAAGCAACAAGAAAACCGCAACACTACTAAGCGCGACTCTATGGTCGAATAATACATCACTAGTCTAGGTCTGAAACAATATACGAGTTTTGGTTGATGGATATTCTAGATACAATGAATAATATAAATACAACGGCGGTTCTGATACAAAAGAACCCACCTATCCAAGCAAATCACCCAAAAGGAAGCAGTGTGCCAGAAATGCCGCTATAGAACTGTACGGCAAACCTGCAAGAACTGGGGCACAACGGGGGTGAGTTGCCAACTCGTGAATAGAAAGATATCTACAAGCAGAGATCGAATGCATGACCCAACCTAGGTCAATACGATCAGATATAAAGAAACCTCAATATGAATAAAGCTGAAGCATGCTAAACTGGCAATGTAATCTCTATACGTGAATGTAGTGCCAAGTGCTCGTGCTAGTGCCTCAGGTAATAGTATGTCATGAATATGAGGTATGAATGCATGAAAGCAGAATACATGTAAATGAAGAAACTGTTTTCATAATTTAGTGAGATTTCCCTTGTATTTTTAGTTGAGGTATCATAATGAAATCAGCATAAAACAGTGCCTAGCATCGGCACAAAACGTAATCCTAATATCTCGATATCTCTGTATCACAGTCTCTGTACCTCGAAATCTCGAAATCCCAATGTCTCAATCATAATATCTAGGGCGCCGTCAGTCCAGACCGGCCCCTACCATCCATCTCAAGACCACGACGGTATCCTCCGGATATCCGACGCGTCGGGTAAAATCACCGGTAGGTAGTGCTCCCCTGCCAGGCTCACATCGTCATCACCACGCGCTTCTTGCCCCGGGGTACCTTACCGGGTCCACCATGTACCCGAAACGGTTCATCCGTCTCCTCGAATCGGGTTTCCAAATCCATCAGCAAACTCATGGTGGACGACTCATACATCATGGGAAAACCGCACTTTTTATTTTAAAGAGAGAAAAGAAGTTTATATAAGTTTTGCGGTTTTCCCCCAAATCCAGAAAATCTCATGGAAATCCGAATCCAATCCTCAATAGCATGTAAACAGTGCATACAGGCATAAAAATCCATGAATAATAACATGCATGATGTAACAACTAATAATTACAATGTCTAATCTAGCATATAAGGCAAGTACACTAATATCATGTCTAAATTATTAGCTAACAACCTATGTCGATGCAATAATATTTTCTAAGGTGTACGTGACATGGCAATTACCGATGGAGATGTGTGTGAGCCGGCAAGTAAGTGTACGTGGTACATACGCATCATCGGTAATGGTGCTGGTGTCCTAACAGCATAACATCAATAATGGAGTATGAAACATAATATAAGCATGCGATGCGATGCGAACCACAATAATGAGCGGAAGCTGAATACTAGACGCAACTATAACTAATCTGCATTAATCTAAAATAACCTCTACAATTGGTGCCTTTTGAAATAACACGAATCATGGGGTTTTGAAAATAGGGGCTACGGTGTTTTTATGAAAAGATACGTCTTTTGAAATATCCGTAGGATCCCTTGGGCTGTCTTTTAAAATACCCACGATTCGTTAGTTTTTGAAATAGGTAGGAGTCTAATCTAATCTAACAACCATCTTAAACTATACGGCTGAACTAACAAGTAGAGCTACGGGTGAGGAAACCGCCTAACATCTGAGTCGATACATATACATACATGTATATATATTAGTCGGTGATCCCGCCTCAATAATATCATATCCGATACCCTATCTATAATCAGACATCCCAAGTCAAGAGTGCGGATCAATCATCAAAATATAGCTTGTACGTAAATCCGTCGTACGGCATCCCAAATCTGGGTACGGGTCAATATCACATTCATCATACTATTTATCTGGTATCCTCTTTATCAAATGTCATGATCGGGGTACTGATCTACGTCTAGTACAATATTGATACCCTCAATGTATGCATGCAGGTGTAAGAATCACTACGTCAAAAGACCCGTTAAAACATCGTGTCGTATCTCGATACGAACCAAATCACATCACCGATCTCCTGGCCTCAAGCCCAATCTCATCGACTCATCTCAAATCCCAAATACTATCCTCAAATCCAGTATATAAACACATAGTCCCATACCCATGTGTAGATATACGCACCATCATATGCACTCTAATAAATGAAAGAATGAATGCAAGTATGTGTGTAAATGTATGTGTGAGTGCAACCACTACTCTAGGGTTCGCACTAAACCAAACCAATATATTCTTATCATCAAAATATCATTATTACCATCAATAACCCTAAACAACACATAATAAATATTCGTGTGTATACGTATTCGTATACATCACCACGGACTGCGGGGGTGCTATACGCCATCCACCCGACTTCTCCCCACAGATATAAATCTACTCACATTGCTTCTCGTGTGCCAAAGCCGATGTCGCTATCTTCACCTCCTTTGCCTCAACATCACGCGGGGTACCTACAAGTATATCACAATGCTAAAGCACATGAAAATCACATCGGAAACCAAAATAGCACACGCTACCCGCATAGGTAAAAACCTATCGACTCGCATGTAAACACAATCAAAATCCACTTGTCGTTGACGTCTAAACGCCACCCGACAGGAATGAATCACCAAATACCAAAATCCATGCCAAAACAAGTCCCAAATTATACACCAACATAGGAAAATCAACCCAGATTTCACCCTAGATGGAATCAGTCAAAACTAGACATACTCAGGGTCAAAACTAGAGGAAATGGGGGCATGCACAGAAAACGAAGCAATTCCTTAAAATAACTTATTTTAGAATTTTCCATAATTTTTCCCTATTTATCTGTATTTAATTATACCAGAATATTAAAATATTCATTAAAATAATATTAAATTATAAAATTTCCCAAAAATCATATTTTATTATTTTGAAGACGTTACAATCTACCCCCCTTAAAGAAATTCGGTCCCCGAATTTAAATTTAAACCCCCAAATACTAAAATATTTCAATACAAATTCCAAGTCATCGGGGTTCCGAAATCATCTATACATAAAACATCATAGCGCAATGCATGCGCATGAGTACTGAGTAGATAACTCAAAAGCAACACTCCATCAAGCATCCGCAATCATCGGAGTCATGATAACGACACAATGTCAAATCCAATACAAAATCAATATGATATGGACCAAGACTATACATGTAGACATCCAATCTATACATGTAAATAGCTGATGCAAATGTATGCCAAATCTTTTTAAGTCGCTGTGCGATGCGCGTAACACTGCACAGTGGCGGACGTTTCTCATAAGAAAATAACTATATATGTGTATATATATCCTTTGTTTAATAGGTACGTTCCGCCGTTTTGAAAACAGTTTAGAAGGGTTTCCTTGTTTTTAAAACGTTTCGTGTCATATCGGACACGTAGGTATATACTGAGACTATAGCTCGCTTTTCGGAAATCCCTTCGATAACTATCGATGCATGCAAAATATATCCAGGTACTGCCCACTGACTAGTCCTGCTCAGTATGAAAGCAAATATCCAACATCATAAAAATGTACTGCTCCAAAAGGAATAAATCCCAAAAATCACATAACACCACCCTGTGCGTCTGGTGCGCACGGAAATCAAAATCCATATATGTGCTAAACATGTGCACAAAACAACATCTAGGTGCAACGGGTGTGCACGAAGCATCTGTCATAGGCAACGTGTGCCTGGCAGCCAAAACAGGTGCATCTGACATGCACGAAGAATCTCGATTTAGTGCATCTGGTGTGCCCCAAAATCGTATCTCAAAACATGCGCCCAACATGCGCGAAAATCCAAATCGGTGCATCCATCATGCACGAATGAAAATCTAGACCCTGCGCACTCAATATGCACGGAATCACAAAATCCAATAGCAACGTCGAATATGCGTAAGTCCAGTCAAAAGCACGGAGTGCAAGAATCCACATCAATATCACAATCAAAATCGACATACCGAAAGGCATCAAATCGAAGTCAGGTGCAATCGTAATGCACAAAATATAAATCCGGTGCAACAAAGGCACGAAATATAAATCTGATGCGATAAACGCAAGAAACATAAAACTGGTGCGACAAATGCACGAAGTATAGAACTGGTGCATCCCATGCACAAATACCAAGCAATAACTCAAATACGTAAGCAGCAACACCAAGTGTATCCAGATATGAAGAAAATCATAAACGTGTGCAGCTGCGGGCACAAAACACATATCGATACACTACAAGCACATATAAGCTATACCGAGTGCAAAATCAAAACACTAAAATTACATGAAACTCTGCTGGAAGCGTAAATCAAATCACCAGCATAAAATAGGCATGAAATCGCAATCAACAGCTCAAGAGTAATAACTATGTACAAGGTATAAATACCCAGTAGGTGCAACCATGGTGCACAAAATCAAATATCATGAAACTCAGTCATCAAGACTAAATCATGTGAATAGATCGCCCAAAATACCGAAATCCAAAGCAACGGATACGTGATAATCAAATCACAAAATCACAAATCATAATTACCGTCGTCGATATACCATCCTTCAGGGTCAAGAAGGTACCGGAACATCCGATGCTAGCTGCGCAAGATATCTACTTGCCTCTTGCTCGCGGCTGGCGTCCTCTGCCTCTGGTTCTTGATCTTTCCTGTAGATTACCAATCTCGCAATCCATCGGCTCATCGGCCCGGTCAGGAGTACTGACAGGAACGATTCCGTTCTGGCACTTTCCTGGTCACCTTTCGGTCAATCCTCACGACCGCTCGTAAGGCAGCGTATCACTGGCGTCGGCCTCTGGCTCTCTGAAAGCACGTCACACATCTGATCCTGGGTGCAAACATCATTGCAGCAATGTCCTGGAAGGAATCCTGCTCAAGGTCTCTTCCGATCATGCCTATGCCGATATGTACAGAGGCTGGCTTCCTGCACAACCTCTTCTCGCTCAAAAACACCTGTGTCCTCAGCACAATATTTTCTCGGAAACTGGTCACATTCCAACGTCTCTGTAAGCATATCAGGTCTCTAGTCTCGACGGGAAGCAATGACAGCTCATCAGTGTCTCACACGAACCTCTTGTTCCAACTGTCTCTATCGTCGTCCACTATGACGTCACGCCAAGCTACTACGCACTGCACTGTTCTCGGCCACGGTCAATCTGAAGTCTCTCGCACGGACACGAAATCGCATATTCTGTAGCTTCATCATTCTGTAGAGGATGTCAGGCCGAACAGGTCCTCGGGAACACGTCCCAACCATCGGAGGAATACTCATCACTCGTCTGTCCCTGATCGATCTGCAACGCATCTGGGTAAGTTCCTTTATCCGAACATGGTCAACTACCTCGTCGACAATGCCGAACTCTGTCCTGCTGGGTGTGCGCAATACGACCACTCCTGGTCTAGGTCTTCTCGTAACGTACTCCAGAAAGGTCCTGTCGAGGTTCCTTTCTCAAATCTCAATCCTGCCGAAATGCCCGGAAGTCATCATCCAATGCTGAAGCTAAAGCTTATTCCGGAACGGCTGCATACCTATCGCGCTTCTCTCTGGAAGATACATCCATATACCACGCCTCGGGGTGCATATCACATCTCTAATGTCAGCGGAGTGGGACGTCATCTCGTCGAAATCTCGTACGAACTCTTTACTCCACCTTGCTCAATGTCGACTGATTCGGACTTAACTCATCGTGGCTACACGAACTGCGCTCCGACGGCTACGCTCGCATCTGGAGTCTCCCAAGCAGTGTCCCATCACGATATCCGAAAGATGTCGAACCATCCGATCGACTCGTCAGATCCTCATAATCCCCCAAGAGATCACATCATGGGTACAGTTTAATAGTATCGAGTACATGCCACAGCGTCGGTGGTCCAGCCGTAGAAGGGCAAACCCAAGCCTCACTAATGGCGCTGAGGAACCACCGCAAACCCGAAGGTTCAAAGGCTTTCACACGGTCATTAAGTCGAGTTAGGGTTTCATTCTTCTAGAGAGTCCATAGAATCACCTGCATGTCTTTCTGTATACTTTAAACTTGGAAAATGGGCTCCTGACATTCGATCGTCTCTATCGACTCTCAACGAACCTGCGTGAAGTCGTCTCTAGCTGGAAACAATCTATCTGATGACCTCGCATCGGTAAACAAACGAACCACCTGTCCTAGTCATTCATCCTCAGGTGACTAGCGACTCGCTATCATCTCTCTAAGTATATGCTCGCGCTGCAGTAGCTCCAACCATCTGGGCGACATCTCGTCATTTGCAGCAGCAACTGGCTTATTCGCCTGTACGCCGAACAGCGCCTCAATCCTCCAGGAAAGGCAATACATAGGCGGTCATCTCTGAGTCGGTCTGCTCTAGATCTGAGTAAGACTCTCCACACTGGAAATCTTCAACTCATCAGGGCCCGCTCCGGCGCAAAATCGGACGAATCACCTTCGTCTCTCAAATCGGGTAGACTAGCTATCATCTGTCTCATATCTGCCTGAAAGCTACGGCAATCTCAGCTCGTAAGCTTCGGAAGAGACATCCTGTCAATCTCAGCAACAGCTGGTCCATCTGTCTGCACGGTAGGCGACATCACAATCTCTGAGGTATGCTGTACATCAACAGTCCTCTCTCAACTGGCAGCTCTAACAATGGCCCGATCATCCGGTGCAAGACCAAGCACTCGCCTCCACTAGAGGTCACAATCACCAACACTAACTCGAGACGTTCCCATGTCACCAGAAAACACAATGGTCGGCCCTCGTACCAAACGAGCTCACACCGGCCGTAACCCTAGCAGCAGCCCAAACTGCCCTCAAACATGGTGACAGGAACCTCAATCGAGTATCAAGGAGAGCACATCAATGGCAAGAAAGGAAACAACAGATCCAAAGTGGATACATGATCATGGGAAGGAACAGCATCAATAAAGGTATGATCATGAAACTAATAGAATCGGGGATCTCAAATGGATGTATAATCCTGGATATAAAGAGGATCACTGATCTCGAAAATATGTACATCCTAAGGTTCCTTAAGCGGAATGGCGTGTCGTAAGTATGCCGCGGAACATACCAACGGTACGTCACTCTACTTTAGTTACCTATTCCATCAACCAAGGGTCATCCTACACGACGAAAGTTCGGGTCTAATACCCCCTCGACCAAGTCTAAGTTCCGTAAGGTCAAGCCTAAGTTCCGTATATATATAAACGCCCTAGGCTCCACATAGTCAAACTTAGACTCGAACCAAGGTCAACCTAGCGCTCTGATACCAACTTTGTCACGACCCGAAAGAGCACGTGACTGGCCCTTGAACCATATGAAGTCTATAGGACTCCATCTGATCCAAGTAAGCCAAAAGCCCAGAAATCTAAAACCATTTTTAAGAATAAGTAAAGAAACTGGTTTAAAGAAGTGAAGAAAAACATGTTTGAAATCAAGGTTTTTAAATAACTAAACCGAATATGCATTTTTAAAAACAGTACAGTCTTTTCTAAAAATTTCGGCAGAGTTTCTTTTGTAAAACTGGCCCCGAATGGGGTATAACAAGGATAACAATATATGCAATGATAAAGGCATCCCCAAGCGGGAGCTAGCTCTTCGTCAATCGACGGTCACCACCACACATGCAACAATAATATACAACGCCAAGTGGCGAGGATCAAATCCAAAAGAAAGCTCAAAAGCAACAAGAAAACCGCAACACTACTAAGCGCGACTCTATGGTCGAATAATACATCACTAGTCTAGGTCTGAAACAATATACGAGTTTTGGTTGATGGATATTCTAGATACAATGAATAATATAAATACAACGGCGGTTCTGATACAAAAGAACCCACCTATCCAAGCAAATCACCCAAAAGGAAGCAGTGTGCCAGAAATGCCGCTATAGAACTGTACGGCAAACCTGCAAGAACTGGGGCACAACGGGGGTGAGTTGCCAACTCGTGAATAGAAAGATATCTACAAGCAGAGATCGAATGCATGACCCAACCTAGGTCAATACGATCAGATATAAAGAAACCTCAATATGAATAAAGCTGAAGCATGCTAAACTGGCAATGTAATCTCTATACGTGAATGTAGTGCCAAGTGCTCGTGCTAGTGCCTCAGGTAATAGTATGTCATGAATATGAGGTATGAATGCATGAAAGCAGAATACATGTAAATGAAGAAACTGTTTTCATAATTTAGTGAGATTTCCCTTGTATTTTTAGTTGAGGTATCATAATGAAATCAGCATAAAACAGTGCCTAGCATCGGCACAAAACGTAATCCCAATATCTCGATATCTCTGTATCACAGTCTCTGTACCTCGAAATCTCGAAATCCCAATGTCTCAATCATAATATCTAGGGCGCCGTCAGTCCAGACCGGCCCCTACCATCCATCTCAAGACCACGACGGTATCCTCCGGATATCCGACGCGTCGGGTAAAATCACCGGTAGGTAGTGCTCCCCTGCCAGGCTCACATCGTCATCACCACGCGCTTCTTGCCCCGGGGTACCTTACCGGGTCCACCATGTACCCGAAACGGTTCATCCGTCTCCTCGAATCGGGTTTCCAAATCCATCAGCAAACTCATGGTGGACGACTCATACATCATGGGAAAACCGCACTTTTTATTTTAAAGAGAGAAAAGAAGTTTATATAAGTTTTGCGGTTTTCCCCCAAATCCAGAAAATCTCATGGAAATCCGAATCCAATCCTCAATAGCATGTAAACAGTGCATACAGGCATAAAAATCCATGAATAATAACATGCATGATGTAACAACTAATAATTACAATGTCTAATCTAGCATATAAGGCAAGTACACTAATATCATGTCTAAATTATTAGCTAACAACCTATGTCGATGCAATAATATTTTCTAAGGTGTACGTGACATGGCAATTACCGATGGAGATGTGTGTGAGCCGGCAAGTAAGTGTACGTGGTACATACGCATCATCGGTAATGGTGCTGGTGTCCTAACAGCATAACATCAATAATGGAGTATGAAACATAATATAAGCATGCGATGCGATGCGAACCACAATAATGAGCGGAAGCTGAATACTAGACGCAACTATAACTAATCTGCATTAATCTAAAATAACCTCTACAATTGGTGCCTTTTGAAATAACACGAATCATGGGGTTTTGAAAATAGGGGCTACGGTGTTTTTATGAAAAGATACGTCTTTTGAAATATCCGTAGGATCCCTTGGGCTGTCTTTTAAAATACCCACGATTCGTTAGTTTTTGAAATAGGTAGGAGTCTAATCTAATCTAACAACCATCTTAAACTATACGGCTGAACTAACAAGTAGAGCTACGGGTGAGGAAACCGCCTAACATCTGAGTCGATACATATACATACATGTATATATATTAGTCGGTGATCCCGCCTCAATAATATCATATCCGATACCCTATCTATAATCAGACATCCCAAGTCAAGAGTGCGGATCAATCATCAAAATATAGCTTGTACGTAAATCCGTCGTACGGCATCCCAAATCTGGGTACGGGTCAATATCACATTCATCATACTATTTATCTGGTATCCTCTTTATCAAATGTCATGATCGGGGTACTGATCTACGTCTAGTACAATATTGATACCCTCAATGTATGCATGCAGGTGTAAGAATCACTACGTCAAAAGACCCGTTAAAACATCGTGTCGTATCTCGATACGAACCAAATCACATCACCGATCTCCTGGCCTCAAGCCCAATCTCATCGACTCATCTCAAATCCCAAATACTATCCTCAAATCCAGTATATAAACACATAGTCCCATACCCATGTGTAGATATACGCACCATCATATGCACTCTAATAAATGAAAGAATGAATGCAAGTATGTGTGTAAATGTATGTGTGAGTGCAACCACTACTCTAGGGTTCGCACTAAACCAAACCAATATATTCTTATCATCAAAATATCATTATTACCATCAATAACCCTAAACAACACATAATAAATATTCGTGTGTATACGTATTCGTATACATCACCACGGACTGCGGGGGTGCTATACGCCATCCACCCGACTTCTCCCCACAGATATAAATCTACTCACATTGCTTCTCGTGTGCCAAAGCCGATGTCGCTATCTTCACCTCCTTTGCCTCAACATCACGCGGGGTACCTACAAGTATATCACAATGCTAAAGCACATGAAAATCACATCGGAAACCAAAATAGCACACGCTACCCGCATAGGTAAAAACCTATCGACTCGCATGTAAACACAATCAAAATCCACTTGTCGTTGACGTCCAAACGCCACCCGACAGGAATGAATCACCAAATACCAAAATCCATGCCAAAACAAGTCCCAAATTATACACCAACATAGGAAAATCAACCCAGATTTCACCCTAGATGGAATCAGTCAAAACTAGACATACTCAGGGTCAAAACTAGAGGAAATGGGGGCATGCACAGAAAACGAAGCAATTCCTTAAAATAACTTATTTTAGAATTTTCCATAATTTTTCCCCATTTATCTGTATTTAATTATACCAGAATATTAAAATATTCATTAAAATAATATTAAATTATAAAATTTCCCAAAAATCATATTTTATTATTTTGAAGACGTTACATCCTGTTTATATTTATTGTGCTTATAATTATGATTCTAACTTAAGGATTGTTTATGTATTGATGTAATATGGTATTTTGAAACCATGGTTATTTTTTAACCTCTTCATATACCATACTCACTCCCTTTCCCCATTTCACAATGTTTAAGTTAAAATGAATTTATTGTTAAATTTGCTAAGTTTATATACGGTATTTTGTGACCAAGTGCTTGACAAACCCTCGGTTTTCATATACCCTATACTATCACAACACTTAGCACACTTAACACTAAAATCATTTGCTCTTACTCACTAATTTGTGTTTTTGATTTTGCGGTATGCTTTCTATCCCTTGTGCTTAGTGTTGATATCCCAAGCTTGGACATACAAACGGCGAGTGAACAAAATAGACTCATTTCGTGTTTGTGTCGAATATCGGCAACTTGACGACTTTTGCCTCGCAACCGCTTTGACAAGTCATGCTTCGCGCCGGAATCGACACAAGAACAGACAACTCATGAATAAGGGAGCGTCGAAGGAATCGTCACGATTCGACCATCCGAGCCAAAGCCACAGCCATTTCTTCCTTGCTTGTTTTCTTTTTTTTCGTATTCTTTATTTTTTTGACAAACCAACCAATTCGTTATTTGTTAAACCGTAAACAACAAAACCTAATACACAATTCCCTGCAGATCAACCCGAACCTGCCGGCTTGCTACAACACGCCGTGCACTTGCGGTTTATAAATTTTAAAACGAGACCGAGCTCGCATGCACATCCAATTCCTTAAAACGATTCCATTTCCAAAACATACACGTTGTGCGCGCGGGTAAAGTCCCCAACAGTGATCTTTGTTGGATATATGTATGCCCTAGAGGCTATTATGTGATAGTGGATGTATTTATACATGTATATATATAAATATATATATTCAGTGTACATTCTTGATCGACATGATAGTATGCTATCTGGTTATTCTTTATCTGACATATTGATTTGACCATGCTTTTATTCATTCATACATGTTGATAAAGCCCAGAGGTTATTGACTTGACTACTGTGATTATGATAGAGATCATGTAAGTGCACGGCGGCGCCCCGGCCGTCAATCCGACGGCCAAATGCGGAAACGGTGATAAACTTTAATTTTGCGGACTTAGCAAACCGGCACCACCGCGCACTAAACATCCGGATCGTAACCATTAACAAGTCTAAGCTACTAACAAGAAAGGGAAGAGATGTACCGACTGATCCGAGTCCTCCGGTCTTCATCTCCACTCCGATCTCCTCGCGGGATCTCCGGTCGTCACCTCCTCGCTGGAAGGGCACCACATCGCCTGCATCTTTTACGGGCTCCCACCTCAATACCGAGGCAACTCGGGCGCGAAGTAGGCTAGCCGACGCGTCCAAGATTTGCTGTAGGAAGTGTAGTGTAGAGTGCATGTCTCACTTTGGGGTTTGTTGCCATTTGTAGATGATGGAGGAAACAAGATAAGAAAAATGGTGCTTGCATTTTTCTTAGCATGAAAAGAGATCAAGAATGAAAAACACTCTCAAAGATGAAGCTCTCTCCTTCTCTTTTCTTCTTCTCACTTTTCTAATGAAAAAACTTCTCACTTAGAAAATGGTGGAGGAAAGATTATGAAGCAAGAAGTGAGGTGATGGTAGTAAAAGCAATGGGTGACCTTATCCAAACATAATTATCACAAAACTCAAATCAACCTCAAATCCATTCTTATCACAATAAATGCATGAAAAGCAAAGATGCTTATCATATCAATCCTTATGCAAATAAATCCTCCACAAAGTGTTATTTGCAAACTTGCAAATAACCCCCTCCATCGGAAAAGTCCGGCCGGGAAAGAACAAAGGAAAACCGGCCGGAACGGAATACAAACTGGCAACTCCAGAAAACTGGTCCCGTAATAAATTACAGGAAAACCCCGATACTGTGCATACACACCCGCATCTGTATTCCGTCCGGATACAAATGCAATGAGACAAAATCTACACTGTACTAAACTAGGACCGGCTTAAGCCAAAGCCGGTTAGTAATATCCGTCCGATCCTGATCCGTGCAATACCGCACGTATCTGATCGAACCCTGCCATATAACTATACGGCCACTAGTACAAACCGTCCGATCCTGATCCGTGCAATGCCGCACGTATCTGATCGGACCCTGTCATATCTCCATACGGCCTCTACAGCGTTTCGCCCGAAAGCTTGAGTAACTGAAATTGTGGTGGACTCTAAAGACTCGTCAATACTATGGCTGTGGATTTAACCACTAGCACGTCAGAGGTATAAGCCAATACGTAACGGGCCACCAGCTATTGACTAAAAGGGACGTCGATGAGTGAACTCATCCTGACACCCTACTGAGCCTGTCAGTGACAATATCCGTACAGTCCGGTCCGTTCGTCTATGAGTATCGCATGTCGGGCCTAGGGCGTTGGTAAAAGTCAGACCCCCAAAAGCGGTACAAGTTGTGTCGGAGTGTAGCCCAGAACACCCTGAGATACTACTGGAATACCTACCAGTAAATCTCCTGCCTTGGCCAAGGTCTTCGTGTAATGGCTCTCCTAGACACAGCGCGACCTCACCCGCAATACCGGGAGAGACGAACCCCTGAAGATCCGCTCACTGCCTCCATGTGGCTCGGGACTGTACCCAACTAAAACCTGTTTGCACGACTCCTTTGAGCCGTGGTAGGGTAGTAATCAAAGCACAGTGGGAACTCACACGAGACAAATGACGATCCCCAGGTCGATGAACTAACCTGTACACATGTCACCTGGGAACTGCTATCTGACGTCAGGTATAAGACCAACTAGCATGTCCCCGGCGAGTCCTGTCTGGTGTACTCATAACCCAATGAGCACCTGTATACATCTTTGGTGAACCAACTGACACCAGTGTCTCGTTAGACCGGCCACCGCCCCTCGTCGGGGTCTCGACTGTATACACTAGTCTACTCTGGAGAATCGATGCCCTGTCTCGAAACTCCCACGACTAGGGACCTTTTAAGGATGTGCTTATAAACTCCAGCTCTCACTTATATGATCGCCCTCATACTGCTGGCAGTCAAGCAAGAATCCTAGGGGCTCTATCAACGTGTAATAGCGACCTGTCAGGTCACCTAAAGCAGTACACGATGATAAAGGTAAACCAGATAGCAAACTATCATCTCGAGTAAGACTGTTCTACCGGGATAGGTCCTCCCTCAATCATTGCAATCACGTGCCTGTGACCCAATAATTGACTCTGAGGGCACTATCTCCAACAATCTCCCACTTGCACTCAAGACTAATTATTGCTATGTCGCATACTCACAGCCTGTGTGATACCGAACACCCAACTCCCCTACTAGTCAATCTCACAAAATCCGTTTGCGAAACTATTGCGTTCGAGGAATAGCCTCAGTGAGTGGATCCACCTAGAAGTTTCTTTCTATGTCTCTCTATATCTCAAGTTCGCGGAGAAAGCCATCTCCCGAAATGAGTAATACCTGTCTTAGTATGTCTGGATGTCTGATGGGACCTAGCTCATAAATGAACTCCAAATCCAAACTCTTTAGACTATATCATCAACTGAACTTAATCAGTATCCTGCGCCATGCCTCCCTCAGTATTTCCTTGGACCACCTGTCCAAAATACTGCCCCTCATCAGAAGGAAAAATATAACTCTGACAATCACCCCGTCGTCCATGTCACCTTGGAAGACTGGAGTGATAACCGTCTCCTAAAGGAGGCAGCCGTTATCATATCCCTAGAACATTCACTTATGTTCTAAAACTGCTTCCGACTGTTTCTCCAGGATTGGATCAATGTCAACTTATTGTATCTAGTGTAAGAACAACATCTGGTGTGGTACTTGACATTTCATGATTGACTCAATTGCCTAAGCAAGTGATCTGCCAATCATGCACATCCCTCTCTACTTTAGTCTATAAGACACCTTTAGAGAGGGTGACTCCATTACCTGCAGGTATACTACCGTGCCAGGAGTCGTCCATTCTAAATACTCTTAGAATGCTGTCAAGGTACCCTGATTGGGAAACCACCCAAATCTAGATCTAAAACCATAGATCCAGTAACCAGTATGTCTGATATAATGTCCAAGTCCTTTGTGGAGAAACCACTGTGTGACGACCAAAGTATAATCGATCGTAGTATAGGAATATCACTTCCTACTACCTTCTCAACAGATCCATCCCCTATTCTGATGACGTCAAACCTATGACTGTCACAACAGAAATAGATGATCTTTCTCCGCTACATCTGCTTTAGTCTATAAATAGACATAAGCCTGATGTCCACCAATGCTTCCGCTGCTCCCACTGACTACGACAACCCTCTGGCAGAGTCATATAGACGTGCACTTCTAAAGCAAGTTTAGAACGACGCTATACTCATCCTCCTGCCGGGTCTCGCAGCCTGGAACAACAACAATGGCAAGTGTGGGTAAATAAGAACTTCCCTGTCACCGTCCTTGAGGCTACCGGAGTACCTCTCGGGTGCCTGAAGTTACCCACCATCCCTGTGGAGTGGCCAATGGAATGTCAAGCCATATTGAATCTTTAGGTTCCTTATCAAATCTTCAGTAACCGTTTGCGGTTCTGGAATCACTTCCAGTTCTACCATACTCCCACTACTGTTTTTGAAAAAATCCATTTTTAATAAACTGTGGCGAGTCTAGAACAATATTTCTATTGATCTGCCAGATGGTAGAAAGTCAACCCTCGTCATAGCCTGGGTCAACCCACAAACAGCCATTACAGAAACGTGCCTTGAGTTGTCCAGTGTCTGGTTTTAATCATAAGCCGGACAACTCCCCGTACCTTAAAAATGTTAAGATATGAACTGTACTATATCCAATATAGAACTAGAGGCACTGATTTAATTGAACCAGATTCAAATCATGCAGCTATCTCCAGTGCATGTCAACTAAATGGAAGGAGGCCGATCAGCGTTACTCAACTTAGGAATGCTTCCAATTATGAGTAACCTGAAAGAGAAGCAATTTCTCTTTATCATTACTATCAACTGAATACCATACACAAGTATCTACATCTTCGATCACTTTGAAGAATCCCGATACTTGCTACACCTGGTTCTCTACTCTATTCAAATACCTATAACTCCTCAAAACTTAGACCCTGTGTTTCTACGAAACACATGTCTAAAAACTAGAGAAGTCAAAAGTAAACAGAATATAGTATGAGGACCAACCCCTCTGTCCTAATGGACACTGGACAACATACAATACTCTGTATAAGTCCGCTGAGTCTAACAACTCTTTCACTGTGTGTCGTAGGTTGAAAACTGTACTTATGGTTAAGAAGAATTACACCGCTGTTTAATGCTCCTTACCTAACCATCTACTGATATAGGTAAATATCATCGACATAATATCAAAAGGTATATCTCACTCTATGAAAATAGACGTACAGATATATCAATTTGAAATTGGTGCACAACAGCGGATATTCAAAACCAAATATTTGCCGACCGGCAAACAGCCCAGGTGATCTCCTCAAATATCACCGATTACAACGAATCCCGATATAATGAGGATGATCACCCAATTCCCAATAACTTACTCCTACTCATCATATGTAAAACCATACAGATGTGAGAATCATACCTGGTAAATACATACCCTGGAGTAAGTGTCTAATCGGGAAATCAGTTTTCCATTAACAGTACACAGTGAAACTGAAACATTGAAATGTTTCGTTGGGGTATCCTGGTATTCCTAGTAATGCCTCTACTATTATCCAGATTCACAACTATAACCGTATAATTCTTTGTCACCTCTCCAAATCCCTTTATATGTCTTTAGTCATTACCTTCTGCACACCCCTTTAGGCCAATTGGTTTTCTTCCTTCCCTACCGTTCGGCACCAGCCTATGGTTTGGAAGAAGACTATCCAATAAGCATAATGGGTGTACTGTCCTAATCCTAGGAGCACTCGCAATGAGAGAAGGTGATGATAAAAGACAACCGCATAAACCTTATTCCTATTTCTCCTGGACCAGAATCCATCCCCGAACTGGAACAAGTTCCTTTCGAGTTCGCATATAACCATACGATGGAGTATCCAATAAACTGTGGATCTTCGTAGTGATACGGAGTGTCCTGGAGAAATACAAAGGTGATTTAGGATTGGCGAAGAAATATTTGGTTTGGTCGTGAATATCAGTCGCAATTTACTTTGCCCTCTTACTAATCCCTTGCTTTGTCTTAATCTTAATACCTTCTGCACACCATCGTTATGCTAATTGGTTTTCTTCATTCCCTACCGGTCGGCACCAGCCTATGGTTTGGAAGAATAGTATCCAATTTGCGTAATAGCTGTACTACTCCTAAACCAAGGAGTACTCGCAACCTGAGAGAAGGTGAAAAGAAAAGACAACTGAATAGTCCTATCCGTTTTCTCCAGAACCGGAAACCATCCTCGAAGTCCTTCGAGTTCGTATATAACCATACGATGGTTTTGTCCAATGGAAGTGGACGTTCGTTGTAATAGGGGGTGTCCTGGAGAAAAGGGTAAAAGTAGGAGTGGCAAAGAGGTCTGCAACTCTGACAATCCAAAAGCCAGTGTTAAGAAGGTTCGGTCAACTTGGTCACTGAGTCATAGTCTTAGGGTCGGGTCAATGGTCGCTGCCAGAGAGAGAGAGAAAAGAAACACTCAGCGTGCACTCTAACCTAGATCAGAATGGTTACCAATTTATCTAATCTGGAAACCTCCCACTGTACCTCAAATTCTCCTCCAAACCTGAAAGAAGAATTAGTCGGGGTCACCCGAGGAGTAAACCAACTCATCAGTTGGAATCGGGATCCAACTATCATTGCATGATAACGTGACGGAATCCGCTCACGGTGTCACACTCCAGAAGGTATGCGCATATCTGGCAAGTTTCAGTTCTTTTGAAACTCCCGATGTGATTTCTGCCCCATGCTCTTATGACCTTGACGAAGGTCAACAAATCATAAGTCACATGTCAAGTTCCACCCGTCATTGTCCAGGTTAATTTGAACCCACCCGTACAAGCCCTTGACGAAGGTCAACAAGGCTATACGACTGTCCCAAACCAACACATCTATCTATGCAGCAGAAAGGCAACAAGCAGCTACCATGCACTATGCCTTGACAAAGGTCAACAAACATAGCATGAATACTACGTGCTACCCATCTGAAACGACGGAGGGCTACGAATGGTTTCTGGCGAAAACCTTTAACGTAATGAACTTGATATCGTTGAAGGAACGGATAGCTTTTTAGAAAATATAGTGACGAAAACCTTTACTAAAGAGGTCACTCCCGGTGAAGGGATCTCGGCTCTTTCCCCGTAGAATGAGGTGCAGGATATTCCAACTGAATACCACGGTGCAAAGCAAAAGTAATCGGCTATAGTGAAGTTAATGCCCTGACGCAAACTTCTGTCCAAGGGGTCACTCCCGGTGAAGGGATCTCGGCCCTTGCCTTGTCGACTGAGGAGCAGGATATTCAAACTGAATACCACGATGCAAAACAAAAGAGAACGTCCTTGCAATAACAGCTTTTTGAAAAGTGTTCCAACAACATCAGAATAGGTTTGTTTAACTTGCATTGATCCGAATCAACGCAGTCCCATCAATTAATCACACCACAAAGAACGAAAATATACTGACGTACATATATGCCATCCGCATTCGCCACTGGGTCCCGTCATCACTCGTTAGGTTAGCTTACTAACGACAAAGCGGGGACTGGACTAGCGCGGATGCAAAACATATACAACATCTACTAATATATATACCAATATATTATATTTCGCTCAAGGCGTGATAAGAAATGCAACATCACAAAAATGTACAGCATCACAGAACAATACAGATATCTGGGATCCCCGGGTTTCACAGAGCCACTACTGAAACCCGACGTTCCCCTGGTCGTGTGGATAGCCTGTGCAATGAAATCCTAGACCCCTACGGACGCGGCAAGTCACCCGCCAAAACCTTAAGCGAGGCAGCCCCCTTCAGCACCGTGAATGGACCACCCAGCACTTCACGGAATCCGGTAACTTGGGCACCCCTCCTGGGTCAACCTGTACCCCCTACGAGTGCGATGAATAGCCCGCCAATCCTAGAGTGAAGCCCCCTCCGTCTCAATGCCATGAGATGCGGGCCCGTTGCCCTCCAGAACCCGGCTATCCGTGCACCCCTCCGCGGGGTAATCCTAGTACAGAAAGTAAAATATACATACACCGGGTACATCGACCGCAACCAGGTCGTGCCTCAAAAGAATAATACAAACAGGCAGTGACGGCAGTCCACATGTCGGACGCTCGCCCCGCAATATCAAATGTACATAAAACAACCACAGCTGTACTAGCATTTCATCCAGGCTATCCCCCACGACCGATCCGCAACATCACAGCATAAACACAAAACATCAACGTGAAAGTCACGTTCGCAAATCCGTCTAACCGGGCTATAGCAGTTAGACGTGATTTACCGATCGAGTGACATTCACGGTCGCAGATATAATGTAAATACTGTGAAAAATGTGTTTAAAATTTTCCGATTGACCAAAAATTAACAAGTGGGCCCCCAATCAAAACTGTAGCACTCACAGAAAACCTGGGCCCAATTTTAATATTCCAAAAGCCCTAAAAATAGCCTAGAAGCCTACTGGGAAAAATTGATGCATTGAAGACTCCAATGTGCGGCGGAACCGCGGCCCCCGGGGGGTTTGGCCGCGGTTCCGCGCTCCAATCGAAGACTGAATGTATCGAATTTTTCCAGTAGTCTTATAGTCTCTAGTACATCAATTTTATACAACCTGAAATATTTTTGGAGACCAAAAAATTTCAACAGAAAACTGTCGTGAACTAAAATTTGGTTTTTGGAATTTTGGTCGATCGGAACTAAAAAACACATCAAACGAAGCTAGACGAAGTTAATGGCGAGGCTCTGATACCACTGTAAGTGCACGGCGGCGCCCCGGCCGTCAATCCGACGGCCAAATGCGGAAACGGTGATAAACTTTAATTTTGCGGACTTAGCAAACCGGCACCACCGCGCACTAAACATCCGGATCGTAACCATTAACAAGTCTAAACTACTAACAAGAAAGGGAAGAGATGTACCGACTGATCCGAGTCCTCCGGTCTTCATCTCCACTCCGATCTCCTCGCGGGATCTCCGGTCGTCACCTCCTCGCCGGAAGGGCACCACATCGCCTGCATCTTTTACAGGCTCCCACCTCAATACCGAGGCAACTCGGGCGCGAAGTAGGCTAGCCGACGCGTCCAAGATTTGCTGTAGGAAGTGTAGTGTAAAGTGCATGTCTCACTTTGGGGTTTGTTGCCATTTGTAGATGATGGAGGAAACAAGATAAGAAAAATGGTGCTTGCATTTTTCTTAGCATGAAAAGAGATCAAGAATGAAAAACACTCTCAAAGATGAAGCTCTCTCCTTCTCTTTTCTTCTTCTCACTTTTCTAATGAAAAACCTTCTCACTTAGAAAATGGTGGAGGAAAGATTATGAAACAAGAAGGGAGGTGATGGTAGTAAAAGCAAGGGGTGACCTTATCCAAACATAATTATCACAAAACTCAAATCAACCTCAAATCCATTCTTATCACAATAAATGCATGAAAAGCAAAGATGCTTATCATATCAATCCTTATGCAAATAAATCCTCCACAAAGTGTTATTTGCAAACTTGCAAATAACCCCCTCCATCGGAAAAGTCCGGCCGGGAAAGAACAAAGGAAAACCGGCCGGAACGGAATGCAAACTGGCAACTCCAGAAAACTGGTCCCGTAATAAATTACAGGAAAACCCCGATACTGTGCATACACACCCGCATTTGTATTCCGTCCGGATACAAATGCAATGAGACAAAATCTACACTGTACTAAACTAGGACCGGCTTAAGCCAAAGCCGGCTAGTAATATCCGTCCGATCCTGATCCGTGCAATACCGCACGTATCTGATCGAACCCTGCCATATAACTATACGGCCACTAGTACAAACCGTCCGATCCTGATCCGTGCAATACCGCACATATCTGATCGGACCCTGCCATATCTCCATACGGCCTCTACAGCGTTTCGCCCGAAAGCTTGAGTAACTGAAATTGTGGTGGACTCTAAAGACTCGTCAATACTATGGCTGTGGATTTAACCACTAGCACGTCAGAGGTATAAGCCAATACGTAACGGGCCACCAGCTATTGACTAAAAGGGACGTCGATGAGTGAACTCATCCTGACACCCTACTGAGCCTGTCAGTGACAATATCCGTACAGTCCGGTCCGTTCGTCTATGAGTATCGCATGTCGGGCCTAGGGGGTTGGTAAAAGTCAGACCCCCAAAAGCGGTACAAGTCGTGTCGGAGTGTAGCCCAGAACACCCTGAGATACTACTGCAATACCTACCAGTAAATCTCCTGCCTTGGCCAAGGTCTTCGTGTAATGGCTCTCCTAGACACAGCGCGACCTCACCCCCAATACCGGGAGAGACGAACCCCTGAAGATCCGCTTACTGCCTCCATGTGGCTCGGGACTGTACCCAACTAAAACCTGTTTGCACGACTCCTTTGAGCCGTGGTAGGGTAGTAATCAAAGCACAGTGGGAACTCACACGAGACAAATGACGATCCCCAGGTCGATGAACTAACCTGTACACATGTCACCTGGGAACTGCTATCTGACGTCAGGTATAAGACCAACTAGCATGTCCCCGGCGAGTCCTGTCCGGTGTACTCATAACCCAATGAGCACCTGTATACATCTTAGGTGAACCAACTGACACCAGTGGCTCGTGAGACCGGCCACCACCCCTCGTCGGGGTCTCGACTGTATACACTAGTCTACTCTGGAGAATCGATGCCCTGTCTCGAAACTCCCACGACTAGGGACCTTTTAAGGATGTGCTTATAAACTCCAGCTCTCACTTATATGATCGCCCTCATACTGCTGGCAGTCAAGCAAGAATCCTAGGGGCTCTATCAACGTGTAATAGCGACCTGTCAGGTCACCTAAAGCAGTACACGATGATAAAGGTAAACCTGATAGCAAACTATCATCTCGAGTAAGACTGTTCTACCAGGATAGGTCCTCCCTCAATCATTGCAATCACGTGCCTGTGACCCAATAATTGACTCTAAGGGCACTGTCTCCAACAGATCATACTAGTGGGACATCAGTAGTTTATAAGCATATCCTAGAATGTCCCTAGTCGTAGGAGTATCGAGACGGGGCATCGATATACCAGAGTAGACTAGCGTATATGACACTAGACCCATATGATGGGCGATGGATGTTCCCACATTCATCAATGTTTGACATCGAGATCGTATACGGGTGCTCAGTGGTGACTGGGTACACTGGACGGACTCGCCGAGAACTCCTATATGGAATTATATCTATCGTCGGATAGCAGTTCTCAGGTGACACTGGTGCAGGTTAGTCTGTAGACCCGAGATCGTCATAGAGTCTTGTGTGTTCTCCCACTGTACTTTGATTACCACCCTACCACGGATCTACTGAGTCGTCCAAACAGGTGGCCGTTGGGTACAGTCCCGAGACACACGAAGGCGATGAGCGATAGGACGGGTTTCGTCTCTCCCGGTATTGGGAGTTGATGCTGTTCTGTGCTCGACTGGCTTTATCAGTAAGTCCTTGGCCAGGGCTGTTGAGATTTGTTGATAAGTGTTATCATTAGTTTCTCGATCTGTTATAGACCTTTCATCGGAACGACTTATTGAGTTATTGGGGTCAACGTTACCATCCCTAGGCTCAATATGCAGCATATCTGACGAAGAGACCGGACCGTACGGTAGTGTTGCCGGTTGGCTCGACGGGAGTTGTAACAGGTTCGCTTGTTTTCTTCTGATCGCTCAATATCCGGGTGGCCGTTACGTTTAGCTGACCGCTTGCGGCTTGAGGGTGCTTGATATGATCATCACCCACTGCCGGCGAATTGACGAGTCTTAGAGTCTCACAAAGGAGCTACCTAGTCCAGGCAAAATGTTGTGGTGCACATATGCGATATGTGCGTGGGCCCGGTTAAAATGCGCGTATGAGATACCGTTTATTAATCGGGCGGCTTACTTTTGGTCGGGTCATATGTGATATGACCGGGTTGATAAATCAAGTGTTGATTTATCATTTAACCATTAGTTTCTCACTTGAAATCCTTTCTTGTCTTTATGCATGCATGTATGCACTCATTCTCATTCATTCTCATTCATGCACATAGGATGTACATGCACACATACATGCATACATAAAGGTTATCATGGTTGTATATATAGAAGATGGTGGCAATATAAGACTCACACCTTATATTTATATATATGGATATATATTGTATTTGTTTTAAAACAAAAGAAAAGAAAAAGATTAATACATGATTATCTTCTACACTCTTCTTTGAACTAATCATGTTCACCTACTTTTTAACCATGTGTTAATCTTCCTTTTGTGTTTTAACTCAAGTTCAATAATATCCATATAATGTAACTATGGTTTGAGATGAAGAGTAGAAAATATATATACTTATATTTTCTATTTTTCATCAGAGATTATCATTCTCTTGATATTTCAAAAGCCATCATCTTCTTCCTCCTTGCTCTTTTGCTCTCTAGATTTCTCAAGTGAGCAAAACACTCGTCAAGTTAGGATTTTGAAGTGAGAAAACCAACCACAACACCATTCTACACTAGTCTTGCCCACTTGTGAAGAGTGTTAGCTTCCATTTTCTTATCTTGATCTTGCGAAGTTACAAGCTTGGACAAAGAGGACTCCGGGTGGATCATCGTGGACCTAGAGGTTCTCAAGCGGACGTTTTCCAACCCTCAAGTAGCCGAGGAGTCTAGCGTAGGGAGCTCCAAAGGTTGTACTCTCAAAACCCTAGCTTTATCTACTTATGATGATGTGTATGTTTAAGAAACCTTAAAATTCTAGTGATGATTCTTTGCATGTTCACTTAGCACCTTAAAATTTAATTTTGAGACATGTGATGCTTGCAAACCCTTCATGAGGTGCTAGGTAAACCTAACAATCTTATGAGTTGAAAAGGTGTAATTGAAATGTATTAGTGTCCACAACCCCTGTAGCGTTAATATTATGGGCTAAACCAGAGACTAAACCCCAAGACTTGAACTTTATATTTGCCGATATAGGGTTTTTGTGGGAATTGCGATGACTTTTAGAGATCTGTTATAACCCGGAGACTTTGAAAAATATTTTTCAGTTAAAGTGAGATGTGCAGACCACTAGGAAGCTTCCCTAGAAACCCAAGCTCAAGACTTTATATTTAGGCCGCCGTTTTATTCGATTTGGCCACAATTTGCGGCCTAATTTTTTTAGTTAGGGTCTGAAACATGGTCTGTAGCTCACTTTTTAGATAACTAGACCTACCCTGTATGCAAAAAAGTCTAATTTTACATTAATAAAAATCTAGTATCGTTTTACTTGATTTCTGGACATGTTTTGCGACTTTTGAAACTTGGTTTTTGGGTATTTTAGTTTTGACTCGGTCGTTTGACGTTTGTACGTCAACGTCGGGAGTTGTTTGGTTGTTCTTGCATGCGTGGACCATAGGTTCTAACCTATGTTTGTTTTGTTTGCCATATCGGTTTCCGGACTTGATTTTGATGTCGATACAATATGCGTTGAATTGTAGGTACCTTCGCATGGATTTTCGGGAAGACAAGGGAGAGCAAGGCGTCATCGACTTCGGCAAGTAAGGACAGTAGGTGAGTAGATGCATATCTATGGGGGAAGTCGGGTGGATGGCGTATAGCACCTCCGCAACCGTAGAATAGAATATTCTTATATATTGTATATATGTTGATGCGAGATATGGATATGTAGCAAATAATGTTCTAGGAGACCGTAGGATTAGAATAAGCGTACTTATAGGAAGGTTACTTTTAGCAGGGAATTCTAAGAACAACTGTAGAAAACGAAGCCATGAACAGTAGATCCCACCGCGGAACCGCGGCCAGAGCTTGCTTAGGCCGCGGCTCCGCGGCCGTACTGATGATTCATTGCCTCGTTTTTATACATTGTTCTTCCTACCTGCTTGTATATATTTTTGGGTATTTTTAATCTGAATATAGTGTTGTATGTTCTGGAGATTGTTTTGGATTCTATGATTCGATCGGAATTTCAATTTCGTGCTTTTTTCCGGGTAACATAGAAAGTATTAAAAAGTTCGAACGAGTATCATTAACTCACTTTTTCACGGGGTTTAAATCTTTCGGAAATACGTGCAAGTTTTGTGGTGGACCCTCTAGAAAACAACAAACCTTAACTCGATTATGTGACCATCTTGAACTACCTTTTGAACCTTAGGGTTTGAGGAAGTACGGCGTGCCACATGTGAGGCGTTGGCTTGACCCTTCTACGGCTGGACCACTACTACTGTGACACATTCTGGGTTTTTTGAACTCCGCTCAAGTGTTGAGCTTTAGGAAATTTTGGGTATTTGATTATTCGATCGAAATGTTTAATACTGTCTATTTATCTGGAATGTGATACAATATGTGGAATTCATATAGTAAGGCATGAAATGCGAGGTATGTGATATCTCGGATTTACGATGTCTAAAGAGAATGAGAATTCCAAATATTGTAGTTTTACACTTTCTTTTCTATGACCGTAAGTGTAGTATGTCGCATATCGCCGGTTTCGTTGCTATACATAAACGACAATCGGGGCACGCATACTTACTTACGTTGATGATCTATGATATTATGTGTTGCTGAGATATGATGTGCAAGATTGTCGCGATTGAATAGCCGGAGGGTTTTATGTGAGATGAGAGTTTTATTTTTCATTCATGTAAAATTCAAATGTAATGTAATATTCTTTAATTTGGGGCACTTCCTGGTTGAGGTTGATGTCACCAGTGTTGTATATTATTTACTTTTCCGCATTAGGATAGACCCAAGGAGGGGAGCACAAGTGACCGGGTTCTGGGGTTCAGTGGGAGGCCATCTCGAGGGGTCGAGACCGGGTCTCCTAAACTCCAGGATTGGTAGGGTTGCTTGCCGCTTGATTTTGTTGATTTTCGTGGATGTGTTTATCGAATCAAATAGTAAAGAAATCACAACCAAAAATATTTGACCGCAATCAAACAACGGTGTCAGTTGAAGTTAATGAATGAGTGCGGATCGTCCTCAGGGATCTCGAAATTCGTTTGTACCTTTATTGGTTTGAAATGAAATGTTAATCGACAATAAGAGAAAACACGATTCAATTGATTGATTTGTATTCGTGTGTCACTAATCTTTTCTAAAGAATCAAGAACTATAAACAACAAGAATCGGTTTCAATGGTATTATCCAAACGACAATCAAGAATGATATAGAGGCTCGTAGGAATCGATAGGATCTTTAGATGTGTTGTAGTCTACAATATTTCATATTCTTGTCCTTCGAGGAATTGACACTAGATCAATGGTTATCGACGAGAGTTAGGGTTTTCTTGATGAAATTAAAGTTTCATCTCTTAACCCTTGCCCTTTCGAGGATACCATTTATATTCTAGCCTCTAGCAATTTCAAGAATCGATCGGATCACCCCAATCTCGAGCGATGTTGATCAAGAAAGCATCAAATCGAATTGGGTTGTCGATTCTTGAATTTGCTAGGGTTTACAATCTTGTGGGATTCAAGAATTTATTACAAATTTGCTACATCATCATACTAAAGATCTTCTCGACTCCTTAACGAGCGGAGTTTTACTCGCGCATCACCATATAGACAATATTCAAGAACAGTAAAGATAACATGATGCGGAATTTTAAAGAAAACAAGAATGGAGAAAATATCACCTTTTATTTAATCAACAATTGTCAATACATTCTTTCAAGATCTACAAGAAGAAAGAAAAATCGATCGTTGACTCGGCTTCGCTCGACTCCGTGGATCGTGGATCTACTTTTGATCTCTTGCCCGATGGAAGATCGGCTCGGCTCATAAAAGGGTTGAAGGAATCTTGCTTGGCTTGCACTCAAGATCTTGAATTGTGGATGGATTTAGGGTTAGGGTTTCCTACAAGATTTCTCACTAATCTTGAGGAAGAAGAAGATGGAGAAAGAGAGAATGGCTAAGATCTAAGATGTTGAATCTTTTTTCTCTCTAGGGTTTCATAACATTATCTAATGAATGAGTCTAGGGTCCTATTTATAGAACTAGGTCTAGGTTTGAATTGGACTTTCCCTCCCAAAGTTTGTTGACAAGTTTGTTGGGGTTTAGCTTAGGGTTTAAGCAAGGGTTTAGGAAAGTTCTAGAAGTTCTAGGCTAGTTTAGGAGCTTGATGATCTGGTGGAAGTGTCTGGACTCTTCTGGACTTTTGTATGCATTTTTGAGCTGCAGGTACTAACACAGGAGTTGTGGTGAAGTTTGAGGAGCTCAGTCCCATGTTCAGCCGCGGATCCGCCGCTTGAGGAGGGGTTTTGCCGCGCTTCCGCCGCGCCTTGGTGGCCTCGGGATCTGTGCCTTCTTCAGTAGCTTGGTACTGCTGAATGGGTTATTCTTTGATGTTTAGAATTGCAGTTGACCTTCTGTGTTGATACCAGATTTGCTTTCAATGAGTTTACGAGCAATTGTAATGGTCGAGCAATGAATTGATCTAGCAAGTATCTCTTTTCCTGCATAGACTTCAAAATAGGGTTGCAAGATATAGAAAATATGCTATGTAATGCAATGCCGTTAATTTCCCTAGAATTTCCGGTTTAAAGGTCGAATACATGTAATTTGATATTTTGTGACCAATTAGCTAATATGTGAATTATGAATACCGTACTCTCCTATATGTATGCAGATGACAAGGAAATTGCCGGTTAAAATATGCAGTATTTTCGACTGATCAAATACCCCCAAACTTAATTTCGATCGTCTCGAGAGAATGTTTTATTAAAAAGAGAAGGAGAAAACAAAGAAAGAGAAAAACTAACTAGCACACTTTCGTAGGCAACACGATTGCACTGAGCACGTGCAACAAGCCTTTAAACCTCTAGGTGTCCCTAGTAGGAGGAGTGTTGTCTCCTGAGGGTTTTCAGCGGATTGCACCCACAAAATCCAAAAATAAAAGAAAGATCATGAATATTACATTTAAAGAAAAGAATTGTAAAAGAAAAGCCTTGAAAATTAGGGTTTCCAACTAAGCTAGCTTTTCGGTTGTCATGAGCCCTATCTTAATGGTCATGAAAAGATGTTAGAAATCACGTCCTCCCTCAATAAAACATCGTCTTATTCTTCATTCCTATCTTTATTCCAAACATCGATCATATCACCCTGCGTGTGTGTAAAGACATCCCTACACCCGGAGAATTCAATTCAAGCTATCATACTCTTGCCCATCGGCCTCAGTACTTCTTGACAAACGAGATTGCTTACACACTTTCATGCGACCGTTAATACTTCTTGAGGTACTAACCGACCGATTACTGATGTGCATGCTAACTTGGTGTATTTTCCTAATCTTGCACCACCTCAGGCATAGCAGTGACTCCCAGACCAGTTGACCTTGGGGCACTAGGTGAAGAAGCACCCTTTTGCTATATATTTTTCTTGCCCTTGGTGATAACAAAACCAGTGTCCATTTTTCTCACCATTTTCTAAAATACTATTTTTCTTTTCATACTTTTGGCTTTAAGACAAGAGCATTTCAAGGTATCCTCTACTATCCCAGGCTTCAAGACGTGTGTAAGTGCGAATAGCAGGGTAGCAACGTTCAAAATGTTTGGCTTCCAGAATAGAAACTATTTTTCAGACTTATTTTTATCCTCAGATTAGTGACGTCCTTCATCTTACTAACCCTTGGGACAACGGCTCATAACTACTTATTACTAGTTCGTATAAGAAAACTTCTAATTTTCTTAGTTTTCTAAAAAATTTTCCAATCTCATGGATGTAATTGTTCACTGTCTAAACTTTCATTATCTTATTTATATACAAAAAGTGTAAATATTAAAATTATTTTTATATTTGAAATTTTTTTAAATTTTTATGGGTTTTGAAAATTTTTCAATTTTTATAGATTTTTAAAAGAATTGTTTTGTGCTTATGCAGATGATATGCAAATGATGCGAAAATAAGCACAAACCTCCCCCAAACTTGTTTTCAACAGTGTCCTCACTGTTGCCGACAGTTATACCTACAAAAATCTGTAAATCTGGGAGGAATTATTAGTGGGGGCAAATATATAAGTGAAGAACTTCCCCCAAACTTGTTTTATTTACTCACCTTCATTCAAAATATGATGCAATGATATACTGGACATGAAAGTGAGACGGAGGAATTTTAATCAAGATAAACTGGCTCTTGTAAGAACAAGAGCTCCTCCGTGGGGTCAGTGGAAAAATACGGCTTTAATCTATGTCCATTTACTTTGAAAACAGTGCCGTTTTTAACATTTTCAATATCTACTGCCCCGTGCGGGTATACAGACCGCACAACAAAAGGTCCCTTCCAACGAGATCGGAGCTTACCCGCATGAAGGTGTAATCGTGAATCATAAAGAAGGACTTGTTGACCAGGTAAAAATGTTTTCCTTACAATGTTTTTATCGTGAAAAACCTTAGTCCTATTCTTTGTGATTACAGCATTATCATAAGCTTCATCGCGGAGTTCGCTTAGCTCGTTTAGTTGCAGCTTCCGAAAGTTGCAAGCAAGGTTTAAATCAAAATTAATTTCCTTTATAGCCCACAATGCTTTATGTTCTATCTCAACAGGTAGATGACATGCTTTACCAAAAACTATCCTATATGGAGACATTCCTAGGTCGGTCTTATATGCAGTCCTGAATGCCCAAAGAGCATCCGTCAATTTGGTCGACCAGTCTTTTCTATTTTTAGCAACAGTTTTCTCCAGGATAAGTTTGATTTGTCTGTTTGAGATCTCAGCCTGCCCGCTTGTTTGGGGGTGATAGGGTGTAGAAAGACGGTGGTTGATTGAATATTTCCGCATCAGAGTCTCGAAAGATCTGTTGCAGAAGTGTGTCCCATTATCGCTAATAATAGCGCGTGGGTGTCCAAATCGCGAGAAGATATTCTCTTTTAAGAACTTAATGACAACTTTCCTGTCATTAGTGCGACTTGGAATGGCTTCTACCCACTTGGAAACATAATCAACCGCCAGCAATATGTACAGATTCCCAAAGGAGTTGGGAAAAGGACCCATAAAATCTATGCCCCAAACATCAAACATTTCAACAACCAGAATGGGTTGCTGAGGCATTTCATTCCTTTGGGATATTTTACCCGTATACTGACATTGTGTACAGGTTTTGCAATGTTCAAATGCGTCCTTGAATAAGGTCGGCCAATAAAATCCAGATTGCAAAACCTTTTCCGCTGTTTTTCTTGGACCAAAGTGACCCCCACAGGCCTGATCATGACAAAATGAAAGAATACTCTTGAACTCTTCATTCGGGACGCACCGGCGAATGATCTGATCAGGACAATATTTAAACAAATAAGGCTCGTCCCAGTAATAGTGTTTTACTTGGGAAAGGAAACGATATTTGTCCTGTTTAGACCAATCGCTTGGTATCAATCCCGTGGCATGATAGTTCACAATATCCCTGAACCATGGTTCAGAGGATACGCTCAAGAGTAGTTCGTCAGGGAATGAGTCATTGATCGGCAGGGTCACAGGGGAAGAAACGATGCGTGAAAGGTGGTCAGCTACTACGTTTTCACATCCTTTCTTATCTTTGATAACAAGATCGAATTCTTGTAAAAGAAGGATCCAACGTATTAGTCGACCTTTGGCATCTTTCTTCGCCAACAGATGTTTTAAAGCGGAATGATCAGTATATACAACAATAGGTGAGCCGATTAAGTAAGGCCTGAATTTCTCTAATGCGAATACAACCGCTAATAGTTCTTTCTCTGTGGTTGTATAATTGATTTGCGCATCATTCAAGGTCTTACTAGCATAGTAAATCACATGTGGCATCTTTTCGATGTGCTGTCCAAGGACAGCACCTACTGCAAAATCAGATGCGTCACACATCAGCTCAAAGGGGTAGTCCCAATTTGGTGATGATAAAACGGGGGCTGAAGTGAGTGAGTGTTTAAGTGAGTCGAAAGCTGTCTCGCAATCCGAGTCAAAGTGGAAGGTTGTATCCTTGGCCAGGAGTAGTGTTAAAGGTCTAGCAATTTTGCTAAAGTCCTTTATAAATCTCCTATAAAAGCCAGCATGGCCAAGGAAAGAGCGAATATCTTTGACGCTTTTGGGATGAGGGAGGTTTTGAATGACATCTACTTTAGCTCTGTCAACCTCAATGCCCTTCTGTGAAATGACATGTCCAAGGACTATTCCTTCTTGGACCATAAAGTGGCATTTTTCCCAGTTCAAAGTCAAGTTCTTCTCTTTGCATCGAGTAAGAACAGCGTCAAGATTCGCTAGGCATTCAGAAAAAGAGTCTCCAAAAATCGAGAAGTCGTCCATAAAGATCTCCAGGAAATTCTCTACCATATCAGAGAATATCCCCATCATACACCGCTGAAAGGTAGCGGGAGCATTGCATAGCCCGAAGGGCATGCGACTGTAAGCAAAGGTACCAAAAGGACAAGTAAAAGTGGTTTTATCTTGATCCTTTTTGGCGATGGGGACCTGATTGTAGCCTGAGTAACCGTCCATGAAACAATAGTATTGTCGTCCCGCTAAGCGTTCCAGCATTTGATCAATAAATGGTAAAGGAAAATGATCTTTCCTTGTAGCAGCGTTGAGTTTTCTATAATCGATGCATACACGCCACCCAGTTTGGGCGCGTGTTTGAATCAACTCATTCGCTTCATTTGTGATAACTGTGATGCCGGATTTCTTAGGAACGACGTGTATAGGACTTACCCACTGGCTATCGGAGATCGGGTATATAATACCACTATCTAAACATTTGACGATCTCTTTCATGACAGCTTCCTTCATGACTGGATTTAACCGTCTCTGTGGTTCTCGGGTCGGTCTGGCATCATCCATCATATGTATATGATGTTCAACAATCAAAGGACTGATCCCTTTGATGTCCGCCATACTCCAACCAAACGCCTCTTTATTAGATCTTAATACCGATAAAAGTGCATTCTCTTGCTCTGATGCAAGAGAAGTGGAAATTATAACCGGTAAAGTCTCGTTCTCACCAAGATATGCATATTTTAGGTGAGAAGGTAAGACCTTGAGATCTAATTCAGGCGGAGAAATGATTGAAGGAAGGATCATAGAATGATTTTTGGATTTACAAAGAAGCTCAGAGCCTGTGAAAGATACAGACTCGGGTGGAGAAAAGTCAGAAGTGCAGGACTCAAGTGTAAGTGTAGTGTCCTCACTAAGTGTAAGATCAAGCAGAGATGTGCTAATGTCATCGAGATCATTAAAGCAAAGTTCCTCGGCTCCACAACTATCGGGAGCGATCTCATGGACAGAACACACATCTAAAATATGAGCACTAGGTTCTGATGGCTGACTCCCAACTCTATAGATATTTAGTTCAATGGTCATATTCCCAAATGATAAATTCATTGAACCATTTCTACAGTTTATAACAGCGTTGGAAGTGGCAAGGAAAGGACGACCTAAAATCACCGGAATTTGGCCCCGGGGGTTTGCTACAGGATGTGTGTCGAGCACAATGAAGTCTACAGGGAAAACAAATTCCCCGACCTTTATCAGCACATCCTCTAATTCACCCCTTGGTTTGGTGATAGATCGGTCCGCCATCTGGAGAGTACAATGAGCAGGTTTCAGCTCTCCAATTCCTAATTGCTCATAGACAGAATAAGGTAACAAGTTAACACTCGCGCCAAGGTCTAAAAGAGCACGATTTATGTTTTTACCCCCAATCGAAATCGATATTGTAGGACATCCTGGGTCCTTTCGTTTCTTTGGTAGCTGGGGAATAAAAGCAGTGCTGATGTTATTAGCCATAAAGATCTTCTTCGGCACTTGAGTCTTCCTCTTCCTAGTGCACAAGTCCTTTAGAATTTTCGCATAAGCGGGGACTTGTTGAATCGCATTTAGGAGAGGGATATTGATGTTAACTTGTTTGAACATTTCTAAAATTTTCTCCATATGAGGACTCGTTCTGTTAGCCCTTAGCCGGTTCGGGTAAGGTGCTTTTGCAATAAGCGCAGGGTCCATCATAGGAGAAGGAAAGGGGGGTAGACGAGATCCCAAAAGAGGTGTGGGGACCGTCTGTGGAGAACTATAAGGGTTGGGTGAAGGTGTTGAGCCTAAAGGGAACTGGAGAATAGGCTCGTGCGAAGGTGGTTTGGTAGAAGAAGAAGGATTAGAAGGAGAAGTGTGTGTATGTGGAAAGGTCTCAGCCGGGGTTCTGACATGATTTTCAGTATTATCAATATCTTCCCCGACATTATTATTCAGCACTCTTCCCGATCTCAACGTGGTAATGGCATTTACATTGTAATGCCCAGGATTCTGCAGGGGTTGAGAGGGAAGTTTCCCTTTTTCTCTTGCACTCATTTCAGCTTTGAGGCGTGCGATTTCAGCTTCCATCGTTCTAATACTCTCAGCTTGTGACGCTGAGTTTTTCTTTATCTCATTGACGGAAGATCTAACCTCAGTTGAAACCTCCATGAAATTGGATAAAAGTGATTTCATGGTTTGAGTAAATTGAGAGAAATCGTCAGAACAGGACTGCATAGGTTTAGACTGTGCATGAGTGTTGCCCTGGTTTTGGAAATTTTGTGACTGGTAGGGGTGCTGAGTGAGTTGAAGGGGTTGCTGTTGTGGTGGAGGAAGAGCCCTTTGAAAGTTATTTGTGTTTGGAACCGTGTTTTGAGATTGATTTTGGTTCCAAGCAAAATTCGGGTGGTTCCTCCAACCCTGATTGTACGTGGAAGAATATGGATCGTTTCGAGGTCGTTGAAATGCGGCATTAGAATGCTCTTGACCTTGAAACGCCGAGTTTAAAGGACATTCTTCCGTTAAGTGTGACGGATCAGAACAGCACCCACAAATAGTTTTGGGGAGTGATACCGGGTTTAGGGAGGCTGCTGCAAATTTGTGTTCCATAGCGTCGAGCTTCTTTTGCATTGCTGCCATTTCTGCTCTAACACCTATGGACACATCTACTTGGTGTACGCCACCCCTATTCAATGGTTGGGTTCCACTCTCCCAAATTAGTGATTTTTCAGCGAACTCTTCTAAGTATCGCCAGGCTTCCCCATCGTCTTTAGTCATAAATGTACCCTGACACATATTTTCAAGGCTTTGTTTGGTGCTAGGGTTACTGCCCTCATAAATGATTCGGCAAAGCTCCCATCTCGGGATGCCGTGATGAGGACATTGAACCATTAAATCCTTGAAACGTTCAAAGTACTTTGAAAATGGTTCGGTAGGGAGCTGGGCAAATTGGTTCAATTCACTACGAATTCGAGCCGTTCGTTGGACTGGGTAAAATTTCTTTAAGAATGCAGCGACGAATTCTTCCCAATTTGTGATGGAGTGTGCGGTGGTGTTATATAGCCACTTCTCGGCTATATCGCACAAGGTAAAAGGAAGAAGTCGTAGACGCATCGCATCCACAGAAAGTTGAGACGTACCCATCATAGCGCATACGTTTTCAAATTTGGTAATGAAAACGTAAGCGTCCTCGGTCTCGAGTCCGTGATACTTAGGTAGAAGGTTGATATACTGGGGCTTTATTTCAAAGTTATCCCCGTTTGCTGGTGGTGTGGATAAGCAGGTCGAAAGAGGACCTCTAAGTGGATAACATCTTTCCTGAAGAGAAATGTGTGGAGGATTCTGCGCACCAACGGACGGTGGCAGATTGGGGTTAAAGAAGTTTGATGGATTCGGATCCATCGGTGTGGGTATGGTAGTAGGTAAAGAAAAGGTAAATGAAGAATTATCGACTTCGGAGTCGATAAAAGGTACGCGGACTAAACGGGCACTAGAATCCCGTGTCCAGCCTATCTTGTACTAAAAAGGGTTAGTACAAGTGGCAGCGTTGGCTTATAATTAGGGGTAAAATGAATGCGGTGTTTGCTTTTGAAAAGGGACGGATTTTGAAAAAATGATGCGACAACCAAATGCAGCAACACAAACCCTAGAATCTAATGGTCACCTAGGTCCGGCTCTAGACCGCTCCTAACTGCCAAAAGACAAGTCGCGGGATCAATCCTCCACTGCCTCTTTGTCCCCCTGTGGCCGGATAAGTGCCAGGTAAGTGGGAAGGAACCACCACTACAGTGGACCTAATTAATAACCACTAGCCTTAGACACACTCGCCTTAGGCACCACAGGAAAACGCGGATAAGCAATGAATTACCCACGGCCCTCTCTTGTCCTAAATGAGCGCGACAGTCCTTAGAGTCATCTCTAGATTTCTTTTAGTTAATGGGGGTAAATGTGGATGCAAGTTTGGTGGTTTTCGGGGCCTAGGAAGGGTAATGAAATCCCCACCTAATTTGGATTTGGCCGTGCCCCTTAAATTCCGTATTTAATATGCTAAACAACCAAGGAAAACAAAATCACGCACAATTTTAATTTGCTTTTGCGGCGCAGCTATTGTTTGCAAAGAATCCTGCAGAAAGGATTAGTTGGAGCTAAAAAGGGAGAGAGGAGAGAGAGAGAAATCACCTGCTGGAAAATTATCCAGAGACCCCTCAAGCCTGCGGCGCTTCCGCCGCGCAAACCATGTTCCCGCCGCGCTTCCGCGGCTAGTTGGTGGTTTCACTGTACAATTTTTCTTCAGCTGCTTGATATTGCTATCTCCAGCTCTCTGGTATATCCCAAATAATTTTTCCACAGCTCAGATTGCTCCAGATCACCTTGCAATCAATTCACAACACACGTATAAGAGTTTGTACGAATTTTGAATTCAAGAAATGAAACGTAATAATTCTTTCACTTCAAACTATAAAATGTAAACGAATTAACGCGCGATCCCCGGCAACGGCGCCATTTTGATTTTGTTGATTTTCGTGGATGTGTTTATCGAATCAAATAGTAAAGAAATCACAACCAAAAATATTTGACCGCAATCAAACAACGGTGTCAGTTGAAGTTAATGAATGAGTGCGGATCGTCCTCAGGGATCTCGAAATTCGTTTGTACCTTTATTGGTTTGAAATGAAATGTTAATCGACAATAAGAGAAAACACGATTCAATTGATTGATTTGTATTCGTGTGTCACTAATCTTTTCTAAAGAATCAAGAAATATAAACAACAAGAATCGGTTTCAATGGTATTATCCAAACGACAATCAAGAATGATATAGAGGCTCGTAGGAATCGATAGGATCTTTAGATGTGTTGTAGTCTACAATATTTCATATTCTTGTCCTTCGAGGAATTGACACTAGATCAATGGTTATCGACGAGAGTTAGGGTTTTCTTGATGAAATTAAAGTTTCATCTCTTAACCCTTGCCCTTTCGAGGATACCATTTATATTCTAGCCTCTAGCAATTTCAAGAATCGATCGGATCACCCCAATCTCGAGCGATGTTGATCAAGAAAGCATCAAATCGAATTGGGTTGTCGATTCTTGAATTTGCTAGGGTTTACAATCTTGTGGGATTCAAGAATTTATTACAAATTTGCTACATCATCATACTAAAGATCTTCTCGACTCCTTAACGAGCGGAGTTTTACTCGCGCATCACCATATAGACAATATTCAAAAACAGTAAAGATAACATGATGCGGAATTTTAAAGAAAACAAGAATGGAGAAAATATCACCTTTTATTTAATCAACAATTGTCAATACATTCTTTCAAGATCTACAAGAAGAAAGAAAAATCGATCGTTGACTCGGCTTCGCTCGACTCCGTGGATCGTGGATCTACTTTTGATCTCTTGCCCGATGGAAGATCGGCTCGGCTCATAAAAGGGTTGAAGGAATCTTGCTTGGCTTGCACTCAAGATCTTGAATTGTGGATGGATTTAGGGTTAGGGTTTCCTACAAGATTTCTCACTAATCTTGAGGAAGAAGAAGATGGAGAAAGAGAGAATGGCTAAGATCTAAGATGTTGAATCTTTTTTCTCTCTAGGGTTTCATAACATTATCTAATGAATGAGTCTAGGGTCCTATTTATAGAACTAGGTCTAGGTTTGAATTGGACTTTCCCTCCCAAAGTTTGTTGACAAGTTTGTTGGGGTTTAGCTTAGGGTTTAAGCAAGGGTTTAGGAAAGTTCTAGAAGTTCTAGGCTAGTTTAGGAGCTTGATGATCTGGTGGAAGTGTCTGGACTCTTCTGGACTTTTGTATGCATTTTTGAGCTGCAGGTACTAACACAGGAGTTGTGGTGAAGTTTGAGGAGCTCAGTCCCATGTTCAGCCGCGGATCCGCCGCTTGAGGAGGGGTTTTGCCGCGCTTCCGCCGCGCCTTGGTGGCCTCGGGATCTGTGCCTTCTTCAGTAGCTTGGTACTGCTGAATGGGTTATTCTTTGATGTTTAGAATTGCAGTTGACCTTCTGTGTTGATACCAGATTTGCTTTCAATGAGTTTACGAGCAATTGTAATGGTCGAGCAATGAATTGATCTAGCAAGTATCTCTTTTCCTGCATAGACTTCAAAATAGGGTTGCAAGATATAGAAAATATGCTATGTAATGCAATGCCGTTAATTTCCCTAGAATTTCCGGTTTAAAGGTCGAATACATGTAATTTGATATTTTGTGACCAATTAGCTAATATGTGAATTATGAATACCGTACTCTCCTATATGTATGCAGATGACAAGGAAATTGCCGGTTAAAATATGCAGTATTTTCAACTGATCACCGCTCTCGTAGGGGTCTAGGAGTGTGGGCTTGGCTATTCATCGCGACTGTGGAATCCGTATTTTCTATTCTTGGCTAAATACTAAATACGGACGTCCTAGTATATCCCACATTAAATATATGTTTCTGCTGCCTGTGTTCTGTGATATCTGAGACGAATGATATATTATATATGAGATATATAGTGGGCGTTGCTTATGTTTTACACCCGTGCTAGTCCCGTCCCGGTATGCCGTTAGTTAAGTAACATAACGGTGCATAACAGTGTTGGAGATAGTGCCCTCAGATTCAATTATTCGATCACAGGCACGTGATTACAATGATTGATGGAGGACCTATCCCGATAGGACAGTCTCACTCGAGATGATAGTATGCTATCTGGTTTATCTTTATCATCGTGTACTGCTTTAGGTGACCTGACAGGTTACTATTGCACGTTGATAGAGCCCTTAGGATTCTTGCTTGACCACCAGCAGTATGAGGGCGATCATATACGTGGGAGCTGGTAGTCTATAAGCACATCCTTAAATGGTCCCTAGTCGTGTGAGTTTCGAGATACGGCATCGATACTCCAGAGTAGACTAGTGTGTACATTCGAGACCCCGACAAGGGGCGGTGGCCGGTCTCACAAGCCACCGGTGTCAGTTCGTTCACCTAAGATGTATACAGGTGCTCATTGGGTTATGAGTACACCGGACAGGACTCGCCGGGAACATGCTAGTTGGTCATATACCAGACGTCAGATAGCAGTTCCCTGGTGACATGTGTACAGGTTAGTTCATCGACCTGGGGATCGTCATTTGTCTTGTGTGAGTTCCCACTGTACTTTGATTACTACCCTACCACGGCTCAAAAGAGTCGTGCAAACAGGTTTTAGTTGGGTACAGTCCCGAGCCACATGGAGGCAGTGAGCGCATCTTCAGGGGTTCGTCTCTCCCGGTATTGGGGGTGAGGTCGCGCTGTGTCTAGGAGAGCCATTACACGAAGCCCTCGGCCGAGGCAAGAAGATTTACTGGTAGGTATTCCAGTAGTATCTCAGGGTGTTCTGGGCTACACTCCGACACGACTTGTACCGCTTTTGGGGGTCTGACTTTTACCAACCCCCTAGGCCCGCCATGCGATGCTCATAGACGAACGGACCAGACTGTACGGATATTGTCACTGACAGGCTCAGTAGGGTTGTCAGGCTGAGTTCGCTCACAGACGTCCCTTTTAGTCAATACCTGGTGGCCCGTTACGTATTGGCTTATACCTCTGACGTGCTAGTGGTTAAATCCACAACCAAGGTGTTGACGAGTCTTTAGAGTCCCCCACATTCAGTTACTCAGCTTTCGGGCGAAACGTTGTAGAGGCCGTATGGAAATATGGCAAGGTCCGATCAGATACGTGCGGTATTGCACGGATCAGGATCGGACAATTTGTACTACAGGACGTACGGTTATGTGGCAGGGTTCGATCAGATACATACGGTATTGCACGAATCAGGATCGAACAGATATTACTAGCCGGTTTTGGTTTAAGCCGGATCCTAGTATAGTACAGTGTAGATTTTGTCTCATTGCATTTGTATTTCGGTCGGAATACAAATGCGGGTGTGTATGCACAGTATCGGGGTTTTCCTGTAATTTATTACGGGACCAGTTTTCTGGAGTTGCCAGTTTGTTTTCCGTTTCGGCCAATTTCCTTTGTTTCGTTCATTGGCCGAAGATTGGTGGAGGAGGGCTTATTTGCATTTGTGCAAATAAGCAATTGTGGAGGGGGACTTTATATTCTTGTGTTATGATTATAGCACCATACCTTGACTTCTTGACTTCATGATGATTCATGATGGTTGGACTTTGTTTGTGATGAGTGATAGTTGAGTGTTGGTTTTGCCTAGTTATCATTGCCTTTTCATGATAACATTGTTTTTCCTCTTGCATGATTCATCAAGCCACACACTCTCCACTCTCTCTCTCATTCCCTACAATGGCCGGCCATATTTGGGGAGGGGCTGTCCAACATTTTTGAGAGTGGGTTTTTGGTTCATTTCATGTTGCAAAATCCCACAAGATCAATCTCTAAAACTCCAAGTATCTTTCCTCCACCAATGGCAATTCCACAACCCCAAATAAGACACAAGTCTCTACACTAGATTCTACAGCAAACCTTGGGCACGTCGACTAGCCAGCTTCGTGCCCGAGTTGCCTCGGTATTGAGGTGGGAGCCCGTAAAAGATGCAGACGATGTGGTGCCCTTCCGGCAAGGAGGCGACGACCGGAGTTTCCACGGGAGATCGGGACGATGACGAGAAGACCGGAGGACTCGGATCAGTCGGTATATCTCTATTCCCTATCTTGTAGTTAGCTAGGACTGGTTAATGGTTCGATCCGGGTTTTAGTGCGCGGTGGTGCCGGTTTGCTAAGTTCGCAAAAGTAAAGTTTATCACCGCTTCCGAATTCCGGCGTCAGATTGACGGCCGGGGCGCCGCCGTGCACTTACAGTGGTATCAGAGCCTCACCATTAACTTAGTCTAGCTTTGTTTAATGTGTTTACATTTCCGATCGACCAAAATTCCAAAATCCGCATTTTTGTTCACATCAGTTTTCTGTTGAAATTTTTTGAAGTCCAAAAATTTTTCAGTTTGTAGAAAAGTGATGTGCTAGAAGAAATAAGAGTTCTGTGAAAATTCGATGCACTAACTCCACTATAGGAGCGCGGAACCGCGGCCAAACACCCCTTTGGGCCGCGGTTCCGCCGCACTATTTTGGGGTCGCTGCATTGTTCATATCAGATTTTTGCATTTTTATACCGCCCAATTTTTGTCACATTGCATATCGGTAGATACTCTTGAGCCGTGTTTGTTAGTCAATTGCAGGATACAGGTTCTCGGTTCTAAAACGGTGAAATTCATAGAAAACACGACAAAATCCGGGTTCCTGCAATCACAGATAAAACACGGTCTCCGCTCGTCATCCGTATGATTGCCAGATACCAGTTTAGGAAGACAAAATGTCAAATCAATGTCACCTTCATGCACAAGGCTCAATGGCAACAACAACTTCCAAGAAATCTACGCGGAGCTCGAGGCAATCATGACAAAATCTTGACAAAAAGTCCACCTTTCCCTCAACAGAAATTCTGGAAAAATCGTGGAGCCAAATTGAGAAAATATATATACCAGAATAATGTAGACATCAGATCAGGCCACCACAAAAAAGCACGAAGCCCAATTCCACCAATGGGCCGCGGATCCGCGGCCAAAGAGGGGTTCGGGCCGCGGATCCGCGGCCATTATGGCGCCAAAGACAGAAAGTTTTGGGGGTTATTTTGGTCTTTTCATCAGGGTTCTGGTGGTTGCCCTAGGGTTTCATTTTCTGGCCTATAAATAGCCCAGAACTTTGTGAAGGAAGAGTCCATTCTTGTATTTCTTTTTGCTAGGTTTTAGTTTACATGTTCTTCTTCCTCTTCTCACCTCTTCTCCATTAAACTTGTAAGTGAGCTTTTGAGTGAAGAGTGATGAATAAAGAAGACCATTTTATTATCATGCTTGTCTCTTTCTTTACTTATTGTAATTTGTTGTAATTTTAATTGTTAAGTAGTTGTTGTTATTTCCTTGTTGTTTCTTTCTTCTTTCTTTTTCTTTATCCTTACATATGACAATGATACTTACGCTTGATCCTCGCCAAGGTGAGGTCGCAAATAGTTAGTCGTATTCTTCTAGTCTCCTTCTTTCTATCTTCCTCTTTTGTTTGTTTTATTTTTCCGTATTATGAAGTGTGAGTAGTTCTATACTTGTTAGGGTAGGATAAGGGAAGTTTGAGAGAAGGAAATCTCTCTCACTCTTTCCTTGCCCAACAACTTAAATCAACTCCCGTTAATTGAACCACAATCCGCTCCTTACGGCACCCTATCCTACATGATAGCGGTGATTCCGTAGTGAGACCGGTTGTGGTTGAATTAACCGGAGGTTGTGGATAAGAGCCAAGAACGGACGGACAAGCACCAAAAGGAAGGACTATGCGTTGGAAAGCCTAGCTTATACTCGCAAGTTCCTTCCTAGTCGTGCTAATCCCCGTTGTTGCCGATTACCGTAACACCGATATTAAGTGGGGCAACGAAAGATGTGGAGACTCCTAACTCAAACTAACCTAATCCTAACCCTAACAAGCTCTCTTTAAATATCAACTTACACTTAGATAACCACAACAAAATCTGAAAACAGGACTTAACTCGTTAAAACACATTGAAAAAGACTCCCATCTCCCTGCGGGCGACCCGTACTCAACCGGCTAGCTACAAGCGAAACCGTCTTGATTGCGGTATTTAAACTAGAACTTGAACACGCACGTACTCTATCAATCAAATGGCGCCGTTGCCGGGGAGACGGTAGTTTGTTTCTTTGTGAAATTTCGGGTTAATTTGTAAGTATATAAAAAAAATGAAAAAAATATGTATACATTGTAAAAAAAAACCATCTTGTTATTTTTGATTAGCTTTTGTGCAAGTGTGCAGGAAAATACGAAGTTCAAGATCGACACCAAAGACGTTGGATAATACGGAGTTCAAGTACAGTGCCAAAGACGTGGGAAGATAGACCCACATTTTGCGGCTACACCGCGACGGACAAAACGAACCATACGGTCTACTGTCAAGATCTGGAGCTGGTACAGTGAGCAAGTAAAAATTCAGAAGATCCAGACAAGCAGAGGAGACACATACCAGAACACCCCAAAATTTTTGAGCTCCAAGTCATCCAAACAGCCGCGGAACCGCGGCCTAAGGTGGTGTTTGGCCGCGGATCCGCGGCCATTCAGTGTCCTCAGGGTCCCATCTTCTCTCTGTAAGTCTCTCTTTCTCTCTCCTCTCCTCTGGACTCCACTGAACTGTGTTTTCTGCAGCCTTCTTTGCGCAAATTCTTCTCCCCCTTCCAATAAACTGTTCTTGTGCAGGATTCTTTGCACCGCAAAATAAAAATTGTTTGCAGTTGATTTGTTACTGTTTTGCATTCTTTAATACGGACTTAAGGGGCTTGAAACCAATCCAGATTGGGTGGGGATTTCATCACCCTTCCCAGGACCCCAAAAATCACTAAAGCATATGCATTGTCCATTGTAAATTAAAAAATACTAGACTTCAGCCCTAAGGACTTCGCGCTCATTAGGAGAAGATAAACCGTGTTTAGAACCTCGCTTAACCGTACATTGTTTACGGGGTGTCTAGGAAAGTGTTAAAGGCGCAACCGCCGAAAGAGAAAGGGTTATTTAATTAAGGAACTTCGCGAAAGCGTTGGACAACCTCCCCTTATCTCTGCACTTACCTGGCCCCGTGATCGGTGTATTTTTAAGCCTGTTTCTCGACACTGTTTAACTTCCAAAATCAAGTTCAGGAGCAGGTCTAGTAGACCTAGGCGACCGTAGATCTAGGTGTGATTGTGCATATCTTGTTTGTGATTGCTTAAGCCGTATTTCCGTACATACTTCTGTAAATCTCTTTCTAAAAAAAAAATCAAAAACTTTTATAAAAACTTACCCTTTTGTCGCCAAATCCATTTTCCACCCATCGCCTTTCTCCATTGACGTTTTCTTACCCTCACCTTCTTCGCTTTGACTATACTAAACTCGTTTAGTGTATGTCCGCTTGGACTCGGGACACTAGCGCCCGTCTAGTCCGCGTTACGTTAGTCGCGACCGACTACGCGATCGACTCCGAAGTCGATACTCCGTCCACTCCTCTTTCACCCCTTCCTTTGCCGGCCAACTCCGACGTTGACCGGAATTCTGTTCATACATCTTCACCTTCACCTTCACCTTCACCAACCTCTTCTTCCGCGATGTCGGGATTTAATCCGAACATCTCTTTAACCACCGCTGGATTGGCTCCACCTCCTACGGAGACCAATATTCCACCACCTCCGCCTGTTGTAGCGCCGCAGCGAATTGCGCTCCAGGATCGTTTCTACCCCACCCGTTCTGCACTTCCCACCTGCCTCTCTCTTCCTCCGGCCAATGGGGACAACTTTGAAATTAAGCCCCATTTCATCAACATGCTTCCACGTTTTCATGGGCTCTAAACTGAAGATGCCTATATCTTCATCAATAAATTTCAAAATGTCTGTGTCATGATGAAAACAACCCAGCTGTCGGACGATGCTATACGTCTACGGGTCATTCCGTTCACTTTATGCGATCTCGCTGAAAAATGGCTGTATAGCACCGCTTCCCACTCAATCACCAGCTGGGACGAGTTTGTTAAAGCGTTTCTGAAAAAATTCTATCCAAATCATAAGACCGCAAGAATTCGAAATGAAATCAACCAATTCTCCCAGCTTCCTTCTGAACCCTTCTGGAAGTGCTTTGACCGGTACAAAGACCTTCTTGTTCAGTGTCCTCACCACGGTATAGAGAAATGGCAACTCTGCCAAACCTTATACGAGGGACTGAACCCAGCAACGAAGCAGTTGCTGGAAACCATCTGTCAGGGCCACTTCCTATCGAAATCTGACGAGGAAGCGTGGCAGTTCTTTGACGATCTTGCGGAGCAAACGCTACAGTGGGAAAGCACCAGACCGACTTCTTCTTCTTCCACCTCCACTTCTACCGGTCAGTCTAGGGTAGGAATCCACCAACTTGACGTCTCTATTGCGATGAAAGCTGAAATGGCTGCGATAACACGAAAGCTTGAAGCAATAGAGAGCAAATTTTCTGCTCCTGCCCCTGTTCTCCCCCTTCGTACCATCTGCGCTTGTTGTTCCGATCCTTCCCACTTGACCGAAGAGTGTCCTTACAACCCACCCTATCAAGGACAGAATCAGGTTAATGCTGCCTTCCAGCAGAGACCAAGGAATGATCCATACTCTTCCACCTACAATCCCGGTTGGAGGAACCACCCCAATTTCGCGTGGAATCAGAATCAGAATCAATTCCAAGGCAACAATTTTCAAAGGGCCCCTCCACCGCAACAACAAGCGCCACAACAAACTCAGCATCAATATCAGCAGCCCTTCCAACCCCAACCTTTCCAAAACCAGACGAACAATTTTGCACCCAACAACTCTTTTCCACCAAACAATTTTGTTCCGTCAAACAACGATAAGGTTTCCTCGCTCGAGCGAAGTCTGGAGGCGTTTGTTATACAATCGACTCAATCCACCGCCAACATCCAGTCTTCGATCCAATCTTTAGTGCAACACACCGCCGCACACGGGCAGAGCATCAAAACCATCGAGGCCCAGATTGCACAGCTGAACGCGGCCTTGAGCGAGCGAGAGAAGGGGAAGCTCCCGTCCCAGCCACTGCCAAATCCCGGTCACCCACATAATGCACATGTTGCTCTTGAACAACAAAACCATAATGTGAGTGCCGTGACTACACTGAGATCGGGAAGGATGCTGCAAAACAACATTGGCAAGCGAATCAACGATGACACCCCGGCCGCCGCTTCTTCTTCTTCTTCTTCTTCTTCTTCTTCTTCTTCGTCTTCTGAGCCTATTCTCCGTTCTTCACAAGGCTCTCCTTCCTCTTCTTCTGCTCTGAACGGACCCACTTCTCACTCCATGAAAACACCTATTCTGGGATCCGTTCCAACTCCAAAATCTCCTCCTCCAGCATTAGACTCAACCAATTTTCAAAATGTTCCATTTCCAAACCGGTTGAGGTCTAATAAACAAAATCCTTAAATGGAGAAGATTTTGGAGTTATTCAAGCAGGTTAACATTAATATTCCTCTTTTAGATGCTGTCCAACAAGTCCCGTCCTACGCGAAAATCTTAAAGGACTTGTGCAAGAAAAAGAGGAAGTCTCAGGTACCCAAGAAAGTTTTCTTGGCTAGTGCTGTGAGTGATGCCCTTACCCAATCTTTACCACAAAAACGGAAGGACCCTGGTTGTCCTACGATTTCAATTACCATTGGGGATAAGAACATCAACCGCGCATTATTAGATCTTGGTGCCAGTGTTAACCTGCTTCCGTATTCAGTATACGAGCAATTAGGCGTCGGAGAGTTGAAACCCACACACTGCACTCTCCAAATGGCCGACCGATCGATCACCCACCCTAGGGGTGAGCTAGAGGATGTGTTAATAAAAGTCGGGGACTTCATATTCCCCGTTGACTTTATTGTATTAGATACACAGCTTGTAGCTAACCCCCGGAATCAAATTCCGGTGATACTCGGTCGCCCATTTCTTGCAACCTCAAATGCTTTGATCAATTGTCGCAACGGTTCGATGAACCTCTCTTTTGGAAATATGACGATTGAACTCAACATTTTTAGGTTGGGGAATCAGCCCGCCGAACCTAATGCTCATATACTGGACGTCTGCTCGATCCAGGAGATCACACCAGAAGAGTGTGAATTCGAGGAGTTTCTGTTTGACCACGATAATCTTGACGCTACTAGTGCGTTTCTCTTCGAATCTGCTGCTGTTTCTGCGCCCGATAACGAATACGAGTGTTTCACGTTCTCGAACGATCTTAGCCACGCACAACCCGAGTTTGAATCTTTCGACTTTCCGGATGAGTTACCTGAACCATCCGACTCGGTTGCCTACACTCGTTTTGAACCTTTGCTGGAATCCTTTGAGTTCGAGACCTTTGCACCAGTCTTGCCTTCCATCATTTCACCTCCAACGCTCGAACTCAAGCCGTTGCCGTCTCACCTTAAGTATGCTTACTTAGGTGAGAACGAGACCCTCCTGTCATCATTTCGGCTTCTCTAGCTCCCGAGCAAGAGAAAGCCCTTCTCGCGGTCTTGCACAGCAACAGGTAAGCTTTTGGCTGGTCCATGGCGGACATCAAGGGGATTAGTCCCCTGATCGTTGAGCATCACATTCATCTGATGGATGATGCCAAACAAGCCCGGGATCCATAAAGACGTCTTAATCCAGTCATGAAGGAGGCTGTGAAGAAGGAGATCGTTAAATGTCTAGATAGTGGTATCATTTACCCTATCTCTGATAGCCAGTGGGTTAGCCCCATTCATGTTGTCCCTAAGAAGTCAGGCATCACGGTCATAACCAACGAGGCGAATGAGTTAATCCCTACTCGCACCCAAACTGGGTGGCGAGTTTGCATTGATTACAGAAAACTCAACGCCGCTACGCGGAAAGACCACTTTTCGCTACCCTTCATTGACCAGATGCTTGAACGATTGGCCGGACATGAGTACTATTGCTTTCTAGATGGCTACTCTGGCTACAATCAAATTCCATCGCCGAAAAAGACCAGGACAAGACCACTTTCACTTGTCCTTTCGGCACGTTTGCATATCGACGCATGCCCTTTGGGTTATGCAATGCGCCCGCTACCTTCCAGCGGTGTATGATGGGAATTTTCTCTGACATGGTGGAAAATTTTTTGGAGATTTTCATGGATGACTTCTCCTTCTTCGGCGACTCCTTTGACGAGTGTTTGCTGCATCTTGACGCTGTCCTTACCCGATGTAAGGACAAGAATCTCACTTTGAACTGGGAGAAATGCCACTTCATGGTGCGCGAAGGTATTGTCTTAGGACATATCATCTCGCAAAATGGCATAGAGGTTGACAGAGCAAAGATTGAGGTCATTTCCAATCTGCCTCCTCCCCGATGCGTCAGAGATATCCGAGCCTTCCTTGGCCATGCCGGTTTCTATAAACGGTTTATCAAGGACTTTAGCAAGATTGCTAGGCCCTTGACGCTTTTGCTGGCCAAGGACACGCCTTTCGACTTCGACTCGAGCTGTGTGACTGCATTCGAGTCACTGAAACGCTCACTCACTTCTGCTCCCGTTCTCTCTTCTCCTGACTGGACGCACCCATTCGAGATTATGTGCGATGCATCCGACTTTGCCATCGGTGCTGTCCTTGGACAGCACATCAACAAGATGCCGCACGTAATCTATTACGCGAGCCGGACCCTGAACGACGCCCAACTGAACTATACAACAACTGAGAAGGAATTCTTAGCTGTTGTATTTGCTTTAGAAAAGTTCAGGCCCTACCTAATCGGCTCTCCAGTCATTGTCTACACGGACCATTCAGCTCTGCGTCATCTTTTTGTGAAGAAAGATGCTAAATCTCGGTTAATCCGTTGGATCCTCTTGCTTCAAGAGTTTGACCTTGTCATTAAGGACAAACGAGGATGTGAAAACGTGGTTGCCGACCATCTCTCACGACTTCCTTCTTCGCCTTCGCTTCCAATCCCAATTAATGACATTTTTCCGGATGAACAACTCTTGACAGTATCGCGCGAACCCTGGTTCGCAGATATTGTGAACTATTTGGCCACGGGATTATTACCGACCGAATGGTCGAGTCAGGACAGACTTCGCTTCTTATCCCAAGTAAAACACTTTTACTGGGACGAACCCTACTTGTTCAAGTACTGTCCCAACCAGATTATTCGTCGGTGTGTCCCCGATGAGGAATTCAAGAGTGTGTTGTCATTTTGCCACGATCAAGCGTGTGGCGGGCATTTTGGGCCCAGAAAGACAGCTGAGAAGATCTTGAAATGTGGTTTCTACTGGCCACAACTTTTCAAAGACGCTAACGACTATTGCAAGACTTGCTCCCGGTGCCAACACTTGGGCCGGATATCCCGGAGGAACGAGATGCCGCTCCAACCAATCTTGGTTGTGGAGATTTTCGATGTTTGGGGGATAGACTTCATGGGGCCGTTCCCCAACTCTTTTGGGAACTTGTACATTCTTCTAGCTGTTGATTACGTCTCTAAATGGGTCGAGGCTGTGCCCAGCCGAACTAACGACAACAAGGTTGTCGTTAGATTCCTTAAAGAAAAACATTTTCTCCCGGTTTGGGCACCCCCGAGCGATCATTAGCGACAATGGAAGTCATTTCTGCAATAGGACTTTCGAGGCCTTGATCCGGAAATACTCCATTAATCATAAGCTCTCTACGCCCTACCACCCCCAAACCTGCGGGCAGGCCGAAGTTTCAAATCGGCAAATCAAGCAGATACTGGAGAAGACGGTTTCCAAGAACCGTAAGGATTGGTCTCTGAAACTGACTGATGCCCTTTGGGCATTTAGAACCGCTTATAAGACCGACCTTGGCATGTCTCCCTATCGGCTTGTGTACGGAAAAGCCTGCCACCTTCCTGTCGAAATCGAGCATCGCGCATTTTGGGCGATTAAGGAGCTGAATCTTTCTCTTGAGGACGCGGGAAGCCATCGGAAGCTGCAGCTGAACGAACTGAGCGAGCTTAGGGATGAGGCTTATGACAACGCGGTTGTCGTTAAGAATCGAACGAAGGTGTTTCATGATAAACACCTTTTGCGCAAAACCTTCGTACCTGGTCAGCAGGTACTTCTTTACGACACCCGACTTCATTTTCATCCAGGAAAGCTCCGATCTCGCTGGAAAGGGCCGTATTTTGTGCGGAATGTGTATCCGCAGGGCGTTGTGGATTTGGAAAATCCAAAGGACCGTTCACTCTTCAAGGTAAATGGACACCGATGCAAACCGTACCTTAGCGCCGAACAAACAGAGGAGCTCCTGTTCTTACAGGAGCCGGTTTACCTTGCTTGATCTTCCTCTGCCTACCTCCAAACTTCGGTTATCCAGCCAAGAACAGTGGACACTGTTCCAAATAAGTTTGGGGGTATGTACAAACCATTTTGTTTATATTTGTGTATATTCTTTTTCTTTTCTTTAAAAACACAAACAAATAAAATTTGTATATTGCTAACCGACAATTTTGACCCTTCAACTGATCTATTCATGCAACGACAGTGAGGACACTGTCCAGTTTAAGTTTGGGGTTACGCTCGGTACGCATTTCTTACCTTCGCATTCATATGTATATTTTGCATCTGCATAAAAATCCATAAAATCCATAAAAATCGGAAAATTTTCTAAAAAATATAAAAACTTTTTTGTCAAGTTAGCTTGTGGAAGAACTTTGATTCAACATTTCGACGGTTTTTATTTAAAAAAATAGGAATAACTAGATCTTATGTTTGGATTTTGAAAACCTGAAAGATAACTCTCCTTTGAAGTTAACTATAGCTGATATATGTCTTTACATCACACTACACGTGTCGTAAGATTTTGGGAATTAGATGACAAGTCTTTCATGTTTAAACTTTTAAACAGATAAATGATTTTCTGAGGATCAAATAGGTTTGTTCTGAAATAAGTAATGTCAAGAATAGTTTATGAAGTAAAGAGAATATGAAGGAATGTTATTGATGACGTAATTGGAGCTAAGTCTGAAAAATAACCCATCTAAAACTTGATTGGAATGATTACACACCAAACCCACTTGATACGTCTTTTATCCAAAAAAAATATATTGAACTGCCGGTTATATCTCCGTTCGTATTAAGTCATCTGATTTTCACGCCAAACTGTCTTTTGTTTTTGGACCTAGGTAACTTGAGTAATTAAGTCCGCTGGGGTGTTTCTACACCTAATGCCCTAAAATCAACTGGTTTGGGAGCATTGGCCCAAAGCTCGCTAAGAAGCCTAGAAAGTCCAGTTTAAAACAAAATCAAGCAAGTGTTTTCTCCGAGTTAAAATTCCTAACGGTTCTTTGTGTGAGAATAATCTTGATAAAAGACAGGCTTTTAAAAAAAAATTTAACGGAGATATGAAGGTTTTACTCTTTGATAAAGACTATTGCACGTTCACAGAGGTGTGTATGAAATGAAAACAAGAAAAAGGTAGAGTGAAAAATACGACTTAGTTTCCTGTTAGGGAAGATAGAAATTCTGAAGTTGAAACCTTACTGGAAAACGAAACTTGAAAAATGCTTAACTCTTTATAAAACTTATGTGATCCTTTTAAAATCGTTATCTGGGCTTTATTGTGCGACATGATGACTTTATTCGACCTTTCGGGAACTTAACGACACTATTTACACTGCACGTAAAGACATATAAAATCTGTAGTTAAATAAGAAGCGAGGTGTGAAAAATAAAGGTTCGATAGTCTAGACTTAGGATTATAGAATTGTTATTTTCTAAAACAAAACTTTAGGACTTGAAGCTTAGTTATTTTACAAAACCAACTTGACCGGATTTTGTGGGTAGTATCCGCTGAAAACCCTCAGGAGACAACACTCCTCCTACTAGGGACACCTAGAGGTTTAACGGCTTGTTGCACATGCTCAGTGCAATCGCGTTCCCTGCGAAAGTGAGGTTAGGAAATTTTTTTGTCAATAAATGGGCTTTGCTCGGGACGAGCAAATGATAAGTTTGGGGGTGTTTGTTCATATCAGATTTTTGCATTTTTATACCGCCCAATTTTTGTCACATTGTATATCGGTAGATACTCTTGAGCCGTGTTTGTTAGTCAATTACAGGATACAGGTTCTCGGTTCTAAAACGGTGAAATTGATAGAAAACACGACAAAATCCGGGTTCCTGCCAATCACAGATAAAACACGGTCTCCGCTCGTCATCCGTATGATTGCCAGATACCAGTTTAGGAAGACAAAATGTCAAATCAATGTCACCTTCATGCACAAGGCTCAATGGCAACAACAACTTCCAAGAAATCTACGCGGAGCTCGAGGCAATCATGACAAAATCTTGACAAAAAGTCCACCTTTCCCTCAACAGAAATTCTGGAAAAATCGTGGAGCCAAATTGAGAAAATATATGTACCAGAATAATGTAGACATCAGATCAGGCCACCACAAAAAAGCACGAAGCCCAATTCCACCAATGGGCCGCGGATCCGCGGCCAAAGAGGGGTTCGGGCCGCGGATCCGCGGCCATTATGGCGCCAAAGACAGAAAGTTTTGGGGGTTATTTTGGTCTTTTCATCAGGGTTCTGGTGGTTGCCCTAGGGTTTCATTTTCTGGCCTATAAATAGCCCAGAACTTTGTGAAGGAAGAGTCAATTCTTGTATTTCTTTTTGCTAGGTTTTAGTTTACATGTTATTCTTCCTCTTCTCACCTCTTCTCCATTAAACTTGTAAGTGAGCTTTTGAGTGAAGAGTGATGAATAAAGAAGACCATTTTATTATCATGCTTGTCTCTTTCTTTACTTATTGTAATTTGTTGTAATTTTAATTGTTAAGTAGTTGTTGTTATTTCCTTGTTGTTTCTTTCTTCTTTCTTTTTCTTTATCCTTACATATGACAATGATACTTACGCTTGATCCTCGCCAAGGTGAGGTCGCAAATAGTTAGTCGTATTCTTCTAGTCTCCTTCTTTCTATCTTCCTCTTTTGTTTGTTTTATTTTTCCGTATTATGAAGTGTGAGTAGTTCTATACTTGTTAGGGTAGGATAAGGGAAGTTTGAGAGAAGGAAATCTCTCTCACTCTTTCCTTGCCCAACAAATTAAATCAACTCCCGTTAATTGAACCACAATCCGCTCCTTACGGCACCCTATCCTACATGATAGCGGTGATTCCGTAGTGAGACCGGTTGTGGTTGAATTAACCGGAGGTTATGGATAAGAGCCAAGAACGGACGGACAAGCACCAAAAGGAAGGACTATGCGTTGGAAAGCCTAGCTTATACTCGCAAGTTCCTTCCTAGTCGTGCTAATCCCTGTTGTTGCCGATTACCGTAACACCGATATTAAGTGGGTCAACGAAAGATGTGGAGACTCCTAACTCAAACTAACCTAATCCTAACCTTAACAAGCTCTCTTTAAATATCAACTTACACTTAGATAACCACAACAAAATCTGAACACAGGACTTAACTCGTTAAAACACATTGAAAAAGACTCCTATCTCCCTGCGGACGACCCGTACTCAACTGACTAGCTACAAGCGAAACCGTCTTGATTGCGGTATTTAAACTAGAACTTGAACACGCACGTACTCTATCAATCATGCATCAAATTTCTGCAGTATCTTTTTGGGCTGAAAATAAGGGTTTTGGAATAATAACATTGGGCCCAGAATTTCTGTGAGTGCTACAGTATTGCTTTGGGGCCCACTTGTTAAAATTTGATCGATCGGGTATTTTAAACACATTAGTTCATAGTATTTACATTATATCTGCGACCGTGAATGTCACTTGATCGGTAAATCAAGTCTAACTGCTATAGCCCGGTTAGACGGATTTACGAACGTGACTTTCACATTGATGTTCTGTGTTATGCTGTGATGTTGCGGATCGGTCGTGGGGGATAGCCTGGATGCAATGCTAGTACAGTTGTGGTTGTATTATGTACATTTGATATTGCGGGGCGAGCGTCCGACATGTGGACTGCCGTCACTGCCCGATTGTATTATTATTTTGGGGCACGACCAGGTTGCGGTCGATGTACCCGTTGTATGTATATTTTACTTTCTGTACTAGGATTACCCCAGGAGGGGTGCACGGATAGCCGGGTTCTAGGGGGCAACAAGCCCGCATCTCATGGCATTGAGACGGAGGGGGCTTCACTCTGGAATTGGCGGGCTATTCGCCGCACTCGTAGGGGGTACAGGTTGACCCAGGAGGGGTGCCCAAGTTACCGGATTCCGTGAAGTGCTGGGTGGCCCATTCACGGTGCTGAAGGGGGCTGCCTCGCATCAGGTTTTGGCGGGTAACTTGCCGCGCCCGTAGGGGTCTAGGTTTTCATTGCACAGGCTATCCACACGACCAGGGGAACGTCGGGTTTTAGTAGTGGCTCTGTGAAACCCGGGGATCCCAGATATCTGTATTGTTCTGTGATGCTGTACATTTCTGTGATGTTGCATTTCTTATCATGCCTTGAGCGAAATATAATATATTGGTATATATATTAGTAGATGTTTTATATGTTTTACATCCGCGCTAGTCCAGTCCCCGCTCTGTCGTTAGTTAGCTAACCTAACGGGTAATGACGGGACCCAGTGGCGAATGCGGATGGCATATACGTACATCACTATATTTTCGTTCTTTGTGGTGTGATCAATTGATGGGACTGCGTTGATTCGGATCAATGCAAGTTAAAAACAAACCTAATATGATGTTGTTGGAACACTTTTAAAAAAGTTGTTATTGCAAGGACGTTCTCTTTTGTTTTGCATTGTGGTATTCAGTTGGAATATCCTGCTCCTCAGTCGACGAGGCAAGGGCCGAGATCCCTTCACCGGGAGTGACCCCTTGGACAAAAGGTTTGCGTCAGGGCATTAACTTCACTATTGCCGATTATTTTTTGCTTTGCACCGTGGTATACAGTTGGAATATCCTGCACCTCATTCTACGGGGAAAGAGCCGAGATCCCTTCACCGGGAGTGACCTCTTTAGCAAAGGTTTTCGTCACTATATTTTTAAAAGCTATCCGTTCCTTCAACGATATCAAGTTCACTACGTTAAAGGTTTTCGCCAGAAACCATTCGTAGCCCTCCGTCGTTTCATATGGATAGTCAATAGTATTCAAGCTGTGTTTGTTGGCCATAGTCAAGGCACAGTGTTTGGTAGCTATTGGGTGTCATATGCTGCATAGATAGATGCGTTGGTTTGGGACAGTCGTATAGCCTTGTTGGCCCTAGTCAAGGGCTTATACGGGTGGGTTCAAATCAACCTGGACAATGACGGGTAGAACTTGACATGTGACTTATGATTTGTTGGCCTTAGTCAAGGTCATAAGAGCATGGGGCAGAAATCACATCGGGAGTTTCAAAAGAACTGAAACTTGCCAGATATGCGCATACCTTCTGGAGTGTGATGACGTGAGCGGATTCCGTCACGTTATCATGCGATGATAGTTGGATCCCGATTCCCACTGATGAGTTAGTTTACTCCTCGGGTGACCCCGACTAATTCTTCTTTCAGGTTTGGAGGAGAATTCGACGGTACAGTGGGAGGTTTCCAGATTAGATAAATTGGTAACCATTCTGATCTAGGATAGAGTGCATGCTGAGTGTTTCTTTTCTCTCTCTCTTTGGCAGCGACCATTGCCCCACCCTTAGACTATGACTTAGTGACCAAAATTGACCGAACCTTCTTAACACTGGCTTTTGGATTATCAGAGTTGCAAACCTCATTGCTACTCCTACTCTTACCCTTTTCTCCAGGACACCCCGTATTACTACGAACGTCCACTTCCATTGGACAAAACCATCGTATGGTTATATACGAACTCGAAAGAATTTATTCGAGGATGGTTTAAGGTTCTGGAGAAAACGGATAGGACTATTCAGTTGTCTTTTCCTTTTACCTTCTCTCAGGTTGCGAGTACTCCTTGGTTTAGGAGATAGTACACCTATTACGCAAATTGGATAGTTTTCTTTCAAACCATAGGAAGGTGCCGACCGGTAGGGAATGAAGAAAACCAATTAGCATAACGATGGTGTGCAGAAGGTATTAAGTTAAGACAAAGCAAGGGATTAGTAAGAGGGCAAAGTAAATTGGGACTGGTATTCACGATCAAACCAAGTTTTTCTTCGCCAATCCTAAATCACCTTTGTATTTATCCAGGACACTCCGTATCACTACGAAGATCCACAGTTTATTGGATACTCCATCGTATGGTTACATACGAACTCGAAAGAAACTTGTTCCAGTTCGGGGACGGATTCTGGTTCAGGAGAAATAGGAATAAGGTTTATTCGGTTGTCTTTTATCTTCACCTTCTCTCATTGCGAGTGCTCCTGGGATTAGGACAGTACACCCCTTATGCTTATTGGATAGTCTTCTTCCAAACCATAGGCTGGTACCGAACGGTAGGGAAGGAAGAAAACCATTTGGCCTAAAGGGGTGTACAGAAGGTAATGACTAAAAACATGGAAAGGGATTTGGAAAGATGGCAAAGAATTACACGGTCACAGTTGTGAATCTGAACAAAGGAAGAGGCATTACTAGGAATACCCGGATACCCCATCGAAACATTTTAATGTTTCAGTTTCACTGTGTACTGTTAAAAGAAAACTGATTTCCCAATTAAACACTTGCTCCAGGATATGTATTTACCAGGTATGATTCTCACATCTGTATGGTTTTACAGATGATGAGTGGGAGTGAGTTATTGGGAGTTTGGTGATCATCCTCATTATATCGGGATTCGTTGTAATCGGTGATATTTGAGGAAGTCACCTGGGTTGTTTGCCGGTCGGCAAATATTTTGGTTTTGAATATCCGCTGTTATGCACCAATTTCAAATCGATACATCTGTACGTCTATTTTTATAGAGTGAGATATATCTTTTTGAAATTATGTCGATGACATTTACCTATATCAGTGGATGGTTAGGTAAGGAGTATTAAACAGCGGTGTAATTCTTCTTAACCATAAGTACAGTTTTCAACCTACGGCACACAGTGAATGAGTTATCAGACTCAAGGGACATATACAGAGTATTGTATGTTGTCCAGGGTCCATCAGGACAGAGGGGTTGGTCCTCGTACTATATTCGGTTTACTTATGACTTCTCTAGTTTTTAGACAAGTGTTTCGTGGAAACACAGGGTCCGAATTTTGAGAAGTTATAGGTATTTGAATAAAGTAGAGAACCAAATATTGCAAGTATCGGGATTCTTCAAAGAGATCGAAGATGAAGATACTTGTGTATGGTATTCAGTTGATAGTAATGATTAAGAGAACTTGCTTCTCTTTCAGGTTACTCATAATTGGCAGCATTCCTAAGTTGAGTAACGCTGATAGGCCTCCTTCCATTTATTTGACATGCACTGGAGACAGCTGCATGATTTGAATCTGGTTCAATTAAATCAGTGCCTCTGGTTCTATATTGGATATAGAACAGTTCATATCTTAACGATGTTAAGATACGGGGAGTTGTCCGGCTTATGATTAAAACCAGACTCTGGACAACTCAAGGCACGTTTCTGTAATGGCTGTTTGTGGGTTGACCCAGGCTACGACGAGGGTTAACTTTCTACCATCTGGCAGATCAATAGAAATATTGTTCTAGACTCGCCACAGTTTTATTAAAAATGGATTTTTTCAGAAAACAGTAGTGGGAGTATGGTAGAACTGGAAGTGATTCCAGAACCACAAATGATTACTGAAGATTTCATAGGAACCTAAAGATTCAATCTGGATTGACATTCCATTGGCCAATCCGCAGATAAGGTGGGTAACCTCAGGCACCCGAGAGGTACTCCGGTAACCTCAAGGACGGTGGCAGGGAGGTTCTTGTTTACCCACAATTGCCATTGCTGTTGTTCCAGACTGTGAGACCCGGCGGGAGGATGATTATAGCGTCGTTCTAAACTAGTTTTAGAAGTGTACGTGTATATGACTCTGGAAGAGGGTTGTCGTAGTCAGTGGGAGCAGAGGAAGCATTGGTGGACAGGTAGCTTATGTCTATTTATAGACTAAAGCAGATACAGCGGAGATAGATCATCAATTTCTGATGTGACAGTCACAGGTTTGACTTCATCAGAATAGGGGATGGATCTGTTGAGAAGGTAGTAGGGTGTGATGTCCTGGTATTTGGATGACATACACAGAGTAGGAAGTGATATTCCTATACTACAATCGGTTATACTTTGGTCGTCACACAGTGGTTTCTCCACACAGGACTTGGATATTATATCAGACATACTGGTTACTAGATCTATGGTTTTAGATCTAGATTTGGGTGGTTTCCCAATTAAGGGTACTTAGACAGCATTCTAAGAGTATTTAGAATGGACGACTCCTGGCACGGTGGTGTGCCTGCAGGTGACGGAGTCACCCTCTCTAAAGGTGTCTTACAGACTAAAGTAGAGAGGGATGTGCATGATTCACAGATCACTTGCTTAGGCAATTGAGTCAATCGTGAGATGTCAAGTACCACACCAGATGTTGTTCTTGCACTAGATGCAATAAGTTGATATTGATCCAATCCTAGAGAAACAGTCGAAAGTAGTTTTAGAACATAAGTGAATGTTCTAGGGATATGATAACGACAGCCTCATTCGGGAGACAGTTATCATTCCAGGCTTCCAAGGTGACATGGACGACAAGGAGGTTGTCAGAGTTATAGTTTTCCCTCTGACGAGGGGCAGTATTTTAGATAGGTGATCCAAGGCAATACTGAGGGAGGCATGGCGCAGGATACTGATTAAGTTCAGTTGACGATACAGTCTAAGAAGTTTGGATTTGGAGTTCATTTATGAGCTAGGTCCCATCAGACATCCAGACACATTCTAAGACAGGTATTGCTCATTTCGGGAGATGGGTTTCTCCGCGAACTTGAGATATAGAGAGACATAGAAAGAAACTTCAAGGCGGATCCACTCACTAAGGCTATTCCTCGAACGCAATAGTTTCGCAAGCGAGCTTTGTGAGACTGACTAGTAGAGGAGTTGGGTGTTCGGTATCACACGTGCTGTGAGTATGCGACATCGCAATAATTAGCCTTGAGTGCAAGTGGGAGATTGTTGGAGATAGTGCCCTCAGATTCAATTATTCGATCACAGGCACGTGATTACAATGATTGATGGAGGACCTATCCTGATAGGACAGTCTCACTCGAGATGATAGTATGCTATCTGGTTTATCTTTATCATCATGTACTGCTTTAGGTGACCTGACAGGTCACTATTGCACGTTAATAGAGCCCCTAGGATTCTTGCTTGACCACCAGCAGTATGAGGGCGATCATATACGTGGGAGCTGGTAGTCTATAAGCACATCCTTAAATGTTCCCTAGTCGTGTGAGTTTCGAGATAGGGCATCGATACTCCAGAGTAGACTAGTGTGTACATTCGAGACCCCGACGAGGGGCGGTGGCCGGTCTCACAAGCCACTGGTGTCAGTTCGTTCACCTAAGATGTATACAGGTGCTCATTGGGTTATGAGTACACCGGACAGGACTCGCCGGGAACATGCTAGTTGGTCATATACCAGACGTCAGATAGCAGTTCCCTGGTGACATGTGTACAGGTTAGTTCATCGACCTGGGGATCGTCATTTGTCTCGTGTGAGTTCCCACTGTACTTTGATTACTACCCTACCACGGCTCAAAGGAGTCGTGCAAACAGGTTTTAGTTGGGTACAGTCCCGAGCCACATGGAGGCAGTGAGCGCATCTTCAGGGGTTCGTCTCTCCCGGTATTGGGGGTGAGGTCGCGCTGTGTCTAGGAGACCATTACACGAAGCCCTCGGCCGAGGCAAGGAGATTTACTGGTAGGTATTCCAGTAGTATCTCAGGGTGTTCTGGGCTACACTCCGACACGACTTGTACCGCTTTTGGGGGTCTGACTTTTACCAACCCCCTAGGCCCGCCATGCGATGCTCATAGACGAACGGACCGGACTGTACGGATATTGTCACTGACAGGCTCAGTAGGGTTGTCAGGCTGAGTTCGCTCACAGACGTCCCTTTTAGTCAATACCTGGTGGCCCGTTACGTATTGGCTTATACCTCTGACGTGCTAGTGGTTAAATCTACAACCAAGGTGTTGACGAGTCTTTAGAGTCCCCCACATTCAGTTACTCAGCTTTCGGGCGAAACGTTGTAGAGGCCGTATGGAGATATGGCAAGGTCCGATCAGATACGTGCGGTATTGCACGGATCAGGATTAGACAGTTTGTACTACAGGCCGTATGGTTATATGGAAGGGTTCGATCAGATACGTGCGGTATTGCACGAATCAGGATCGAACGGATATTACTAGCCGGTTTTGGTTTAAGCCGGATCCTATTATAGTACAGTGTAGATTTTGTCTCATTGCATTTGTATTTCGGTCGGAATACAAATGCAGGTGTGTATGCACAGTATCGGGGTTTTCCTGTAATTTATTACGGGACCAGTTTTCTGGAGTTGCCAGTTTGTTTTCCGTTTCGGCCAATTTCCTTTGTTTCGTTCATTGGCCGAAGATTGGTGGAGGAGGGCTTATTTGCATTTGTGCAAATAAGCAATTGTGGAGGGGGTCTTTATATTCTTGTGTTATGATTATAGCACCATACCTTGACTTCTTGACTTCATGATGATTCATGATGGTTGGACTTTGTTTGTGTTGAGTGATAGTTGAGTGTTGGTTTTGCCTAGTTATCATTGCCTTTTCATGATAACATTGTTTTTCCTCTTGCATGATTCATCAAGCCACACACTCTCCACTCTCTCTCTCATTCCCTACAATGGCCGGCCACATTTGGGGAGAGGCTGTCCAACATTTTTGAAAGTGGGTTTTTGGTTCATTTCATGTTGCAAAATCCCACAAGATCAATCTCTAAAACTCCAAGTATCTTTCCTCCACCAATGGCAATTCCACAACCCCAAATGAGACACAAGTCTCTACACTAGATTCTACAGCAAACCTTGGGCACGTCGACTAGCCAGCTTCGTGCCCGAGTTGCCTCGGTATTGAGGTGGGAGCCCGTAAAAGATGCAGACGATGTGGTGCCCTTCCGGCAAGGAGGCGACGACCGGAGTTTCCGCGGGAGATCGGGACGATGACGAGAAGACCGGAGAACTCGGGTCAGTCGGTATATCTCTATTCCCTATCTTGTAGTTAGCTAGGACTGGTTAATGGTTTGATCCGGGTTTTAGTGCGCGGTGGTGCCGGTTTGCTAAGTTCGCAAAAGTAAAGTTTATCACCGCTTCCGAATTCCGGCGTCGGATTGACGGACGGGGCGCCGCTGTGCACTTACAAACAGAACATTATGGCGAATGCGGATGGCATAAGCGTACGTTGTATTTTCGTTTCTTTTCTGTGATTGGCTTAAGGACTTAAATGATGGGACTACATTAATATGATTAATGTAGAGAAAATAAACCTAAAAAGATGTTGTAGAATCGGATTTGAAAACCACTCGGCTCTTTATGAAAAAGCTATATTTCAAAACTGCGGAGCACAAGCCACTCCTTTTGAAAACCATTTGATTCTACGACGATATCAAGTTCAAAGCGTTAAAGATTTTCTTAAAAATCATCCGCAACCCTCCGTCATTTTAGAAAGTAGAGTACTTTGTATTCGTGCTACGTTTGTTGACTTTAGTTAAGGCGTAGTGTACGATAGCTAAGTGATGTCTTCCTACACTGCATATGATGCAGATTGATTAGGACATTCATATGACTTTGTTGACCATAGTTAAGGGTCATATGGGTGGGTCTAATTAATCAAGAAATGACGGGTAGAACTTGACTGGTACTTATGATTTGTTGACCATAGTTAAGGTCATAAGTACTAGGGGTAAAAATCACATCGGGAATTTCAAGTGTTGAGATTTGCAATGAGATTGCATACCTTCCATATGATGGTTGGATCCCGATCCCACTGTGAGCAATAGTTGCTCCTAGGAGAGTTTTGCAGTTTACAATTAACTAGCTCATTAGGTGTCTAGAAAGGTGTTAACGGGGCTACGCCTCTGGGAAAACGAGGTTTACTTTAATTAGGTCCGTGCGGAAGCACGGGGAACCTCCCTAAAGTACCGACACTGGCCTGGCTGAACGGTTAGCGAAGTTGTAGACTGTAATTAATCCTGGCTACTTTTCTTTTTAAGGTTTGAAAGAAAAACTTGATTAAAGCAGTGGGAGACATCGATTAAATAAGATAATAACCAATCTGATCTTTACAAGAGCTTTCGCTGAGTGTATTCTTTTCCCTCTGTTAATGGCAGATACCAATGACTGGACTCAAGCTTCTACTAGATAAAAACAAACTTAATGGGACCAATTATAAAGACCGGCTGAGGAATCTGAAATAGCCTTGACTTATGATAAAGTATCATATGTCCTCATGGCTTCAGCCTCGCCCGTCCCAGGTCCAAAATCCTCAGTTGCCGACATTGAAGTCCGCAAGACATGGGATGCTGACTGTGCCACGGCCAAATGCCTCGCGCTTGCATCGATGGACAACACACATCAAAAGCAGCACGAGAATATAGACATTCAAACCATATTCCTCCATACAAAGGAGTTGTATGGAGAGCAATCCCGCGTATTACGATACGAAGCATCAAAGAAATTGTTTCAGATGCGAATGGCCTCTGGCACATCAGTAGGAGACCGTGTTCTGAAGATGATAGCTCTCATAGAAGAGCTTGAGGACCTTGGATGGACAATGGACAATGAACAATATACAGATATTATTCTGCAGTCCCTCCCCTCCACCTTTGCTCAGTTCATAGTTAACTTCAACATGCACAACATGGAGAGGGAACTACCTGAACTCCTTAATATGTTAAGGAGTGCAGAGAGCACACTGAAATCAGTGAAAACTCCCGTTATGACTATTGGACAATCTTCCTCTTCTCACCCAAAGGCTAAGGCCAAAGGAAAGAAAAAGAAGAAGCCCACCAATCCTAAGGGTGGAGTTAAAAAGGTGAAGGGAAAGGAAAAGTCCAAAGCTGGAGACTCGGGGAAAGGGGAATGTTTTCATTGCCACAAAACAGGACATTGGAAGCGCAACTGTATGGAGTACTTGAATCTCAAGAAGAAGCATGGGGATGCTTCCGCTTTAGGTGTGTTTGTGACAGAAAACTGTTTTTCAATAAACTCTGCTTCCTGGGTATTAGATACCGGTTCAGGTTCTCACATTTGCAATTCTATGCAGGGGCTGAGAAATAGCAAAGTTTTGAAGACAGGTGACCATACTCTCCGCGTTGGAAATGGTTCCAATGTACATACAGTCGTAGTGGGAGAGTATCACTTGGGGTTGCCATCTGGGTGTATATGGGTTTTGAACCCATGTTATTTTGTACCAAGTATGCTTTGTAATATAATATATGTTTCTTTGTTAGACAATGAAGGATATAATTTTGTATTGCAGAACAATGTTATGAACATTCACCTGAATCAAATGTTGGTTGGGTATAGTACACTTAATAACGGGATATACGTCCTAAATCAACACACAGTTTTCAGCATACAACACTTTCAGAAATAAATGAAGCTTTTGTTTGGCACTGTAGACTTGGTCATATTAACAAAACAAGACTAAACAAGTTACACAAAGATGGATATTTAAACCTTTTTGAATATAAATCTTATGCGACTTGCCAGTCTTGTATCAAGGGTAAAATGACCAAAACTCCGTTTACCGGACACGGAGAAAGAGCTACTGAGCTCCTAGGACTCATACATAGCGATGTATATGGGCCAATGTCTACACAAGCTAGAGGCGGTTTTTCTTACTTCATTACTTTCACTGGCGATTTCTCATGATTCGGTCAGGTATTTTTATTGAAGCACAAATCTGAAGCTTTTGAGAAATTCACTGAATATAAACAAGAAGTGGAAAAACAAACCGGCTTGAGTATTAAGATGCTTCGATCAGATAGAGGTGGGGAGTACCTCAGTACAGAATTTGCAAACTTCCTAAAAGAGAATGGGATTCTCTCTCAACTCACTCCTCCTTACACACCACAGCACAACGGTGTGTCTAAACGACGGAATAGGACCCTATTAGATATGGTCCGTTCCATGATGAGTGATGCTGAGTTACCTGTCTCATTTTGGGGACATGCATTGGAGACTGCAGCGTTTCTTTTGAACAGGGTTCCAACCAAAACCGTATCTACCACGCCATATGAGATATGGCATGGGAAGAGACCATCCCTTAAAAGAGTTAAGATTTGGGGTTGCCCGGTCTATGTTAAAAAGCAGAATCCGGACAAACTCGAGACACGGTCAGTCATGTGTAACTTTGTGGGATATCCAAGGAACTCTTATGGATATCTATTCTACCACAAAGAGGAACAAAAGGTGTTTGTTTCTCAGTATGCCACATTCTTAGAAAAAGAGTTTTTCACAGATAAAGATGATGGCAATGTGGTGGATCTAGAAGAGGTTCTAGAGACACAAACTACAAATGACGACTTGGTTGAACCGGCTGTTGCAATAGAAACTGAGGAACCTCGGCCACTCCGTAGGTCTGGTAGGACTTCTCGCCCACCGGAGAGGTACTACGGTTTCCTCATTGATGGTGACAGGGAAGACTGCATCATAGAAGATGATGATCCTACCAGTTTTCAGCAAGCTATCACGAGTGGTGACTCTGTGAAGTGGCTGGATGCCATGAGATCCGAAATGGAGTCTATGTACACCAACAAAGTTTGGACTTTGGACGTTGTACCCCCTGGGGTAAAACCTGTGGGATGCAAATGGATCTTTAAAAGAAAGATTGGTGTAGATGGGCAGGTAGAGACCTACAAGGCAAGACTTGTGGAGAAGGGTTTTCGCCAAAGACCAGGTTTGGACTATGACGATACTTTTTCGCCCGTAGCCATGCTTAAATCCATTCGGATCTTACTTGCTATTGCTGCTCACTATGACTATGAAATCTAGCAGATGGACGTTAAAACAGCATTTCTAAATGGGGATTTAGAAGAATGCGTTTATATGGATCAGCCGGAGGGCTTCATTGACAGTGGGAGCAGCAGGAAAGCATGTAGATTGCTTAAATCCATATATGGGTTAAAGCAGGCATCACGGAGTTGGAACATCCGTTTCGATGATGTTATCAAAGAGTATGATTTCATCAAAAATCCAGATGAACCTTGTGTTTATAAGAAGGCTGTAGGAAGAGCTGTCACATTCCTCGTATTGTACGTGGATGACATTCTTCTGATAGGAAATGATATTCCTATGCTACAGTCGGTCAAATCTTTCTTATCACTAAGGTTCTCCATGAAGGACCAGGGTGATGCCACATACATTCTGGGCATAAGGATCTATAGGGATAGATCTAAGAGGTTATTGGGATTGTCCTAAACCAAGTACATCAACACCATCCTAAAAAAGGTTTAGTATGGAAGACTCCAAGCGGGGTGCCTTACCCGCTTGCCATGGGGTCACTCTCTCCAAGGATTCTTGTCCAAAGACCGATGAAGAGAGAGCTCGCATGAGCATTATACCCTATGCTTCGGCAGTTGGATCTATAATGTATGCGATGTTATGTACACGCCCAGATGTAGCTTATGCACTTAGTGTTGTAAGCAGGTATCAATCCAACCCATGGGAGAATCACTGGATAGCTGTGAAGAACATTCTTAAGTACTTGCGAAGGACTAAAGAATTGTTCTTGGTGTATGGTAATGGAGATCTCCAAATGGAGGCCTTTACCGATTCGAGCTTCCAGAGCCATAAGGACGACAGCAAATCTATCTCAGGGTTTGTATTTACCCTCAATGGAGGGACGGTAAGTTGGAAGAGTTCCAAACAGGATACCGTTGCAGACTCTACGATGGAGGCTGAGTACATTGCTGCAAATGATGCCGCCAAGGAAGCCGTCTGGATGAGGAAGTTCTTCTCGGAGCTAGGAGTAGTTCCAACCATTATTGATCCAATACCATTGTATTGTGATAATAATAGGGCTATGGCATTATCCAAGGAGCCCAGGTCCCATCAGCGGTCCAGACACATCCTGAGGCGCTTTCATTTGATCCGGGAGATTGTAGATCGCCGCGAGATCGAGATTAAGAGAGTAGACACAAAGAATAACGCCGCGGATCCGCTCACCAAGGCCCTCCCTCTGCCGCAGCATGAGCGACTTTTTGAGATGTTGGGTATGAGATACGCCAATAACTGGCCTTAGTGCAACTGGGAGATTGTTGGATATATGTATGCCCTAGAGGCCATTATGTGATAGTGGATGTATTTATACATGTATATATATATATATATATATATATTCAGTGTACATTCTTGCTCGACATGATAGTATGCTATCTGGTTATTCTTTATCTGACATATTGATTTGACCATGCTTTTATTCATTCATACATATTGATAAAGCCCTGAGGATATTGACTTGACTACTGTGATTATGATAGAGATCATACTAGTGGGACATCAGTAGTTTATAAGCATATCCTAGAATGTCCTTAGTCGTAGGTGTATCGAGACGGGGCATCGATATACCAGAGTAGACTAGCGTATATGACACTAGACCCATATGATGGGCGATGGATGTTCCCACATTCATCGATGTTTGACATCGAGATCGTATACGGGTGCTCAGTGGTGACTGGGTACACTGGACAGACTCGCCGAGAACTCCTATATGGAATTATATCTATCGTCGGATAGCAATTCTCAGGTGACACTGGTGCAGGTTAGTCTGTAGACCCGAGATCGTCATAGAGTCTTATGTGTTCTCCCACTGTACTTTGATTACCACCCTACCACGGCTCTACTGAGTCGTGCAAACAGGTGGCCGTTGGGTACAATCCCAAGACACACGAAGGCGATGAGCGAAAGGAGGGGTTTCGTCACTCCTGGTATTGGGAGTTGATGTTGTGCTATGCTCGACTGGCTATATCAGCAAGTCCCTGGCCAGGGCTGTTGAGATTTGCTGATAAGTGTTATCAGTAGTTTCTCGATCTGTTATAGACCTTTCATCGGCACGACTTATTGAGTTATTGGGGTCGACGTTACCATCCCTAGGCTCGATATGCAGCATATCTGACGAAGAGACCGGACTGTACGGTAGTGTTGCCGGTTGGCTCGATGGGAGTTGTAACAGGTTCGCTTGTTTTCTTCTGATCGCTCAATACCCGGGTGGCCGTTACGTTTAGCTGACCGCTTGCGGCTTCAGGGTGCTTGATATGATCATCACCCACTGCCAGCGTATTGACGAGTCTTAGAGTCTCACAAAGGAGTTACCTAGTCCAGGAAAAACGTTGTGGTGCGCATATGCGATATGTACGTGGGCCCGGTTAAAATGCGCGTATGAGATACCGTATATTAATCGGGCGGCTTGCTTTTGGTCGGGTCGTATTTGATATGACCGGGTTGATAAATCAAGTGTTGATTTATCATTTAACCATTAGTTTCTCACTTGAAATCCTTTCTTGTCTTTATGCATGCAAGTATGCACTCATTCTCATTCATGCACATAGGATGTGCATGCACACATACATGCATACATAAAGGTTATCATGGTTGTATATATAGAAGATGGTGGCAATATAAGACTCACACCTTATATTTATATATATGGATATATATTGTATTTGTTTTAAAACAAAAGAAAAGAAAAAGATTAATACATGATTATCTTCTACACTCTTCTTTGAACTAACCATGTTCGCCTACTTTTTAACCATGTGTTAATCTTCCTTTTGTATTTTAACTCAAGTGCAATAATATCCATATAATGTAACTATGGTTTGAGATGAAGAGTAGAAAATATATATACTTATATTTTCTATTTTTCATTAGAGATTATCATTCTCTTGATATTTCAAAAGCCATCATCTTCTTCCTCCTTGCTCTTTTGCTCTCTAGATTTCTCAAGTGAGCAAAACACTCATTCTACACTAGTTTTGCCCACTTGTGAAGAGTGTTAGCTTCCATTTTCTTATCTTGATCTTGCGAAGTTACAAGCTTGTACAAAAAGGACTCCGGGTGGATCATCGTGGACCTAGAGGTTCTCAAGCGGACGTTTTCCAACCCTCAAGTAGCCGAGGAGTCTAGCGTAGGGATCTACAAAGGTTGTACTCTCAAAACCCTAGCTTTATCTACTTATGATGATGTGTATGTTTAAGAAACCCTAAAATTCTAGTGATGATTCTTTGCATGTTCACTTAGCACCTTAAAATTTAATTTTGAGACATGTGATGCTTGCAAACCCTTCATGAGGTGCTAGGTAAACCTAACAATCTTATGAGTTGAAAAGGTGTAATTGAGATGTATTAATGTCCACGACCCCTGTAGAGTTAATATTATGGGCTAAACCAGAGACTAAACCCCAAGACTTGAACTTTATATTTGCCGATATCGGGTTTTTGTGGGAATTGCGATGACTTTTAGAGATCTGTTATGACCCGGAGACTCCGAAAAATATTTTTCAGATAAAGTAAGATGTGCAGAACACTAGGAAGCTACCCTAGAAACCCAAGCCCAAGCCTTTATATTTAGGCCGCCGTTTTATTCGATTTGGCCACAATTTGCCGCCCAATTTTTGAGTTAGGGTCTGAAACATGGTCTGTAGCTCACTTTTTAGATAACTAGACATACCCTGTGTTAGTTATATGTATGTCCTAGAGGCCATTACTATACATAGGATGTATATTGTAGTGGATGCTTGGACATATATAGGGATGACTTTCTTGCTCGATATGATAGCATGCTATCTGGTTACTCTTTACCTTAATGTGTACACTGATTGTCTCTCTGTTACATGTTGGTAAAGCCCTTAGGATGTGTACTTGACTACCTAGACTATGATGCAGATCATACTAGTGGGGACATGGTAGTCCATAAGTACATCCTTCAAGGTCCCTAGTCGTGGGTGTATCGAGACGGGGCATTGATATACCAGAGTAGACTAGCGTATACCTTCTCGACCCATACAGATGGGCGATGGATGATCCCATATCCATTGGTGTTTGACATCAGAGATGATATACGGGTGCTCAGTGGAGACTGGGTACACTGGACAGACTCGCCGAGAACTCCCAGATGGTATTATACCTTACGTCAGATGGCAGTTCTCTGGTGACACTGGTACAGGTTAGTCTGTAGACCCGAGATCGTCATAGAGTCTTGTGTGATTCCCACTGTGCTTTGATTTCTACCTTACCACGTCCAAGAGGGCGTGAAAAACGGTGGTTTTTGGGTACATTCCCGAATCACATGGAGACAATGAGCGATAGGAGGGGATTCGTCTCTCCCGGTATAGGGAGTTGATGTTGCACTGCGTTCGATTGGCTATAACCGGAAATCCCTGGCCATGGTTGCTGAGATTTACTGGTAAGTGTTACCAGTAGTTTCTCGAACTATTATAGACCTCATATCGACACGACTTATCAAGCTATTGGGGTCTGACGTTTACCACCCCTAGGCGAGATATGCGACATATCATACCGGACTGTACGTTAAGTGTTATTGGTTGGATTCACAGGAGTGTGAGCGGGCTTGCTCGTCGATCTTCTGATCGTTCAATACCCGGGTGGCCGTTACGTTTAGCAGACCGCTTGCGGCTTGTGGGTGTTTGATATGATCATCACCTGCTGCCGGCGTATTGACGAGTCTTTAGAGTCCTACACAGAGGTTTCTTGGCTCAAGCGAAACGAAATAGGAGCGCATATGAGATATGTGCGGGACCGAGGTGTTCGTGTATATGCCCTAGAGGCCATTACTGTATCATACTAGTTTGTATATTACTTAATGGAAGCTTGGGATATTCACCTTGTATAAACAATCTTGCTCAATATAGTAGTATGCTACTTGGTTTGTTTCTACTTCAATGTGTACTTGTGTTTATTTTAGTATATCACTTATACGCATTAGTGGAGCCCTTAGGATCTTTGCTTGATTACCAGCGTTGTGATGGCAGTCACACTAGTGGGGGCTGGATAATCTATAAGCACATCCTTATACAGGTCCCTAGTCGCAGGACTATCGAGACAGGGCATCGATACTCCGGAGTAGACTAGCGTATGCGCTTCTCATCCCAGAGTGGGAGATGGTCTGTCCCACAGCCATCAGTACGTCGTACTGGAGATAGTATACGGGTGCTCGTTGGGTTACGAGTACACTGGACAGGACTCGTCGGGAACTGACAGGTTGGTATTATACATATCGTCAGTTATCAGTTCCCAGGTGACATGAGTACAGCTTAGTCCGCCGACTTGACACTGGCACTTCGCCTCGAGTGTGTTCCCACTGCACTTTGATCACTACCCTACCACGGCTCAAAGAAGTCGTGCAAACAGGTGGTGGTTGGGTGCAGTCCCGAAGCACTTGGAGGCAGTGACGGTTAGACAGGATTCGTCTCTCCCGGTATTGGGGGTTGACATCGCGCTGTGTCTAGGAGAGCCATTACACGAGTAGTCCCTGGCCAGGGCAAGCGAGATATACTGGTGGGCTTCCAGTGTTATCTCAGGGTGTTTTGGGCTTCACTCCGACACGACTTGTACCTCTATTAGGGGACTGACGTTTTACCGCCCCCTAGGCCCGACATACGATGTATCAGACGAACAGACCGGACTGTACGGAGACTGTCACATTCAGACTCAGTAGGAGTTCAGATGGGGTTTCACCTCGTCAGCCTTCTTGTCGGCATCTACCTGGGGACCGTTACGCACAGCTAGTGCCGCTTGCGGTCTGTGGTTAAACACACTGCCAGCGTAGTGTCGAGTCTTTAGAGTCCCACACAGAGGGTATTCGCCTATGGGCAAAACAGAGTAGAGGTCGCATGGTTTTGCGACAGGGTTCGTTCTCATTCGCGCACTTGTGCATGTTTGGAGTCCGGACGGATTTTACTGGCTGGCTCTGGTTTGAGTCAGATACTGGTATATGTTTTGGGGTTTCTTTTATCTCTCAGTATTCATGTTCCTCAGAACAAGAATGCAGGTGTGTATGCACAGTTGTTTGAGGAGGAGGAAGAGGATTTTCATTAGGGTTTCGGAACGGGTGCGTATGCACAGTTGACAGTCGTCTTTTTCCAAACCCTAATGGATTTATGTTATATCAATTAATAATATTAATAAAATGAAATTGTGTCATGGTTGGATTTTGTTGACTAGTTGACCATGGTTGACTTGTTAACCATGGTTGAAGTTTTGACCATTATCATTACAAAAGAAAGATGCTCTTTGATTCTAGCATTTTCATTTAATGTTTGAAATGATAATGGTCATTCATAAACCTTCCATCAACTATTTCATTTTCATTATTATTATTAATTTGATAATTCTTTTTCTTTTGGTATTATGGTTGCAAGAAAGAAAAAGATAGCTCATTCTATCATTTAGCTTCTCTCTCCTCACTTCATCTTCTTCTTCCTCTAGCAAAAGGAGAATCCTTCTCATGTGTTGAGAATCTCTCTCCTTGAAAGAAAAGCACCCCTTAGACACTCTCTACTCACTCTAGGATCAAAGGTTTAGCAAGCCGAAGATTCTAGTTCTCTCCAAGTTCGAGAAAGAGCCCGAAGGTTGAACCCTCAGGTGGATCCATCTTTGACGGAAGAAGGCAACGAGGAAAATACCATCAACCTCTACAAAAGTTTGAAGACGATGGAGTTCAAGTTAGGTATAACTATCTTTCCGAGTAGCTAACTCTCTTTAGCTTGTTTGCTAGTTTAGTTTAGAAAAGATCCCGACTTTGTTAGTCCATGTTGCCCCATGCGCTAAAAATTTGATTTTTATACCGTTTCCGCCTCCCCGTAAGAACCGGGGGTCGCAACCTGGACTTACAGTGGTATCAGAGCTTAACTAAACTTAAACTAGCTTGGTAGTGAAGTGTAACGAAGTTCGGAACCGAAAAATCCAAAAACCAAACTTTTCAAAAACCCTAGTTTCTGTTAAAAAAATTTCTGGTCAAAACAAAATTTGTTATATAGCAAAAATTATCTCAGGGTTTTTTAAAGATAACCACCTAAAACGAGCCAGAGATCTGACCAAACGACCGCATTTCCGCGGCCATAGAAAGCTATGGCGCCGCGGATTCGCGGCCGTCTTGTCTCCTCTCTGCCTCGATTTTGGTGCAGTGTATCTCTGTGTTGGTTTTAGGATTTTTAAGATATATTATATGTGCCCAGTTTTTCCAGAATAGATATTTGTTTTTGGGGGCCTATAATTCCGTATTTTTTCCGAACTTCAATACACTTTGACTATGATGGTTATATCTGTGATGTTTGTATGTATTGAACGTCGGCTAATCGCTATAAGTCGATTAGTCGGGGTTATACATCTCTGTGATCTGTGTTTGATATTGGAATGTGTATATGAATGTGTTGGACTGTCGCGGGTGAATAGCCGGGGTGGATGTGAGATGAGCTTTTGTTTTTCTTTCATTCATTTGTAACATGTAAATTGATGTAATATTATTATTGTTTGGCCGCACAACCGGGTCGGGGTTGTAGCCGTCATTGTATAATTCTTTTTACTGTTTTTGCTCCTAGGAAAGACCCATGGAGGGGTGCACAAACTACCGGGTACTTGGCGGGTAGTTTGCCGCACCCGTAGGGGTCTTGGGTGGGGTATTGGCTATTCACCGCGACCGTGTAATCCGCTTTTCGTTGCAGGCTCGAATGGATTGCGGATTCCTAGTATATCCAATGTATTCATCTGTGATCTGTAATGTCTATCATTGCTATATTTATAACTATTTAGGCGTTGCTTATGTTTTACAGCCGCGCTAGCCCAGCCTCCGCTCTGTCGTTAGTTAAGTAACCTAACGGGTGATGATGGGGCCCCGTGGCGAATGCGAATGGCATAAGCGTACGTCATATTTTGGTTGTTTTCTGCAATGGTAGGATTTAAATGATGGGACACATTAGAAGAACTAATGCAAGAATATCACGCATTAAAAGAACTAATGCAAGATAATAAACCAAGTTAAAAATCGTTGGAACACTTTCGAAAAACCACTCGGTTCTTTTCCAAACTAACTTTTAAATGCGGAGCTTGAGCCACTCCTTTTAAAAGCTATCTCGTTCAATCGATTATATCAAGTTCACTACGTTCACGGTTTCGCCAAAACCATTCGTAGCCCTCCGTCGTTTCGTATGAATATTCAATAGTATTCAAGCTATGTTTGTTGACCTTCGTCAAGGCATAGAGATTGGTAGCTGTTGGGTATTCATATGTAGCATAGATAGATGCGTTGGTTTGGGACAGTCGTATTGCCTTGTTGACCTTCGTCAAGGGTATATACGGGTGGGTTCAAATTAACCTGGAAAATGACGGGCAGAACTTGACATGTGACTTATGATTTGTTGACCTTCGTCAAGGTCATAAGAGCATGGGGCAAAAAAAAATCCACATCGGGAGTTTCATAAGTACTGAAACTTGCTAGATTTGCATACCATTTGGAGTGTGGTGATTCTGGTAGGATTCCTTCAGTTTCGTCACTCGATGATATTTGGATCACGATCCTACTGTGAGTATATGCTACTCCTCGGGAAATTTCTCACTAAACGATCAATGCTATAAACCTAGTAGGTGCCTAGAAAGGTGTTAGCGGGGCTACGCCCCCAGGGAAAAGAGGTTATTTAATTAAGGAACTTCGCGAAAACGTTGGAAAACCTCCCTCGAAGTACCGACACTGGCCTGGCTGAACGGTTAAGCAAGTATTGTGCGGTGGGATTGATCCCGACTAGTTCTTCCTTTATGGTTTGAGGAGGGATTCGAGAGACAGTGGGAGCCATCCTGTTTAGAAAAACTAAAAACCATTCTAAACTTGCAAGAGCATCGTGCTAAAGTGTTTCTTCTCTCCCTCCTAATTGCAGCGACCAATCGACATGACTGGACTTAAGTTACTTCTAGATAAAAACATACTGACAGGGCCAAACTACAAAGATTGGCTCAGGAATGTCAAAATGGCAATCACTTACGACAAGCTGGGGTATCTTCTTACCACCAAAGCTCCCCCCGTCCCAGGTCCCACCTCCAGCGTCGCGGATAAGGAAATCCGTAAGACTTGGGAGATTGATTGCGCGAAGGCCAGATGCCTCGTGCTTGCCTCTATGGACAACGAACATCAGAGGAGGCACGAGAATATGGATTTGGAATCCATATTTCTTCATACAAAAGAACTGTATGGAGAGCAGTCTCGTATCGCAAGATACGAAGTGTCGAAGAAGTTATTTTCGGCAAAGTTGGCCGTCGGATCATCGGTAGCGGACCACATGCTTAAGATGATTGGCGACATTGAGGAGCTCGCGGAACTTGGGACCACGTTGGAAAGTGAACTCTATACGGATTTAATTCTCCAGTCCCTTCCACCAACTTACGCCCAGTTTATACTGAACTTCAACTTACAAGAGAAAGAAGTTGAACTTTCAGAACTCCTCAACATGCTGAGGAGCGCAGAGGGCACCCTACAGAAAGGTAGGGAAACACCCGCTTTGTTTGTAGGAGGATCTTCTTCCTCTAGGTCCAAGGCGAAAGCCAAGGGAAAGAGGAAGAAAGCCCCCGCCAAACCAAGGGGCGGTGTTAGTAAAGTGGGTACGAAGGGAAAAGAAAAGGCAACAATGATAGCGAGGAAGCTTGTGGGCAAAGAAGAATGCTTCTATTGTCATAAAAGTGGACACTGGAAGAAAGATTGCAGGGCTTGGAAAGCCAGGACACAGGAACTGAAGCAGGTTGCGGCTTCAGCTTCATGTGTGTATGTTATTGAAAACTGTCTTTCGATAAACTCTACTTCCTGGGTATTGGATACCGGATCAGGATCTCATATCTGTAATTCTTTGCAGGCGTTGAGAAACCGTAGGTTTTTGAAGGCAGGTGACATGACCCTCAGAGTTGCGAACGGAGCTAGCATGGATGCTAAAGCCGTGGGGGACTATCACCTGGGAATGTCCGATGGGCATGTTTTGGTTTTGCGTAATTGCTTTTTTTGTACCCAACGCAACTTGTAATGTCATTTCTGTATCTTTGGTTTCTAAAGAAGGTTATGAATTTGCGTTTGTAAGTAATGTTGTAAACATTCACCTTAATCAAGTTCTGATTGGGTCAGGTACACTGAGCAATGGTATATACGTGTTAAACCAACCACAGATTTTCAATGTCCAGAATACACACAAAAGAAAGTCTCCAGATATCAATCAGGCTTTCTTATGGCATTGTAGACTGGGTCACATCAATGAAACACGGTTGACTAAGTTACATAAAGAAGGATACTTGGATCCGTTCGAGTATCAGTCTTATGCCACTTGTGAATCTTGTCTCATGGGAAAGATGACAAAGACTCCGTTCACTGGACACGGAGTTAGAGCGAGCGAGCTCTTGGGACTCATACACAGTGACGTGTGTGGTCTAATGTCTACACATGCACGAAGCGGTTATTCATACTTCATTACTTTCACAGACGATTTCTCTAGGTATGGACATGTCTTCTTAATGAAGCACAAATCCGAGGCCTTTGAGAAATTTCGGGATTACAAGAATGAAGTTGAAAACCAAACAGGCAAAAGTATTAAGATTCTAAGATCGGATCGAGGTGTGAATACTTGAGTGCCGAGTTCCTGGACTATTTAAAAGAGAATGGAATTCTCTCTCAGCGTACTCCTCCATACACTCCGCAACATAACGGTGTATCGGAAAGGAGGAATCGAACCCTATTGGATATGGTTCGTTCCATGATGAGTAAGGCTGAGTTACCGCGATCTTTCTGGGGCTATGCACTAGAAGCAGCTGCATATCTCTTGAACAAGGCTCCCACCAAGACTGTGCCTACCACTCCATATCAGATGTGGAGTGGGAAGAAACCCTGTCTTAAGTACCTTAAGATATGGGGATGTCTAGCTTTTATAAAAAATCAGCATGCGGACAAGCTGGTGGCACGCTCAGTACAGTGTAAGTTTGTGGGATACCCAAAGAACTCCAGGGGGTATCTGTTCTATTCCGCTGAGGAACAAAAGGTTTTTGTTTCTCAACATGCCCGCTTCTTGGAAACTGAGTTTTTGGAAACTCAGATAAGTGGGAACGCAATAGAACTGGAAGAAATTCCAGAACCACAAGCTATTACTGAAAGCTTGGAAGAGCCAGTAAGTTCAAAAGAACAGGACATTCCTATGCCGCTCCGCAGGAGTAGTAGGCAGTCTCATCCGCCCGAGAGATACTACGGTTTTCTTATAGACGGGGATCGAGAGGATTGCATCATAGATTATGATGAGCCTACTAGCTTCCAGCAGGCCGTTCAGAGCGTTGACTCGGTAAAATGGCTTGATGCAATGCGGACCGAAATGGAGTCCATATACACCAACAAAGTATGGACGTTGGACATTGCTCCAGACGGGATAAAACCCGTAGGATGCAAGTTGATCTTCAAAAGGAAGATTGGTGTAGATGGACAGGTTGAGACCTATAAAGCTAGACTTGTAGCAAAGGGTTTCCGTCAAAGACCTGGCTTGGACTATGACGAAACCTTTTCTCCAGTGGCTATGCTGAAATCCATTCGGATCCTTCTTGCCATTGCTGCCTTCCACGATTATGAGATTTGGCAGATGGACGTAAAGACCGCTTTTCTGAATGGAAATTTAGAGGAGTGTGTCTATATGGATCAGCCAGAGGGTTTCATTCAGAGTGGGAGCAGCGGAAAAGTGTGCAAGTTGCTTAAGTCCATCTATGGACTAAAGCAGGCATCGCGGAGTTGGAACATCTGTTTTGATGAGACGGTCAAGGAATTTGGCTTTATCAAAAATCCAGATGAACCATGCATCTATAGTAGATTTGTAGAGAGAACAGTAGTATTCCTCGTTTTACACGTGGATGACATTCTCTTAATAGGAAATGACATTCCTATGCTACAATCTGTCAAGGGGTTCTTGTCGCACAGGTTCTCCATGAAAGACCTGGGTGATGCCTCATACATCCTGGGGATCCGGATCCATCGTGATAGATCCAAGAGGATATTAGGACTTTCTCAGTCCAGGTACATCGACACCATAGTGAAAAGATTCAGTATGGAAGATTCCAAGCGCGGTAACCTACCGGCTTCTCACGGGATCACCCTTTCTAAAGAGATGTCTCCCAAGACTGATTTGGAGAGGGATCGCATGTCTATTATACCCTACGTTCCTGCGGTAGGCTCTATAATGTATGCGATGTTGTGTACCAGACCGGATGTAGCTTATGCACTGAGTGTGGTAAGCCGGTATCAATCAAACCCTGGAGAGAAACACTGGATAGCGGTAAAGAACAATCTCAAGTACCTGAGAAGGACTAAGGAGATGTTCTTGGTGTATGGCGGAAAAGACCTCCAGATCGAGGCCTTTGCTGACTCCAGCTTCCAGAGTGACAAGGATGATTCCAAGTCCATGTCGGGTTTCGTCTTTACCCTCAATGGAGGGGCGGTGTGTTGGAAGAGCTCCAAACAGGAAACCGTTGCAGACTCGACTATGGAAGCGGAATACATTGCTGCATCTGATGCCGCAAAAGAAGCTGTCTGGATGAGGAAGTTCTTGAATGAACTTCAGGTGGTTCCGTCCATTGTTGACCCAATACCTCTGTATTGCGACAACAACGGGGCAATAGCTTTAGCGAAGGAACCCAGGTCCCATCAGAGATCCAGGCACATCTTGAGGCGGTATCACCTGATCAGGGAGATCGTGGATCGCAAGGAGATTGAGGTTCGGAGGGTTGCTTCAGAAGAAAACACTGCAGATCCATTCACCAAGTCCTTACCCCAGACTCAGTTCGAGCGGCTGATCGAGATGATAGGTCTTCGATACGCCAGTACATGGCCTTAGTGCAAGTGGGAGATTGTTAGTGTATATGCCCTAGAGGCCATTATTGTATCATTCTAGTTTGTATATTACTTAATGGAAGCTTGGGATATTCACCTTGTATAAACAATCTTGCTCAATATAGTAGTATGCTACTTGGTTTGTTTCTACTTCAATGTGTACTTGTGTTTATTTTAGTATATCACTTATACGCATTAGTAGAGCCCTTAGGATCTTTGCTTGATTACCAGCGTTGTGATGGCAGTCACACTAGTGGGGGCTGGGTAATCTATAAGCACATCCTTATACAGGTCCCTAGTCGCAGGACTATCGAGACAGGGCATCGATACTCCGGAGTAGACTAGCGTATGCGCTTCTCATCCCAGTGTGGGAGATGGTCTGTCCCACAGCCATCAGTACGTCGTACTGGAGATAGTATACGGGTGCTCGTTGGGTTACGAGTACACTGGACAGGACTCGTCGGGAACTGACAGGTTGGTATTATACCTATCGTCAGTTATCAGTTCCCAGGTGACATGAGTACAGCTTAGTCCGCTGACTTGACACTGGCACTTCTCCTCGAGTGTGTTCCCACTGCACTTTGATCACTACCCTACCACGGCTCAAAGGAGTCGTGCAAACAGGTGGTGGTTGGGTGCAGTCCCGAAGCACTTGGAGGCAGTGACGGTTAAACAGGATTCGTCTCTCCCGGTATTGGGGGTTGACATCGCGCTGTGTCTAGGAGAGCCATTACACGAGTAGTCCCTGCCCAGGGCAAGCGAGATATACTGGTGGGCTTCCAGTGTTATCTCAGGGTGTTTTGGGCTTCACTCCGATACGACTTGTACCTCTATTAGGGGACTAACGTTTTACCGCCCACTAGGCCCGACATACGATGTATCAGACGAACAGACCGGACTGTACGGAGACTGTCACATTCAGTAGAAGTTCAGATGGGGTTTCACCTCGTCAGCCTTCTTGTCGGCATCTACCTGGGGACCGTTACGCACAGCTAGTGCCGCTTGCGGTCTGTGGTTAAACCCACTGCCAGCGTAGTGTCGAGTCTTTAGAGTCCCACACAGAGGGTATTCGCCTATGGGCAAAACAGAGTAGAGGTCGCATGGTTTTGCGACAGGGTTCGTTCTCATTCGCGCACTTGTGCACGTTTGGAGTCCGGACGGATTTTACTGGCTGGCTCTGGTTTGAGTCAGATACTGGTATATGTTTTGGGGTTGCTTTTATCTCTCAGTATTCATGTTCCTCGGAACAAGAATGCAGGTGTGTATGCACAGTTGTTTGAGGAGGAGGAAGATGATTTTCATTAGGGTTTCGGAACGGGTGCGTATGCACAGTTGACAGTCGTCTTTTTCCAAACCCTAATGTATTTATGTTATATCAATTAATAATATTAATAAAATGAAATTGTGTCATGGTTGGATTTTGTTGACTAGTTGACCATGGTTGACTTGTTGACCATGGTTGAAGTTTTGACCATCATCATTACAAAAGAAAGATGCTCTTTGATTCTAGCATTTTCATTTAATGTTTGAAATGATAATGGTCATTCATAAACCTTCCATCAACTATTTCATTTTCATTATTATTATTAATTTGATAATTCTTTTTCTTTTGGTATTATGGTTGCAAGAAAGAAAAAGATAGCTCATTCTATCATTTAGCTTCTCTCTCCTCACTTCATCTTCTTCTTCCTCTAGCAAAAGGAGAATCCTTCTCATGTGTTGAGAATACCTCTCCTTGAAAGAAAAAGCACCCCTTAGACACTCTCTACTCACTCTAGGATCAAAGGTTTAGCAAGCCGAAGATTCTAGTTCTCTCCAAGTTCGAGAAAGAGCCCGAAGGTTGAACCCTCAGGTGGATCCATCTTTGACGGAAGAAGGCAACGAGGAAAATACCATCAACCTCTACAAAAGTTTGAAGACGAAGGAGTTCAAGTTAGGTATAACCATCTTTCCGAGTAGCTAACTCTCTTTAGCTTGTTTGCTAGTTTAGTTTAGAAAAGATCCCGACTTTGTTAGTCCATGTTGCCCCATGCGCTAAAAATTTGATTTTTATACCGTTTCCGCCTCCCCGTAAGAACCGGGGGTCGCAACGTGGACTTACACGAGGATTATACCAGTATGCGATACTGTATTCTATTCTCGCGATTTGTATTATTGGTCGGTTATATGTGATATAGCCGGGTTACCGAATCAAGTGTTGATTCGAAACATTGATACACTTGATATTAGTCGGTTATATGCGATATGACCGGATCGTTAAATCAAGTGATGATTTAATGATTTAATGTATAATTATATATTTGATATATTACTTTACATTAACTAGTATTTGTTCACTTAAGATGGATTTTCTCACTTGATGTGCACATTGTATATATGATATAGTTTTGTGCACTAGTTCATATCATGTTTGATGATACATGCAAACTGAGGTGTGTATGATTAAACCATGGTTATGTTAATGGTTAGGGTTTTGATTTACTTATTTATTTATTCTCTTAATTCATTTTTGGCAAAAAGAGAAATGGTGGCTTGCTTTGTTTTATAGTTGAAGCTTCATGAAGCTTTGAAAAAGTCTACCATTTTTGTTTCATGCTAAACCTAACCATTCACCTAACCTTAGTTTATTCTCTACACTTAACCATGGTTGCTAATATGATAAGAATGACTTATTTTTATTTTCCAAGAATTCTTATCATATTCTTTTTCTTCTTCTTCTTCTTCAAGAAGAAAGAAGCTTGCTAGCTTTAATGGTGACTTGAGATAAAGAGTGAGAAATCCAATTCTAAAGTGAACCCACTTCCTATTTCTTCATCCTCTACCACTTGCCAAGTAGTATAGGGTGTTTTCTTCACAAGTTTCATGACTTGGTGAAGTTGGAGCTTGATCTTGTGTTGCCTCGACGTAGATCATCTTCGGCATCGAAGTCGAAGACCTAGCCCGATCATTTCTTCGATGAAATCAACACTAGAGTCCGAGATCCGATGATTGCAGCGAGGGGACATCGTCACGGAGCTAAGGAAGTGGAGGACCGGATCTACAAAGGTTGTATTTCCAATTCACTTAATACTAAAGCTGTTTAGTAGATTGTAGTTTCGCCTATTCTCTAGTTAACGATCTATATTAGGGTTTCTCGGCACATAGAAAATTTGAAATTGGCATGGTTAATGCCTTGTGAGACCTCATTTGTGTGCCTAGGAACCTTACAGTGGTATCAGAGCCTAGCTAGAGCTTTAGGCGAAGTGTAGACGAAGTTAGAAGTCCGATCGAACCCGTAAACCCCGACAAAACCCTTCTCTGTACATTTTTCAAAACAGTGGATATTTGTGAATTAAAAATTCTCAGAAAAACAAGCAGGAAAAACTAAGAATTACTGTGAAGTACGGTCCACTAAGTCAATAATTTGACCGCGGAACCGCGGCTAAACCATGGGTTTGGCGGCGGTTCCGCGGCCAAAATTTGGACTTAGTCCCTGAAATTTCATATATTTATTCTTAGGTCCTTTCTTGGCAATTTTTTATGGGAATATTTTAATTCCAGTCAAGTGTTGAGTTTTCTAGGGTTTTATTGGGGACTCGTTAATTTGATAGTATAATTTAACTTCGTTTATGTTTTTCCGGATATTTTAGAAACTGTTACAAAGTTCGACCGGATATAAATACCCACTTTTTCCCCTGTCGGGAAATTTCCAAGTGTTGGATCTTTCCGTAGTTTAATGACGTTCTAAGTAGTGCAAGTAACGCCATGGACCCTCTAGAAGACAACAAACCTTAACTCGATTATGTGACCGTCTTGAACTACCCTTTGAACCTTAGGGTTTGGGGCAGTACGGAGTGCCACATGTGAGGCGTTGGCTTGACCCTTCTACGGCTGGACCGTTGGTACTGAGGCATGAAATGAATGTTTTTAAACTTATTTCATGTGTTGAGTTTTTTCGGGAAAACTAGGGTGTTTGATTGTTCGATTGGAATGTTTAACATTTTCTATTTATCTGGAATGTGATACAATATTTGGAATCCACAAGTAGTTATGAGATAACTGATTTGGATGTTATAAACTAGCACTTTAGTCTCACTTGATCGGTTGCCACGGAATTTTGATGTGATCAAAAGTCCGTCGCAATCACGTAGCGTACGCGGATACTCGCCGGATAAACTTAATAGACAGCTATACCCCTTAGCCCCGACCAAGTGATTGTAGGAGAACCGCGTCGCCGAAAGCATCCTTTCGGGTGCTCGCGGTAGCGGTGTTCCGCCTTGGTGCACTTCGTCGACGGTATCGGGGGTGCGGCCGTCTACTAAAGTTTGCGACGAGCATTCGATCAGTTTTTCGGGAATCTTGTTGAATTGCCCGACTAGATATTGAAAAGTGTTTTCGATATAGAGACTAAAATGCGGGGTTTATAATTGTTAGGCATGCGATGTCTAAGTAATTCATTTGATTAGGCATGCGATGTCTAAGGAGGTTGCGGATTCCAACTGTTGTAGTTTTACACTTTCTTTTCTGCGACCGTAAGTGTAATATGCGATATCACCGGTTTCATTGCTATATGACAACGACAATTAGGATGCACATATTTACTTACGTTGATGACATGTGTTGTTATGTGTTGCTGGATATGTTATATTGGATCGTCGTGTTTGAATAGCCGGGGTTTTTTTTTATGTGAGATGAGTGTTTTTCATTTTCATTCATATAAAAACTTGTATGTAATATTCTTTTATTGGGGCACTTCCAGGTTGCGGATGATGTCACCATTTGTATATTATTTACTTTTCCGCACTAGGATAGACCCAAGGAGGAGGGCACAAGTAACCGGGTTCTGGAGTCCAGTGGGAGACCAACTCGAGGAGTCGAGTCCGGGTCTCCTAACTTTAGAATTGGTAGGGTTGCTTGCCGCTCTCGTAGGGGTCTAGGGGTGTGGGTTTGGCTATTCATCGCGACCGTGGAATCCGTGTTTTATACTGGCTCGTATTGAAAACATGGACGTCCTAGTATATCCAATGTTTCATATGATTCTTCTGCTGCGATATCTGTGATGTGATCATTTGATATGTTCTGTGATAAATACTTTATATAGTATATATGATATATTATATAGACGTTACTTATGTTTTACACCCGCGCTAGCCCTGCCCCGCTCTGCCGTTAGTTACCTAACCTAACGGTGCACGAGGGGACATCGAGGCGAATGCGGATGGCATAAGTGTACGTTGTATTTATCTATGATATTTAGGTAACTTAAATGATGGGACTTCATTAATGTGATTAATGAAAGAAAAGAAACCTAAGATGTTGTGGAATCGAATTTTCAAAAACAGGTAGCTACAGTTCTTGCTTTGCATCGCGGTGTTCCTTGTAGAACATCCTGCACCTTATTCGATAAGGAAAGGACCGAGATCCCTTCACTGGGAGTGACTCCTTTAGCAATAACTGGCAGATGCTACAACTCTCGGTTTGTCTTTTGATTGCTTCTATAGTTTATGCTTTGCACAGTGATATATATGATATATCCCGCACCTTATTCGATGAGGAAAGGGCCGGCGATCCCTTCACCGGGAGTGACCCCATTAGCAAAACCAGAAAAGCCTAAAAAACACTCCATTTTCAAATCGTTTGATTCTACAACGATATCAAGTTCATTACGCAATAGGTTTTCAGAAAAACCTGTCGTAGCCCTCTGTCATTTCAGATAAGTACTAGTTAGTATTCGTGTTACGTTTGTTGACTATGTTAAGGCGTAGTGTGCGGTAGCTAATTAGTGCTTATCTGTATAAGCATATGATGCGATTGGATTAGGGTAGTCGTGCGACTTTGTTGACTATGTTAAGGGTCATGCGGGTGGGTTTAATTCAATCAGGAAATAACGGGTTGAACTTGACTAGCACTTATGATTTGTTGACTATGTTAAGGTCATATAGCTGCTAGGGGCAAAATATTATCGGGAATTTCAAGTGTTGAAATTTGCAATGAGATTGCATGCCTTCTATGATATAGTTGGATCCCAATACCCACTGCGAGTAATTGTTACTCCTGGGAGAGTTTTACACATTACAATTAGCCGATCAAGTAGGTGTCTAGAAAGGTGTCAACGGGGTTACGCCTCTGGGAAAACGAGGTTTACTATAATTAGGTCCGTGCGAAAGCACGGGGAACCTCCCTAAAAGTACCGACACTGGCCTGGCTGAAAGATTGGCGAACTTGTAGTGTGTAATTAATCCCGGCTAGTCTTTCCTTTTAGGGTTTGAAGGAAGATTTGATAAAAACAGTGGGAGCCATCCTGATTAGATAAAATAATAACCAATCTGATCTTGCAAGAGCATACGCTGAGTGTTTTCTTCTCTCTCTCTCCAGGTAGTGACCATGTCACGCCTTAATCAAGATAATAATACGGATGTATTGACCGAACCCGCTTGTATACTGTGCTGGGGAACGTTGGTCTCGCTCCAACTTATAATTGTTATTAGACAGAGCAGGAATAAGGGGATTACCAGAATTCCCGTGCCGCCCAAACGAAGAAAGTGCATGTTGATGCATCATCTTCGGGTGTGTTCGTTACACAGAACTGTTTCTCAGTATTCTTTACGTCCTGGGTATGTGATAGCAGATCAGGATCCCAGATATGTAATATGTTACATAGGGCTACAGATAGGTAGAGAACTGAGAACGGGTGATAAGTTTCATGAAGCAGAAAACGGTGCAAGTGTTGCAGCCAAGTCTGTTGGTCACTGTCACCTTGTATTACCAATACATTGATTCTGAACAAATGCTATTAGATACCGAACCTGATATACAAAATCATGTCAGTCTCTTTATTAATAAAGAAATGATAAAATTTTGTATTGTTGGATAATGTTTTGAACATTTCCTATATCAAAAGTTGATCGGTTCAGGCACGTTATCTAAAAGCATTGATGTTCTAAATCAAACTACAGTTCTTAGTATACGGAACACACATAAGAGGAAAAGTTCAGAAATGAACGAATCCTTCTTGAGGCATTGTAGACTAGGTCATATCAATGCGACCCGACTAGCTGAAGTTACATATAGATGCATATTTAAATTAGTTTGAATTTACATCTTGTGAAACTTGCCAGTCATGTCACAAAGATAAGATGACCATAGCTCTGTTTATTGGAAACAGAGAAAGAGATTAGTGAACTCTTGGGACTGATACATGATGATGCATGTAAGGTCCCCTGTCTACACATGCCAGGACCGGTTCTTTGTACTTCATTACATTCTCTAATGATCTCTTAAGATTCAGACATATGTTCCTGTTGAAACACAAGTCCGAACCTTTTGAGATATTCACAGAATATAAGATAGAAGTAGAGAACCAAAAACGGGTATAAGCATTATGTCCTTTGATGTGATCAAGGAGGAGAATACTTGAACATGGAATTCCTGGTTTATTCTAAAGGAGAATGAGATTCTCTCTCAGCATTACTCCTCCGTATACACCATAGCACGATAGTATATCGGGGCGGAGCAATCACACCCTATATGATAAGGTGCGCTCTATGATGAGTACTACTAAGTTACCTTTTTCCTTTTGGGGGTTATGCACTTGAGAAGTTGGATACCTATTGAATTAGGTTCGAATCAAATCAGTGCCTACCACTTCATATGTGATATGGAAAGGGAAGAGCCCATTTCTTAAGTTAGTTAAGATTTGGGGTTGTCCGGCCTATGTCTAAAAGCAAAATTTGGACAAGCTCGAGGCAAGGTCAGTTATGTAGAACTGGAATGGTTCCAGCTATACAAACTACAGATGATTTGGTAAAACCAAAGGATTCAATAGATTCTAACGAACCTCAGCCACTCCGCCGATCTAGTAGGGTTCCTCACCCACCTGAGAGATACTTTGGTTTCTCTATGACAGTGGGAGCGAGGATTGCATCATGAGATGATGACCCAACTATTTTCGAACAGGCCATCAGGAGTGGGACTCTGTAAGAATGGCTGGATGTTTATCGATCTGAGATGGAATCCTTATACACCAACAAAGTATGGACTTTGGTTGCTTTATCTGAAGGGTTAAATCCCCATCAGGAGCAAGTATATCTTGAGAAGATTACTTGGTGTAGATGGAAAAGTTGAGACTTTCAAAGCTAGACTTGTTAAAGGTTTTTGTCATCAACCAGGCGTGGATAATGGTGAAACCTTTTCAAGTAGCTATGCTTAAGTCCATCCAGATCCTACTTGCCACGGCTACATACCATGACTACGATATCTGGCGGTTGGGTGCCATGACTGCTTTTCTAAATGATGTTTTAGAAGAGTGCGTCTATAAGTACACAGCCAGAGGGCCTCGTAGACAGTGGGAGCAGCGGAAACGTGTGCAAGATGTTTTATGTGATAAAGCAGGCATAGCGGAGTTGGAACGTCTGTTTTGATGTGTTAGTCAAAGAGTTTGACATCATCAAAATGGTAGATGAACCTTGTATAAACAAAAAGGTAGTAGAGAGTATGGTGGTGATCCTCGTAGAGTACGTGGTTGACATACTCTTGATAAGGAAGGAGTTTCCTATGCTACACTCGGTCAATCTCCGCTTATCACAATGATTCTCCACATAGGATCAAAGTGATACCTCATAAATCCTGGGTTTTGGATCAATGAGATAGATCTAATTGGATATTAGGATACTCACTAATTGTAGTGAGATGGTATCAATTGATCCTGGGGAGAATCACTGGAAAGGTTCCAGGGTGATAAGGACGACTGAATGTCAGTCACATGCATTGTCTTTACCCTCAGTGGAGGGACGGTATGTTAGAAGAGTTCCAAGCTAGATACTGTGGCATACTAGACGAAAAAGGCTGGATACATCGCTACTAAAGATGCTACCAAAGAGGAAGTCTGGGTGTATATTAGTTCATGAGATGAACTTCGTTCCTCCCATTGTGTGACAATGGAGTTGTGGCTTATGCCAAGGAACGCCCGTCCCATCAGTGATCCAGACATATTCTAAGGCAGTGTCACCTGATCATGGACATGGCTGATCTCCAGGGTGATCGAGCTTAGGAGAGTAGACTCAGAGGACAACACGACGGATCCACTCACAAAGGCTTTTTCCCAGAGAGAGATTTTTATGGGATGGTTGAGTATGAGATACTTCAACCACTACTATCAGATGGCCCTAGTGCAAGTGGGAGATTGTTAGTTATATGTATGCCCTAGAGGCCATTACTATACATAGGATGTATATTGTAGTGGATGCTTGGACATATATAGGGATGACTTTCTTGCTCGATACGATAGCATGCTATCTGGTTACTCTTTACCTTAACGTGTACACTGATTATCTCTCTGTTACATGTTGGTAAAGCCCTTAGGATGTGTACTTGACTACCTGGACTATGATGCGGATCATACTAGTGGGGACATGGTAGTCCATAAGTACATCCTTCAAGGTCCCTAGTCGTGGGTGTATCGAGACGGGGCATTGATATACCAGAGTAGACTAGCGTATACCTTCTCGACCCATACAGATGGGCGATGGATGATCCCATATCAATTGGTATTTGACATCAGAGATGATATACGGGTGCTCAGTGGAGACTGGGTACACTGGACGGACTCGTCGAGAACTCCCAGATGGTATTATACCTTACGTCAGATGGCAGTTCTTTGGTGACACTGGTACAGGTTAGTCTGTAGACCCGAGATCGTCATAGAGTCTTGTATGATTCCTACTGTGCTTTGATTTCCACCTTACCACGTCCAAGAGGGCGTGCAAAACGGTGGTTTTTGGGTACAGTCCCGAATCACATGGAGGCAATGAGCGATAGGAGGGGATTCGTCTCTCCCGGTATAGGGAGTTGATGTTGCACTGTGTTCGATTGGCTATAACAGGAAATCCCTAACCAGGGCTGCTGAGATTTACTGGTAAGTGTTACCAGTAGTTTTTCGAACTGTTATAGACCTCATATCGACACGACTTATCAAGCTATTGGGGTCTGACGTTTACCACCCCTAGGCGAGATATGCGACATATCAGACGATCAGATCGGACTGTACGTTAAGTGTTACTGGTTGGATTCATAGGAGTGTGAGCGGGCTTGCTCGTCGATCTTCTAATCGTTCAATACCCGGGTGGCCGTTACGTTTAGCAGACCGCTTGCGGCTTGTGGGTGTTTGTCACCACCCGAGTATTTCGACTCGTGACCGGCACTTAACCACGCTACGTCTACAGGCGTAACGCGACTAAGTAAGCCGAACCCAGAAATCAAAACCATTTAAAAATAGTGAGTGTTGAAAACATTTACTGAAAGCTTTTAGAAAACCTTAAATAATTCAATAAGTTCCTTTTAAAGTTACTTAATCATTTGAATAATTTTGGCAGCATTTTCTTTGTAAAAGTAGCCCCGAGATCGGGTACAAAACAGGATATAAGTGAAATGAAATGTTATGAAATGAAACATCCCCAAACGGGTGCAATCACGCCCAACGGCGGAAACCAACATCACAAGAGTAATATACGACGCCGAAACGAAGAATAAACAATAAGTGGACATCACAGAATATAAACTGCATATAAAAACAGTCGGCTCCTACGAGCACGACACCAGAATACAAAATATACATCATCGTCCTCACACAGTATCTAAGTCCAGTACATAAATGGTAGATGGACAGTACCAGATACAAAAGGGATACAATAAAAGTACTCAGAATACCACAACCCACCTAAATGCAAAACAGCTCTCATCGCAACTGTAGTGGTATCTGTAGCCAAAAGATGCAAAAGACAGCCTGCCGCGACTATGCTGAGGGCAACCTGCAAATACTGTGGCACAACGGGGGTGAGTTGCCAACTCGTGAAAAGAGATAACATATAAAGGTAATCGCGAGCAAGCACGTACATCGCTATTCTAACAAATGCCAGCAGATAATATCAATGCATGATAAGCAGTATGTGCGATAATCATGCAGATGCTCTATCAGGTAAAATAACTACAGGATGAGGTATATGGTAATCAATGCTGAGCATGGGATAAACAACATCTACACGGAATATCAACGTGGAAAAATATCGGTGCCCACAACTGCACCGAAATCCCAAATAACTCAGGCGCCGGCACACCCATCGGCCCTCAAATCCTGTAAACCTCTGAGAAATCACGAGTGCCCAACATCGGCACCCAAAACATCATCAAATTCTCGTGTCCAGCATCGACACGCAAATCCTCATATAACGGGCTCCGTCAGTCCGGATCAGCCCACGGGCTCCGTCTGCGGTGTCGGCCCTCGGCCCCGGCAATACGGATCATCCCGCATCCATCTCTCGACTCTGGTCGGTATCCTCCGGACAACCGCCAGGTCCAACCAATCACCGGTAGGTACTCGCCACCCTGCCAGGCTCATCGTCTACTCCACGAAAAACATTTTTCGCCCCGGGGAACCATACCGGGTCCACCACGAACCCGCAAACGGATCATCCATCTCCTCGAATCGGGTTTCAAGCACACGTCTCAGCACCGAGAAAACGGGTGGTGGACGCACCAAAATATCATATTACGAGGAACCGGGTTTTCAAAGAGTGCATCTTTTTTTAAAAATCCCACGGTCCTCAAAACCAGAAATCACATGAGAATCCAACACCAAGAAATAAATCCAATGCGATGTGCCATGTACATCAATCTATGATATAGGTATAGGGGGGAAAACCGCTTTTAAAATTAGTTTCCGTTTTTAAAGATATCATGCGGCTCCCAATTTCTATGAAAGTCATATCGAATCATATATAAAATGAACTACAGCAATATAATCATGGCAGTTCTACAGTGAGTGTGTCATGGCAATTACTAACGGTGTGTGTGTAGCATGCAGATCAGTGCTCGTGCAACATAAACCGTTAGTAATAGTGCGGTGTTCTATCAATTCTAAGCATACACACAGCAGGGAATGCAATATGCAATGACAGTACATGAGGTAAATGCAACATATAATAATAAGGTCCTATCAGCCCTGACGCATAACGCCATGCGGGCGATATCCCCGTAGATGTTAAATCTACTCACCGGAGTCTCGCGCTAAGTGTAGCCGACGACTTGCTTTCCCTTCTTCGCAGCGTCCGTCTCACTCGCCTGCGAACCTAGAATCACATAACATATATCACACATAAGCTCAATTTCACCAAAAACGTGATATTAGGGTCCAACTAGAAACCCGTGTCGCAAACCAATCGCGCGTGTGCGCGATACGCTAAAACGTGTGATCACGCGCCTGAAATTACCCTGACGCGTCGCGATACGCAGAAACCCCAAATTCACACACGTATCACGCGTGTCGCGAAGGTTTAGAAATACGAGAAATAGGTAATAAGCCCCAGATTTTTATACAGAACTTAACTTACAAAAATATATATATCACAACACTCCAGACATTAGCAGACACCTATAGGACCAAACCCCAACCCAAACCCTACCCATCTGGCCGCAAATTGCAGCCAGAATGAAGAAATTGGCGGCCACATGAAGGAATTAGGGGGTCGGGTTCTATCTAGGGTATCAGCACCTAACTACTATACTGCAGTCTCCTCAATTTTAATCTGAACTCACCGGATCAATAGCAGTTTCCAGAAAACTCAGTTTTGCTTTAAAACGATGAAATACGTCAAATAGGGATCTGGTGGTTTATCAGTGCAATCGGGGTTAAAGCTAGGTTAATATGGCCTTAACAACACTCTATCAACCTACTGAAACCAAAACACACATCACTTGGCCAAGGTTCACACTAAACACCCCATATCGCACTAAAACGCAACAAAAACCACTAACCAAAGTAAAACTACTCTAACCAAGCAAACTAGGGAGTAAGTTAACGAAATATACCTCACACTCGACCCTAGGAAGCTGGAGGAAGAAGATGAAGTGAAGGGAAGGAGCTGCCCTCGAAGTTGATGCTTGCTGCTGCTGCTGTGAAGTCTCTGTTGCTGCTGTTGCTATTGCTCTCTGCTGCTGCTCACTGATGCTGCTGCTGTGCTTCTCTGTTGCTTGCTTCAGCTGCTGGTGTAGAGGTAAGTGTGTGTGTGTGTGAGAGTGAGGTTTGAGAGAAAGAAAACAACCAATTGAGAGGAAATCATCACCCCAATGTCAACCCCCCATTCTCTCTCTCCTCATTAATTGCAAGCATGGCTTAAGCCATGATGCACTCTCTCCCTCTCTCTCCAAGTCAACCCTACCCCTTAACAATTTCAAATAATAGCAACTATTACTTAACTAATTAAACTTGATTAAAAACCCAAAAGACTTAATCCTCAAGATTAACCCACCATGGTTACTAATCATGGTAATAACTCATTTAAAAACCCTAGTTTACATGCACATGTGTGTGCAAGCCTAGGAAAATTTTAGAAAAATATTTATTAAATTAGGAAAAATATTTGAAACACAATTTGGTAAACTTTTCATTAAAAACCCTTTATTTAAATATAATTTGTCACTAACACATCCTAAGGTGTTACAATCTCTCCCCCTTAAAGAAATTCGTCCCCGAATTTCAAAATCTAACCACATGCACCTTTGAAAAGATGGGGATACGTCTTCATCATCTCGCTTTCGGTCTCCCAAGTGACCTCCTCATGGTTCTGACCATGCCAAAGTACCTTAACTGATGCGATGTCCTTCGATCTCAATTTCTTCACTTGTCGATCCAAGATCATCACCGGCTGCTCTGCATAGGAAAGGTCGCGCTCAAGCTGGATCGTCGGGTGCTGAATCGCATGCGAAGGATCATGAAGATATCTACGGAGCATCGAAACGTGAAATACGGGGTGCACATCTGGAAAACTGGGCGGAAGGGCTAATCGGTATGCTACTGCACCAATACGCTCGAGGATCTCGAAGGGGCCCACATATCTGGGACTGAGCTTCCCCTTCTTCCCAAACCTCATCACACCTTTCATAGGGGAGACCCTCAAGAAAACATGATCACCAACAGAAAACTCAAGCATGCGCCGCCGACGGTCCGCATAAGATCTCTGCCTACTCTGCGCTGCTCTCATCCTATCGCGAATCAACTAGATCTTCGCGGTCGTCTCCTCAACAATCTGTGGTCCTAAGATACTGCCCTCACTGAGCTCTGTCCAACAGGTGGGCGATCTGCATCTCCTCCCATAGAGAGCCTCAAACGGTGCCATCTGAATGGTCTCCTGGTAGCTGTTATTGTAGGAGAACTCTACCAAGGGTAAGTGATGATCCCAGCTACCTCTGAAATCAAATACACACGCTCTGAGCATGTCCTCGAGAGTCTGAATCGTCCGCTCTGACTATCCGTCGGTCTGCGGATGAAATGCTGTACTGAAACTCAAGCGAGTGCCCAAAGCCTCCTGAAGCCTCTGCCATAAACGGCTGGTAAACTGGGTGCCTCTGTCGGACACAATACATGTCGGGACTCCATGTAGTCGCACAATCTCGTCGATGTAAATCTGGGTATACTGAGTAAATCCGAAAGTCGTCTTCACTGGTAGGAAGTGAGCCGCCTTCGTCAAACGATCCACGATCACCCAGATGGAGTCATACCCTCGACTAGTCCTGGGTAGACCCACAACGAAATCCATCGAAATCTGCTCCCATTTCAACTCCGGAATGGGTAACGGCTGTAGCTCTCCCGCGGGCCTCTGATGCTCAGCCTTGACTTGCTGACAAGTAAGGCACCTCGACACGAAATCTGCGATGTCCCTCTTCATTCCGTCCCACCAATAAAGATCTCTCATATCATGATACATCTTGGTGGAACCGGGATGGACGCTGTACACCGATTGATGTGCCTCCTCGAGAATCTCGCGCCGCTGTCCCTCAGCATCTGGTACGCACAGTCTAACTCCAAATCGTAGGACCCCCTGATCATCGATCACGAACTCGGAAAATCTGCCCTGTCCAACTGTGCCATGATCTCCGAACATCGGTCATCACTGCGTTGTGCCTCATGTATGCGGTCAAGTAACTGTGGGCGTGCACGAACATACGCGATCTGTCCTCCAATCGGCGTGAACTCGAACTGCACTCGTCTGTCGCATAATATCTTCCAATCTGCCGACGACTGTCCCCGAACCGCGCTCAAATACGATAGACTACCCCCGGGCCTCCTGCTCAACGCATCCGCCACTACATTCTCCTTGCCCGGGTGGTACAAGATCTCGCAGTCATAATCCTTCACTAACTCCATCCATCGGCGCTGTCGAAGGTTCAGGTCCCGCTGCTGGAATATATATTTTATACTCTTGTGATCCGTGAATATCTGGCACGACTCGCCGTATAGGTAATGTCGCCAGATCTTAAGTGCAAAGACCACTGCAGCCATCTCCAAGTCATGAGTGGGGTAGTTTTGTTCATGTTTCTTCAATTGTCGCGAAGCATACGCGATCACCCTATCGTGCTGTATCAAAACGCACCCTAGCCCCACTCGAGAGGCATCACAATAGACCACAAACCCGCCTGAGCCTGAAGGTAATGATAATACCGGTGCCGTCGTCAGCCGAGTCCGCAACAGCTGAAAACTGTGCTCGCACTCCTCCGTCCATTCGAAAGGGACTCCCTTCCGGGTCAACCCGGTCAAAGGGGTAGCAATACTGGAGAAGTCCTGCACAAATCGCCTGTAGTAGCCGGCCAACCCCAAAAAGCTGCGAATCTCCGTAACCGATGTGGGTCTGGGCCAACGCTGAACGGCCTCGATCTTCCTCGGGTCTACACATATACCGTCTCGTGAAATCACATGCCCCAAGAAGTCTACGCGGTCCAGCCAAAAAGCACACTTGGAGAATTTCGCATAAAGCTGGTGCTCCCTCAAAGTCTGCAGTGTAATCCGCAGGTGCTGCTCGTGCTCCTCACTACTCCGGGAATACACCAAGATATCGTCAATGAACACTATAATGAACAGATCCAAATATGGCCGAAAAATACGGTTCATCAAGTCCATGAATGCTGCTGGCGCATTGGTGAGTCCGAACGACATCACCAAAAACTCATAATGGCCGTAGCGCGTATGGAAAGCTGTCCTGAGAATGTCCTCCTGTCGAACCCGCAACTGATGATAGCCCGATCGTAAATCGATCCTCGAAAAGTAACCTGCCCCCTGAAGCTGGTCGAACAAATCGTCGATGCGCGGCAAAGGATACCTGTTCCGCACTGTCACCCTGTTCAGCTGCCGGTAGTCGATACACAGACGCAAACTGCCGTCCTTCTTCTTGACGAACAAGACTGGAGCACCCCAAGGAGAAACACTGGGTTGAACAAGTCCCTTATCCAGCAAATCTTGCAACTGACCCTTTAACTCTCGAAGTTTCGCCGGGGCCATCCGATAAGGCAGAATGGAAACAGGCCCCGTGCCAGGAACCAAATCAATACAGAAAGAAATGTCGCGCTGGGGCGGTAGCCCAGGAAGCTCGTCAGGGAAAACATCAGGGAACTCGCTAACAACCGGAACCTGATCTAATGGAACCTGTGTAGCACTAGCATCGCAAACATAAGCGAGAAATCCCTGACATCCCTTCCTCAAAAGCTGTCCAGCGCGAAAAGACGAAATCACACTGTGCGGGGCAGCACCACGGTCCCCCAACACAACAAAAACCGACTCGCCGGGAAAACAAAATCTAACTGTCTTCTCACGGCAGTCCACAGAAGCATAGCACGTGGCTAACCAATCCATGCCCAAAAGAACGTCGAAGTCCAACATCTCCAGAAGGATCAAGTCGACAGGCAACTCTCTCTCGCCAATACAGACGGTACAGGATCGGAACACGTGCCTAGCAACAAACGACTCTACCACAGGAGTGGTCACAACAAGCGGCTGATCAAGCACACCGGACTCTCTACCCAAACTCGGCACGAAGTGTGTGGATACGTACGAGTGCGTGGATCCGGGATCAAACAATACGTGTGCATCAACTGTACATACAGGAAGGATACCTGAAACCACCGCATTAGACGCCTGCGCGTCCTGATGCGTCAAAGCAAAAACCCGCGCCTGTCCACCACCTGCGACTAACTGCCCTCTGCCTCGGTCATCCCGTCCTCTCTGAGCAAATCCTCCACACCCACGACCTCGCTGTGTATGAGTCTAGCGCGGAGCAACGGTAGGTACAACAGGCAACGCCCTCTGGGGTGGTGAAGGTGGTAAGGTAACATGCGGTGCTGCCGCCTCCCTCCGGTGTATCTCAGGACAATCTCTAACGAGGTGAAGTAGACTACCGCACCTAAAGCAACCCCGCGGCGACTGCTGACTCTCCTGGGGATACGAACTATACATCTGGCCTCGTCCCGAATCTTTGCTACTCCTCGTACCAGAACGATACCTGTCGCAGCGTCTGAATGACTGCCTCCGTGCGGATATACTGGTATGAACTCTCTTCGGCTCTGGAACTACCGAAGTCTCAGCAAGGCGCTCCTCAACTAATAATGTTGCATCTACTGCTGCTGCGTATGTCTCGTAATGCTGCGCGCTGATAGCAAGGAATAGTGGCGTAAGCAAGCCTCGGACAAATCTCTTGACTCGCAACTCCTCGGTAGCCACTAAATACGGGGCATAAACTGCAAGCTCGGTAAACAGCACGTCATACTCTGCCACTGTCATCCCTGGTGTCTGGCGCAAGGACTCAAATCTGCGTGCTCGGGCATCCCTAACACTCTGGGGAAGGAAACGGGCTAGAAATACTGTCACAAACTCTGTCCAGGTCATAGGAGGAAGTCCTGCTGCTCTTCCCTTCTCAACTGAATCGCACCACTTCTGCGCAAGACCTTCCAGGCGAAAGCTCGCGAACTCAACCCATCTCGCATCTGCGCATCTGAGGGAACGGCATATCCGGGCCATCCTGTCGATGAAAGACTGTGGGTCCTCGGCTGTATCGGTGCCTGTGAAGACCGGAGGCTTCAGCCTCATGAACTCTGATAGCGATACTGTAATCACCTCCGTGGCTGCAGGGGCAACTGGCTGTGCGGTAGGTACCATCGCGGTCTCTGGAACTGGTGGAGCTACCTCTGGTCGCTGCGCTCGAAGCGTCTCAACTAGCGATCCTATCATCTGGCGCATCTCCTGCATGCTAGATCCCACCGTCTGGCGCATCTCCTGCATACCAGCCCCTAGCGTGGCGATCTGATCTGTCACGGCAGGAACAGCCTGCTCGGGTACAACCGGTGTACTGCCCGGATAAGTCCTCGTCTCGTACGAGTCAACTCGAATCTCGGCCCTCGCGGCCGCTCTCTGCGCCCTCGTTGTCTTTGGCGGCATAATGGCTGAAAGAAAATAGGATTCGATAAGAACACGGAAATCGAATCGCAGGAATGTATGTATTCAAGAAGGAATTAAATCAACAAGTCCTAAGGTCGCGTAGGCGGAGTACCGTGTCGTGAGTATGCCGCGGAACATACACACGCTACGCTACCCTGCTGCAGCTACCTACTCCATCATACCAGGGTCATCCTACACTTCGAAGGTAAAACCTACGCTCTGATACCAACTTTGTCACGACCCGAGTATTTCGACTCGTGACCGGCACTTAACCACGCTACGTCTACAGGCGTAACGCGACTAAGTAAGCCGAACCCAGAAATCAAAACCATTTAAAAATAGTGAGTGTTGAAAACATTTAGTTAAAGCTTTTAGAAAACCTTAAATAATTCAATAAGTTCCTTTTAAAGTTACTTAATCATTTGAATAATTTTGGCAGCATTTCCTTTGTAAAAGTAGCCCCGAGATCGGGTACAAAATAGGATATAAGTGAAATGAAATGTAATGAAATGAAACATCCCCAAACGGGAGCAATCACGCCCAACGGCGGAAACCAACATCACAAGAGTAATATACGACGCCGTAGCGAAGAATAAACAATAAGTGGACATCACAGAATATAAACTGCATATAAAAACAGTCGGCTCCTACGAGCACGACACCAGAATACAAAATATACATCATCGTCCTCACACAGTATCTAAGTCCAGTACATAAATGGTAGATGGAGAGTACTAGATACAAAAGGGATACAATAAAAGTACTCAGAATACCACAACCCACCTAAATGCAAAACAGCTCTCACCGCAACTGTAGTGGTATCTGTAGCCAAAAGATGCAAAAGACAGCCTGCCGCGACTATGCTGAGGGCAACCTGCAAATACAGTGGCACAACGGGGCTGAATTGCCAACTCGTGAAAAGAGATAACATATAAAGGTAATCGCGAGCATGCACGTACAACGCTACTCTAACAAATGCCAGCAGATAATATCAATGCGTGATAAGCAGTATGTGCGATAATCATGCAGATGCTCTATCAGGTAAAATAACTACAAGATGAGGTATATGGTAATCAATGCTGAGCATGGGATAAACAACATCTACACGGAATATCAACGTGGAAAAATATCGGTGCCCACAACTGCACCCAAATCCCAAATAACTCATGCGCCAACACACCCATCGGCCCTCAAATCCTGTAAACCTCTGAGAAATCACGAGTGCCCAACATCGGCACCCAAAACATCATCAAATACTCGTGTCCAGCATCGACACGCAAATCCTCATATATCGGGCTCCGTCAGTCCGGATCAGCCCACGGGCTCCGTCTGCGGTGTCGGCCCTCGGCCCCGGCAGTACAGATCATCCCTTATCCATCTCTCGACTCTGGTCGGTATCCTCCGGACAACCGCAAGGTCTAACCAATCACCGGTAGGTACTCGCCACCCTGCCAGGCTCATCGTCTACTCCACGAAAAACATTCTCGCCCCGGGGAACCATACCGGGTCCACCACGAACCCGCAAACGGATCATCCATCTTCTTGAATCGGGTTTCAAGCACACGTCTCAGCACCGAGAAAACGCATGGTGGACGCACCAAAATTACATATTACGAGGAACCGGGTTTTCAAAGAGTGCATCTTTTCTTAAAAATCCCACGGTCCTCAAAACCAGAAATCACATGAGAATCCAACACCAAGAAATAAATCCAATGCGATGTGCCATGTACATCAATCCATGATATAGGTATAGGGGGGAAAACCGCTTTTAAAATTAGTTTCCGTTTATAAAGATATCATGCGACTACCAATTTCCATGAAAGTCATATCGAATCATATATGAAATGAACTACAGCAATATAATCATGGCAGTTCTACAGTGAGTGTGTCATGGCAATTACTAACGGTGTGTGTGTAGCATGCAGATCAGTGCTCGTGCAACATGAACCGTTAGTAATAGTGCGGTGTTCTATCAATTCTAAGCATACACACAACAGGGAATGCAATATACAATGACAGTACATGAGGTAAATGCAACATATAATAATAAGGACCTATCAGCCCTGACGCATAACGCCATGCGGGCGATATCCCCGTAGATGTTAAATCTACTCACCGGAGTCTCGCGCTAAGTGTAGCCGATGACTTGCTTGCCCTTCTTCGCAGTGTCCGTCTCACTCGCCTGCGAACCTAGAATCACATAACATATATCACACATAAGCTCAATTTCACCAAAAACGTGATATTAGGGTCCAACTAGAAACCCGTGTCGCAAACCAATCGCGCGTGTGCGCGATACGCTAAAACGTGTGATCACGCGCCTGAAACTACCCTGACGCGTCGCGATACGCAGAAACCCCAAGTTCACACACGTATCACGCGTGTCGCGAAGGTTTAGAAATACGAGAAATAGGTAATAAGCCCCAGATTTTTATACAGAACTTAACTTACAAAAATATATATATCACAACACTCCAGACATTAGCAGACACCTATAGGACCAAACCCCAACCCAAACCCTACCCATCTGGCAGCAAATTGCGGCCAGAACGAAGAAATTGGCGGCCACATGAAGGAATTAGGGGGTCGGGTTTTATCTAGGGTATCAGCACCTAACTACTATACTGCAGTCTCCTCAATTTTAATCTGAACTCACCGGATCAATAGCAGTTTCCAGAAAACTCAGTTTTGCTTTAAAACGACGAAATACGTCAAATAGGGATCTGGTGGTTTATCAGTGCAATCGGGGTTAAAGCTAGGTTAATATGGCCTTAACAACACTTTATCAACCTACTGAAACCAAAACACACATCACTTGGCCAAGGTTCACACTAAACACCCCATATCGCACTAAAACGCAACAAAAACCACTAACCGAAGCAAAACTACTCTAACCAAGCAAACTAGGGAGTAAGTTAACGAAATATACCTCACACTCGACCCTAGGGAGCTGGAGGAAGAAGATGAAGTGAAGGGAAGGAGCTGCCCTCGAAGTTGATGCTTGCTGCTGCTGCTGTGAAGTCTCTGTTGCTGCTGTTGCTGTTGCTCTCTGCTGCTGCTGTGGCTGCTGCTCACTGATGCTGTTGCTGTGCTTCTCTGTTGCTTGCTTCAGCTGCTGGTGTAGAGGTAAGTGTGTGTGTGTGTGAGAGTGAGGTTAGAGAGAAAGAAAACAACCAATTGAGAGGAAATCATCACCCCAATGTCAACCCCCCATTCTCTCTCTCCTCATTAATTGCAAGCATGGCTTAAGCCATGATGCACTCTCTCTCTCTCTCTCTCCAAGTCAACCCCCCCCTTAACAATTTCAAATAAAAGCAACTATTACTTAACTAATTAAACTTGATTAAAAACCCAAACGACTTAATCCTCAAGATTAACCTACCATGGTTACTAATCATGGTAATAACTCATTTAAAAACCCTAGTTTACATGCACATGTGTGTGCAAGCCTAGGAAAATTTTAGAAAAATTTTATTAAATTAGGAAAAATATTTGAAACACAATTTGGTAAACTTTTCATTAAAAACCCTTTATTTAAATATAATTTGTCACTAACACATCCTAAGGTGTTACAGTGTTTGATATGATCATCACCTGCTGCCAGCGTATTGACGAGTCTTTAGAGTCCTACACAGAGGTTTCCTGGCTCAAGCGAAACGAAATAGGAGCGCATATGAGATATGTGCGGGACCGAGGATTATACCAGTATGTGATACTGTATTCTATTCTCGCGATTTGTATCATTGGTCGGTTATATGTGATATAGCCGGGTTACCGAATCAAGTGTTGATTCGAAACATTGATACACTTGATATTAGTCGGTTATATGCGATATGACCGGATCGTTAAATCAAGTGTTGATTTAATGATTTAATGTATAATTATATATTTGATATATTACTTTACATTAACTAGTATTTGTTCACTTAAGATGGATTTTCTCACTTGATGTGCACATTGTATATATGATATAGTTTTGTGCACTAGTTTGTATCATGTTTGATGATACATGCAAACTTAGGTGTGTATGATTAAACCATGGTTATGTTAATGGTTAGGGTTTTGATTTACTTATTTATTTATTCTCTTAATTCATTTTTGGCAAAAAGAGAAATGGTGGCTTGCTTTGTTTTATAGTTGAAGCTTCATGAAGCTTTGAAAAAGTCTACCATTTTTGTTTCATGCTAAACCTAACCATTCACCTAACCTTAGTTTATTCTCTACACTTAACCATGGTTGCTAATATGATAAGAATGACTTATTTTCTATTTTCCAAGAATTCTTATCATATTCTTTTTCTTCTTCATCTTCTTCTTCAAGAAGAAATAAGCTTGCTAGCTTCAATGGTGACTTGAGATAAAGAGTGAGAAATCCAATTCTAAAGTGAACCCACTTCCTATTTCTTCATCCTCTACCACTTGCCAAGTAGTATAGGGTGTTTTCTTCACAAGTTTCATGACTTGGTGAAGTTGGAGCTTGATCTTGTGTTGCCTCGACGTAGATCATCTTCGGCATCGAAGTCGAAGACCTAGCCCGATCATTTCTTCGATGAAATCAACACTAGAGTCCGAGATCCGATGATTGCAGCGAGGGGACATCGTCACGGAGCTAAGGAAGTGGAGGACCGGATCTACAAAGGTTGTATTTCCAATTCACTTAATACTAAAGCTGTTTAGTAGATTGTAGTTTCGCCTATTCTCTAGTTAACGATCTATATTAGGGTATCTCGGCACATAGAAAATTTGAAATTGGCATGGTTAATGCCTTGTGAGACCTCATTTGTGTGCCTAGGAACCTTACACCCTGTATGCAAAAAAGTCTAATTTTACATTAATAAAAATCTAGAGTCGTTTTACTTGATTTCTGGATATGTTTTGCGAATTTTGAAACTTGGTTTTTGGGTATTTTAGTTTTGACTCTGTCGTTTGACGTTTGTACGTCAACGTCGGGAGTTGTTTGGTTGTTCTTGCTTGTGTGGACCATAGGTTCTAACCTATGTATGTTTTGTTTGCCATATCGGTTTCCGGACTTGATTTTGATGTCGATACAATATGCGTTGAATTGTAGGTACCTTCGCATGGATTTTCGGGAAGACTAGGGAGTGCAAGGCGTCATCGACTTCGGCAAGTAAGGATAGTAGGTGAGTAGATGCATATCTATGGAGGAAGTCGGGTGGATGGCGTATAGCACCTCCGCAACCGTAGAATAGAATATTCTTATATATTGTATATATGTTGATGCGAGATATGGATATGTAGCAAATAATGTTCTTGGAGACCGTAGGATTAGAATAAGCGTACTTATAGGAAGGTTACTTTTAGTTTTTAGTTCTTTAGTCATGAGTCGTCGGTTTTACTTTGTCTCACGCACACACACATTTAGTATGACATGTGTGGATATGTATATATATGTATATATATATATATTTGGATATGTTGATATATATATAATATACATATACGTGTAAGATGAGGATATGATATGTTATATGATTTTGAGTTGATACGATCGAACATGATGTCAAGAGATTTTGATATATGTTTTTTTCTGAATATCATATATGATATGATGTATTAAAGGATCGTTGGGCGATATATACATAACATGCGATAACATGTGACCTGGTAATATAATAGAATATACGAGACCTTAGATCCACACCCGTGATATTGATATTGTACGTTGAATGATACCGTACGAATGATGATATATACATATGATATTTGATCCGTACCCTCGATTTTGGGGATTCCGTACGATGGATATTACCGTACGAGGTATATATGATGATTGATTCGCACTCTTGACTCGAGAATGCTGTACGATGCATTATACCGTACGTGATGTTATGAGGCAGGATCGCCGTCTACTAGATATATCGACTCGGAATATGTTTAGATTTTCTTATCACTCCGACTAGGTTCTTAATTTAGTCTTTTAGTTGTTTAGGTAGATGCTAGACTAGGCTCGAGTCATACCTATTTTCAAACTAACGAATCGTGAGAATTTTCAAAAGACAATATGAGGGATGCTACGGATTTTCAAAGGAAATATCTTTTCTCAAAAACAACGTAGCCCCTACTTTTTCTAAAAATCATGATTCGTGCTATTTCAAAACACTAAAACCGTATGACTCGTACACAGATATGTATACTTTATAATGTAGCGTTTACCCTTCACTTTTCCGTTATATTCATATTGTTTCTTTGCCTTGTAGATTTAATTGTGTTTTTACTAGCTGTTATGATCTCGCCTGCTAGGACACCTGCACCATTACCGATGATGCGCATGTTGCACGTACACTTTCTTGCCGGCTCACACACATCATCATCGGTAATTTCCATGTCACGTACACTTTAGAAAACGTTACTTCATTGGTATAACTTGCTAGCTGGTAGTTTCAACATATTATTAGTATGCTTGCTCTCATATGCTAGTTTAGATATTGCATTCCTTACTTAGATACCCCATGCATTTATATATTCATTCTGCTATGCAATATTGTGGGGCTTTATGCCGATATTCACTGTTCATTGACTCATGATTTTGAGATATCGGATTTTCCATGAGATTTCTGAATTTGAAGGAAAAGCGCAAGAATTTTATAAACCTATTATCATTTTAAAAATACAAGTTGCGGTTTTCTCGTGATATGATGTATATGGAGTCCACCATGAGTTTTCCTGATTGAGTTGGTTTTCGAGACCTGATTCGAGGAGTAGGATGAACTCGGGTACATAGTGGGCCCGGTAAGGTATCCCGGGGCAAGCAGCTCGAGTTGTAGACGATGAGGCTGGCAGGGGAGGACTACCTACCGGTGATATTTGGCGTGGCGGATATCCGAAGGATACCGACCGTAGTCGTGAGATTTGATGATATGAGCCGATCCGGACTGACGGAGCCCGGGATATTGAGGATTTTGTGTCGATGTTTGACATGGATTTCTGTTGATTTCATTGATGATACTCCAGTTTTTATTCAAAAATTTTACTAAGATAAGAACACAGCTTTCTCATGCAGATATATCCTGATTTCATGTTAATTATTCATTCATGATGCATTCATACATCAGATATATGACATGTTGCTACTTTGTGACACTAACACGAGTACTTGGTATTAAACTTATGCTTAGATTATTACCCTTGCCACTACTAGATGTTAAGTGTTATATTATGAGTATATTATTGTATGACCTAGGAGATCGTCATACATTCGATTTCTACTCGGTGATGTCTTCTACTCACGAGTTGGCAACTCACCCCCGTTGTGCCACAGTTTCTTTGCAGGTTCGGCCGTACAGGTTTCGTTGTGGCTTGTTGGCGCATCATTTCTTTCGGGTGATTGCTTGGTAGGTGGTTTCACTTGCATCGTGACCACCGTTGCACGTGTACTTTATATTTCGGTTGTATTATTATTTATTTCAGTTGTATCTAGTTAAAGGCTCCATCAACCAGACTTGTATATTTAGTAGACTTAGATAACTATAGTTTGTATATTCTTTCAGCCTTAGAGTCGCGCTTATGTAATTATAGTTGTTTCTGGTTTTCTTATGATGTTTAGTTTTCTCGCTTTCTTTGTGTGCTTGATCCTCGCCTTCAACGCTGTATACTTATATTATCTTGCGTGGTTGTTTCCGCCAATTGGCGAAGAGCTAGCTCCCGCTTGGGGATGCCTTATATATTATTTCTTGTATTCGTTTTGGGTTAAAAATTACAAAGGAGGTGCTGCCCAAATTTCAAACGACAAAAAGGGTTTTCAAGTTAGATATAAACATAGTGCATCATATATTACTACTTATGTACATATATAAGAATAAGTTTGATTTCAGTAAACCTTATTTCAAAACCGCACCTCCATTATTTTCTCCTAAAAAGGTTTAGATTTCTGGGCTTTTGGCTTACTTGAATTAGGTGGGGTCCTATAGACTTCACATGATTCAAGTGCCAGTCACGTGCCTTTTCCGGGTCGTGACAAAGTTGGTATCAGAGCCAGGTTTAACCTTGGTTCGAGTCTAGGTTTGACTATGCGGAGTCTAAGGCGTGACGTTTCTGTGTGTGTGTGTGTGTGTGTGTGTGTGTGTGTGTGTGTGTATTCGGAACCTAGGCTTGACCTTATGGAACATAGACTTGGTCGAGGGGGTATTAGAGCCAAACTTTCGTTACGTAGGTTGACCTTGGTTGATGGAGTAGATGACTTACGTAGAGTGACGTACCGTGTGTATGTTCCACGATATGCTTACGATACGCTACTCCTCTTAAGAAGCCTTAGGATGTACATTTTTTATGCACCGTATTCTATTCATTCCTATGATCTATCCTTATCGATGCTTGATCGTGGTTTCCGTTACCTTGGTTACACGAGCCGAGAGAGCCGCGACTAGAGATACGGTCAGCACGAGCTTGTCATGGACGAGGACTGACCAGGATGTATTTCGGGGACAGGAGCGTTTTGATATATCATTTAACTATGTTTTCTCGTTGACGCAAGCGTTTGAGATCTATACCAGACGACAGGGCCATTGATAGAGGTCTGCTAGAATGAGAAGACTGTTGATGTACTGTCTATTCTTGATGATTGAGGCAATGTCTATCGTGTGGACGGATGAGCCAGCTGTTGCTGCGACTGACAAGATATCTCCCCCAGGTGTTTAAAAGCTATTGCAGCATGAGGGTACACTCCGGAATGTGACAGAAGATCGCTAGTCACCCTTGGATAAGACTAGGACTTTTTGCTCGTTGGATGCTTCAATGTGGGGTCATAAATTGACTAACTCACCTAGAAGAGGCCCTCACACAGACGTGATGTGAGTTGATCAAGAAAAAGGCGTTATTCGTTGGATACTACGATGTAAGATCAGTTAGTTGACCAGCTTCAGATAGAAGGACCTCACCCAGATGCATTGTGAGTTGATCGAGAACGGGCGAATGAAGTGTATTTCTCCGATGACTCGGACGAGTTCCTGAGGACGAAATTGGACAGATGCCTCCTACAAAATATTAGAGATGCCGTGTTCGTAGCTTCGCAAGAGACTCCAGATATGACTGTAGTCGATTGGAGCGCAGTCTACACAGCTACGAAAAGATGATTCTGAATTGGTCTATACCGAAAGGAAGTGGAGTAAGAGGTTCGTATGAGATTTTAACGTGTTGACATTCCACTCCGTTGATATCAGAGGCTTGTTACACGTGCAGAGGCGTTGGATGCAGACGTACATCCAGAGAAAGGTCATGATGAGTATGCAGTTGTTCCGAAAAAAGAAACGGATTGTGAAAAGAATGCTAACTTCCGGGCAGTCCAGCAGAGACGAGATTAAGAGGAGACCCTGACAGGATCTTTCGGGAATACAACATGATAAAGACTTGGACCCAGGGTCGGTCGTATTGTTAGTTATGTATATGCCCTAGAGGACATTGTTGTACACATGATGTATATTATAGTGGATGCTTGGATATATATAGAAAGGACTTTCTTGCTCAACATGATAATATGCTATCTGGTTTCACTTTGTCTTAACATGCTGACTTGTATTGGTTTACTGTCTTGCTCTCACATGTTGATAAAGACCTTAGGATATGTACTAGACTACTAGGACTATGATGCAGATCATACTAGTGGGGCCAGGGTAGTCCAAGAGTACATCCTATAACTGTTCCTAGTCGAGGGTGAATCGAGACAGGGCATCGATACTCCAGAGTAGACTAGCGTATACGCATCTTGACCCATATAATGGGCGATGGATGATCCCACATCCATTGGTGTTTGACATCAAAGATGGTGTACAGGTGCTCCGTGGAGACTGGGTAAACTGAACAGACTCGCCGAGAACTCCTAGATGGTATTATACCTATCGTCAGATAGCAGTTCTCTGGTAACACTGGTACAGGTTAGTCTGAAGACCCGAGATCGTCATAGAGTCTTGTGTGATTCCCATTATACTTTAATTTCCACCGTAAAATGGTGGCTATTGGGTACAGTCCCGAAGCACATGGAGGCAATGAGCGATAGGAGTGGTTTCGTCTCTCCCGGTATTGGGGGTTGATGTTGCGCTGTGTTCAATTGGCTATAACTAGAAGTCCCTGGCCAGGGCTGATATGGAGATCTATTGGTAAGTGTTATCAGTAGTTTCTCGACCCGTTATGAGCCTCATATCGACACGACTTATCGGTTGCTAGGGTCTGACGTTTACCACCCCTAGAATGGATATGTGACATATCAGACGAAGAGACCAGACTGTACGGGAGTGTTACCGATTGGATTCACAGGAGTGTGTACAGGCTTGCTTGTTGATCTTCTGATCGCTCAATATCCGGGTGGCTGTTACGTTTAGCTAACCGCTTACAGCTTGTGGGTGTTTGATATGATCATCACCTACTGCCAGCGTATTGACAATTCTTTAGAGTCCTACACAGAGGTTTCCTGGCTCAGGAAAAATGTACTAGGAGCAAATATATGATATGTGCGGGACCGAGAATAATACGTGTATGTGATACCGTATTTGATTCTTGCGATATGAGATATCGGCCGGGTATATGTGATATAGCCGGGTCATCGGATCAAGTGTTGATTCGATGAACTGATACATATTATATTAGTCGGTTATATGAAATATAGCCGGGTTATTAAATCAAGTGTTGATTTAATAATTTAATGTATAATTTTATGTCTGATATATTACATTACATTAACTAATATAATCTCACTTAAATGATTCTTTTTCTCACTTAATGATACATTGATATATATATGTGATATATGTTAATTGTATTATTTTCTTTTGTTACATTATATATTATATATATGATATATAATATTGTAACATGCTAGGGTTACAAATGCAACTAGGGTTTATGAGATTAAATCATTCTAGGGTTTAAATTAGGGTTAACATTTTCTTTTTAGTTAATTCTAAATTATGGATTAAAGTTAAGATATTTTGTTATGTTGACTTTGACCACTCTTTAGATATTTGCTAGAAATTTGTTAACCTAACCTTTTAACCCTAGCCTATGGTTTATTCTCTAAAAGGGTTAAGCATGTCATTCTTAACCTTGGTTGCATTTCTAACCTCAACAATAATTCATTCATCACACTTCTTCTTCTTCTTCATTGATTTTGCTCTCTTGATTTGCTTCATGTGATGAAAAATAGTGAGAATTAAAATTCTAAAGTGAGCAAAATTCCTACTTCATCATCCTCTTCTATACTAGCCATATAAATTAGTGTGTTAGCTTCACTAATCCATAATTAGTGAAGAGTTAGCTTGGGTTTGTGATTCCTCAAGGTAGATCATCTTGGATTGTGAAGACTACAAGCAAGGATGTCTCATTCACCATATGGAGCCTCTCTAGAGTCCGGGAGCATGATGATCGCAGCGAAGGGACCTCAACTTGGAGCTTTAGAAGTGAAGGAGAGGACTAAAAAGTTTGTAATCCCTAATCACTTAGTAGTAAAGAGTTTACTTGTTGTTTCTAACCCTAATTCTCTAGTAAAGATCCTTGCTTAGGTTGTTTCGCACTTGAAATTTTTAAATACGTCATGTATGATGCCTTGTAGAACCTTGTTCTAGTACCTAAGAACCTTACAGTGGTATCAGAGCCTAGCTAGAGCATTAGGCGTTCCGTAGGCGAAATTAAAAGTCTGAACGAACTCCGAATAACCGATTTTTCCCACTTTCTGGAAATTTTTTCAAAAGTTGAAATTTTTCATGTTAAAAATATTCAGAAAATCATGCAGGTAATTATATGGACACACCGGAAGAACGAAACCCTAACTCGTCTAAGTGACCACGGATCCGCGGCTAAAACATGGTTTGGCGGCGGATCCGCTGTGCCACTTAAGAGGCTTGGGTCGGGCCCTTCAGCTGTAGTTCCGTAGGTACTGGGGCATGCTTCTGGGAATTTTTAATTATGCTTAAGTGTTGAGCTCTCTGGGAATTTTGGGAATTCGTTGATTCGATCGAATTGTTTAACGTCGTCTAGCTTTCTGTAATGTGATACAATAATTGGAATCTACAAATTTGTTTGTTGCGTGTAAATCTGACATTTCGATCTCGGGTGTTATCGGAAATCTTGTTGAATTATCCGACTAATTTTAAAAAGTGTTTTCATGGATGAGACCTAAATGCGAGCTTTACATTGTTAGGCATGAAATCTTGGATATGAGATATCCCGGGTTTGTGTTGTCTAAGGGCCGTTACGATTCCAATTGTTGTAGTTTTTCATTTTCTTTTCTGCGACCGTAAGTGTAATATGTGGTGTATCGCCAGTTTCGTTGCTATACATCAACGAAAATTGGGATACGCATATTTACTTACGTTGATGACATGCGATGTTATGTGTTACTGTGGTATGTTATATTGGATCATCGTGATTTGAATAGCCGGGGGTTTTATGTGAGATGAGGGTTTTTATTTTCATTCATGTAAAATTCGATGTATGTAATATTCTTTTATTGGGGCACTTTCGGGTTGAGGATGATGTCACCATTGTATATTATTTACTTTTCCGCATTAGTATAAACCCAAGGAGGAGAGAACAAGCAACCAGATTCTGGGGTCCAGTGGGAGGCCATCTCGAGGAGTCGAGACCAGGTCTCCTAACCGTAGAATTGGGAGGGTTAATTTCCGCACTCGTAGGGGTATAGGGATGTGGGTTTGGCTATTCATCGCGACCGTGGAATCCGTGTTTTATACAGGCTCAAAATAAAACACGGACCTCCTAGTATATCCAATATTTCATATGTTATATTCTGCTGTTGATTTACTGTGATGTGATCATTCTATATGCATGAGACGAAAGCTTTATTATTGTATATATGATATATAATACACATTGCTTATGTTTTGCACCCGCGCTAGTCCAGTCCCGGTATGCCGTTACTTAAGTAACCTAACGGTGCATAACGAGATACTATGGCGAATGCGGATGGCATAAGCGTACGTTATATTTTCGTTTCTTCTGTGATGCTTAGGAAGCATAAATGATGGGATTCATTAATGAGATTAATGAAAGAAAAGAAACCTAAAAGATGTTGTAGAATCAAATTTATAAAAAAAATGGTTGCTCTAGTTTTGCTTTGCATAGCGGTATTCCTTGTAGAATATCCAGCACATTATTCGATAATGAAAGAGCCGAGATCCCTTTACCGGGAGTGGCCTCTTTAGCGAAACTAGCAGATGCTACAACTCACTCAGTTTTGTTTTTGATTACTTCTATAGTTCTTGCTTTGCATAATGGTATTACTTGTAGAATATCTAGCACCTTATTCGATAATGAAAGAGCCGAGATCCCTACACCGGGAGTGACATCTTTAGCAAATCTAGAAAAAAGCCTCAGAAACACACATTTTCAAAATCACTTGTTTCTACAACGATATCAAGTTCATTACGCTCATGGTTTTCTGAAAAACCTTCGTAGCCCTCCGTCATTTCAGATAAGTCCTACTTAGTATTCATGCTACGTTTGTTGGCTTTCGTCAAGACATAGTGTGCGGTAGCTAACTAGTGCTTATCTGTAACATAAGATGAGATTGGATTAGGGTAGTCATACGGCTTTGTTGTCTTTCGTTAAGGGTCGTGAGGGTGGGTTTAATTCAATCAAGAAATGTATGGGATGAACTTGACTAGCAGGCTATGGTTTGTTTGCTTTCGTCAAAGTCATAGCATGTTAAGGGCAAAAGTATTATCGGGAATTTCAAGTGTTGAAATTTGCAATAAGATAGTTGGATCCCGATACCCACTGCGAGTAAGAGTTACTCCTGGGAGAGTTTTACACATGACAATTAGCCGATCAAGTAGGTGTCGAGAAAGGTGTTAACGGGGTTATGCCTCTGGGAAAACAAGGTTTATTCTAATTAGGTCCGTGCGAAAGCACGGGGAACCTCCCTCAAAGTACCAACACTAGCCTGGCCGAAAGATTAGCGAACATATAAAGTGTAATTAATCCCGGCTGGTCTTACCTTTTAGGGTTTGAAGGAAGATTTGATATAAACAGTGGGAGCCATCCTGATTAGATAAGATAATAACCAATCTAATCTTATAAGAGCATACGCTAAAGTGTTTTCTTCTCTCTCTCTCTCTCTCTCTCTCTCTCTCCAGGTAGAGACCAAATCAGTGCTTACCACTCCATATGAGATATAGAAGGGGAAGAGACCATCTCTTAATTATGTTAAGATATGGGGTTGTCCGGCCTATGTCAAAAGGCAAAATCCGGACAAACTGGAGGCACGATCAGCTCTCTGCAAGTTGGTGGGATATCCAAAGAATTCATATGGATATTTTTTCTACCGCAGTTAAGAGAAAAAGGTGTTTGTTGCTCAACATGCCACCTTTTTAGAAAAAGAATTTCTTGCAAAAGAAATTAGTGGCGAAGAGGAAAAGCTGGAAGAAGTTCCAGCAGCACAAACTGCAACTGAAGATTTAGGGGAACCAGAGGATTCAGTAGTTCCCGACGAACCCCAGCCTCTCCGCCGATCTAGTAGGGTTCCTCATCCACCTGAGAGATACTACGTTTTTTGTAGGGTTCCTAGGCAGTCATACAAGGGTCTATAAGGCATCAACCATGCCCTATTTAAAATTTAGACGTGCCGAAACAATCCAAAGCCGGGATCTTTGCTAGATTATTAGGGTATAACATGCAAGTAAACATCTTTACAACTAAGAGTGAGGGATTACAACCTTTGTAGTCCGCTCCTTCGCTTCATAAGCTCCGAGTAGAAGTCCCTTCGCCGCGATCCATGATCTCCCGGACTCAAGAGAGACTCCACAACCCGAATGATCCATTCTAGCTTGTAGTCTTCCTTTTCTCCGATGATCTACCTCGAAGTTTCTATAACACAAGCTCCCTCTCTCTCTAATGAGGTGAACACCCTAATCTAATTGTCTAGATTAGATGAGGATGATGAAGTAGTATTTATGCTCTTTTTTTTTATCAAATTCTCACACTAAATCATCACATAAAGAAAACCTAGAAAGTTTTCTCAAAGCTCAAGCAAGAAGAAGAAGAAGGAAATACCTTTTGTGATGAATAATGAAAATGAAGTGAAAATTACAAATGCTGTTGGAGATAGTGCCCTCAGAGTCAATTATTGGATCACAGGCACGTGATTGCAATGATTGAGGGAGGACCTATCCCAGTAGACCAGTCTTACTCAAGATGATAGTATGCTATCTGGTTCATCTTTATCATCGTGTACTGCTTGAGGTGACCTGAGAGGTCGCTATTACACGTTGATAGAGCCCCTAGGATTCTTGCTTGACGGGCAGCAATATGATGGCGATCATATACGTGAGAGCTGGCAGTCTATAAGCACATCCTTAAAAGGTCCCTAGTCGTGGGAGTTTTGAGACAGGGCATCGATACTCCAGAGTAGACTAGTGTGTACATTCGAGACCCCGACGAGGGGCGGTGGCCGGTCTCACAAGCCATTGGTGTCAGTTGGATCACCTAAGATGTATACAGGTGCTCATTGGGTTATGAGTACACCGAACAGGACTCGTCGGGAACATGCTAGTTGGTCTTATACCTGACGTCAGATAGCAGTTCCCTGGTGACATGTGTACAGGTTAGTTCATCGAACTGAGATCGTCATTTGTCTTGTGTGAGTTCCCACTGTACTTTGATTACTACCCTACCACGGCTCAAAGGAGTCCTGCAAACAGGTTTTAGTTGGGTACAGTCCCGAGCCACATGGAGGCAGTGAGCGGATCTGCAGGGGTTCGTCTCTCCCGGTATTGGGGGTGAGGTCGCGCTGTGTCTAGGAGAGCCATTACACAAAGCCCTCGGCCGAGGCAGGAGATTTACTGATAGGTATTCCAGTAGTATCTCAGGGTGTTCTGGGATACACTCCGACACGACTTGTACCGCTTTTGGGGGTCTGACTTTTACCAACCCCCTAGGCCCGCCATGCTATGCTCATAGACGAACGGACCGGACTGTATGGATATTGTCACTGACAGGCTCAGTAGGGTGTCAGGATGAGTTCGCTCATCGACATCCCTTTTGGTCAATAGCTGGTGGCCCGTCATGTATTGGCTTATACCTATGACGTGCTAGTGGTTAAATCCACAGCCATAGTATTAACGAGTCTTTAGAGTCCACCACACTTTCAGTTACTCAAGTTTCGGGCGAACCGCTGTAGAGGCCGTAAGGAGATATGGCAGGGTCCGATCAGATACGTGCGGTATTCCACGGATCAGGATCGGACGGTTTGTACTTGTGGCCGTATGGATATATGGCAGGTTTCGATCAGATACGTGCCGTATTGCACGGATCAGGATCGGAGGGATATTACTAGCCGGATTTGGTTTAAGCCAGATCCTAGTATAGTACAGTGTAGATTTTGTCTCATTGCATTTGTATCCGGTCGGAATACAGATGCGGGTGTGTATGCACAGTATCGGGGTTTTCCTGTAATTTATTACGGGACCAGTTTTCTGAAGTTGCCAGTTTGCATTCCGTTCCGGCCGGTTTTCCTTTGTTCTTTCCCGGCCGGACTTTTCCGATGAAGGGGGTTATTTGCAAGTTTGCAAATAACATATTGTGGAGGGGTTTCTTGCATATAGATTGATTTTGAAAGCATCTTTTGATACCATTCTTTTCTATTATCATTTTCTTGCTTTATGTTGATTGGAATTGATTTGATATTGTGATGATGGTTTTGGGTGTGGTCACCATTATTCTTCTACTACACTCACCTCCCTCCTTGGTTTTGTTTTTTGATCCTCCACCAATTTGAAAGGGGGGGCCGGCCACACTTGAGGAGAAAAAAATGAGAGATTCATTTTTGTGGTGGCACATATTTCTTCATCTCATTCTTCTTGTTTTTGGAAAAATGAAAGCACCATCTTTCCTTAACCTCATTCCTCCATCACCAATGGAAAATTCACTACCCCAAATGAGACAACCATTCTACACTAGCCTACAGCACTTCTTGGACGCGTCGGCTAGCCAACTTCGCGCCCGAGTTGCCTCGGTCCAGAGGTGGGAGCCCGTAAAAGAAATCGGCTACGTGGTGCCTTTTCCGACGAGAAGACAACGAATGGTGATTCCGCGGGAGATCGGGATGACGACGAGAAGACCGAAGGACACGGATCGCTCGGTATACTTCACTACCCTTCTCTTGATAGCTAGCATTAGGTTAATGGTTACGATCCGGGTTTATTGTCCGCGGTAGTGCCAGTTTAAAAGTTAAGAAAAATTTTGATTCCGCATTTTGGCCTCGGATAGACGGCCGGGGCGCTGCCGTGGCGCAACATGGTATCAGAGCCTCGCCATTAACTTAGTCTAGCATTGTCTAATGTGTTTTACATTTCCGATCGACCAAATTTCTAAAAACCCGCGTTTTCTTCACATCAGTTTTTTGTCGAATTTTTTCTGGCTCTAAAATTTTTTCAGGTTGTAGAAAACTGATGTACTGGAAGTCCTAAGAATTCTGGAGAAATTCGAGACGTTGATCTTTCAAGGGGAGCGCGGAACTGCGGCCAAACGCCACTTGGCGCCGCGGTTCCGCCGCGGTATGGAGGGATCGATGTGTCGAATTTTTCCAGTGGGCTTCTGGGGTGAAAATAGGGTTTCTGGAATATTATGTTTGGGCCCAGAATTTCTTGATGTGCTACAGTAGTACTTGGGGGCCCACTTGGTAAATTTGATCGATCGGATATTTTAAACACATTGGTTCACAGTATTTACATTATATCTGCGACCGTGAATTTCACTTGATCGGTAAATCCTGTCTAACTGCTATAGCCCGGTTAGAAGGATTTGCGAACGTGACTTTCACGTTGATGTTCTATGTATTGTTGTGATATTGCGGATCGGTCGTGGGGGATAGCCTGGATGCAATGCTAGTACAGTTTTGTTTTATATGTACATTTGATATTGCGGGGTGAGCGTCCGACATGTGGACTGCCGTCACTGCCTGTTTGTATTATTATTTTGGGGCACGACCAGGTTGTGGTCGATGTACCCGTTGTATGTATATTTTACTTTCTGTACTAGGATTACCCCGCGGAGGGGTGCACGGATAGCCGGGTTCTAAAAGGCAACAGGCCCGCATCTCATGGCATTGAGACGGAGGGGGCTTCACTCTAGAATTGGCGGGCTATTCGCCGCTCTCGTAAGGGGTACAGGTCGACCCAGGAGGGGTGCCCAAGTTACCGGATTCCGTGAAGTGTCGGGTGGTCCATTCAAGTTGCTGAAGGGGGCTGCCTCGCTTCAGGTTTTGGCGGGTGACTTGCCGCGCCCGTAGGGGTCTAGGATTTTCATTGCACAGGCTATCCACACGACCAGGGGAACGTCGGGTTTCAGCAGCGGCTCTGTGAAACCCGGGGATCCCAGATATCTGTATTGTTCTGTGATGCTGTACATTTCTGTGATGTTGCATTTTATCACGCCTTGAGCGAAATATAATATATTGGTATATATATTAGTAGATGTTGTATATGTTTTACATCCGCGCTAGTCCAGTCCCCTCTCTGTCGTTAGTTAGCTAACCTAACGGGTAATGACGGGACCCAGTGGCGAATGCGGATGGCATATACAGACATCAGTATATTTTCGTTCTTTGTGGTGTGATCCATTGATGGGACTGCATTGATTCGGATCAATGCAAGTTAAAAACAAACATATTCTGATGTTGTTGGAACACTTTTTCAAAAAGCTGTTATTGCAAGGACGTTCTCTTTTCTTTTGCATCGTGGTATTCAGTTGGAATATCCTGCTCCTCAGTCGACGAGGCAAGGGCCGAGATCCCTTCACCGGGAGTGACCCCTTGGACAAAATTTTGCGTCAGGGCAATAACTTCACTATAGCCGATTTCTTTTGCTTTGCATCGTGGTATTCAGCTGGAATATCCTGCACCTCATTGTACGGGGAAAGAGCCGAGATCCCTTCACCGGGAGTGACCTCTTAAGCAAAGGTTTTCGCCACTATATTTTTATAAAAAGGCTATGCAGTTCCTTCAACGATATCAGGTTCATTACGTTAAAGGTTTTTCGCCAAAAACCAGACGTAGCCCTCCGTCATTTCTTACAGGTATTATTTAGTATTCGTGCTGCGTTTGTTGACTCCGTCAAGGCGTAGTGTACGGTAGCTAAGTGGTGCTTGTTTGTTGCATAAATGGGATTGGTTAGGACAGTCGTGCGGCCATGTTGACTCCGTCAAGGGCACGTACGGGTGGGTTTAATGCAATCCAGATAATGACGGGTTGAACTTGACTAGGACTCTTTGATTTGTTGACTCCGTCAAGGTCACTTGGGTCCTAGGGGTAAAAATCACATCGGGAGTTTCTAAAGAAACTGAAACTTGCCAGGCATGCGCATACCTTCTGGAGTGTGGTGACTTGAGTGGATTCCGTCAAGTTATCATGCGATGATAGTTGGATCCCGATTCCCACTGTTGAGTTGGTTTACTCCTCGGGTGATCCCGACTAATTCTTATTTCAGGTTTGGAGAAGAATTTGACGTTATAGTGGGAGGTTTCCAGATTAGATAAAGTTATAACCATTCTGATCTAGGTTAGAGTGCACGCTGAGTATTTCTTTTCTCTCTCTCTTTGGCAGCGACCATTGACCCGACCCTGGACTATAACTCAGTGACCAAGTTGACCGAACCTTCTATAACACTGGCTTTTGGATTGTCAGAGTTGCAAACCTCTTTGCCACTCCTACTACTACCCTTTTCTCCAGGACACCCCGTATTACTACGAACGTCCACTTCCATTGGACAAAACCATCGTATGGTTATATTCGAACTCGAAAGGAACTTGTTCCAGTTCGGGGAGGGATTCTGGTTCAGGAGAAATAGGAATAAGGTTTATTCGGTTGTCTTTTATCTTGACCTTCTCTCGTGTTGCGAGTGCTCCTAGGATTAGGACAGTACACCCATTATTCTTATTGGATAATCTTCTTCCAAACCATAGGCTGGTGCCGAACGGTAAGGAAGAAAGAAAACCATTTGGCCTAAAGGGGTGTACAGAAGGTAATGACTAAAGACATATAAAGGGATTTGGAGAAATGGCAAAGAATTATACGGTTATAGTTGTGAATCTGGATAATGGAAGAGGCATTACTAGGAATACCAGGATACCCCAACGAAACATTTCAATGTTTCAGTTTCACTGTGTACTGTTAATGGAAAACTGATTTCCCGATTAGACACTTACTCCAGGGTATGTATTTACCAGGTATGATTCTCACATCTGTAAGGTTTTACAGATGATGAGTGGGAGTAAGTTATTGGGAATTGGGTGATCATCCTCATTATATCGGGATTCGTTGTAATCGGTGAAATTTGAGGAAGTCACCTGGGTTGTTTGCCGGACGGCAATTATTTGGTTTTGAATATCCGCTATTATGCACCAATTTCAAATTGATATATCTGTACGTCTATTTTTATAGAGTGAGATATACCTTTTTGAAATTATGTCTTCGACATTTACCTATATCAGTGGATGGTTAGGTAAGGAGCATTAAACAGCGGTGTAATTCTTCTTAACCATAAGTACAGTTTTCAACCTACGACACACAGTGAATGAGTTATCAGACTCAAGGGACTTATACAGAGTATTGTATGTTGTCCAGGGTCCATCAGGACAGAGGGGTTGGTCCTCGTACTATATTCGGTTCACTTATGACTTCTCTAGTTTTTAGACAAGTGTTTCGTGGAAACACAGGGTCCGAATTTTGAGAAGTTATAGGTTTTTGAATAAAGTAGGGAACCAGGTGTTGCAAGTATCGGGATTCTTCAAGTTGACTCGAAGATGTAGATACTTGTGTATGGTATTCAGTTGATAGTGATGATTAAGAGAACTTGCTTCTCTTTCAGGTTACTCATAATTGGAAACATTCCAAAGTTGAGTAACGCTGATCGGCCTCCTTCCATTAAGTTAACATGCACTGGAGACAGCTGCATGATTTGAATCTGGTTCAATTAAATCAGTGCCTCTGGTTCTATATTGGATATAGAACAGTTCATGTCTTAACGATGTTAAGGCAAGGGGAGTTGTCCGGCTTCTGATTAAAACCAGACACTGGACAACTCAAGGCACGTTTCTGTAATGGCTGTTTGTGGGTCGACCCAGGCTATGACGAGGGTTGACTTTCTACCATCTGGAAGATCAATAGTGATATTGTTCTTAACTCGCCACAGTTTTAATTAAAAATGGATTTTTTCAGAAAAAAGTAGTGGGAGTATGGTAGAACTGGAAGCGATTCCAGAACCGCAAACGATTACTGAAGATTTGATAAAGAACCTAAAGATTCAATCAGATTTGACATTCCATTGGCCACTCCGCAGATATGATGGGTAACCTCAGGCACTCGAGAGGTACTTGGGTATGCTCAAGGACGGTGGCAGGGAGGTTCTTGTTTACCCAGACTTACCATTGCTGTTGTTCCAGACTGTGAGACCCGGCAGGAGGATGAGTATAGCGTCGTTCTAAACTAGCTTTAGAGTGCACGTCTATATGACTCTGGCAGAGGGTTGTCGTAGTCAGTGGGAGAAGCGGAAGCATTGGTAGACAGGTGGCTTATGTCTATTTATAGACTAAAGCAGATATAACGGAGATAGATCATCTATTTCTGATGTGAAGTCATAGTTTTGACTTCATCAGAATAGGGGATGGATCTGTTAAGGAGGTAGTAGAGTATGATGTCCTGGTATTTGGATGACATACACAGAGTAGGAAGTGATATTCCTATACTACGATCGGTTATACTTTGGTCGTCACACGGTGGTTTCTCCAAATAGGACTTGGATATTATATCAGACATTCTGGTTACTAGATCTATGGTTTTAGATCTAGATTTGGGTGGTTTCTTAATCTGGGTACTTTGACAAGCATTCTATGAGTATTTAGAATGGACGACTCCTGGCATGGTAGTATACCTGCAGGTAACGGAGATACGCATGATTGACAGATCACTTGCTTAGGCAATTGAGTCAATCATGAGATGTCAAGTACCACACCAGATTTTGTTCTTGCAGTAGGTGCAATAAGTTGATATTGATCCAATCCTGGAGAAACAATCGGAAGCAGTTTTAGAACATAAGTGTATGTTCTAGGGATTTGATAACGACAGCCTCATTAAGGGAGACAGTTATCATTCCAGGCTTCCAAGGTGACCTAGACGACAGGGAGGTTGTCAGAGTTATAGTTTTTCCTTCTGACGAGGGGCAGTATTTTGGACAGATGGTCCAAGGCAATACTGAGGGAGGCATGGCGCAGGATACTGATTAAGTTCAGTTGACAATACAGTCTAAGAAGTTTGGATTTGGAGTTCATTTATGAGCTAGGTCCCATCAGACATCCAGACATTCTAAGACAGGTATTGCTCATTTCGGGAGATGGCTTTCTCCGCGAACTTGAGATATAGAGAGACATAGAAAGAAACATCACAGCGGATCCACTCACTGAGGCTATTCCTTGAACGCAATAGTTTCGCAAACGAGTTTTGTGAGACTGACTTGTAGAGGAGTTGGGTGTTCGGTATCACACGGGCTGTGAGTATGCGACATCGCAATAATTAGCCTTGAGTGCAAGTGGGAGATTGTTGGAGATAGTGCCCTCAGAGTCAATTATTGGATCACAGGCACGTGATTGCAATGATTGAGGGAGGACCTATCCCAGTCGAACAGTCTTACTCAAGATGATAGTATGCTATTTGGTTCATCTTTATCATCGTGTACTGCTTGAGGTGACCAGAGAGGTCGCTATTACACGTTGATAGAGCCCCTAGGATTCTTGCTTGATGGGCAGCAGTATGATGGCGATCATATACGTGAGAGCTGGCAGTCTATAAGCACATCCTTAAAAGGACCCTAGTCGTGGGAGTTTCGAGACAGGGCATCGATACTCCAGAGTAGACTAGTGTATACATTCGAGACCCCGACGAGGGGCGGTGGCCGGTCTCACAAGCCATTGGTGTCAGTTGGATCACCTAAGATGTATACAGGTGCTCATTGGGTTATGAGTACACCGGACAGGACTCGCCGGGAACATGCTAGTTGGTCTTATACCTGACGTCAGATAGCAGTTCCCTGGTGACATGTGTACAGGTTAGTTCATGGACCTGAGATCGTCAATTGTCTCGTGTGAGTTCCCACTGTACTTTGATTACTACCCTACCACGGCTCAAAGGAGTCGTGCAAACAGGTTTTAGTTGGGTACAGTCCCGAGACACATGGAGGCAGTGAGCGGATCTGCAGGGGTTCGTCTCTCCCGGTATTGGGGGTGAGGTCACGCTGTGTCTAGGAGAGCCATTACACAAAGCCCTCGGCCGAGGCAGGAGATTTACTGATAGGTATTCCAGTAGTATCTCAGGGTGTTCTGGGCTACACTCCGACACGACTTGTACCGCTTTTGGGGGTCTGACTTTTACCAACCCCCTAGGCCCGCCATGCGATGCTCATAGACGAACGGACCGGACTGTACGGATATTGTCACTGACAGGCTCAGTAGGGTGTCAGGATGAGTTCGCTCATCGACATCCCTTTTGGTCAATAGCTGGTGGCCCGTCATGTATTGGCTTATACCTCTGACGTGCTAGTGGTTAAATCCACAGCCATAGTATTGACGAGTCTTTAGAGTCCACCACACTTTCAGTTACTCAAGTTTCGGGCGAAACGCTGTAGAGGCCGTATGGAGATATGGCAGGGTCCGATCAGATACGTGCGGTATTCCACGGATCAGGATCGGACGGTTTGTACTTGTGGCTGTATGGATATATGGCAGGTTTCGATCAGATACGTGCGGTATTGCACGGATCAGGATCCGACGGATATTACTAGCCGGCTTTGGTTTAAGCCAGATCCTAGTATAGTACAGTGTAGATTTTGTCTCATTGCATTTGTATCCGGTCGGAATACAGATGCGGGTGTGTATGCACAGTATCGGGGTTTTCCTGTAATTTATTACGGGACCAGTTTTCTGAAGTTGCCAGTTTGCATTCCGTTCCGGCCGGTTTTCCTTTGTTCTTTCCCGGCCGGACTTTTCCGATGGAGGGGGTTATTTGCAAGTTTGCAAATAACATATTGAGGAGGGGTTTCTTGCATATGGATTGATTTTGAAAGCATCTTTTGATACCATTCTTTTCTATCATCATTTTCTTGCTTTATGTTGATTGGAATTGATTTGATATTGTGATGATGGTTTTGGGTGTGGTCACCATTATTCTTCTACTACACTCACCTCCCTCCTTGGTTTTGTTTTTTGATCCTCCACCAATTTGAAAGGGGGGCCGGCCACACTTGAGGAGAAAAAAATGAGAGATTCATTTTTGTGGTGGCACATATTTCTTCATCTCATTCTTCTTGTTTTTGGAAAAATGAAAGCACCATCTTTCCTTAACCTCATTCCTCCATCACCAATGGCAACTTCACTACCCCAAATGGGACAACCATTCTACACTAGCCTACAGCACTTCTTGGACGCGTCGGATAGCCAACTTCGCGCCCGAGTTTCCTCGGTCCAGAGGTGGGAGCCCGTAAAAGAAATCGGCTACGTGGTGCCCTTTCCGACGAGAAGACGACGAATGGTGATTCCGCGGGAGATCGGGACGACGACGAGAAGACCGAAGGACACGGATCGCTCGGTATACTTCTCTACCCTTCTCTTGATAGCTAGCATTAGGTTAATGGTTACGATCCGGGTTTATTGTCAGCAGGAGCGCCAGTTTAAAAGTTAAGAAAAATTTTGATTCCGCATTTTGGTCTCGGATAGACGGCCGGGGCGTTGCCGTGGCGCAACAAATGCAACCATAGTTGATAATGAGTAGGCTAACCCATGTAGAGACTTAACCTAGGGTGAAGGGTTTGGGTTGGGTTAACAATGAGTCACTAAAATATCAAGCATAATATCTTAGCTCAAAACAAAAGAAAACCTTCTAGAAGGTTCATGAAAGAACTAACCCAAATCAAACCCTAACTAGATTTAATCTCCATAAAACATGTTGCAATAGTAATCATATCATGTTACAATAATATATATCACATATATATTATATATTTGTAACAAAAGAAAATAATACAATTAATATATATAACATATATATCAATGTATTATCCGGTGAGAAAATGAAATAATAAAGGGAGCCAATATTAGATAATGTAATGTAATATATCACATATATAATTGTACATTAAATTATCGAATCAACACTTGATTCGACAATCCGGCTATATCGAATATAACCGACTAATATATCATGTACCGATTCATCGAATCAACAGTTGATCCGATGACCCGGCTCATACCAAAATATTGCGAGAATATAATACGGTATCTCATATAGCATTATCCTCGGTCCTGCACATATCACATATGTGCTCCTACTCCGTTTTGCCTGAGTCAAGAAACCTCTGTGTAGGACTCTAAAGAATCGTCAATACGCCGATAGCAGGTGATGATCATATCAAACACCCACATGCTGCAAGCGGACAGCTAAACGTAACAGCCACCCAGGTATTGAGCGATCAGAAGATCAACAAGCAAGCATGTACATTCTCTTGTGAATCCAATCAGTAACACTCCCGTACAGTCCGGTCTCTTCGTCTGATATGCTGCATATCTAGTCTAGGGGTGGTATACGTCAGACCCCAGTAACCGATAAGTCGTGTCGATATGTGGCTCATAACATGTCGAGAAACTACTGGTAACACTTACCAGTAAATCTTTAAATCAGCCCTGGCCAGGGACTTCCAGTTATAGCCAATCGAACACAGCACAACATCAACTCCCTATACCGGGAGAGACGAATACCCTCCTATCGCTCATTGCCTCCATGTGATTCGGGACTGTACCCAAAAGCCACCATTTTGCATGCCCTCTTGGACGTGGTAAGGTGGAAATCAAAGCACAGTGGGAATCACACAAGACTCTATGACGATCTCGGGTCTATAGACTAACATGTACCAGTGTCACCGGAGAACTGCCATCTGACGTGAGGTATAATACCATCTGGAAGTTCTCGGCGAGTCCGTCCAGTGTACCCACTCTCCACTGAGCACCCGTACACCATCCTTGATGTCAAACACTGATGGATATGAGATCATCCATCGCCCATCATATGGGTCAAGATGCGTATACGCTTGTCTACTCTGGTGTATCGATGCCCTGTCTCGACACACCCTCGACTGGGAACAGTTATAGGATGTACTCATCGACTACCGTGGCCCCACTAGTATGATCTCATCATAGTCCCAGTAGTCGAGTACATATCCTAAGGGATTTATCAACATGTGAGAGTAAGTCAGTAAACTAATATAAGTCAACATGTTAAGATAAAGTGAAACCAAATAGCATACTATCATGACGAGCAAGAAAGTCCTCTCTATATATATCCAAGCATCCATTATAATATACATAATACGTACAACAATGTCCTCTAGGGCTTATATATAACTAACAGTTTTCTCATAGATGGTGGAAGAAAGGATTGCATCATGGAAGATGATGACCCGACTAGCTTCGAACAGGCCATCACGAGTGGGGACTCTGTGAAATGGCTGGATGCAATGCGATCTGAGATGGAATCCATGTACACCAACAAAGTGTGGACTTTGGAAGTTGCTCCTAAGGGGTAAAACCCATTGGGAGCAAATAGATCTTCAAGAAGAAACTTGGTGTAGATGGAAAAGTTGAGACTTTCAAAGCTTGACTTGTGGCAAAGGGTTTTCGTCAACGACCAGGTGTGGATTATGACGAAACCTTCTCTCCAGTGGTTATGCTTAAATCCATCCGGATCCTGCTTGTCATTGCTGCATACCATGACTACGAAATCTGGAAAATGGATGTTAAGACCGCCTTTCTAAATGGTGATTTAGATGAGTGCGTGCACATGACTCAGCCAGAGGGCTTCGTAGACAGTGGGAGCAGCGGAAAGGTGTGCAAGCTGCTTAAATCCATCTATGGGTTAAAGAAGGAATCGCGGAGTTGGAACATCTTTTTTGATGTTGTAGTCAAAGAGTTTGACTTCATCAAGAACGTAGATGAACCTTGTATTTACAAGAAGGTAGCAGAGAGTAAGGTTGTCTTCCTCGTATTGTACGTGGATGACATACTCTTGATAGGAAATGATGTTCCTATGCTGCACTCGGTCAAGCTCTTCTTATCACATATATTCTCAATGAATGATCTAGGTGATGCCTCCTGCATTTTGGGAATTAAGATCTATAGAGATAGATATAAACGGATACTGGGATTGTCCCAATCCAGGTACATTGACACCATACTAAAGAGGTTTAGTATGGAAGAATCCAAGCGTGGGAATTTACCCACGATCTCTGGACTCACTCTCTCCAAAGAGATGTCTCCCAATACTGATTTGGAGAGAGCTCGCATGCAAGGGATACCCTATGCTTCGGCAGTAGGCTCTATCATGTACGCGATGCTATGTACCAGACCCGATGTAGCATACTCACTAAGTGTAGTGAGTAGGTATCAAGCAGATCTAGGAGAGAGTCACTGGACAGCTGTGAAGAACATTCTCAAGTACTTGAGAAGGACTAAGGAGATGTTCTTGGTGTATGGTAACGGTGAACTCCAAGTGGAGTCCTTTACCGATTCGAGCTTCCAAAGTGATAAGGACGACTCTAAGTCGCACTCGGGACTTATCTTTACCCTAAATGGAAGGGCGGTTTGTTGGAAGAGTTCCAAGCAAGAAACCGTGGCAGATTCGACGATGGAGGCTGAATACATCGCTGCCAACGATGCTGCTAAAGAAGCTGTCTGGATGAAGAAGTTCATCACTGAACTTGGTGTGGTTCCGTTCATTGAGCATCCAATACCTTTGTATTGTGATAACAATGAAGCTGTGGCTTTGGCCAAAGAACCCAGGTCCCATCAGAGATCCAGGCATATTCTTAGGAGGTATCACCTGATCCGGGAGATAGTTGATCGCCGGGAGATCGAGGTCAGGAGAGTTGACACGAAGGACAACACTACGGATCCACTCACGAAAGCCATACCCCAGATACAATTTGAGAGACTCTTCGGGATGTTGGGTATGGGATACTGCAACAGCTGACCTTAGTGCAAGTGGGAGATTGTTAGTTATGTATATGCCCTAGAGGCCAATGTTGTACATATGATGTATAATATAATTGATGCATGGATATATAGAGAGAGGACTTTCTTGCTCGACATGATAGTATGTTGTCTAGTTTCACTTTGTCTTAACATGTTGACTAGTATTGGTTTACTGTCTTGCTCTCACATATTGATAAAGCCCTTAGGATATGTACTCGACTACTAGGACTATGATGCAGATCATACTAGTGGGGCCAGGGTAGTCCAAGAGTACATCCTATAACTGTTCCTAGTCGAGGGTGTATCAAGACAGGGCATCGATACTCCAGAGTAGACTAGCGTATATGCATCTTGACCCATATGATAGGCGATGGATGATCCCACATCCATTGGTGTATGACATCAAAGATGGTGTATGGGTGCTCAGTGGAGACTGGATACACTGAACGGACTCGCCGAAAACTCCTAGATGGTGTTATACCTATCGTCAGATAGCAATTCTCTGGTGACACTGGTACAGGTTAGTCTGAAGACCCGAGATTGTCATAGAGTCTTGTGTGATTCCCACTGTGGTTTGATTTCCACCTTACCACATTCACGAGAATGTGCAAAATGGTGGCTTTTGGTTACAGTCCCGAATCACATAGAGGCAATGAGCGATAGGAGGGGTTTCGTCTCTCCCGGTATTGGGGGTTGATGTTGCGCTGTGTTCGATAGGCTATAACTGAATGTCCCTGGCTAGGGTTGATATGGAGATCTACTGGTAAGTGTTATTAGTAGTTTCTCGACCCGTTATGAGCCTCACATCGACATGACTTATCGGTTACTGGGGTCTGACGTTTACCACCCCTAGACTGGATATGCAACATATCAGACGAAGGGACCGGACTGTACGTGAGTGTTACTGATTAGATTCACAGAAGTGTGTACAGGATTGCTTTTTGATCTTCTGATCGCTCAATACCCGGGTGGCTGTTAGGTTTAGCTGACCGCTTGCAGCTTGTGGGTGTTTGATATGATCATCACCTACTGCCGGCGTATTGACAATTCTTTAGAGTCCTACACAGAGGTTTCCTGGCTCAGGCAAAATGTAGTAGGAGCACATATGTGATATGTGCGGGATCGAGAATAATACGTGTATGTGATACCGTATTCGATTCTCGCGATATGAGATATCAGCCGGGTATATGTGATATAGCCGGGTCATCGGATCAAGTGTTGATTCGATGAACTGATACATATTATATTAATCGGTTATATGAAATATAGCCGGGTTATTAAATCAAGTGTTGATTTAATAATTTAATGTATAATTATATATGTGATATATTACATTACATCAACTAATATAATCTCACTTATATATATATGTGATATATGTTAATTGTATTATTTTCTTTTGTTACATTATACATTATATATGTGATATATAATATTGTAACATGTTAGGGTTACGAATGCAACTAGGGTTTTTGAGATTAAACCATGCTAGGGTTTAAATTAGGGTTAACATTTTCTTTTTAGTTAATTCTAAATTATGGATTAAAGTTAAGATATTTTGTTATGTTGACTTTGACCACTCTTTAGATATTTGTTAACCTAACCTTTTAACCCTAGCCTATGGTTTATTCTCTATAAGGGTTAAGCATGTCAAGCTTAACCTTGGTTGCATTTCTAACCTCAACAATAATTCATTCATCACACTTCTTCTTCTTCTTCTTCTTCTTCATTGATTTTGCTCTCTTGATTTTCTTCATGTGATGAAAAATAGTGAGAATTAAAATACTAAAGTGAGCAAAATTCCTACTTCATCATCCTCTTCTATAATAGCCATATAGAGTAGTGTGTTAGCTTCACTAATCCATAATTAGTGAAGAGTTAGCTTGGGTTTGTGATTCTTCAAAGTAGATCATCTTGGATTGTGAAGACTACAAGCAAGGATGCCTTATTCACCTTATGGAGCCTCTCTAGAGTCCGGGAGCATGATGATCGCAGCGAAGGGACCTCAACTCGGAGCTTTAGAAGTGAAAGAGAGGACTACAAAGGTTGTATTCCCTAATCACTTAGTAGTAAAGAGTTTACTTGTTGTTTCTAAACCTAATTCTCTAGTAAAGATCCTTGCATAGGTTGTTTGGCACTTGAAAAATTTAAATACGGCATGTATGATGCCTTATAGAACCTTGTTCTAGTGCCTAAGAACCTTACACGTATCACGCACACTTAGTGGGCCAGAGTTTGCCATCATTGATGAGACACGTTACGAGTGACCATGTTAATCGGTCTGGAGATCTTTAGAGAATGCGCCAGAGCGGAACTGTTTCCGTCATTACTCTGTATCAGGCTATTGAGTCGTGGAGTCATGTAACTGGTAATCCACAGAGAGAAACAAGGACCTAAAGGCAGAAAGCGCCAGACCGTGAACAGGAGGCAAGTAGATACTTGCTCTGCTAGCCTTGAATGCACCGACACCTTCCGAGTTTTAAGATGGGGCACATCGACGACACTTATTTATGCTTTGCGACTCGGTGATTCAGATATGACGTTTTCATTGTCTTGATTCTGGTATTTTGAGGATTTCGTTTTATGATTGGTATTTCTTATGTCCGCCACAGTTGCACTTGATTCGTATTTTATATATTAGTTGTGTTGATTGTTGTTTTCATGCATATTCATTGCACTCGATTTCGATCTTATACTTTCGGAGATGTTTGATTTTGATTTCATACATATAGTGTGCATATGATTTGACTTATGCATTCGATGTAGTTTACACGAGCTTTCAGTACTTTGATATGGTTTTGTGCATACAGGTGCACATGTTTATGAGTTTATTTGCCACAGTATACTTGATTTGATTTGGTGTATGTTGTATACGGTTGATTTCGATTTTGATATTCGATATTGTTTCGTGCACCCTAGTGCACTGGATTTATGTTTTCGTGCACCATGTGCACTTGATTAGGATTCTTGCGCCCCCTTGGCGCAATTGATGCGATTTTGTGCACACCAGATACACTAAATCGAGATTCTTCATGCATATCAGATGCACCTGATATTGTTGTCGTGCACATCCGTTGCACTCGACGTATGTTTTCTTGCACACCCGTTGCACCTACCTTTATTTTTGTGCACATTCGTGGCACCTGTATTGATTTTGATTTCATGCGCACCAGACGCACGTGGCACTTCTGTATACTCTATTGGAGATTGATTTCTTTCGAGCATCATGTTTTCATGACGTATAGTATACTATATAATAACCGAGCAGGAGTAGTCTGAGGACTGTACCTGAGTATTTTTGGCATGCATCGATATTTACCGAAGGGATTTCAAAAGGAGCTATAATCTCAATATTTTCTTACGTGTCCATGATGACACGAAACTTTACGAAGGAAACCCTTCTAAATCATTTTCAAAAGGCAGAACGTATATGTTAAACAAAGGATATATATATATATATATATATATATATATATATATATATAGCTATTTCCTTATAAAGGAACGTCCGCTACTTGTGCCTTGATACACGCATTGCACGGCGATTTGAAAAAAAGGGGTTTTGCATGCATTTCCATTTGATGTTTTGACTATTTCACAAAGATGCGTGCTGTATATATGTTATAACCCTATCGATATCGTGTTTGATTTTCTGATTGGATTTGAAATATGTATTTTCGTCATAATTCCGATGATTGCGTGACGCTTGGCGGAGTTTTGATTTTGAGCTTTTGCCCTTATTTTCACGCGCATACGACGCGTTATGATATATTTTAAGTATTCATGATTTCGGAGCCCCGACAACTTGATTGTTTTACTGAAATGTTTTAGTATTTGGGGAAGTTTAAATTTAAATTCGGGGACCGAATTTATTTAATGGGGGAAGATTGTAACATTTCAGAAAAATAAAATATTATTTCGAGAATTTAAATAAATAAAATAATAAATATTACGAATATTTTAAGGCATGAAGATTGGTTTTAGTGATATGGTATAACTATATACTGATAGTTTGGAAAATTAATAAGAATTATTGATTTTGAAAGAAAATTATATGAATTAAGCATTTATAGATTTTTAAGTAATTATTTGTATACATGTTTAATACTAAACTTGATTAATATTTACTAATTATACATTGATTGTGTTTTGTGCATGACATGCAACTTAACATGTTGCAAAAACACTTGTTACTCTTTTTCTTGTCATGAACCATGCTTATATTGCTTTTATTAAGGTTTTTGTTTTGAAAAAGAAATAAAATAGAAAAGAAAGTCAAGAGGGGACAAGGAGGCATGGGCCTTGGATGAGAGAGAGAGAGAGAGAGAGAGAGAGAGAGTTTTCTACACTCTTCTACACTCTTTCCCTAACTCTTCATTTTCCTCACCTCCATCCTTTTTCTCTCTTTTGTTCTGCTCCTCTCCCTCCACCTCCTCATCAACCTTGCAACACCCTCAAACCACCCAAAACTCTAATAAAACCTCATCTCCCCATCACAAAAATTGATCTTAAGCTCACCCTAAACCCTATGATGATATGAAGTCAAGATTTTGAAGACTTTGGGCAACTCAAGAAAATTCTTGAGTTGCCAAATAAGGTATATATATGCACCTTTAGTTAAGTTAGTAGTGTGTAGTATATTCTAGTATGGTTTACAGTTAAGAAATTATGGTTTAGTGATCTTTGAATATTCCATGTTGAGATTTAGGTGAGCTTATGAGTTGAAAAGGTGTCATTGAGATGTATTAGTGTCCAAAACCCCTGTAGAGTTAATATTATGGGCTAAACCAGAGACTAAACCCCAAGACTTGAACTTTAGATTTGCCGATATCGGGTTTTTGAGGGAATTGTGATGACTTTTAGAGAACTGCTATGACCCGGAGACTCTGAAAAATATTTTACAGATATAGTGAGATGTGCAGACCACTATGAAGCTACCCTAGAAACTGAAGCCCAAGCCTTCATATTTTGGTCGCCGTTTTATTCTATTTGGCCACAATTTGCGGCCTAATTTTTGAGTTAGGGTCTGAAACTTGGTCTGTAGCTAACTTTTAGATAAACTAGACCTACCCTGTATGCAAAAAAGTCTAATTTTAAATTAATAAAAAGCTAGAGTCGTTTTACTTGATTTCTTGATATGTATTGCGACTTTTGAAACTTGGTTTTTGGTTATTTTAGTTTTGACTCGGTCGTTTGACGTTTGTATGTCAACGTCAGGAGTTGTTTGGTTGTTCTTACATGCATGGACCATAGGTTCTAACCTATGTATGTTTCATTTGCCATATCGGTTTCCGGACTAGATTTTGATGTCGATACGATATGTGTTGAATTGTAGGTAACTTCACATGGATTTTCGGGAAGACAAAGGAGAGCAAGGCGTCATCGACTTCGGCAAGCAAGGATAGTAGGTGAGTAGATGTATATCAACGGGGGAAGTCAGGTGGATGGCGTATAGCACCCCCGCAACCGTAGAATAGGATATTCTTATATATTATATATATATGTTGATGCGAGATATGGATGTTAGTGTATATGCCCTAGAGGCCATTACTGTATCATACTAGTTTGTATATTACTTAATGGAAGCTTGGGATATTCACATTGTATAAACAATCTTGCTCAATATAGTAGTATGCTACTTGGTTTGTTTCTACTTCAATGTGTACTTGTGTTTATTTTAGTATATCACTTATACGCATTAGTGGAGCCCTTAGGATCATTGCTTGATTACCAGCGTTATGATGGCAGTCACACTAGTGGGGGCTGGGTAATCTATAAGCACATCCTTATACAGGTCCCTAGTCGCAGGACTATCGAGACAGGGCATCGATACTCCGGAGTAGACTAGCGTATACGCTTCTCATCCCAGTGTGGGAGATGGTCTGTCGCACAGCCATCAGTACGTCGTACTGGAGATAGTATACGGGTGCTCGTTGGGTTACGAGTACACTGGACAGGACTCGTCGGGAACTGACATGTTGGTATTATACCTATCGTCAGTTATCAGTTCCCAGGTGACATGAGTACAGCTTAGTCCGCTGACTTGACACTGTCACTTCGCCTCGAGTGTGTTCCCACTGTACTTTGATTACTACCCTACCACGGCTCAAAGGAGTCGTGCAAACGGGTAGTAGTTGGGTACAGTCCCGAAGCACTTGGAGGCAGTGACGGTTAGACAGGATTCGTCTCACCCGGTATTGGGGGTTGACATCGCGCTGTGTCTAGGAGAGCCATTACATGAGTAGTCCCTGGCCAGGGCAAGCGAGATATACTGGTAGGCTTCCAGTGTTATCTCAGGGTGTTTTGGGCTTCACTCCGACACGACTTGTACCGCTATTAGGGGACTGACGTTTACCGCCCCCTAGGCCCGCCATGCGATGTATCAGACGAACAGACCGGATTGTACGGAGATTGTCACATCAGACTCAATAGGAGTTCAGATGGGGTTTCACCTCGTCAGCCTTCTTGTCGGCATCTACCTGGGGACCGTTACGCACAGCTAGTGCCGCTTGCGGTCTGTGGTTAAACCCACTGCCAGCGTAGTGTCGAGTCTTTAGAGTCCCACGCAGAGGGTATTCGCCTCTGGGCAAAACAGAGTAGAGGTCGCATGGTTTTGCGACAGGGTTCATTCTCATCCGCGCACTTGTACACGTTTGGAGTCCGGACGGATATTACTGGCTGGCTCTGGTTTGAGTCAGATACCGGTATATGTTTTGGGGTTACTTTTATCTCTCAGTATTCATGTTCCTTGGAACAAGAATGCAGGTGTGTATGCACAATTGTTTGAGGAGGAGGAACAGGACTTTCATTAGGGTTTCGGAACGGGTGCGTATGCACAGTTGACAGTCGTCTTTTTCCAAACCCTAATGGATTTATGTTATATCAATTAATAATATTAATAAAATGAAATTGTGTCATGGTTGGATTTTGTTGACTAGTTGACCATGGTTGACTTGTTGACCATGGTTAAAGTTTTGACCATCATCATTACAAAAGAAAGATGCTTTTTGATTCTTGCAAAACCATTTAATGTTTGAAATGCTAATGGTCATTCCTAAACCTTCCATCAACTATTTCATTTTCATTATTATTATTAATTTGATAATTCTTTTTCTTTTGTGATATGGTTGCAAGAAAGAAAAAGAGAGCTCATTCTATCATTTAGCTTCTCTCTCCTCACTTCATCTTCTTCTTCCTCTAGCTCAAGGAGAATCCTTCTCATGTGTTGAGAATCCCTCTCCTTGAATGATAAACACCCCTTAGACACTCTCTACTCACTCTAGGATCAAAGGTTTAGCAAGCCGAAGATTCAAGTTCTCTCTAAGTTCGAGAAATAGCCCGAAGGTTGAACCCTCAGGTGGATCCATCTTTGACGGAAGAAGGCAATGAGGAAGAACCATCAACCTCTACAAGTTTTCAAGAAGAAGGAGTTCAAGTTAGGTATAACCATCTTTCCGAGTAGCTAACTCTCTTTAGCTTGTTTGCTAGTTTAGTTTAGAAAAGATCCCGACTTTGTTAGTCCATGTTGCCCCATGCGCTAAAAATTTGATTTTTATACCGTTTCCGCCTCCCCGTAAGAACCGGGGGTCGCAACGTGGACTTACAGTGGTATCAGAGCCTAACTAAACATAAACTAGCTAGGTAGTGAAGTGTAACGAAGTTCGGAACCGAAAAATCCAAAAACCAAACTTTTCAAAAACCCTTGTTTTTGTTAAAAATTTTTCTGGTCAAAACAAAATTTGTTATATACCAAAAATTATCTCAGGGTTTTTTAAAGATAACCACCAAAAACGAGCCATAGATCTGACCAAACGACCGCGTTTCCGCGGCGACAGCAAGCTATGTCGCCGCGGATCCGCGGCCGTCTTGTCTCCTCTCTGCCTCGATTTTGGTGCAGTGTATCTCTGTATTGGTTTTAGGATTTTTAAGATATATTATATGTGCCCAGATTTTTCAGAATAGAAATTTGTTTTTGGGGGCCTATAATTCCGTTTTTTTTTCCGAACATCACTACACTTTGACAATGATGGTTATATCTGAGATGTTTGTATGTATTGAACGTCGGCTAATCGCTATAAGTCGATTAGTCGGGGTTATACATCTCTGTAATCTGTGTTTGATATTGGAATGTGTATATGAATGTGTTGGACTGTCGCGGGTGAATAGCCGGGGTGGATGTGAGATGAGCTTTTGTTTTTCTTTCATTCATTTGTAATATGTAAATTGATGTAATATTATTATTTGTTTGGCCGCACAACCGGGTCGGGGTTGTAGCCGTCATTGTATAATTCTTTTTACTGTTTTTGCTCCTAGGATAGACCCATGGAGGGGTGCACAAACTGCCGAGTACTTGGCGGGTAGTTTGCCGCACCCGTAGGGGTCTTGGGTGGGGTATTGGCTATTCACCGCGACCGTGTAATCCGCTTTTCGTTGTAGGCTCGAACGGATTGCGGATTCCTAGTATATCCAATGTATTCATCTGTGATCTGTAATGTCTATCATTGCTATATTTATAACTATTTAGCCGTTGCTTATGTTTTACAGCCGCGCTAGCCCAGCCCCCGCTCTATCGTTAGTTAAGTAACCTAACGGGTGATGACGGGGCCCCGTGGCGAATGCGAATGGCATAAGCGTACGTCATATTTTGGTTGTTTTCTGCAATGGTAGGATTAAATGATGGGACGCATTAAAAGAACTAATGCAAGAATATCACGCATTAAAAGAACTAATGCAAGATAATAAACCAAGCTAAAATCGTTGGAACACTTTCGAAAAACCACTCGGTTCTTTTCAAAACCAACTTTTAAATGCGGAGCTTGAGCCACTCCTTTTTTAAAAGCTATCTCGTTCCAATCGATTATATCAAGTTCACTACGTTCACGGTTTCGCCAAAACCATTCGTAGCCCTCCATCATTTCAGTTAAATGTACGGTAGTATTCAAGCTATGTATTTTGACCTCACGCCAAGGCATAGTGATTGGTAGCTGCCGGATATTTATCTGTTGCATAGATAGAATGCGTTGTTTTGGGACAACCGTATCACCATTTTGGCCTACGTCAAGGGTAGGTACGGGTGGGTTCAAATCAACCGGGATAATGGTGGGAAGAACTTGACATGTGACTTATGACATTTTGACCTCACGCCAAGGTCATAAGAGCATGGGGCAAAAATCCACATCGGGAGTTTCATAAGTACTGAAACTTGCTAGATTTGCATACCATTTGGAGTGTGGTGATTCTGGTAGGATTCCTTCAGTTTCGTCACGCGATGATATTTGGATCCCGATCCTACTGTGAGTATATGCTACTCCTCGGGAAATTTCTCACTAAACGATCAATGCTATAAACCTAGTAGGTGCCTAGAAAGGTGTTAGCGGGGCTACGCCCCCAGGGAAAAGAGGTTATTTAATTAAGGAACTTCGCGAAAGCGTTGGAAAACCTCCCTCGAAGTACCGACACTGGCCTGGCTGAATGGTTAAGCAAGTATTGTGCGGTGGGATTGATCCTGACTAATTCTTCCTTTATGGTTTGAGGAGGGATTCGAGAGACAGTGGGAGCCATCCTGTTTAGACAAATTAAAAACCATTCTAAACTTGCAAGAGCATTGTGCTAAAGTGTTTCTTCTCTCCCTCCTAATTGCAGCGACCATTCGACATGACTGGACTTAAGTTACTTCTAGATAAAAACATACTCACAGGGCCAAACTACAAAGATTGGCTCAGGAATGTCAAAATGGAAATCACTTACGATAAGCTGGGGTTTCTTCTTACCACCAAAGCTCCCCCCGTCCCAGGTCCCACCTCCAGCGTCGCGGATAAGGAAATCCGTAAGACTTGGGAGATTGATTGCGCGAAGGCCAGGTGCCTCGTGCTTGCCTCTATGGACAACGAACATCAGAGGAGGCACGAGAATATGGATTTGGAATCCATATTTCTTCATACAAAAGAACTGTATGGAGAGAAGTCTCGTATCGCAAGATACGAAGTGTCGAAGAAGTTATTTTCGGCAAAGTTGGCCGTCGGATCATCGGTAGCGGACCACGTGCTTAAGATGATTGGCTACATTGAGGAGCTCGCGGAACTTGGGACCACGTTGGAAAGTGAACTTTATACAGATTTAATTCTCCAGTCCCTTCCATCCACTTACGCCCAGTTTATACTGAACTTCAACTTACAAGAAAAGGAAGTTGGACTTTCAGAACTCCTCAACATGCTGAGGAGCGCAGAGGGCACCCTACAGAAAGGTAGGGAAACACCCGCTTTGTTTGTAGGAGGATCTTCTTCCTCTAGGTCCAAGGCAAAAGCCAAGGGAAAGAGGAAGAAAGCCCCCGCCAAACCAAGAGGCGGTGTTAGTAAAGTGGGTACGAAGGGAAAGGAAAAGGCAACAATGATTGCGGGGAAGCTTGTGGGAAAGGAGGAATGCTTCTATTGTCATAAGAGTGGACACTGGAAGAAAGATTGCAGGGCTTGGAAAGCCAGGACACAGGAACTGAAGCAGGTTGCGGCTTCAGCTTCAGGTGTGTATGTTATTGAAAACTGTCTTTCTATAAACTCTACTTCCTGGGTATTGGATACCGGATCAGGATCTCATATCTGTAATTCTTTGCAGGCGTTGAGAAACCGTAGGGTTTTGAAGGCAGGTGACATGACCCTCAGAATTGCGAACGGAGCTAGCATGGATGCTAAAGCCGTGGGGGACTATCACCTGGGAATGTCAGATGGGCATGTTTTGGTTTTGCGTAATTGCTTTTTTGTACCCAACGCAACTTGTAATATCATTTTTGTATCTTTGGTTTCTAAAGAAGGTTATGAATTTGCGTTTGTAAGTAATGTTGTAAACATTCACCTTAATCAAGTTCTGATTGGGTCAGGTACACTGAGCAATGGTATATACGTGTTAAACCAACCACAGATTTTCAATGTCCAGAATACACACAAAAGAAAGTCTCCAGATATTAATCAGGCTTTCTTATGGCATTGTAGACTGGGTCACATCAATGAGAGAAGGTTGACTAAGCTACATACAGAAGGGTATTTGAATCCGTTCGAATATCAATCGTATGCCACTTGTCAATCCTGTCTCAAAGGAAAGATGACAAAGACTCCGTTCACTGGACACGGAGTAAGAGCGAGCGAGCTCTTGGGGCTCGTACACAGCGACGTGTGCGGTCCAATGTCTACACATGCGCGAAGCGGTTTTTCTTACTTCATTACTTTTACGGATGATTTTTCAAGGTTCGGACATGTCTTCTTAATGAAACATAAATCCGAAACCTTTGGAAAATTCCAGGAATATAAGAATGAGGTAGAAAAACAAACCGGCAAAAGTATCAAGATTCTAAGATTGGATCGAGGTGGAGAATACTTGAGTGCCGAGTTCCTGAACTACTTAAAAGAGAATGGAATTCTCTCTCAGCTTACTCCTCCATACACTCCGCAACATAACGGTGTATCGGAGAGACGAAACCGCACCCTATTGGATATGGTACGGTCCATGATGAGTAACGCTGAGTTACCGCGATCATTCTGGGGGTATGCGCTAGAATCAGCTGCGTACCTTTTGAACCGAGTTCCCACTAAGACTGTGCCTACCACACCATATGAGTTATGGAGTGGGAAGAAACCCTATCTTCAATATCTGAAGATCTGGGGATGTCCGGCTTTTGTCAAAAAGCAGCATGCGGACAAACTCGAGGCACACTCAGTACTGTGCAAGTTTGTGGGATACCCAAAGAACACCAGGGGGTATCTTTTCTACTACGCAGAGGAACAAAAAGTCCTTGTTTCTCGTAATGCCCACTTTCAAGAACACCAGTTCTTAGAAAAGGAAATTAGTGGGAGCGCAGTAGAACTGGATGAAATTCCAGAACCACAGACTATTACTGAAAGCTTAGTGGAACCAGAGGGTTCGAATGAACAGGACATTCTTACGCCGCTCCGCAGGAGTAGTAGGCAGTCTCATCCGCCCGAGAGATACTACGGTTTTCTCATAGACGGGGATAGAGAGGATTGCATCATAGATTATGATGAGCCTACCAGCTTCCAGCAGGCCGTTCAGAGCGTTGACTCGGTAAAATGGCTGGATGCAATGCGGACCGAAATGGAGTCCATGTACACCAACAAAGTATGGACGTTGGACATTGCTCCAGACGGGGTAAAACCCGTAGGATGCAAGTGGATCTTCAAAAGGAAGATTGGTGTAGATGGACAGGTTGAGACCTATAAAGCTAGACTTGTTGCAAAGGGTTTTCGTCAAAGACCTGGTTTGGACTATGACGAAACCTTTTCTCCAGTGGCTATGCTGAAATCCATTCGGATCCTTCTTGCCATTGCTGCCTTCCACGATTATGAGATTTGGCAGATGGACGTAAAGACCGCTTTTCTATATGGAAATTTAGAGGAGTGTGTCTATATAGATCAGCCAGAGGGTTTCATTCAGAGTGGGAGCAGCGGAAAGGTGTGCAAGTTGCTTAAGTCCATCTATGGACTAAAGCAGGCATCGCGGAGTTGGAATATCTGTTTTGATGAGACGGTCAAGGAATTTGGCTTTATCAAAAATCCAGATGAACCATGCATCTATAGTAGATTTGTAGCGAGAACTGTAGTATTCCACGTTTTATACGTGGATGACATTCTCTTAATAGGAAATGACATTCCTATGCTACAATCTGTCAAGGGGTTCTTGTCACACAGGTTCTCCATGAAAGACCTGGGTGATGCCTCATACATTCAGGGTATCCGGATCTACCGTGACAGATCCAAGAGGATATTGGGACTTTCACAGTCCAGGTACATCGACACCATACTGAAGAGATTCAGTATGGAAGATTCCAAGCGCGGTAATTTACCAGCTTGTCACGGGATCACCCTCTCTAAAGAGATGTCTCCTAAGACTGATTTGGAGAGGGATCGCATGTCTATTATACCCTACGCTTCTGCGGTAGGCTCTATAATGTATGCGATGTTGTGTACCAGACCGGATGTAGCTTAAGCACTGAGTATGGTAAGCAGGTATCAGTCAAACCTAGGGGAGAAACATTGGATAGCAGTAAAGAACATTCTCAAGTATCTGAGAAGGACTAAGGAGATGTTCTTGGTGTATGGCGGAAAAGACCTGCAGATTGAGGCCTTTGCTGACTCCAGCTTCCAGAGTGACAAGGATGATTCCAAGTCCATGTCGGGTTTTGTCTTCACCCTCAATGGAGGGGCGGTGTGTTGGAAGAGCTCCAAACAGGAAACCGTTATAGACTCGATGATGGAAGCGGAATACATCGCTGCATCTGATGCCGCAAAAGAAGCTGTCTGGATGAGGAAGTTCTTGAAAGAACTTCAGGTGGTTCCGTCCATTGTTGATCCAATACCTCTGTATTGCGACAACAACGGGGCTATAGCTTTAGCGAAGGAACCCAGGTCCCATCAGAGATCCAGACACATCTTGAGGCGGTATCACCTGATCAGGGAGATCGTGGATCGCAAGGAGATCGAGGTTCGGAGCGTTGCTTCAGAAGAAAACACTGCAGATCCATTCACCAAGGCCTTACCCCAGACTCAGTACGAGCGGCTGATCGAGATGATAGGTCTTCGATACGCCAGTACATGGCCTTAGTGCAAGTGGGAGATTGTTAGTTTATATGCCCTAGAGCCCATTACTGTATCATACTAGTTTGTATATTACTTAATGGAAGCTTGGGATATTCACCTTGTATAAACAATCTTGCTCAATATAGTAGTATGCTACTTGGTTTGTTTCTACTTCAATGTGTACTTGTGTTTCTTTTAGTATATCACTTATACGCATTAGTGGAGCCCTTAGGATCTTTGCTTGATTACCAGCGTTGTGATGGCAGTCACACTAGTGGGGGCTGGGTAATCTATAAGCACATCCTTATACAGGTCTCTAGTCGCAAGACTATCGAGACAGGGCATCGATACTCCGGAGTAGACTAGCGTATGCGCTTCTCATCCCAGTGTGGGAGATGGTCTGTCCCACAGCCATCAGTACGTCGTACTGGAGATAGTATATGGGTGCTCGTTGGGTTACGAGTACACTAGACAGGACTCGTCGGGAACTGACAGCTTGGTATTATACCTATCGTCAGTTATCAGTTCCCAGGTGACATGAGTACAGCTTAGTCCGCAGACTTGACACTGTCACTTCGCCTCCAGTGTGTTCCCACTGTACTTTGATTACTACCCTACCACGGCTCAAAGGAGTCGTGCAAACGGGTAGTAGTTGGGTACAGTCCCGAAGCACTTGGAGGCAGTGACGGTTAGACAGGATTCGTCTCTCCCGGTATTGGGGGTTGACATCGCGCTGTGTCTAGGGGAGCCATTACACGAGTAGTCCCTGGCCAGGGCAAGCGAGATATACTGGTAGGCTTCCAATGTTATCTCAGGGTGTTTTGGGCTTCACTCCGACACGACTTGTACCGCTATTAGGGGACTGACGTTTACCGCCCCCTAGGCCCGCCATGCGATGTATCAGACGAACAGACCGGACTGTACGGAGATTGTCACATTCAGACTCAGTAGGAGTTCAGATAGGGTTTCACCTCGTCAGCCTTCTTGTCGGCATCTACCTGGGGACCGTTACGCACAGCTAGTGCCGCTTGCGGTCTGTGGTTAAACCCACTGCCAGCGTAGTATCGAGTATTTAAAGTCCCACACAGAGGGTATTCGCCTCTGGGCAAAAAAGAGTAGAGGTCGCATGGTTTTGCGACAGGGTTCGTTCTCATCCGCGCACTTGTGCACGTTTGGAGTCCGGAAGGATATTACTGGCTGGCTCTGGTTTGAGTCAGATACCGGTATATGTTTTGGGGTTTCTTTTATCTCTCAGTATTCATGTTCCTCTGAACAAGAATGCAGGTGTGTATGCACAGTTGTTTGAGGAGGAGGAAGAGGACTTTCATTAGGGTTTCGGAACGGGTGCGTATGCACAGTTGACAGTCGTCTTTTTCCAAACCCTAATGGATTTATGTTATATCAATTAATAATATTAATAAAATGAAATTGTGTCATGGTTGGATTTTGTTGACTAGTTGACCATGGTTGACTTGTTGACCATGGTTGAAGTTTTGACCATCATCATTACAAAAGAAAGATGCTTTTTGATTCTTGCAAAACCATTTAATGTTTGAAATGATAATGGTCATTCCTAAACCTTCCATCAACTATTTCATTTTCATTATTATTATTAATTAAATAATTCTTTTTCTTTTGTGATATGGTTGCAAGAAAGAAAAAGAGAGCTCATTCTATCATTTAGCTTCTCTCTCCTCACTTCATCTTCTTCTTCCTCTAGCACAAGGAGAATCCTTCTCATGTGTTGAGAATCCCTCTCCTTGAAAGATAAAAATCCCTTAGACACTCTCTACTCACTCTAGGATCAAAGGTTTAGCAAGCCGAAGATTCTAGTTCTCTCCAAGTTCGAGAAAGAGCCCGAAGGTTGAACCCTCAGGTGGATCCATCTTTGACGGAAGAAGGCAACGAGGAAGAACCATCAACCTCTACAAGTTTTCAAGAAGAAGGAGTTCAAGTTAGGTATAACCATCTTTCCGAGTAGCTAAATCTCTTTAGCTTGTTTGCTAGTTTAGTTTAGAAAAGATCCCGACTTTGTTAGTCCATGTTGCCCCATGCGCTAAAAATTTGATTTTTATACCGTTTCCGCCTCCCCGTAAGAACCGGGGGTCGCAACGTGGACTTACAATGGATACGTAGAAAATAAGGTTCTAGGAGACCGTAGGATTAGAATAAGCGTACTTATAGGAAGGTTACTTTTAGTTTTTAGTTCTTTAGTTGTGAGTCGTCGGTTTTACTTTGTTTCGCGCGCACGCACACACACTTGGTATGACATGTGTGTATATGTATATATGTATATATATATATATATGGATATGTTGATATATATATAATATATACATATACGTGTAAGATGAGGATATGATATGTTATATGGTTTTGAGTCGATACGATCGAACAAGATGTCAAGAGATTTTGATATATTTTTATGTCTGAATATCATATATGATATGATATGATATATTAAAGGATCGTTGGGCAATATATACATAACATGCGATAACATGTGACCTGGTAATATATATCATCTAAGATGTGGGTACACCAAATTTCTTGTGATTCTACAACCTTTTCACCGTTGATTTAGCAATGTAAAAAGTTATATTGTCGATAAACCGTTAATTTTGAACCCACTAAATCAACGGTGAAAAAACTGTAGAATCACATGAAATTTGGTGTACCCACATCTTAGATGCTAACGATGAAGATGGTGGGTGTCGATCGTCGGAAAAAATGAGGGAGAGTGTATTTTTTCGACGCCGTATGAGGAAATTCCCTCTTATGGCCTCTTTCCTCCATTAACCTCATATATATATCATATATATAAATATATAAAGAGAAGAAAATCTTAAGTGAGCTTAATATTAGTTTATATATATATATATATATATATCAAATTATTAAATCAACAATTGATTCAATAATCCGGTTATATTATATATAACCCGGTTAATATAAATATATATATGTATATGTATATGTATGTATATTTATCAAATCATTGAATCAACACTTAATTCAATAATCCGGTTATATCATATATAACTCGGCTAATATCAAATAACGCTAGATTAGAATACAGTATCATACTCTTATTTAATCAAGCTCCCGCACATATCTCCATATGTGCCCTACTTCATTTCTCTTGAGCTAGGAAGCCTCTATGTGTGACTTTAAAGACTTGTCAATACGCCAGCAGTAGGTAATGATCACATAAGATACCCACAAACCGTCAGTGGTACTTGCTGGACGTAACGGCTTCTCAGGTATTGTACGAATGGAAGATCAACAAGAAAACTTATCCAAACTCCTGTAGAGCCTATAAGAAACACTTACCCTACAGTCTGGTCTCTTCATCTGATATGTCGCATATCGAGTCTTGGGGTGGAATCATCAGATCCCAATAATTCGATAAGTCATGCCGATATGTGGCCTATAATCTTTCGAGAAACTGCTGATAACACTTATCAGTAAATCTCATCAGCCATGGCTAAGGACTTGTTGTTATAACTAATCGAGCATAGCTTAATATCAACTCCCAATACCGAGAGAGACGAAACCCATCCTATCGCTCACTGCCTCCATGTGACTCGCGACTGTATCCAAAAACCACCTATTTGCACGACTCATTTAAGCCATGGTAGGGAGGAAATCAAAACACAGTGGAAACCACATAAGACACTATGACGATCTCGTGTCTACAGACTAACTTGTACAAGTGTCACCGGAGAACTGCTATCTGACGATAGGTATGGTACTATCTAGGAATTCTCGGTGAGTCTGTTCGGTGTACTCATTCTCCAATGAGCACCTGTGTACAATTTTTGATGTCAAACACCAATGGCTGTAGGATCAACCATCGCCCCATTCAGGGTCAAGAAACGTACACACTAGTCTACTCTGAAATATCGATGTCATGTTTCGATACTCTCTCGACTAGAAACAGTTAAGGATTTTCTTGTAGACTTGTAACATTTCAAAAAATATAAAATATTATTTTGTGAAATTTAATATTAAAATAATATATTTTGCAAAAAACTACCGATTTGCGAATTTGGGGTTTTCGTAAAATTGTATAAATATAAATTATTGGTTAATGTTAATGTATCTTTTTTGGGGGCCAAATATCCATCATTTCTTGTCATGGCCGAAATCTAGTTTGTAGGCTTCAATTATTTTCTTGGGCTTTTGTCTTGAGCAAAGGATATTAAGTTTAGAAATTTGTGAACTTTGTTTTTGGCCAAATTCTTTCCTTGTCCTTTTTGGCCAATTTCTTTTGTTGTGCAATTCATTCTTGCACAGGAAATTTCTTTGGCTGCCAATTTCGAAATTGGGTGCTGACTTTTGTTGAGGTCGCTTGGGGTGGGCTTCTAGATGAGCATGAGTCAATTGTGTGCTTTAATGAGCATGGGAAATTTCGTTGCAATGGCATGGGCATTGTTGTGCTGGCAAGTGAGGGATGCGCAATTCATGTGCTGGTGTTGTGTGATGGGTTGGCAATTAATTGGTTTTGTTTTTGTGAAAGATTTTTATTGTGATAGGTTGATTTCTTGTGGCTATGGGGATTAAATTATTCATGGCTTACACTCACCATTCTTTCTAATTCTCACCACCCCATCAAAATCCCCAGACAGCACTAAAGTGTGGCCGGCCTATTTTTTTTTCAAGCATAAGTTTTTTTTAAAGAGCTCACATTTTTCTCACTTTATCTCATTTATGGCAACTTCATTTACCTCCACCCAAACCCTTGGGTGCCTTGAGACAAAGTATTCTACACTCTCTCTACTTCTTTCTTGGATATGTCGGCTAGCAAACTTCATGTCCCAGTTGCTTCGGTTTGAAGCGGGAGCCCGTATAAAGATTCTTCGACGTGGGTCCTCTTCGACGAGCGTGACCGGGGAGCGAACTCCGTCGAGGCAGCCGCAACATACTAAGGACTGAGACTGAAGACCGAAGGACACGGATCGATCGGTATAATTTCTTAAACCACTTTACAGTTTACTAGTATAGGGTTACTGGTACGATTCGGGTTTTAGGCTTGGTGGTTTTAATGGATAGCGACTATAGTTAGGGTTTTGGCTATGTCTTCCGGTATTGGGATTTCTTGGTTTTGCGATTTGATATTGTATTTTGTTCGTTGGATTATGTACGTCAACGACAAGGGTTGTTTAATTGTTTTGCATGCATAGGCTATAGGTTCTAACCTATGAGCGCACCGCGTGCCGTATTGGATTTCGGAATTTAATGTTAATAGCTTTGCGATTTCCTATTGATTGTAGGTACATTCACGTGGATTCCGAGACGACGAAGTGCATCGACTACGGCTAAACGAGGAGTTTAGCAGGTGAGTAGATTTATATCTACGGAGGAAGTCGGGTGGATGGCGTATAGCACCCCCGTAAATATTGATATGGAATATCGTTTGATTATTTTATCCTGATAAATGATATGCGACGGACATGATGGTAGGATTTACAAACGATAATATGATTGAAGTTGATGCTAATGAACATATTGACATATGAGAATATGGAATAATAAGTGAATCATGATGGCTATAAATTGGAAGAGAACAAGAGTGACGTTTATTAATATGATAAATGAGTATACGATGTGATATGATGACTTAGTGTGATATGTCATTTTATGTATTCGAGTCGATATAAGATTTTTGATACCTTTGTAGGTCCCCTGATACAAGATGGACATGGATGTGACTTGAGAGATAGGTATAGTTTTATGGATAATGTGTTGCATTTTGAGTGATGGGCCGTACGAGACTTGGATCTGTACCCCGATGTTGTATAGGTTGATAGAATCCATATTTGTTTTTTTGCCGCCGTACGTGGATTACCGTACGCGATGAGTTTTACCAGTTGATTTATCCATACCCTTGTTTAGAGGATACCGTACGATGGTTTTTACCGTACGTGATGTTGTGTGGCTGGATGTCGATTGATGGATTCACCGACTCGGACATATTGTAGACACGTATACCTTAAAGCTTTTAGTTGACGATGTACTTTATGCTACGTTCATGTTATTCTCATTACATTACATATACATGTGCTAGTACAACTACACCTTTATCGATGATGCGTATGTTGCACATACACAGATTGCCGGCTCACACACTTCATCATCGATAATTGCTATGTCACTACACAGTAAAATTGCTACATCATGTTATGATATATTTGCTATGTTCATATCACTGTTCCACGTTGCATGAGATATATGGACATGCTTACATCCAGTTATATGTTGCATACCTTGCTACAGCTGCATGCACATCATGCATACATACTGACATGTACACACACATATCTTGCTATTGCTGCATATACCCCTAAGTGGTATTGTTTTGACATGTGATATTGAGACGTTGCTTATTGTGCTATTGTGCTTATGAGATGCATAATACATACCTGCTTACATGTAGATACACTTATCTTGCTATAGTTACATGTACACCTCATATGATGCTGCACTTGATTTCTGAGGATTTGGGAACCGCATGATATATTTTTAAAACTGATTCATTTAAAAGAGCGGTTTTCCCTTAATATGCTCATATTGTTGTTTTATGTTGCATATATCAGTTTTTCATGGATTTACGCATTGAGATATGGATTTCATGAGATTTGTGGATTTGAGAACCTTGGGGGTATTTCATGAAACTATGTACTGTTTGAAAACCCGGTTTCTTTTGATATGATATTTCGATGCGTCCACCATGAGATTTCTCGGTTCTGAGATTTGTGATATATACCCGATGCGAGGAGTGTAGTGGACCGTGTGCGGGTACGTGGTGAAGCCAGGTATGGTTCCCCACGGCAAGAAGTTCGCAGATGATGGCGATGAGCCTGGAAGGTGGGCAAGTATCTACCGGTGATAGTATTTGGACTTAGCGATTATCGTGGGGAAACCGACCGGAGTGATGTAGGAACATGCCATCAGGGCCAGTCATAGTGACGGCGCCTGAGACATGAGGATTTACGTATCGATTCTAGACACGGGTTTCATGATGTTTCGAGTGTCGATGGGACACTCTGGTTCCATGATTTTGTTGTGTCGCGAGGGACACACGTTGATTTATATCCTCATTTTACCTGCATATGCTTTTTAGGATATTTACATGCAGGAGTTGTTGTGACAGTGGTTGACACGTGGACGAGATCCACCTGTATACATGCATTGATTATATTGTTGGACGAGATCCACTGCATACATGTATTGATTATATTGTTGGATGATATCCACTTGCTGATAGGCATTTTTTTATATTTTGACACATATGCAGATACGGTCACCCTAGATGTCATAGTATTACCTTTATGATATAGTTGACCAAGGAATCGTTGTTTATTTCGATTTCTACCTGATGATGTTTTCTACTCACGAGTTGGCAGCTCACCCCCGTTGTGCCTCAGTTCTTGCAGGTTGTCCGCTTGGATCGGTAGCGATATCGCTGGCACACAGCTTGGTTTCGGGTGTTTTGCTTTGGTAGGTGGTACATGTTGGATCGTGCCCCTCTTGTATTTATATTTCATATTGTATCTAGTCAACTCCATCAATCAAACTAGTAATTGTATAAGTTGAAGACTTAGAAGACTTGTAGTTGCAAGACTTGAGCGATGGGTTTTATGTTCGCTTTTTGGGGTTGATGTCTTGCTTTACTTTTTTTTCCTTGTGTGGATCTTCACCGTTGGGCGTCGTATACTTGTTATTTATGCTTGTGGTGGTTGTTTTCGCCGTTGGGCGTGATTTGCTCCCGTTTGGGGATGCTTTATTATATTCTGTGTTGTACTTGTTTTTGGGGTTAGTTTTTACAAGGGAGGTGCTGCCCAAATTTTCAAAAGACAAAACATGATTTACTATACCTTTATTTCAAAGCTTCACCTCTTTATTTGTTAAAAAGGTTTTGTTAGTTGTATGTATGCCCTAGAGGCCAGTATTGTACAGATGATGTATATTATATTGGATGCTTGGACATATATAGAGATGACTTTCTTGCTCGATATGATAGTATGCTATCTGGTTGCTCTTTATCTTAACATGTACACTTGTCTCTTTAAACAGTCTTATAGTTACATGGTAGTAAAGCCCTTAGGATGTGTACTTGACTACCTGGACTATGATGTAGATCATACTAGTGGGGACATGGTAGTCCATAAGTACATCCTTCAAGATCCCTAGTCGTGGGTGTATCGAGACGGGGCATCGATATACCAGAGTAGACTAGCGTATACGCTTCTCGACCCATGAGATGGGCGATGGATGATCCCATATCCATTGGTGTTTGACATTAGAGATGGTATACGGGTGCTCAGTGGAGACTGGCTACACTGGACGGACTCGCCGAGAACTCCCAGATGGTATTATACCTCACGTCAGATGGCAGTTCTCAGGTGACACTTGTGCAGGTTAGTCTGTAGACCCGAGATCGTCATAGAGTCTTGTGTGATTCCCACTGTGCTTTGATCTCCACCTTACCACGTCCATGAGGGCGTGCAAAACGGTGGTCTTTGGGCACAGTCCCTAGTCACATGGAGGCAATGAGCGATAGGAGGGGTTTCGTCTCTCCCGGTATTGGGGGTTGATGTTGCGCTGTGCTCGATTGGCCGTAACAGGGAAGTCCCTGGCCAGGGCTGATCAGAGAATTGCTGGTAAGTGTTACCAGTAGTTTCTCGACCCGTTATGAGCCTCACATCAGCACGACTTATCGGTTATTGGGGTCTGACGTTTACCACCCCTAGACTTGATATGCGACATATCAGACGAACAGACCGGACTGTACGGTAAGTGTTACTGGTTGGATTCACAGGAGTGTGAGCGGGCTAGCTCGTCGATCTTCTGATCGCTCAATACCCGGATGGCCGTTACGTTTAGCAGACCGCTTATGGCTTGTGGGTGCTTGATATGATCATCATCTGCTACCGGCGTATTGACGAGTCTTTAGAGTCCTACACAGAGGTTTCCTGGCTCAAGCGAAACGAAATAGGAGCGCATATGAGATATGTGCGGGACCGAGAATAATGCGTGTATGTGATACCGTATTTCATTCTCGCGATGAATGTTTCGATTGGTTATATACGATATAACCTAGTTATCGAATCGTAGATTGATTCGATAAGTCGATACATTGGATACTAGTCGGTTATGTGCGACATGACCGGATCATTGAATCAAGTGTTGATTTAATGATTTAATGTATAAATATATATTTGATATATTACTTTGCATTAACTGGTATTGGTTCACTTTAATAGGATTTTCTCACTTGTAGTTCACAAGTTGTATATGTGATATACTTTTGTGCACTACAATGTGTCATGTTTGATGATGCATGTAGGTTGGTTTTGTGTTAAGAATTAAACCATGGTTATGATAATAGTTAGGGTTTTGATTTATTTACTTATTTATTTATCTATTCTTTTTTTTTTGATAAATAAATAAAAGATAACAAAATGGTTTCTTTCATGAAGCTTGATGAAGCTTCATGAAGCTTTGACTAAAGTGACCATTTTGTCATCATCCTTAACCCTAACCATTCTCGCTTGACCATGGTCTATTCTCTACACTTAACCAAGGTTAGAAGATGATAAATATTCATTTTTATTATTCTTTTAATAATACTTATCATATTCTATTTACTTCTTCTTCTTCATCATCAAGAGAAAAAGCTTGATGCCATCAATGGCATCTTGAGTTCCAAAGTGAGAAATCCAATTCTAAAGTGAACCCACCTCCTATTTCTTCACCCTCTACCTCTTGCCAAGTTGTTTTGGGTATTTTCTTCACAAGTTTCACAAATTTGTGAAGTCGGAGCTTGAACTTGTGATGCCTCGACGTAGATCATCTTCGGCACGAAGCCGACGACCTAGTCCGCCCAATTCTCCGATGAAGCCGACGTTTGAGTTCGGGATTCGAGATGGACAGCGAGATGACGCCTACGTGGAGTCAAGGAAGTGGATATCCGGATCTACAAAGGTTGTAGCTTCTTATCTTTAGTTAAGTTGTTAACTAGATTTGCATTTCGCCTAAACTTCTAGCCGACGATCCGTGTTAGGTTTTCTCGGCACCCTAAAAATATTGAAATTGGCATGGTCGATGCCATGTGAGACCTCTATAGTGTGCCTAGGAAGCCTACAGTGGTATCAGAGCCTAGCTAGAGCCTTAGGCGAAGTCCTGACGACGTTTGAAGTCCGATCGAACCAAAACCCTAACTCGAAAACGGCTCTCTGTACATTTTTTAAAAAATGGGTTTTTTTCAAATTAAAAATATGCAGAAAACTCAGCAGAGAATTCTAATAATTACGGCGCAAAATTGAACTCATGAACAGTGCAACCTACGGCGGAACCGCGGCCTAAGCCTGAATTAGGCGGCGGTTCCGCGGCATATTGATGACGTCATCCCTATATATTTGCACAGTAATTCCTATTTAACAGTGCTGAGTTTTATTGGTATTTTTAATATTTATTCAAGAGTTGAATTTTCTGGGGTGTTTTTGAGCTTCGGTGTTTCGATCGGATTATCAAATTTCGTCTTTGTGTATTTCCGGATAATTTTTAGAATATGTTAAAAAGTTCGACCGGATATAAATACCCAATTTTTCCCCTGTCGGGAAATTTCCAAGTGTTGGATTTTTCCGTAGTTTAAAGACGTTCTAAGTAGTGCAAGTAACTCGATGGACCCTCTAGAAGACAACAAACCTTAACTCGATTATGTGACCGTCTTGAACTGCCCTTTGAACCTTCGGGTTTGGGGCAGTACGGCATGCCACATGTGAGGCGTTGGCTTGACCCTTCTACGGCTGGACCGTTGGTACTGAGGCACGAACTGAATGTTTTTAGACTTGTTTCATGTGTTGATCTGTATCGGGAAAACTTGGGTGTTCGATTGTTCGATCGGAAAGTTTGACATTTTCTATTTATCCGAAATGGGATACAATAATTGGAATTCACAAGTAGTTATGAGATAACTGAATGCATGTTATAAATCTAGCGATTTAGTCTCACTTTATATTGAAAAGAGTTTTCGATAATGGGACTAAAATGCGGGGTTTATAAGTATTAGGCATGCGATGTCTAAAGAGGTTGCGGATTCCAATTGTTGTAGTTTTACACTTTCTTTTCTGTGACCGTAAGTGTAATATGTGATATCGCCGGTTTCGTTGCTATATGTCAACGACAATTGGGATGCGCATATTTACTTACGTTGATGACATGTGTTGTTATGTGTTGCTGGATATGTTATATTGGATCGTTGTATTCGAATAGCCGGGGGTTTTTATGTGAGATGAGTGTTTTTCATTTTCATTCATGTAAAAACTTGTATGTAATATTCTTTTATTTGGGGCACTTCCAGGTAGCGGAAGTTGTCACCTTTTGTATATTATTTACTTTTCCGTATTAGGATAGACCCAAGGAGGGGAGCACAAGTAACCGGGTTCTGGGGTCCAATGGGAGACCAACTCGAGGAGTCGAGTCCGGGTCTCCTAACCCTAGAATTGGCAGGGTTGCTTGCCGCTCTCGTAGGGGTCTAGGGGTGTGGGATTGGCTATTCATCACGACCGTGGAATCCGTGTTTTATACTGGCTCGTATTGAAAACACGGAAGTCCTAGTATATCCAATATTTCATATGTTTCTTCTGCTGCTTTATCTGTGATGTGATCATGTGATGTTCTGTGATAGATACAGTATATAGTATATATGATATATTATATAGACGTTACTTATGTTTTGCACCCACACTAGCCCTGTCCTGCTCTGTCGTTAGTTACCTAACCTAACGGTGCACGAGGGGACATCCAGGCGAATGCGGATGGCATAAGTGTACGTCGTATTTATCTGTGATGTTTAGGTACTTAAATGATGGGACTTCATTAATGTGATTAATGAAAGAAAAGAAACCTAAGATGTTGTAGAATCAAATTTTAAATAAAACAGGTAGCTACAGTTCTTGCTTTGCACAGAGATATATATGATATATTCCGCACCTTATTCGATGAGGAAAGGACCGAGATCCCTTCACCGGGAGTGACTCCTTTAGCAGTAACTGGAAGATGCTACACACTCGGTTTGGTTTTGATTGCTTTTAAGAGTTTATGCTTTGCACAGCGATATATATGATACAACCCGCACCTCATTCGACGAGGAAAGGACCGAGATCCCTTCACCGGGAGTGACTCCTTTAGCAAAACTAGAAAAGCCTTAAAATCACTCCATTTTAAAACTTCATTTTGATTCTACAACGATATCAAGTTCATTACGCAATAGGTTTTCAGAAAAACCTGTCGTAGCCCTCCGTCATTTCAGATGAGTAGTAGTTAGTATTCGTGTTACGTTTGTTGTCCTGCGTCAAGGCGTAGTGTGCGGTAGCTAACTAGCATTTATCTGCTTATGCATATGATGCAGATTGGATTAGGGTAGTCGTGCGGCTTTGTTGGCCTGCGTCAATGGTCGTACGGGTGGGTTTAATTCAATCAGAAATGACGGGTTGAACTTGACTAGCGCACTATGGTTTATTGGCCCGCGTCAAGGTCATAGGACGCTAGGGGAAAAATATTATCGGGAATTTCAAGTGTTGAAATTTGCAATGAGATTGCATACCTTCTATGAGATAGTTGGATCCCGATACCCACTGCGAGTAAGAGTTACTCCCGGGAGAGTTTTGCACACTACAATTAGCCGATCAAGTAGGTGTCTAGAAAGGTGTCAACGGGGTTACGCCTCTGGGAAAACGAGGTTTACTTTAATTAGGTCCGTGCGAAAGCATGGGGAACCTCCCTCAAAGTACCGACACTGGCCTGGCTGAAAGATCGACGATGTTGTAGGGTGTAATTAATCCCGGCTAGTCTTTCCTTTTAGGGTTTGAAGGAAGATTTGATAAAAACCAGTGGGAGCCATCCTGATTAGATAAGATAATAACCAATCTGATCTTGCACGAGCATACGCTAAAGTGTTTTCTTCTCTCTCTCTCCAGGTAGCGACCATTTCATGCCCTAATGAAGATAATAATATGGATGTATTGACCGAACCCGCATGTTATACTGTGCTGGGGAACGTTGGTTCCGTTCTTTCTTATAAGAGTTATAGGAATGAACGGGATATAGGGGAATACCAGGATTCCCATGCCACCCGAATGAAGAAAGTACATGTTGATGCATTTTCTTCGGGTGTGTTCGTTACAGAGAACTGTTTCTCCATTTGCTCTACGTCCTGGGTATTAGATACCGGGTCGCGATCCCATATATGTAATCAGTTACATGGGCTAAGGAAAGGTAAAGAACTTGGAGAAGGTGATAAAGACATTAGAGTTGGAAATGGTGCAATTGTTGCAGCTAAGACTGTTGGGGAATATCACCTTGTATTACCAACTGGTAATACATTGGTTCTGAACGAATGCTATTACATGCCGAACCTGATATGCAACATTATATCGGTTTCTTTATTGACTAAAGAGGGATATAATTTTGTATTGCAGGACGATGTTATTAACATTTTCCGTAACCAAAAGTTGGTTGGATCAGGCACGTTGTGTAATAGCATTTATGTTCTAAATCAATCAACAGTTCTGAGTATAACTAACACACACAAGAGGAAGAGTTCTGAACTGAACGAATCCTTCTTGTGGCATTGTAGACTGGGTCACATCAATGCGACACGACTAGCTAAGTTGCATAAGGATGGATATTTAAATCCATTTGAATTTTCATCTTATGAAACTTGCCAGTCATGTCTCAAAGGCAAGATGACCAAAACTCCGTTTACGGGACACGGAGAAAGAGTTACTGAACTCTTGGGACTGATACATAGTGATGTATGCGGTCCCATGTCTACACATGCCAGGGATGGTTCTTCGTACTTCATTACATTCACTGACGATCTCTCTAGATTCGGATATGTGTTCCTGATGAAACACAAATTAGAACCTTTTGAGAAATTTAGAGAATATAAACAAGAAGTCGAGAACCAAACCGGAAAAAGTATTAAAATCCTTCGATCTGATCGAGGAGGAGAATACTTAAGCAATGAATTCCTGGACTTCCTAAAAGAGAATGGGATTCTCTCTCAGCTGACTCCTCCATTTACACCACAGCACAACGGTGTATCAGAACGGAGGAACCGCACCCTATTGGATATGGTGCGCTCTATGATGAGCACAGCTGAGTTACCTATTTCCTTCTGGGGATATGCACTGGAAACAGCTGCAGACCTATTGAATATGGTTCCCACCAAAACCGTGCCAACCACTCCATATGAGATATGGAAAGGAAAGAGACCATGTCTTAATTATGTTAAGATATGGGGTTGTCCGGCATATGTAAAAACGCAAAATCCGGACAAACTCGCGGCAAGGTCTTTTCTGTGTAAGTTTATTGGATATCCCAAACATTCGCGAGGGTATATCTTCTACCACACCGAGGAACAAAAGGTATTTGTTTCTCGACATGCCACCTTTTTAGAAAAGGAATTTCTTGAAAAAGAGATTAGTGGAAAGGAGGTAGAACTGGAAGAGGTACCAGCAATACAGACTACAATAGAAGATTTGGTTGAACCAGAGGATTCAGTAGCTCCCGATGAACCTCAACCTCTCCGCCGATCTAGTAGGGTTCCTCGCCCACCTGAGAGATACTACGGTTTTCTCATGGATGGTGGGAGCGAGGATTGCATCATGGAGGATGATGACCCAACTAGCTTCGAGCAGGCCATCACGAGTAGGGACTCAGTGAAATGGCTGGATGCTATGCGGTCCGAGATGGAATCCATGTACACCAACAAAGTATGGACTTTAGACGTTGCTCCTGAAGGGGTAAAACCCATTGGGAGCAAGTGGATCTTCAAGAAGAAACTTGGTGTAGATGGAAAAGTGGAGACTTTCAAAGCTAGACTTGTTGCAAAGGGTTTTCGTCAAAGACCAGGTGTGGACTATGACGAAACCTTTTCTCCAGTGGCTATGCTTAAATCCATCCGGATCATGCTTGCCATCGCTGCATATCATGATTACGAAATCTGGCAAATGGATGTTAAGACCGCCTTTCTAAATGGTGATTTAGAAGAGTGCGTGTACATGACTCAGCCAGAGGGCTTCGTAGATAGTGGGAGCAGCGGGAAGGTGTGCAAGCTGCTTAAATCCATTTATGGATTAAAGCAAGCATCGCGGAGTTGGAACATCTGCTTTGACGTCGTTATCAAAAAGTTTGATTTCGTCAAAAATCCAGATGAACCTTGTATCTACAAGAAGGTGGCAGAGAGTAAGGTAGTCTTCCTCGTATTGTACGTGGACGACATACTCTTGATAGGAAATGATATTCCTATGCTGCAATCGGTCAAGCTCTTCTTATCATAAAGATTCTCAATGAAAGATCTTGGTGATACCTCCTGCATATTGGGAATTAGGATCTATAGAGATAGATCCAAACGGATATTGGGATTGTCCCAATCCAGGTACATTGACACCATACTAAAGAGGTTTAGTATGGAAGAATCCAAGCGTGAGAACTTGCCCACGATCTCTGGAGTCACTCTCTCCAAAGAGATGTCTCCCAAGACTGATTTGGAGAGAGCTCGCATGCAAGGGATACCGTATGCTTCGGCTGTAGGCTCTATCATGTACGCGATGCTATGTACCAGACCCGATGTTGCATACTCACTAAGTGTAGTGAGTAGGTATCAAGCTGATCCTGGAGAGAATCACTGGACAGCTGTGAAGAGCATTCTCAAGTACTTGCGAAGGACTAAAGAGATGCTCTTGGTGTATGGTAACGGAGAATTCCAAGTGGAGTCCTTTACCGATTCGAGCTTCCAGAGTGGTAAGGACGACTCTAAGTCGCAGTCGGGCTTTGTCTTTACCCTTTATGGAGGGGCGGTTAGCTGGAAGAGTTCCAAGCAGGAAACCGTGGCAGACTCGACGATGGAGGCTGAATACATCGCTGCCAACGATGTTGCCAAAGAGGCTGTCTGGATCAAGAAGTTCATTGCTGAACTTGGAGTGATTCCATCCATTGAGCATCCAATACCTTTATATTGCGATAACAATGGAGCGGTGGCTTTGGCCAAGGAACCCAGGTCCCATCAGCGATCCAGGCATATTCTGAGGCGGTATCACCTGATCCGGGAGATAGTTGATCGCCGGGAGATCGAGGTCAGGAGAGTTGACACGAAGAACAACACGGCGGATACAATCACGAAGGCCATTCCCCAGATACAATTTGAGAGACTCTTCGGGATGCTCAGTATGTGATACTACAGCAGCTGGCCCTAGTGCAAGTGGGAGATTGTTAGTTGTATGTATGCCCTAGAGGCCAGTATTGTACAGATGATGTATATTATATTGGATGCTTGGACATATATAGAGATGACTTTCTTGCTCGATATGATAGTATGCTATCTGGTTGCTCTTTATCTTAACATGTACACTTGTCTCTTTAAACTGTCTTATAGTTACATGTTGGTAAAGCCCTTAGGATGTGTACTTGACTACCTGGACTATGATGTAGATCATACTAGTGGGGACATGGTAGTCCATAAGTACATCCTTCAAGGTCCCTAGTCGTGGGTGTATCGAGACGGGGCATCGATATACCAGAGTAGACTAGCGTATACGCTTCTCGACCCATGAGATGGGCGATGGATAATCCCATATCCATTGGTGTTTGACATCAGAGATGGTATACGGGTGCTCAGTGGAGACTGGCTACACTGGACGGACTCGCCGAGAACTCCCAGATGGTATTATACCTCACGTCAGATGGCAGTTCTCAGGTGACACTTGTGCAGGTTAGTCTGTAGACCCGAGATCGTCATAGAGTCTTGTGTGATTCCCACTGTGCTTTGATCTCCACCTTACCACGTCCATGAGGGCGTGCAAAACGGTGGTCTTTGGGCACAGTCCCGATTCACATGGAGGCAATGAGCGATAGGAGGGGTTTCGTCTCTCCCGGTATTGGGGGTTGATGTTGCGCTGTGCTCGATTGGCCGTAACAGGGAAGTCCCTGGCCAGGGCTGATCAGAGAATTGCTGGTAAGTGTTACCAGTAGTTTCTCGACCCGTTATGAGCCTCACATCGGCATGACTTATCGGTTATTGGGGTCTGACGTTTACCACCCCTAGACTTGATATGCGACATATCAGACGAACAGACCGGACTGTACGGTAAGTGTTACTGGTTGGATTCACAGGAGTGTGAGCGGGCTAGCTCGTCGATCTTCTGATCGCTCAATACCCGGATGGCCGTTACGCTTAGCAGACCGCTTGCGGCTTGTGGGTGCTTGATATGATCATCATCTGCTACCGGCGTATTGACGAGTCTTTAGAGTCCTACACAGAGGTTTCCTGGCTCAAGCGAAACGAAATAGGAGCGCATATGAGATATGTGCGGGACCGAGAATAATGCATGTATGTGATACCGTATTTCATTCTCGCGATGAATGTTTCGATTGGTTATATACGATATAACCTAGTTATCGAATCGTAGATTGATTCGATAAGTCGATACATTGGATACTAGTCGGTTATGTTCGACATGACCGGATCATTGAATCAAGTGTTGATTTAATGATTTAATGTATAAATATATATTTGATATATTACTTTGCATTAACTGGTATTGGTTCACTTTAATAGGATTTTCTCACTTGTAGTTCACAAGTTGTATATGTGATATACTTTTGTGCACTACAATGTGTCATGTTTGATGATGCATGTAGGTTGGTTTTGTGTTAAGAATTAAACCATGGTTATGATAATAGTTAGGGTTTTGATTTATTTACTTATTTATTTATCTATTCTTTTTTTGATAAATAAATAAAAGATAACAAAATGGTTTCTTTCATGAAGCTTGATGAAGCTTCATGAAGCTTTGACTAAAGTGACCATTTTGTCATCATGCTTAACCCTAACCATTCTCACTTGACCATGGTCTATTCTCTACACTTAACCAAGGTTAGAAGATGATAAGTATTCACTTTTTATTATTCTTTTAATAATACTTATCATATTCTATTTACTTCTTCTTCATCATCTTCAAGAGAAAAAGCTTGATGCCATCAATGGCATCTTGAGTTCCAAAGTGAGAAATCCAATTCTAAAGTGAACCCACCTCCTATTTCTTCACCCTCTACCTCTTGCCAAGTTGTTTTGGGTGTTTTCTTCACAAGTTTCACAAATTTGTGAAGTCGGAGCTTGAACTTGTGATGCCTCGACGTAGATCATCTTCGGCACGAAGCCGACGACCTAGTCCGCCCAATTCTCCGATGAAGCCGACGTTTGAGTTCGGGATTCGAGATGGACAGCGAGATGACGCCTACGTGGAGTCAAGGAAGTGGATATCCGGATCTACAAAGGTTGTAGCTTCTTATCTTTAGTTAAGTTGTTAACTAGATTTGCATTTCGCCTAAACTTCTAGCCGACGATCCGTGTTAGGTTTTCTCGGCACCCTAAAAATATTGAAATTGGCATGGTCGATGCCATGTGAGACCTCTATAGTGTGCCTAGGAAGCCTACAGGTTTAGATTTCTGGGTTTTCAGCTTACTTGATTTACGTTACGCCTGTAGACGTCGCGTGATTTAAGTGCTGGTCGCGAGCTAATATTTTGGGTCGTGACAAAGTTGGTATCAGATTTCTAGGTTTAACCTTGGTTCGAGTTTAGGGTTGACTATGTGGGGGTCTAGGGCGTATATATTTTGGAACCTAGGCTTGACCTTACGGAACATAGACTTGAACACGGTGGTGTTAGACCCGAACTTTCGTTACATAGGCTGACCCTGATTGATGGAGTAGGTAGCTTGAGTAGAGTGACATACCGTACGTATGTTCCGCGGCATATTTACGATACGATACTCCACTTAAGAAACCTTAGGATATACATATCTTGAGACTGGTGATTCTCTTTGTTTTCCTTTATTGTACATCCATTTGAGATCCTTGATTCTATTCGTGTATATGATCATACTCTCACTGATTCCATTCCTCCCTATGATCATATATTCTTTCTGGATCTGTTGATTCATTTCATCACTTGATCTATTTTCGTCGATACTTGATTGAGGTTCCTGTCACCTTGGTTTGAACGCAGATTGAGCTGCTGCTAGTGATGCGGTCAGGGCGAGCTCGTCGTGGACGAGGACTGACCATCGTGTTTTCTGGTGACATGGAACGTATCGATGTAGTTTTGTGTTGTGACCTCTCGTTTGAGATGAGTGTGTGGTTTTGTACCGGATAATCGGGCCATTGTCAGAGGCTGCCTGCTGTGAGAGGACTTTTTATGTGCAGCATACCTCAGAGATTTATGATGTCATCGACCGTGCAGACAGATGACCCGGCTGTTGATGAGATTGATGTGATGTCGCTTCCAGAGCTTACTAGCTGAGATCGCTGGAGCTTCCAAGCAGAGATGCGACAGGTGATAACTAGTCTATCTTGAGTTGAGAGATGAAGTGATTCATCGGATTTGATGAGCCGATGCAGGCCCAGTTGAGTTGAAGATTTCCAGTGTGGAGATTCTTACTCGGGTCTAGAGTAGACCGATCCAGAGATGACCGTTGATGTATCGTCTATCCTTGAGGATTGTGGCAATTGTTTAGCATGCGGACGGAGGGTGTTCACATGTCGTCTAGGTGGAGTTGAAAGGTTTGAACGAATGTCAGAAAACCCATTTTTTTCAAGTTTAAAGTATTCGGTGGAACATGCAAGTGATTTTGTGGACCCTCTAGTAGAATGAAACCCTAACTCGACGTGATGACCATGGAACCGCTTTTGAACCCAAGGGTTTGCAGCAGTGTAGCGGTGCCATCAGTGAGGCTTGGGTTTGCCTTTCTACGTCTGGTCCATAGGTGATGTGGTATATACCGAATATTATTAAACTGTGCTCAGGTGATGAGCTCTCGGAAAATTTTTCGGATTTTGATGACTCGATCGAAAAGTTTAACGTCATCCGGATATCCTGTGATAGGAGATCAGCAACAAGACCAGCTTTGGATAAAAGACCTCACCCAGATGTGTTGTGAGTTGATCGAGAAACGGATGAGTTTTGAGTATTCCTCCGATGGTTGGGACGAGTTCCCGAGGACGTGTTCGGCTAGATATCTTCTACAGAGTGATGAAGATACCGAGTTCGTGATTTCGAGTCCGTGCGAGAGATTCTAGATTGATTGTCGCCGAGAACATTTTCAGAACGCAGATAGCATGGCATGATGTCAAGTGGACAATAATAAAAACGAGTGGAACAAGTGGTTCGTGCGAAATGCTGACGAGCTGTGGTTACTCCCTGTTGAGATTTGAGATTCGGATGTGTATACAGGAGCATTGGAATACGACAAGTTCCCAAGGAAATGCTGTGCTAAGAACGCAGATGTCCAGAGAACGAGAAAAGATTATGTAAGAGTACCAGCCTCCTTATAGTTCGGCATAGGCAAGATCGGAAGAGACCCTGAGAAGGATCCTTCCAGGACACTGCTGCAATAAGATTTACACCGAGGATCAGATGTGCCACGTGTATTCAGAGAGCCAGAGGCCGATGCCAGTGACGTGCTGCTTTGTGAGTGATCATACTAATTGGCCGAGAGTTGACCTGAGGTGTGCCAGAGCGGAATCGTTTCCGTTAGCATATCTGAACGGGCAGATGAGCCGATAGAGTGTGAGATTGGTAATCCACAGGGAAATGAGGACCTAAAGACAGAAGACGCCAGACTGTGAGCAGGAGGCAAGCGGATGTTCTTGCTCTGCCAGTTTGGGCGCACCGATTTTTTCGACATTGTAGGAGGTGTACCTCAATGTCATTTTTTTCGATTTGCATTTTGATCCGAGTATCACGCTTATATCGCTTGGATTTGAGTTTTGATGATTGTGTTTCAGGATATGGTTTTCATGCACCATGGCTGCACCTACTGGGTATTTACGTTTTTGTGCATAGTCATTGCACTTGATATACTTTATACACCGTGGTGTTGATGTCGATTTTGTGCTTTAGCTACACATGTTTTTGATTTCCTGGATTTCCAACACAGGATTTGATATTTCGTGCACTGGATGCACAGGATTTGATATTTCGTGCACTGGATGCACAGGATTTGATATTTCGTGCACTGGATACACCCGATTTGTATTTCGTGCATTTGTTGCACCGGATTCGTATTCCATGCATTGGTTGCACTAGATTTGCCTTTCATGCATTTGTTGCACCATGTGGGTATTTCGTGCATTGGTTGCACTAGATTTATACTTCATACATTGGTTGCACCGGATTTATGTCTTTGAGCATTCGTTTTACCAGATTTGTTTTTTCGTGCGAGTGTGTACTTGATGTTCGTTTTCGTGCATACTACTGCACTAGATGCTTTTACGGACCTGACGCGCTTGGGCTGGATTTTGATCATATTAGGCGCTTGGTATTGGATTTTGTGCGCATCGGATGCGTTTGATTGAGATTTTTTTTATTCGTGCTTGTTGGATGCACTTGATTTAGATTTTATTCGTTCATGTGGGATGCACTTGATTTTGATTTTCATTCATGCATAACGGATGCACTTGATTTGGATTTTCGCGCATGTTGGACGCATGATATGAGATGTTATTTTGTGCACACCGGATGCACTCGATTGGGATTTTCGTTCGTGCATGTTAGTTGCACTGGATCGAGATTTTCGTGCACTATAGATGCACTGGTTGTTGTTGTCGTGCACACCAGTTGCATTGGACAGATGCTTTCGTGCACACCCGTTGCACTTAGTTGTGCTTTCGTGCATATTGGAACTTGTATTTGGATTTGATTTCCGTGCGCACCAAACATACGTGATTGTTGGATACGCCTTTTGAGGCTGATTTTGCTCTTGAGCTCTTTGTTTTCATGATGGACACTATATTATGTAGTAGCCATACAGGACTGATCGGAGGACAGTGACTGAGTATTTAGCATGCATAAAAAGTTACCAAGAGATTTTTCAAAACGGAGCTATAGTCTCGCTATCTCTTACGTGTCTGCGAGTGACACGAACGTTTACAAAAGGAAAACGTTTTGGGATATTTCAAAAAGGCGGAACGTATAATTGAGCAAAACATATATGCTATTATATTATTACTTTACAAATGAGCATCCGTCATTTGTGCCGTGAGTTACACATCACACGGCGATTCAGAAAAAGATTCTGCATATGTTATTTCAGTTTTTGGAGATTTCTCAAAAAGGGTGTGTACTATATACATATTATAGCATTTGCTTAGTGTATATTGGATTTCAGTAGTGGATTTTGAGATCTGTATCTTCTTTGTAACTCAGATGATTTGCATGCAAATCTGATAATTTGCGTGACGCTTGACGGAGTTCGACTTTGATTTTCGTACTCGTTTTCAGGCGCACATGATGCGCTGTGGTATATTTGTATCTTCCGTGATTTCGGAGCCCCATTGATTTTAGCTGATTATTGAAATGTTTTAGGAATTGGGGGTTTAAATTTAAATTCGGGGACCGAATTTATTTAAGGGGGGAAGATTGTAACATTTCAGAAAATATAAAATATTATTTTCTGAAATTTAATATTAAAATAATATATTTCGCAAAAAACTACCGATTTGCGAATTTGGAGTTTTCGTAAAATTGAATAAATATAAATTATTGGTTAATGTTGATGTATCTTTTTTTGGGGCCAAATATCCATCATTTCTTGTCATGGCCGAAATCTAGTTTGTGGGCTTCATTTATTTTGTTGGGCTTTTGTCTTGAGCAAAAGATATTAAGTTTAGATATTTGTGAACTTTTTTTTTGGCCAAATTCTTTCCTTGTCATTTTTGGCCAATTTCTTTTGTTGTGCAATTCATTCTTGCACAGGAAATTTCTTTGGCTGCCAATTTCGAAATTGGGTGCTGGCTTTTGTTGAGGTGGCTTGGGGTGGGCTTCTAGATGAGCATGAGTCATTTGTGTGCTTCAATGAGCATGGGAAATTTCGTTGCAATGGCATGGGCATTGTTGTGCTGGCAAGTGAGGGATGGGCAATTCATGTGCTGGTGTTGTGTGATAGGTTACCAATTAATTGGTTTTGTTTTTGTGAAAGATTTTTATTGTGATGGGTTGATTTCTTGTGGCTGTGGGGATTAAATTATTGATGGCTTACACTCACCATTCTTTCTAATTCTCACCACCCCATCAAAATCCCCAAAGAGCACTAAAGTGTGGCCGGCCCATTTTTTTTTCAAACACAAGTTTTTTTAAAGAGCTCACATATTTCTCACTTGATCTCACTTTTGGCAACTTTATTTACCTCCAACCAAACCCTTGGGTGCCTTGAGACAAAGTATTCTACACTCTCTCTACTTCTTTCTTGGACATATCGGCTAGAAAACTTCATGTCCGAGTTCTTTCGGTTTGAAGCGGGAGCCCGTATAAAGATTCTTCGACATGGGTCCTCTTTGACGAGCGTGACCGGGGAGCGAACTTCGTCGAGGCAGCCGCAACATACTAAGGACTGAGACTGAAGACCGAAGGACACGGATCGATCGGTATAATTTCTTAAACCACTTTACAGTTTACTAGTATACGGTTATTGGTACGATTCGGGTTTTAGGCTTGGTGGTTTTAATGGATAGCGACTATAGTTAGGGTTTTGGCTATATTTTCCGGTATTGGGATTTCTTGGTTTTGCGATTTGATATTGTATTTTGGTCGTTGGATGTTTGTACGTCAACGACAAGGGTTGTTTAATTGTTTTGCAAGCATAGACTATATGTTCTAACCTATGAGCGCACCGTGTGCCGTATTGGATTTCGTAATTTATTGTTAATAGCTTTGCGGTTTCCTATTGATTGTAGGTACATTCGCGTGGATTCCGAGACAACGAAGTGCATCGACTACGGCTAAGCGAGGAGTTTAGCAGGTGAGTAGATTTATATCTATGGGGGAAGTCGGGTGGATGGCGTATAGCACCCCCGCAAATATCGATATGGAATATCGTTTGATTATTTTATCCTGATAAATGATATGCGACGGACATGATGGTAGGATTTTCAAACGATAATATGATTGAAGTTGATGCTAATGAACATATTGACATATGAGAATATGGAATGATAAGTGAATCATAATGGCTACAAATTGAAAGAGAACAAGAGTGACGTTTATTAATGTGATGAACGAGTATACGATATGATATTATGACTTAGTGTGATAAGTCATTTTATGGATTCGAGTCGATATGAGATTGTTGATACCTTTGTAGGTCCCCTGATATGAGATGGACATGGATGTGACCTGAGAGATAGGTATATTTATATGGATAATGTGTTACATTTTGAGTGATATGCCGTACGAGACTTTGATCTGTACCCCGATGTTGTATAGGTTGATAGAATCCCTATTTGTTTTTTTTCCGCCGTACGTGGATTACCGTACGCGATGAGTTTTACCTGTTGATTTATCCATACCCTTGTTTAGAGGATGTCGTATGATGGTTTGTACCGTACGTGATGTTGTGAGGCTGGATGTCGATTGATGGATTCACGGACTCAGACATATTGTAGACACGTATACCTTATAGCTCTTAGTTGACAATGTACTTTATGCTACGTTCATGTTATTCTCATTACATTACATATACCTATGCTAGTACACCTACACCTTTATCGATGATGCTTATGTTGCACATACACAGATTGTCGGCTCACACACTTCATCATCGATAATTGCTATGTCATTACACGGTAGAATTGCTACATCATGTTATGATATATTTGCTATGTTCATATCACCGTTCCACGTTGCATGAGATATACGGACATGCTTACATCCTGTTATATGTTGCATACCTTGCTACAGCTGCATGCACATCATGCATACATACTGACATGTACACCCACATATCTTGCTATAGCTGCATATACCCATAAGTGGTATTGTTTTGACATGTGATATTGAGACGTTGCTTATTGTGCTATTGTGCTTATGAGATGCATCATACATACCTGCTTACATGTAGATACACTTATCTTGCTATAGTTACATGTACACCTCATATGATGCTGCACTTGAATTCGGAGAATTCGGGAACCGCATGATATATTTTTAAAACTGATTCATTTAAAAGAGCGGTTTTCCCTTAATATGCTCATATTGCTGTTTTATGTTGCATATATCAGTTTTTCATGGATTTACGAATTGAGATATGGATTTCATGTGATTTGTGGATTTGAGAACCGTGGGGTTTCAAGAAACTATGTATTGTTTAAAAACTCGGTTTCTCTTGATATGATATTTCGATGCGTCCACCATGAGATTTCTCGGTTCTGAGATTTGTGGTATATACCCGATGCGATGAGTATAGTGGGCCGTGTGCGGGTACATGGTGGAGCCCGGTATGGTTCCCCTCGGCAAGAAGTTCGCGGATGATGGCGATGAGCCTGGAAGGTGGGCAACTACCTACCGGTGATAGTATTTGGACTCGGCGATTATCGTGGGGATACTCACCGGAGTGATGTATGGACATGCCATCATGGACAGTCGTGGTGACGGCGCCTGAGACATGAGGATTTACGTGGCGATGCTAGACACGGGTTTCATGATGTTTCGAGTGTCGATGGGGACACTCTGGTTCCATGATTTTGCTGTGTCGCGAGGGACACACGTTGATTTATATCCTCATTTTACCTGCATATGCTTTTTATGATATTTACGTGCAGGGGTTGTTGTGACAGTGGTTGACACGTGGACGAGATCCACCTGCATACATGCATTGATTATATTGTTGGACAAGATCCACTGCATACATGCATTGATTATATTGTTGGATGATATCCACTTGCTGATAGGCATTTTTTTATGTGTTGACACATATGCAGATACGGTCACCCTAAATGTCATAGTACTACCTTTATGATATAGTTGACCTAGGAATCGTTGTTTATTTCGATTTCTACCTGATGATGTTTTCTACTCACGAGTTGGCAGCTCACCCCCGTTGTGCCTCAGTTCTTGCAGGTTGTCCGCTTCGATCAGTAGCGGCATCGCTGGCACACATCTTGCTTTCGGGTGTTTTGCTTTGGTAGGTGGTACATGTTGGATCATGCCCCTCTTGTATTTATATTTCATATTCTATCTAGTCAACTCCATCAATCAAACTAGTAATTGTATATGTTGAAAACTTAGAAGACTTGTAGTAGCGAGACTTGAGCGATAGGTTTTATGTTCGCTTTTTGGGTTTGATGTCTTGCTTTACTTTTTTTTCCTTGCGTGGATCTTTGCCGTTGGGCGTCGTATACTTGTTATTTATGCTTGTGGTGGTTGTTTCCGCCGTTGGGCGTGATTTTCTCCCGTTTGGGGATACTTTATTATATTCTGTGTTGTATCCGTTTTCGGGGTTAGTTTTTACAAGGGAGGTACTGCCCAAATTTTCAAAAGACAAAACATGATTTACTATACCTTTATTTCAATACTTCACCTCTTTATTTCTTAAAAAGGTTTATATTTCTTGGTTTTCATCTTACTTGAATTACATTATGCCTGTAGACGTCGCGCGATTTAAGTGCTGGTCGCGAGCTAATATTTTGGGTCATGACAAGACTACTCGAGCCCCACTAGTATGATCCACATCATAGTCCTGGTAGTCAAGCCAACATCCTAAGAGTTTTATCAACATGTATCAGTGAGATAGTAAAGTAAAACAAGTGCACATGTTAAGGTAAAAAGAAACATATAGCATACTTGTAGGCTTACTTAGCAAGGCAGTAAGGTTTTGGGAGGCATCGTCCATGCCGTTTTCAAAATTTTGTCGAACAAAAGAACCCTAACCCTAGAATCTTAACTAGAGTTTTAAACGAACTAACATGATAACAACTTAACAACTAAGTGAATGCGGAATACAACCTTTGTAGATCGGTCCTTCACTTCAAATGCTCCGTGTAGAAGTCCCTTCGCTGCGAGTAAGAATCTCCCGAACTCTTGAGAGGCTCCACAAGGTGAAAGATGCAAACTTGCTCGATGTCTTCGAGGCCGAAGATGATCTACGTCGAGGAGACTCAAGCTCATGCTACCTCTTCACTAAATTAGGGTTTAGTGAAGCAAACACCCTGAACTAAATGGCTAATAGTAAAGGATGATGAAGTAGGAAATAGGCACTCTTTAGTTTTCTTTTTCTCACAATATTTTCTCACCTTGGAAAAAGCTAGCAAGCTTTTAATGTGGAAGAAGAAGATAAAGTGAGTGAACAAATGAAACTCATGAGGTGAGAATATGAACCATGGGTGAGTTAGTGTCATACACTAACCCTTGTAGAGACTTGACTATGGTTAGTATAATGGTTAGGTTAATAAATATCTACAAGTGAAATAAAAAGAGTGGACTTGGTCAATGGTTATCCACAAGCTTTCTCAAAGCTTCTACCATGAAAAATTCCACCACTTTAGAATTACTTTGATAAATAAAAACCCTAGTATTATCCTAACTATAGTTTAAGTCTCATACACCCATGTTTCATTTATCATCAAGCATGACACAATAAAATGTACATTAATATATATCACATATATATTATATGCACACAAGTGAGAAAAAGAATACTTAGTGAGCAAATATTAGTTAATTTAAGTTAATATATAAAATATATAATTCTACATTAAATTATCAAATCAACACTTGATTTAATAATCCGGCTATATCACATATAACCGACTAATATAAAATGCATCAACTTATCGAATCAACACTTCATCCGATAACCCGGCTATATCTCATATAACCGACCGACATTATATATCGAGAGAATAGAATGCGGTATCACATACGCGCTTTAATCTCGGTCCCGCACATATCACATATGTGCTCCTACTCCGTTTCTCATGAACCAGGAAACCTCTGTGTAGGACTCTAAAGACTCGTCAATACGCCGACAGTATGTGGTGATCATATCAAACACCCACAAGCCGCAAGCGGTCTGCTAAACGTAACGGCCACCCGGGTATTGAGCAATCAGAAGATCAAAAAGCAAGCCTGCTCATACTCTTGCGAATCCAATCAGTAACACTAACGTACAGTCCGGTCTCTTCGTCAAATATGTCGCATATCACAGCCTGGGGGTGGTAATACGTCAGGCCCCAATAGCCTGATAAGTCATGCCGATGCAAGGTCCATAACGGTTCGAGAAACTACTGATAACACTTACTAGTAGATCTCAGCAACCCTGACCAGGGATTTCATGTTATGGCCAATCGAGCATAGGGCAACATCAACCCCCAATACCGGGAGAGACGAATCCCCTCCTATCGCTCATTTTCTCCATGTGACTCGGGACTGTACCCAAAAACCACCGTTTTGCACGATCTTTTGACCGTGGTAAGGTGGAAATCAAAGCACAGTGGGAATCACACAAGACTCTATGACGATATCAGGTCGACAGACTAACCTGTACCAGTGTCACCAGAGAACTGCTATCTGACGATGGGTATAATACCATATAGGAGTTCTCGGCGAGTCCGTTCAGTATGCCCAGTCTCCACTGAGCACTCGTATACATTCTCTGATGTCAAACACCAATGGATGTGGGATCATCCATCGCCCATCATATGGGTCAAGAAGCGCATACGCTAGTCTACTCTCGAGTATCGATTCCCTGTCTCAATACTCCTACGACTAGGAACAATTATACGGTGTACTTATGGACTACCCTTGGCCCCACTAGTATGATCCCCATCATAGTCTTGGTAGTCAAGTACACATCCTAAGGGCTTTATCAACATGTGAAAGCAAGACAGCGTCACTTATACAAGTCAACATGTTAAGACAAAGTGCAACCAGATAGCATACTATCATGTCGAGCAGGAAAGTCCTCCCTATATATGTCCAAGCATCCGCTACAATATACATCACATGTACAGTAATGGCCTCTAGGGCATACATATAACTAACAATCTCCCACTTGCACTAAGGCCATTTGTTGCAGTATTTCATACTCAACAATTTAGCAGTGGTTGTAGTATCCCATACTCAACCATCCCAAAATCTCTCAAATAGTATTTGAGGAAGAAGGCCTTGGTGAGTGGATCCGCCGTGTTAACCTCAAAATCTACTCTCCTTACCTCGATCCCTTGGAGATCAACCATCTCCCTGATCAGGTGATACTTGCCTCAGAATATGTCTGAATCGCTGATGGGATGGGCGTTCCTAGGCCAAAGCCACAACTCCATTGTTGTCTCAATAACACTTATTGGACGCTCAATGGTAGGAACCATGTTCATCTCATGAACAAGAAATGTCCAGACAGCCACTTTGGTAGTATCGTTGGTAGCAATGTGTTCAGCCTTTATCGTCTAGTATGCCACGGTGTCTAGCTTGAAACTCTTCCAACATACCGTCCCTCCACTGAGGGTAATGGCAATTCTTGTGACCGACTTTCAGTCGAACTTATCACTATAGAAGCTCGAACCAAGAACTTTCTTTTAGTGCTTCTCAAGTAATTAAGAATGTCCTCCACAGCTGTCCAGTGATTCTTTCAAGATCCGATTGATTCCTGATCACTACACCTAGTGAGCCATCTACATCTAGTCTGGATTTGGGACACTCCAAACATCCACTTAGATCTATCACCATAGATCATAAACAACAAGATGTAGTAGGTATCATCCTGATCTTCTATGGAGAATCCCCGTAATAAGAGGAGCTTGACCGAGTGTAGCATAGGAAACCATTTCCTATCATGAGTATGTCACCTACGTACAATACGTTGAAGACAACCATACTCTCTACAACCTTCTTGTATATACAAGGTTCATCTACCATTTTGATGAAGTCAAACTCTTTGACTGCCACATCAAAACAAATGTTCCATCTCCGTGATGCGTGCATTGATCCTGATGGACTTAAGCATAGCTTTGAAAGTCTCAACTTTTCCATTTACACTAATAATCTTCTCAAGATACATTTGCTCCCAATAGGTTTTACCCCTTCAGGTGCAACATGCAAAGTCACACTTTGTTGGTGTACATAGATTCCATCTTTGATCGCAAAGCATCCAGCCTTTTCACAGAGTCGCCGCTCGTGATGGCATGCCTGAACCTAGTTGGGTCATCATCTATCATGATGCATTCCTTGCACCCAATGTCATTGAGAAGACCGTAGTATCTCTCAAGTGGACGAGGAACTCTACCAGATCCGCGGAGAGGCTGAGGTTTGTTGGAGACTGTTGAAACCTTCGGTTTCATCAAATCATCAGCTGTTAGTTTGTCTAGCTGGAACTCCTTCCAGTTCTACCTCATGACCACAAATTTCTTCACAAGAAATTCCTTTTCTAAAAGGGTGGCATGCTGAGAAACAAAACACCTTTTGCTTCTTAGAGTGGTAGAAGATATTCCCTTGCGAATGTCCGGGATATCCTAACAAACTTGTACAGAACTGACCTTGCCTCAAGCTTGTCCAGATTCTGCCTTTCAACATAGACCGGACAACCCCATAACTTAACTTATTTAATACATGGTCTCTTCCCACACCATATCTCATATGTAGTGGTAGGCCCTGATTTGGACGGAACCCCATTCAATAGGTATGCAGCTTCTCAAGTACATAACACCAAAAAGAAACAGGTAACTCAGCAGTACTCATCATAGAGAGCACCATATCGCATAGGGTGCGATACCTCCGCCCCTATACACCATTGTGCTGTAGTGTACTCGAAGGAGTAAGCTGAGAGAGAATCACATTCTCCTTTAAATAATCCAGGAACTCCATGCCCAAGTATTCTCCTCCTCGATCACATCGAAGGACTTTAATACTTCCACCCATCTGGTTCTCAACTTCAAGCTTATATGCCTTGAATTTCTCAAAAGTTTCAGACTCATGTTTCAACAGGAACACATGTCTGAATCTTGAGAGATAGTCGATGAATGTAATGAAGTACCAAGAACCAACCTTGGCATCTGTAGACATAGGACCGTATACATCATCATGTATGTGTCCCAAGAGTCCACTAACTCTTTCTCTGTTTCCAGTAAACGGAGTATCGTTCATTTTACCTTTGTGTCACGACCCGAAATAGCACGTGACTGGCACTTGAATCATGTGAAGTCTATAGGACCCCACCTAATTCAAGTATGCCAAAAGCCCAGAAATCTAAAACATTTTAAAGAAGAAGTGAAAGAAAAACTTAGTTTTAAAGCAAGTGTTCGTAGACATACGCATCATCGGTAATGGTGCTGGTATCCTGACAACATGGGATTATAATGACTACAGAAACGCAGGTATAAGCATACAATGCGATGAATATAAAATGAGTTAAACGGAGGATGATTAGTAAACGTAACATTTAAGGATATACGTTTATATATACACGAGTCATACAGTTTTGGCATTTGGAATAGTACGAATCGTGGTTTTTAGGAAACAAGGGTTTCGGTGTTTTTATAAAACGGTACGTCCTTTGAAAAATCCGTAATATCCCTCGAGTTGTCTTTTGAAAATACCCACAATTCGTTAGTTTCTGAAAATAAGTATGACTCGAGCCCAGTCTAACATCTACCAAATAAACTACAGGACTAAACTAAAAGACTAGTCGAAAAGGTAAGGAAATCCACCTAAGTCCGAGTCGATATCTCTAGTAGTCGGTGATCCCGCCTCAATAGCATCACGTACGATAAAATATATAATACGACATCCTCGAGTCAAGAGTGGGGATCAATCATCATATTTGTACATCGTACGGTAAAATCCATCGTACGGCATCCCAAATCGGGGTACAGGTCACTATCACATATAACTTATTATTTATCTGGTATCATTATCATCATATCCTGAATTAGGGGTACTGATCTAAAGTCTAGTACATTCCAATACCATCAACATATAACCACGTATGTATGAAAACACATCGCCCAACGATCCACTCATATATCATATTGTATATCATAACGCGACCCAATTCACATCACCGATCTCACGGCATCATGCCCAATAACATCAACTCATCTCCAAGTATCATATACTATCCTCATTATACGTGTATACATATATGTATATATATATATCGCAACACATCTACATACATATATCATATACACCAAAACATAACCCGTGTGTGCATGTGTGTGTACACCTATACTCTAGGGTTCACGACTAAGAAACTATACAATAAGCACTATCATCAAATTACACTAAACTAACCCAAGACCTCCAAAAGCATTCTTGCTAATTAAATAACGTCACACAATACACACACACATATATATACATATATACGTAGACTACATTACGAAACTGTGGGGGTGCTATACGCCATCCACCCGACTTCCCCCGTAGATATATATCTACTCATCTTGATCCTTGCTTGCCGAAGTCGATGTCGCCTTGCTCCTCCTTGTCGTACGACGTCCACATGGGTACCTACACTTATTACGCATAGTATCGTAACCCGAAATCGCGGATGAAAACCAAAACGGCACACGAAACACACATAGGTTAGAACCTATGGTCTATGCAAGCAAGAATAACCAAACAACCCTCGAGATTGACGTGCAAACGTCACACCACCGAGTCAAAACACAAATACTAAAATCCAAGTCATAAATAGTCGCAAAACCAAGGCAGCAACATAAGAAAACACTTCCAGATTTTGTTTTAGGTGAAATTAGCCAATTTTGCATATGTGGAGGGTCTAGTTTACTGAAAATGGAGCCATGGACCAAACCTGAGGCCCACCCAACTAAGCCAGGCTGCAAATTGTGGCCTATGGGGTAAATCTGCGGCCAAACAGTAGACTTGGGGTCTCGGGGTCTCAGGGTGTTAACTTCCTAAATGCCTTCCTGTCTCACTGTAATCGCTAAATAATTTTTAAGGTCCCCGGTTTATAGCAGATCTCCAAAACATATCACCAAAGTCAACAAAATCCGATATCGAGGTTTCTAAGTTCAAGTCTCGGGTTTAAGTCTCTGGTTTTGCCCTGAATTCTAGCACTAGAGGTGTTGTACGGCCTCTACTAATCTCAATTTACACTTCACAATCATTAAATCCTCTAATCCTCATCTTGTAATTTTCCTAGATCCTAAACTACACTAAATCACTTCTAAACTAAATTAGATGCTAAAGGAACTCAATTACTAAACTAATGGTGAAAGAATTACCTCATTTGGCAACTCAAGAATTTCTTTAGTTTCCCCAAATGCTCAAAATCCTAGGTTTCTTGATCCACCATGCTTGTAGTGAGCTTGTGCATGATTTTTGTGAAGGGGATATGATGTTTTGGTGTGAAAAGGGGGTTTGTGGTGAGGAGGTGAGGAGTGGGAAGAAGAGGGCAGCCATGGAGATGAGGGAGAAGGAAATGATGAAGATGATGAAGTGAAACACAATGAGCCATGGTCAAGTTGACCCCCCACCCTCTCTCTCTCTCTCTTGCCCATGCTTACTTGTCTTCCCATGCCATATTTTTTTATCCTTTTTCTTTTCTTTCTTTTCTTTCTTTTCTTTAACAAAATTTAAAAACCATACATAAAGGAAAAATGGAGAATTAAAGCCATGGTAGAAGAAAATGTAACAAGTGTTAGAAATATGACATGGTGCATGTCATGTGCATAATCACGCTTAATGCATATTTAATGATACTTAAACAAGCTTAGACATAACCTTGTATATTATCAATTATATAATAATACATAACATGTCTAAATCTCACAAATTCTTTAAAAAAATCAACATTCAATGTAATTTTCCAATCTATTGGTATAAAATCAAACCATAACATTAAAACTAATCTCCATTCATTAAAATATTCTTAATATTTATTATTTTAATTATTTAATTCCCAAAAATAATACTTTATTTTCTGAAATGTTACAGCCTTCCCCCCTTAAATAAATTCGGTCCCGAACTTAAATTTAAACCCCTCAAATATTAAAACATTTCAGTAAAATGATCAAGTCGTCGGGGCTCCGAAATCATACATACATAAAACATATCGTAGCGCAATGCATGCGCATGAAAAACGAGTATATAACTCAAATCAAAACTCCGTCAACCGTCACGCAATCATCGGAGTTATGGTGAAGATACCAATGTCAAAGTCCAGTACGAAAACCAACATGATATACCTCAAAACTATAACATGTATATAGTACGCATCGTTGTAAACTCGTCAAAACATATACCTCAAAACTATAACATGTACATAGTACGCATCGTTGTAAACTCGTCAAAACATCTGAAAAGAAATGCACGTCAAACCTTTTGCAAGTCGCTGTGCGATGCGCGTATCACGGCACAAGTGGCTGACGTTTATTGTAAGAAAGATAACTGTATATATATCCTTTGTTTAACATACACGTCCCGACATTTTGAAAATAATTTAGAAAGGTTTCCTTTATAAAATGTCCGTGTCATCTCGGACACGTAGGTAAATACTGAGACTATAGCTCCTTTTTGAAAATCCCTTCGGTAACTATCGATGCATGCAAAAACACATTCAGGTACAGTCCTCGGACTAGTCCTGCTCAGCTACTATACCAAATAGTAAATATCATAAAACATCCTGCTCCAAAAGAAATCAATCCCCAAAATGTGTGTAAGAATGCCACGTGCGTTTGGTGCGCACAATCAAAATCAATGAATGTGTCATACATGTGCACAGAATAAAATCCTAAGTGCAACGGGCTGTGCACGAAAACACCTGTCAAGGGCAACGAGTGTGCCTGACAACAATATCAGGTGCATCTGATATGCACGAAGAATCCTGATTTAGTGCATCTGGTGTGCACCAAAATCGCATCAAGCACGCCAAGTATGCGCAAGAATCTAACTCAAGTGCACAAGGTGCACGAAAATAAATATCGAGTATCACAATCGAAATCGACGGTATACAACACATCTCAATCCAAATCAGGTATACCGTGGTATAAAATCTCACAACCACGTGCATCAGAGTGCACAAAATCGAATCAAAGTACTAAAAGTACATGAAAACTACACCGAAGGCACAAGTCAAATCACATACATACCATGGGCATGAAATCAAAATCAAACATCTCGAACGATATCAATCGAAGTCGAGTGCAACTGTGGTGCACAAAATCTCAATCATGCAAATAAATCGCCCACAATACCGAAATCCAAATAACGGACACGTGATATTCGAATCACTAAGTCGCAAATCGTAAACACTGTCGTCGATATGTCCTTCCTTCAAATTCGAGAAGGTGTCGGTGCATCCAAAGCTAGCAGAGCAAGATATCTACTTGCCTCCTGTTCATGGCCTGGCGCCTGGTGCTCTCAGGCTCTCGTCTCTCACTGCGAATTGCTAGTTACATAGCTCCTCGGCTCAACGGCCCAATGTGGAACGATGACGGAAACTGTTCCGCTCTGGCACATCCTCTAAAAGTCTCTGGCCAACTATCATGGTTACTCATAACATGCCTCGTCGATGCTGACGAACTCTGGCCTACTGGGTGTGCGTAATACAACCGATCCTGGGTCCATGTCTTCTCGTTTAGAATTCCAGAAAGATCTTGTCGGGGTTTTTCCCAAATCCTGTTCCTTCTGAACTGCCCGGAAGTTATCACCCTTTACTAAATCCATTTCTTGTTCCGGAACGGCTGCATACTCATCACGACTCCTTCTGGAAGATATATCCATATTCAACGCCTCTGCATGCGTATCACATCTCTGATGTCAACGGAGTGGAACGTCATCTCATCAAATCTCGTACGAACCTCTTACTCCACTTTTCTCTAACGTCGAATGATTCGGACTCGTCTCTTCGTAGCTATATGGACTGCACTACAACGGCTATACTCATATTTAGAGTCTCTCAAGTAAGGTATCCCATCACATGATATCCGAACGACGTCGAACTTTTCGGTCGATTCATCAAAGTCCCATAATTCCCCGAGAGCTCAACCCAGTTTAATAATATCCAATACATGCCACAGTACCTATGGACCAGCCGTAGAAGGGCAAACCCAAACCTCATTAATGGCACCGCGGAACTGCCGCAAACCCTAAGGTTCAAAAGCATTTCCATGGTCATTATGTCGAGTTAGGGTTTCATTCTTCTAGAGGGTTCACAGAATTACTTGCATGTTTTTCCGAATACCTTAAACTTGGAAAAATGGGTTTATGACATTCGATCGTTTTCTATCGACTCTCAACGTACCAGCGTGAAGTCTTCTCAAGCTAGAATCAATCAATCTGATGACCTCACATCGGGATATGCAATGAACCAAATGTCCTAGTCATTCATCCTTGGGTGACTAACGATCTTCTATCATATCTCTAAGTACAACTCGTGCTGCATTAGCTTCAAACATCTTGGGCGATATCTTGTCATTCGCAGCAACAACTGGCTTATTCGTCCGCACGCTAAACAGTACCTCAATCCTCAAGAATAGACGATACATCAACTGTCATCACATTCTAGCCGGCCTCTAGAGGTGGCCCAATCCTATGGAGCTGATCTGCACGTTCGAGAAATTTTAGTAAAAGCAATCCATCAAACGCTCATGGCGCGAAAAACACAATAAAACGACATATCTATGCAATCATGTGTCATCGGAATTATGCCCTGGTCAGTCCTCGTCCAAGACGAGCTCATGCTGATTGCAACTCTAGCCGCAATTCTCTCTGACTATGCAATCGTGGTAACAAAACCCACAAACCGATATCGATGAGGATAGATCACAGGAATGAATATAATACGGGCAAGGAAATGTACATCCTAAGGCTTCTTAAGCGGAGTATCGTATCGTAAGTGTTAGTGTATATGCCCTAGAGGCCAATACTGTATCATACTAGTTTGTATATTACTTAATGGAAGCTTGGGATATTCACCTTAGTATAGACAATTTTTCTCAAAATAGTAGTATGCTACTTGGTTTGTCTCTACTTCAATGTGTGTACATGTGTTTCTTTTAACATATCGCCTATACACATTAGTGGAGCCCTTAGGATCTTTGCTTGATTACCAGCGTTGTGATGGCAGTCACACTCGTGGGGGATGGGTAATCCACAAGCACATCCTTATGCAGGTCCTTAGTCGTAGGACTATCGAGACAGGGCATCGATACTCCGGAGTAGACTAGCGTATGCGCTTCTCATCCCAGCATGGGAGACGGTCTGTCCCACAACCGTCAGTACGTCGTACTTGAGATAGTATGCGGGGTGCTCGTTAGGTTACGAGTACACTGGACAGGACTCGTCGGGAACTGTTGGTTGGTACTATACCTATCGTCAGTTATCAGTTCCCAGGTGACATGAGTACAGCTTAGTTCGCTGACTTGACACTGTTACTTCGCCTCGAGTGTGTTCCAACTGTACTTTGATTACTACCCTACCACGGCTCAATGGAGTCGTGCAAACAGGTATTAGTTGGGTGCAGTCCCAAAGCACTTGGAGGCAGTGACGGTTAGACAGGATTCGTCTCTCCCGGTATTAGGGTTGATATCGCGCTGTGTCTAGGAGAGCCATTTCACAAAGTCCCTGGCCAGAGCAAGCGAGATATACTGGTAGGTTTCCAGTGTTATCTCAGGGTGTTCTGGGCTACACTCCGACATGACTTGTACCTCTATTAGGGGACTGACGTTTACCGCCCCCCTAGGCCCGCCATGCGATATTCTCAGACGAACAGACCGGACTGTACGGAGACTGTCACATTCAGGCTCAGTAGGAGTTCAGATAGGTTTCACCTCGTCCGTCTTCTTATCGGCATCTACCTGGGGGCCGTTACGCACAGCTAGTGCCGCTTGCGGTCTGTGGTTAAACCCACTGCCAACGTAGTGTCGAGTCTTTATAGTCCCACACAGAGAGCTATTCGCCTTTAGGCAAAAGAGTAGAGGTCGCATGGTTTTGCGACAGGGTTCGGTCAAATCCGTGCACTTGTGCACGTTTAGTGTCCGGGTAGTTATCACTAGCGGGCTTTGGATTAAGCCAGATCCTAGTGTACGTTTTGGGATTGGTTTTATCTCGTTTATATTCGTGTTCCTCGGAACACGGATTTGGGTGTGTATACACGGTTGACAGAGAGACAGAGGCAGAGGATTCTCATTAGGGTTGTTGACTTTTGCTAAACCCTAATGAGAATAAGAAATATGATTAATGATAATATTAATTAAGTATTATTGTGCCATGGTTGGGTTGAAAGTTTGACTTTGTTGACTTGTTGACTTAGTTGACCGGTTGACTAGGTTGGACTTGTTGACCATCATCATGACAATGGCTATCATTTCTTGGTATTGACCTTTGCTTGCTTGTTTGTTCACAAATTGCATTTAATGCATGAAATGATATTTCCATTTGATATGATAACAACCATCACAAAATACTCAATTATTATTATTTGTTATGATTATTTTGGATTATGAGAGCAAGGGTGAGAAAAGTCTTGCTCATTCTATCATTCTCGTTCTCTCTCATCCTCAAGCTCTCCCTCTTCCTCTTGCTCTCTCTCTAGCTCAAGGAAACTCCCTCTCATGAGTTGAGAACCATTTCCTCAGAGATAAAACCCAAAACACTTCTCTACTCATCCTAGTATACAAGGTCTAGCAAACCAAGTGTTCTAGTTTCCTCTAGATTGAGGTTGGAGCAAAAGGTAGAAACTTTCAGGTGGATCCATCTTCGGCACAAGGAGACGACGAGGAGAGAACCATCCGACCACCACAAGGAGTCGAAGAGAAGGAGTTCAAGTTAAGGTATAATCCCCTAACTGAGTAGGTAAAACTCCTAGTTAGGTTGTTAGATAGTTGTTTAACAAAGATCCGTATTTTGAGTCCATGTTACCCCCAAAGAAAAATCGTTTTTCATCATTTCCGCAACCCCAATGAACCGGGGATGGGTAACGTGGACTTACAGTGGTATCAGAGCCAGGTTAAACACTATCTAACATGTTAGCAAAGTAACTAGAAATTCGATCGAAAAGAAAATCACAAAACACGCCCGGGGCATGAACTTTCTGTCGATTTTTAAACTGCTGTAAAAATTATTTGACATATACCAAAAATCGGCTCAGGGTTTTTAGTGAACAGTGCAGAAAAACGATCCACTGAACCGACCAACTCACCGCGTAAACGCGGCAAGAAGAGCTTCTTGCCGCGGATCCGCGGCCGAGTTGATTCAGCCGTGGATAGGTTTTGCTGCAGTGTATTTATTGGGGTGTTTTGGGATTTTTGGAATATGATTTTTCTGCCCAGATTTTCCAGAAAGCAAAATTTGTTTTTGGGGTGGTTAAAAATCCGTATTTTGATCGAACTTATAAAGACTTAAGCTAACGGGTTATATCTGTGATGTGATATATGTATTGAACGTCTGCTAATCGCTATACGTCGATTAGTGGGGGTTATACATATCTGTGATCTGTAATGTTGATGGTATGTGTATATGAATTCATTGGATTGTCGCGGATGAATGGCCGGGGGGTTGTGAGATGAGAGTTTTCTTTTTCTTTCAATTCATGTAATTTGTAATTGATGTAATATTATTTATATGGCCGCACAACCGGGATGCGGTTGTAGCCGTCATTGTATAATTTCTTTTACTGTTTTTGCTCCTAGGATAGACCCATGGTGGGGTGCACAAACTACTGGGTACCTCGAAGTGCCGAGTGGCCTACTCACGGTGTTGAGGGAGGTTGCTTCGCTTCGGGTACTTGGCGGGTAGTTTGCCGCACCCGTAGGGGTCTAGGGTGGGGTCTTGGCTATTAATCGCGACCGTGTAATCCGCTCTTCGTTACAGGCTCGTACGGAATGCGGATTCCTAGTATATCCATTGTGTTCATCTGTGATCTGGAATGGCTATCATTGCATGTGACGAATGTATATATCTATATATGATATCTATTTAGGCGTTGCTTATGTTTTGCATCCGTGCTAGTCTAGCCCCCGCTTTGTCGTTAGTTAAGTAACCTAACGGGTAATGACGGGGCCCCGTGGCGAATGCGGATGGCATAAGCATACGTCATATTTTCATTGTTTTCTGCAATGGTAGGATTAAATGATGGGATGCATTAAATTAATGCAAGAAAATAAACCAAAGTAGAGTCGTTGGAACACTTTCAAAACCACTCGGTTACTTTTCAAAAACAACTTTTAAACGCGGAGCTTAAGCCACTCCTTTTAAAAGCTATCTCGTTCCATCGATTATATCAAGTTCACTACGTTCACGATTTCGCCAAAACCATTCGTAGCCCTCCGTCGTTTCACATGGATAGTCAATAGTATTCAAGCTATGTTTGTTGGCCAAAGTCAAGGCATAGTGATTGGTAGCTATTGGGTATTCATGTGCAGCATAAATAGATGTGTTGGTTTGGGACAGTCGTACTGTCTTGTTGGCCAAAGTCAAGGGTAGGTAGGGTGGGTTCAAATTAACCTAGAGAATGACGGGTAGAACTTGACATGTGACTTATGATTTGTTGGCCAAAGTCAAGGTCATAAGAGCATGGGGCAAAAATCCACATCGGGAGTTTCAAAAGAAACTGAAACTTGCTAGCGCTGCATACCTTTTGGAGTGTGATGATTCTGGTAGGATTCCTTCAGTTTTGTCACGCGATGATATTTGAATCCCGATCCTACTGTGAGTATATGCTACTCCTCGGGAAATTTCTCACATAACGATCAATGCTATAAACCAAGTAGGTATCTAGAAAGGTGTTAGCGGGGCTACGCCCACAGGGAAAAGAGGTTATTTAATTAAGGAACTTCGCGAAAGCATTGGAAAACCTCACTCAAAGTGCCAACACTGGCCTAGCTGAACGGTTAAGCAAGTATTGTACGGTGAGATTGATCCCGACTAATTCTTCCTTTTTGGTTTGAGGAGGGATTCGAGAGATAGTGGGAGCCATCCTGTTTAGACAAACTAAAAACCACTCTAAACTTGCAAGAGCATCATGCTAAAAGTGTTTATTCTCTCTCTCCTAATTGCAGCGACCAAACATCATGACTGGACTTAAGTTACTACTAGATAAAAACATACTGACAGGGCCAAACTACAAAGATTGGCTCAGGAATGTCAAAATGGCAATCACTTATGACAAGTTGGGGTATCTCCTTACCACCAAAGCTCCCCTGTCCCAGGTCCCAAAACCAGCGTCGCGGATAAGGAAATCCGTAAGACCTGGGAAATCGGCTGCGTGAAGGCCAAGTGCCTTGTGCTTGCCTCTATGGACAATGAACATCAGAGGAGGCACGAGAATATGGACCTTGAATCCATATTTCTCCATACAAAAGAACTGTATGGAGAGCAATCCCGTATCGCCAGATACGAAGTCTCGAAAAAGCTGTTTTCGGCGAGATTGGCTGTAGGATCATCGGTAGCAGAACACGTGCTTAAGATGATTGGCTTCATTGAGGAGCTCGCGGAACTTGGAACCACGTTAGAGAACGAGCTCTACACGGACTTGA